>JAVSCE010019839.1:0-600000 GCA_032199065.1 Smutsia gigantea | reverse complement strand
TGTTTTTGGGTTCTGGATGTTGGCCATTCTCACTGGTGTGAGGTGATATCTCATTGTGGTTTTAATCTGCATTTCTCTGATGATAAGCGATGTGGAGCATCTTTTCATGTGCCTGTTGGCCATCTGAATTTCTTCTTTACAGAACTGTCTATTCATGTCCTCTGCCCATTTCTTAATTGCATTATTTCCTTTTTGTTTGTTAAGGTGCATGAGTTCTTTATATATTTTGGATGTCAACCCCTTATCAGATATGTCATTTATGAATATATTCTCCCATACTGTAGGATGTCTTTTTGTTCTACTGATGGTGTCCTTTGCTGTACAGAAGCATTTCAGCTTGATATGGTCCCACTTGTTCATTTTTGCTTTTGTTTCCCTTGCCCGGGGAGATATGTTCATCAAGAAGTCACTCATGTTTATGTCCAAGAGATTTTTGCCTATGTCTTTTTCTAAGAGTTTTATGGTTTCATGACTTACATTCAGGTCTTTGATCCACCTTGAGGTTACCTTTGTGTATCAGACTAGACAGTAGTCCAGTTTCATTCTCTTACATGTAGCTGTCCAGTTTTTCCAACACCAGCTGCTGAAGAGGCTGTCATCTCCCCATTGTATATCCAAGGCACTTTTATCAAATATTAATTGACTGTATATGTTTGGGTTCATGTTTGGATTTTCTATTCTGTTCCACTGGTCTGTGGGTCTGTTTTTGTGCCAATACCAAATTGTCTTGATTACTGTGGCTTTGTAGTAGAGCTTGAAGTCAGGGAACATAATTCCCCCTGTTTTATTCCTCCTTCTCAGGATTGCTTTGGCTATTCGGGGTCTTTTGTGGTTCCATATGAATTTTAGAATTATTTGTTCCAGTTCATTGAAGAAAGCTGTTGGTAGTTTGATAGGGATTGCGTTGAATCTGTAGATTGCTTTAGGTAGTATAGCCATTTTGACAATATTTATTCTTCCTAGCCAAGAACATGGGATGCATTTCCATTTGTTAGTGTCCTCTTTAATTTCTCTTAGGAGTGTCTTGTAGTTTTTAGGGTACAGGTCTTTCACTTCCTTCGTTAGGTTTATTCCTGGGTATTTTATTCTTCTTGATGCAATTGTGAATGGAATTGTTTTTCTGATTTCTCTTTCTGTTAGTTCATCATTAGTGTATAGGAAAGCAACAGACTTCTGTGTGTTAATTTTGTATCCTGCAGCTTTGCTGAATTCAGATATTAGTTCTAGTAGTCTTGTAATGGAGTCTGTAGTGTTTTTTATGTACAGTATCATGTCATCTGCAAATAGTGACAATTTGACTTCTTCTTTACCAATCTGGATGCCTTGTATGTCTTTGTTTTGTCTGATTGCTGTGGCTAGGACCTCCAGTACTATGTTGAATAATAGTGGAGAGAGTGGGCATCCCTGTCTTGTTCCCAATCTTAGATGAAAAGCTTTCAGCGTCTCGCCATTAAGTATGATGTTAGCTGTGGGTTTGTCATATGTGGCCTTTATGATGTTGAGGTACTTGCCCTCTATACCCATTTTGTTGAGAGTTTTAATCGTGAATGGATGCTGAATTTTGTCAAATGCTTTTTCAGCATCTATGGAAATGATCATGTGGTTTTTGTTCTTCTTTTTGTTGATATGGTGGATGATGTTGATGGATTTTCGAATGATGTACCATCCTTGCATCCCTGGGATGAATCCCACTTGATCATGGTGTATGATCCTCTTGATGTATTTTTGAATTCGGTTTGCTAATATTCTGTTGAGTATTTTTGCATCTACGTTCATCAGGGATATTGGTCTGTAATTTTTTTTTTTTTTGGTGAGGTCTTTGCCCGGTTTTGGTATTAGAGTGATGCTGGCTTCATAGAATAAGTTTGGAAGTATTCCCTCCTCTTCTATTTTTTGGAAAACTTTAAGGAGAATGGGTGTTATTTCTTCTCTATATGTCTGGTACAATTCAGAGGTGAATCCATCTGCTCTGGGGGGGTTGTTCTTGGGTAGTTTTTTGATTACCGATTCAATTTCATTGCTGGTGATTGGTCTGTTTAGTTTTTCTGTTTCTTGCTTGGTCAGTCTTTGAAGGTTGTATTTTTCTAAGAAGTTGCCCATTTCTTCTAGGTTTTCCAGCTTGTTAGCATATAGATTCTCATAATATTCTCTTATAATTCTTTGTATTTCTGTGGGGTCCATCATCATTTTTCCTTTCTCATTTCTGATTCTGTTTATGTGTGTAGATTCTCTTTTTCTCTTAATGAATCTGGCTAGGGGTTTATCTATTTTGTTTATTTTTTCAAAGAAGCAGCTCTTGGTTTCATTGATTTTTTTCTATTTTTGTATTCTTCTAAATTTTCCTTATTTCTTCTCTGATCTTTATTATGTCCCTCCTTCTGGTGACTTTGGGCCTCATTTGTTCTTCTTTTTCCAATTTCAGTAATTGTGTCTTTAGACTATTCATTTGGGAATGTTCTTCCTTCTTTAAATAGACCTGGATTGCAATATACTTTCCTCTTAGAACTGCCTTTGCTGCGTCCCACAGAAGTTGTAGCTTTGTGTTTTTGTTGTCATTAGTCTCCATATATTCTTTGATTTCTGTTTTTATTTGGTCATTAACCCATTGATTAATTAGGAGAATGTTGTTAAGTCTGCATGTATTTGTGAGCCTTTTTGGTTTCTTTCTAAAATTTATTTCTAGTTTTATACGTTTGTGATCTGAGAAGTTGGTTGGTAGAATTTCAATATTTTTGAATTTACTGAGGTTCTTTTTGTGGCCTAGTATGTGGTCTATTCTGGAAAATGTTCCCTGTGCACTTGAGAAGAATGCGTATCCTGCTGCTTTTGGGTGTAGCGCTCTGTAGATGTCTGTTAGGTCCATCTGTTCTAGTGTGTCGTTCAGTGCCTCTGTGTTTTTATTTATTCTCTGTCTGGTTGATCTGTCCTGTGGAGTGAGTGGTGTGTTGAAGTCTCCTAAAATGAATGCATTGCTGTCTATTTCCTCCTTTAATTCTGTTAGTATTTGTTTCACATATGCTGGCGCTCCTGTGTTGTGTGCATATATATTTATAATGGTTATATCTTCTTGTTGAACTGACCCCTTTATCATTATGTAATGTCCTTCTTTATCTCTTGCTGCTTTCTTCGTTTTGAAGTCTATTTTGTCTGATACATGTACTGCAACACCTGCTTTTTTCTCTTTGTTGTTTGCATGAAATATCTTTTTGCATCCCTTCACTTTTAGTCTGTGTATATCTTTGGGTTTGAGGTGAGTCTCTTGTAAGCAGCATATAGGTGGGTCTTGCTTTTTTATCCATTCTGTTACTCTGTGTCTTTTGATTGGTGCATTCAGTCCATTTACATTTAGGGTGATTATCGATAGATATGTACTTACTGCCATTGCTGGCTTTAGATTCGTGGTTACCAAAGGTTCAAGCGTTGCTTCTTTACTATCTAACAATCTAACTTAACTTTCTTGTTAAGTTATTGTAAACAGAGTCTGATGTTTCCTTATTTCTCTCCCTTCTTATTCTTCCTCCTCCATTCTTTATATACTAGGTGTTTCATTCTTTGCCTTTAGTTAGTATTTGGATTGTCTGCTTTCTTTGCTATGATTTTATTTTCTCTGGTGACATCTTTTTAGCCTTAGTGGTGCTTCCCTCTAGAGCAGTCCGTTTAAGACATCCTGTAGTGGTGGTTTATGAGAGGCAAACTCTCTCAACTTTCATTTGTCTGGAAATTGTTTAATCCCTCCGTCATATTTAAATGATAATCATGCTAGATATAATATTCTTGGTTCGAGGCCCTTCTGTTTCATTATGTTAAATATATCATGCCATTCTCTTCTGGCCTGTAAGGTTTCTGTTGAGAAGTCTGATGATAGTCTGATGGGTTTTCCTTTGTAGGTGATCTTTTTTCTCTCTCTAGCTGCCTTTAATACTCTGTCTTTATCTTTGATCTTTGCCATTTTAATTATTATGTGTCTTGGTGTTGTCTTCCTTGGGTCCCTTGGGAGATCTGTGCGCTTCCGTGGACTGCGAGACTATTTACTTCCCCAACGTGGGAAAAATTTCAGCAATTATTTCTTCAAACACACTTTCTATCCCTTTTTCTCTCTTTTCTTCCTCTGGTACTCCTATAATACGAATATTGTTCCATTTGGATTGGTCACATTGTTCTCTTAATATTCCTTCATTCCTAGAGATCCTTTTATCTCTCTCTGCCTCAGCTTCTCTGTATTCCTGTTCTCTGATTTCTATTCCATTAACAGTCTCTTCCATCTCATCCAGTCTGCTGTTAAGCCCTTCGATCCTTTGTCTGATTTCTGCATTGTCTTTCCTCAATTCCCTCACTTCCTCCCTCAGCTCTTGCACATTTCTCTGTAGATCCATCATAATGGTTATGACTTTTATTCTGAATTCTTTTTCAGGAAGTCTGTGCATTTCCATCCCTTCAGGCTGTCCCTCTGAGGTTGTCTGGTTGATTTTGCTCTGAACCATATTCCTCTGTCTTTTCATGGCTATAGGAGTGGTCACTGGTAGTTGCCATGTATGTCAGCCGGGCTCTCTAAGACTTTAAAAAGAAAAAAAAGAGAGAGAGAAAGGAAAAAAGAAAGAAAGGAAAAACGAAAGAGAAGAAAAAACAAAAAACAAAACAAAACAAAAAAACCCCAAGGAAACGCCCACCAGGAGTAGATTCTTTGGGGATGCTGTAGGTGGCGCTGTTGCTCCACTATTCCACAGCTGTGGCCACGCCGCAGGGCCCTTTATAGCTCTGGCCGGGGTGGGAACGAATGGGAGGCTGTTGATCTCCGTGGGAAGTCTAAGGCCTGCCTCCCTTTCCCAGTCGCCAGCTAAGGGGTCTGAAACTCCCTAGGACTCCCAGCCTGCTGGGCTGAGTGTGCCTGGGCGATCCGGCTCCTCCCCTAGGCTCCTGTCTCTTTAAGACTGCTGAGAAAAGCGCGTGGTTTTCTTTTTGTTTTGTTTTTTTATTTCCTGGGAGCCGGCTGCAAGCACCCTGGCGCATTCCCCGCTCAGATCGTGCACCCTCTGTCTCTCCAATCTCTGCTACACTGCACGATGTGTCAGTGCTCCCTGGCAGATCACCAGGGCTGGTTATTTCACGGGGTGTACTTCCACTCCCTCCCAGCTTTGAATCCTCTCCTTCCGCCGGTGCGCTGGGGTGGGTGAGCCCTCGGTCCCGCTGGGTCGCGGCTCTGTATCTTACCCGCCTCTTGGGGTGCCAAGTCCTCTCGGGTGTAGCTGCAAGGTGTGTGCTTTCCTGTGTATTCTTGTCTCTCTTTTAGGAATAGTTGTATTTGCTGTATTTTCATAGATATATATAGTTTTGGGAGGAGATTTCTGTTGCCCTGCCCACGCCACCATCTTCCTGGAAGTCTCCTGCTCAAAATAATTTTTGAAAAAATTTCCGTTCGTCATCAGAGCTGTCCCAAGAAATGCTTGTAGTATAGGCGAGTTAATGTGATCAAAGTGGTTTAACTGTTGGTTGAACTCAGTCACCCAAGTACTGTTAGCACCAGAACTGACAGATTAAGACGGCTGCCCACAGGCTTACAGGAAAGCCAATTGCCTACTTTCAGTTCCATCCCAGTGGAGGTTAAGGACCCACATTAACAATGTCTCAGGCTTCTGCTGGCTGCTAAATTGGTTTATCATGTTCTACAATACTTCGATGTTTTGATTCTTTATTGTTCCTAGAGATTTGAGTATTCTTTAATGAACTCATAATTCATTAGGGAAAATGGCCTAAGGTCAGGGGTTTTGAAAATAGTAACAGAGTTATATAGAACCAGGCCTGCAGCTTTGATCTTTACAGATGATATAATTACGGGAGAATCTTAGGGCAAAGACATCTGTCAGCAGCTACGGGAGACAAAATCATCCCCACCCTCCACAACCAAACTCAAGCCTCAAGCAATTCTGAGGAGCTGCTACTCCTACCAAACCAGGTGTGTGGCTTGGCCAGCATTTTATGGTGTCCCCTCCGTGTGCCTCTATTCAGACAGAGATAGAGGACAGCTCCAGTCGGTTCTGATGGCTTCTGTGTGTGTCTGTAGTGCAAGTCACCTGTGGGACTTTGCTGTCTGTGAACCCCTGGCTCCAGGGCAACCCCGTGAACATAACAGGAGGGCAAGTCATCAGGAGCCCCAGGTCCTGAACTGATTCTGAGGGCCACCTAACTGTGCAACCTCCAGCCAGTCATGTGACTTCCCCTCTCCCAGCTCAAATGTCCCCATGTGTGAAATAAAGGTTTGACAGGGAGATAGGGAATGGGGGCCTGAGGACCTGTGACACATTTCATGGGGAAAGAAGAGTCCACAGTTAAAAGATAAAGTTTGAAAACACCAGCCTAAATCTCTGAATCTCATTTTAGCTCTCAATCCAGCAGTTCAGGCAGATCAGGAACAAACCTTTTGCAGCCACCAACTCAGCCTGGGCCTCTTTTCTTGTCATGAATCAGGCCATTTGACTTCTGTTTATTGACAACAGTGTCTGCTAGAAAGGACTGGTAATTCCCTAAGCCTAAAAAGCAGGGGCTCCCGGCTTCCAGGAAGAATCTTCAAAATGATCTGAGAGGCAGAAAAAGCAAGTCTGTTCCATTTGGTCCCTTGATAAGTAAATGATGAAACTTCAGTTCAGTCCATAATTACCATTCTTTCATTCCTATTCATCATTAAACACCGCTGAATTCTCCGTGGGCAGAGAGCTGTGCATGAAACTATAGAACAGCCAGAAATTACATCCTCAAGGATTATAGAGTCCAAGAAGAGATATAAGAAATGGGCATGAAAGAAATCATGATAGAGGCTCTGTGCCCTGAGAAATAGAGAGAAGGTTTTATGGGAAATGGCATGTTTAGAGAGAGCTGGGAAAGAGAGATCAGGGCAGAGTTTAATTGGAAGAGATTATTTCATGCAGGCTAAAGGAAAAACTGGGTTTAGGCCTAGAATGAAAAACATTCCAAGCAGAGAAACTTATGCTGGCATAGAGGCAGGAAAATGGAAAACATGTATGAGGAACAATGAATAGTTTAGTTTGGCTGAAACCAAAAATTGGCAAGAAGAGTGGTTGGAAATGTCCATTGGGTGGGTGTCTTAAATAAATACTGTCTTTGTCCATTTTAGTCTTTCCAAGGTTGTATCACCTGATTCCAGATGGTGAAATTACCAGCATCAAGCTCAATCGAGTGGATCCAAATGAAAGCCTCTCCATTAGGCTTGTGGGAGGCAGCGAAACCCCTCTGGTCCATATCATTATCCAACACATTTATCGTGATGGGGTGATTGCCAGAGACGGCAGGCTACTGCCAGGAGACATCATCCTAAAGGTAGAGACCATGGCTGTGGGACCATGAAAAGGGGCTTAATAAAAATAATTTCCAAGAAAATAACTGGATGAATGGATGGATAGAATCCTGAAGTATATATGGAGCAGTCATTTTCCTTAGTTATGATGTTGATATGAATCTTCAAGCGAGATTTATACTTTGAGATAGGTCTTTGTCCCTCTCTGCCTTTCATGTTCTTGTATTCTTCCTTTCCCTCTCTATATAACCTACTTCTCCGCTTATGTATCATTTTGTCTCTTTTCCCCTCTTCTTCCTTCTCCCATCCTCCCCCTTTTCCTTTCTCTGCCTCCTCTTTCTTCTTCTCTCCTTCTTTCTATCCCTTCTTCCTACTTTAAGTAATAGTAACATAAAATAATATAAAACTGAAGCATGTATCTTCTTAAACTGTTTTCAGAGCAGACTAATGGGACATTTTGTATTCTATCTAATCACTCACATTCACACACCCCTCTAAAGTAAATTTCCTGTAGCTTAATGGCCCACCATGAAATAAAGTAATGCCTGATCTATTCCTGCAAAGCCCACAGACACTCCAGGGGAGACAGGTGGGGGAGCAGGAGGGTACCGCCTTGCACACTGCTGTCCTCTGAGCTTGGTAGAGACGAGGGACGGTAGGGGGAGATTTTCAGAAGAGAAAAGATAAAGGGGGAGTTATGGGACAGAAGTCAAATGAGCCAAAAGTGACAAGAAATCTCTCCATGGTCTTATATTTCCTGTCTGATACTCAGATGACAGTTTCATCCCTTCCCCCTGCTGAGGGGCCAGGATGAAACATGAGCTGTTTCTTTGGCAAAGAACTTCTTATTCTTTGGAATAACAGGAGAAGAAATTTAAAGCAGTCCTCATACGAATGCTGGGATTCCCACTGGCCTCTGAGGTGGAGTGCAAGGCAGGACCCACCAGCCTCAAGGGACATTGAGCAGTGTGGTCAGCGGCACCCTGCATGGCTTCCTCCTAGTTCTCAGGGAAACTCTGCCGCCTGGGAGGGTTATGTAATAAAACATTTTGATTCTTATGGCCTTCCACTAGCACTTGCAGTGAAAGGGCTGCCAGGACTGTTTCGTAGGGTGTGTTTAGATTGTGTTTAGCATGGGTGTGTTGGGGGAAACCAGACACAGGATAAGTGACAGAGCAGGACAAGGTCTTTAAGCTCACCTGTGCTTGGGCAAAGGTGGTGAGAGTTGTCTGTGCACAAGGGAGCCTCCATCCATCGCTGGAGATGCTGCAGAAAAACGCCAACTGCACACTGCAGGAAGGCTTTTTAAAGTCTCATTCTAAGACTCCTCTAACAGTTGGCTGCAAGTGCAAGAAATCCTATACCAAAGAAATCCAAGGAGGTTGTTTCTCTTCTGTGGGGCCTCCCTCCTTAAGCACATAGGGCAGTGCTGCCGAGAAACTGTTTTCTCAGTGATTACACTCGGGGCTGTAGCCTCCAGGCCGGGCCTACTTAGCCAGAGTAATTGAAACCAGAAAGTCCCATGCAGTATCAGCCTGCAGATAATTAATGAGGCACAAGCTGGAGGGACGAGCTTTAGGACGTTTAAGAAACATAATAAAGTGATCCAGCCTTTCAGTAAAAGAGCCTAGAAACTTCCATTCATGGCAGTTTGTTTGAAACTCTGCAGATATTTTTCCTTTCGTTGAGAACATGAGCAAAGTCTTTGTAGGTGGCATGACCACCTTTGAAACCTGACTCTGTCTTGCACACACATACACACACACATACTCACACATACACATAGTAGGTGAGCCTGATTTCCAGTATGGGTGACCCATAGAGAGAAAAATTATCTGGACATTTTGGGAATGAAAATGTCAGTGCAGTTCCATTTGAACATTAGTTTAATGTAATCTCTGGAGCCCAATGGGAAATTTCCTTTTCTTCTTCTGCCTATTCCTAATTTTTCTTCCTCCCCACCTCCAACTGAAACTGAGGGTTAGGACTGTATAAGTGAATCTGGGGACCTCTGGAAGGACAAGGATGAAGAAAGATGATGTCTCCTGAGAGAGACCTGAATGGGTGGCACAGGTGGCTCTCAAGGAGAGCAGTATTATGGGTAATGTTGGGAAATGGGCATGTTTGGATATTTGGACAGAGGATAAGGAGGCAGAGCAAAGCAGTGTTTAAGGAAGGGTCCTGGTGTGAGTCTGTGGGCCCGGGCCTTTAGGAAGGAGCTGAAGTGGCAGGTGGAGCTGAAGCTGACTGGTTGACTCCAGATTCTGAGGCACTTTCCCTGTAGGTCAATGGGATGGACATCAGCAACGTGCCTCACAACTATGCCCTGCGTCTCCTGCGGCAGCCCAGCCAGGTGCTGCGGCTGACGGTGCTGAGAGAGCAGAAGTTCCAGAGCAGGAACAACGGGCAACCACTCGATGCCTACAGACCCCAGGGTGACAGTTTCCATGTGATTCTCAACAAAAGCAGCCCCGAGGAGCAGCTTGGAATAAAGCTGGTGCGCAAGGTGGATGAGCCTGGAGTATTCATTTTCAATGTATTGGATGGTGGTGTGGCAGACCGACACGGTCAGCTGGAGGAGAATGACCGTGTGTTAGCCATCAATGGACATGACCTTCGATATGGCAGCCCAGAAAGTGCCGCTCATCTGATTCAGGTGGGTCACAATTCATTCAGGTCTCTATCAGAACCCACCAGCATGAACGGGAGTGCTTACTACCTGACCCACCCACCCTGTTACTACCATTTGTGACATACAGTACCTCCCTTTTGAGAAGTCAAGATGGAAGGGCCAGGTAAGAACATTATACAAGCAAATGATGTGTCTCAGGGTCATGGACATACCTTGGGGGTCACCTGCCATCCAGGCTCACTGCCCATAAACACCTTGGCTTATGTGCTACAAGCTGACCAGATTAAGATCACTTAAGGTTAGGAAGGTGATGTCATGCCTGTACCCAGTATGTTAGTCACAGACCCACGGGTCGTTCAGACATGTTCTGGACACATACATGACATCCAGTTATACGAAGTCCCTTAAGAAGCTATGTCATATGCCTTCCAGGGATCCTGTGGACAGAAAGCACTGTAAGACTGGCCATGCCTATGCCAGCCTCCTTGGAAGGCCCCTGAGAACTCACGTCTGGACCTAGAGGCAGTCCCCCAATAAGAGAAGCATATAAATTATTGATCACTCAGGCAAATAGACTTCCTAAAAGCCTGACATTGGTTCAAATTAATTCATTTTCCTGGCTGGTGTGACATCATTAAGCCGCAGCATTCATTTTGTTGATGTTGGCTAGGTCACCATGTTTTTCTAATGTTTATTGAGCTGCCAGCTTTATTAGAGGAAAAGGCTTTATACTGGGCTCTTGTAGTCTAACTCATTTATTTACTTCATTAGCCAAAATGTATTGTTTCTGCTGCTTGCCTACCTCTGGGTTAGAGGCAGAGAACAGAAAGATAGAAACCTCAAGCTGCTGTCCCAAAGGAGCCCCAGTCTAGATGGAATTTTTCTAAATGACTGCTGCATAGTATGGTAATCTTGTAATGGAGAGATTAAGTACAGTGCTGGCTCAGATGAAGAGAGATTTTTGCTTGAATGGGCCTAGGAAATTTTCATAGAGTTGGAATACCTTGAACTGGGGCTTTGAGGGATTGGCAGAAGTTCTCTAGGTGGACAAGGCAGGAAGGGTCATTCTAAGGAGATACAACCCAAACAAACATTTCCCCAAAACCATTTAGGGAAATGGTTAATACCTGGAACATTATGTCCATTAAACAAGCAGCAATAAATAAGGCAGGAGTGGTAGGCAAGGGCCGGATCATGTAGAGCTTTTCTGAGTCCCTCCAAGGCCGTGGGGTATACTTGGAAGGGTTTAAGAAAGAAAGTGACATGATTTTCTAGAAATAACCTCTAGAGGTAATGAAGAGCTGATGGGAGAGGGGCTAGATTAGAGGACTTAAGAAAAATTTGCAATTATCTGGCAAATTATGTCAGCTTCTACTTAGTGACTGAAGTATTACTTCAAGAATAGAGTCAGCAGCAGTATTTGACTGAACCATAAGTCAGCTTTCATGGAGGATGGCAGAAGACAGAGCCTGCCCTCAAGAACTTGATCATCTAAGTACAAATGAATCTCCCTACTCTTGGGTTCCAGTAATGGAGTACTTCGGGTGTCGACAACTTCGCACTATCATGTGTGCAGTATCTTATCCCTCTTCTTTGAGGAGAACCAAGTAGGGGATGATGATATTGTTATTTTAGATATGGACAGCCTGAGGTAGAGGATGCAAGGGGACTTACCCTGCTTCTTCTGTCCACCCGGATGGGTACCTTGGTTCCTGAGCTTGTTTCTTGGTAGTGTCCCAATTCCAAGGTAATTCTCAACCTTGAAGGATGTTTATCTGCCCCACAGGGCTTGACATCATGCCCTGTGGAGCAAGTAGAGAACAAAACCAGAGTTATACAGGTATTTCCCTTCTGGAGTTTATGCCATCTATTCCCAAATTCCTATGTCCAGTCCCAACTTCTCCTTGGGACACCACACTTACAGAACCAACTGCCTTCTTGGTATCTCCATGTGGATGTCTACAAGGCATCTCAAACTTAATATCTAAAACCAAACCCTTAGCTTCTCCCCACTCTACCTTGCCAAATTTGCTCTTCCTCAATTTTTTCCAGTCTCTAAAAAATGGTACCATTTACCCAATTATTTGGGCCAAAAGGAATCTTTACTCTCTTTCAGTATTCCCTCCCCCCAATCCCTTTCTCACTACCTCCATGGCTTCCATCAGCCAGGCTACCATTAGCTTTGGAATGGGCCACTGCAGGAGCCTCCTCTCTGGACTTCTTGCTTCCACACCCCTTCTCTGCCTCTGCTCTCTGCATGGCAGTTAGAGTGACCACCTTACAAAGTCAATCCCATCATGTTACTCTCTCACGCTCAGTCCTCTGATGCCTCCCAAGACTCTTGGATTAAAAATTCCAAATCTTATGTATGGCCTGCAGAGCCATACATAATCTGGCCTTTGGTTATCTCACCAACTTCATTGCTTAAGCAAAGAGAATTTCTAGAATTCTCTCCCTTGGTCAACCATGCTCAGTCACATTGTCTTCTTTCTGCTCCTCAAACATCTCAAGAGCATTTTACTTCAAGGCTGATGTTCTTGCTGTCTCTCTGACTGGAAAAGTTTTCCAAATATCTGCATAACTCCCTCCCACACTCCATTCAGGCCTCTCCTCAAATGTCACCTCCTCGGAGAGGCCTTCACTGACCATCTCAAGTTGCATCTTCCATTCCCAGCTCTTATCCTCTAGTCTGCCTTATTTTCTATCAACAAATCATTTTATTATTACCTGTCAGTCTAGTTTAGTATAGTACTGTACAGTATCGTATCTCAAGCACTTAGAGAAATGCCTGGCAATAATAAGACACTCAGTTTTTATTGAATGAATAAATTGAGTCGAATAATAAAAATAAAAACATATACAATTTATATGTCAATTCCAGCTGACAGGGATTTTTCTATCAAACCATTTATCAAAGAACCAGCACCAAATCTACTTTAACATGTTATTTGTCCCCAAGATAGAATCTCTTTTTGTCCCCTTGAATTCGTGCAGCCATTGCTGGTCAAGCACTTTCTATGTGCCAAGAGGGGCGCGGCACAAGGGTGCCCAGACTGATGAAGTGCACGGCCCCATGGAGCTTGGAGTGTACTCCCGTCCCTGATCTCACATACAAACCACTCAGCATTAAGTCAGTGACTCTAGCCTATGTCAGTGGGAGAGCACAGCAAACAGGTAATTTTTATGAAAACATTAACCCATGGAAAAGAAAGAGTCCAATTTTTTTCTTCATAAAGAAACTTTAAGCATGATTTTTTTTCCTCTTTAAAAACTATTCTTTTAGATGATCGTCACTTCTCGGGTGCTGTGCTCATTAACTCCCTCTGCAGTTCAAACAGTACGAGTCACATTGTAGAGGGTCTGCCAAGTGTACTTCGCAATAGGCAAAAGAAAAACTCCTTACTCATGTCATCTGGAAAATTTTTGATTACATATGGCATTCTACTTTTATAGATTAATAACAGAAGAGGAAAAAAATTTTGCCCTGAGAGAGATCATTTATGAAGTAAAATCTTTCCTAACAGTGGGACTTCCTAAAAGATTCTTCTGCTTACTAAACAGAGCCGATGTGCTTTATGAGCAAGGGAAAAGTGGGGGGAGTGGGGAAGGCTTGAGCAAAACTAGTTGGAAAAGAAATGGAAAAAGTAGAATGCTGGGAAAACCCAGTTAAGCAATCTGAAGAGTGGATTTTATTTCTGTGATACATGTAACACTTACCAGGCTGTGGGAGTTAAACTAAATACCCTTCAAAGATTCAGATTCAAATTTCCAGCCAATCTGTGACTGCACTGTCGTTGTATGTCTACTCATGAATCACATTTGCTTTATGAAGAAGTTCCCAGGCAACATGTCCTTTTGGTCATGTTTTCTCCCACAGTACCACACATTCTGCTTTTTTCTACATTATTTCAGGGAAAAGTTATTACACAGAAGCCACAAGTGTTTTAAATTTGACCAACTTTACATATGTAGAGGCTGACCCTCAGCTTAGTCAGTATCCCTGGGTGCTGAACCCCAGAGGTAGCTGGAGAGTCAGTCTCCTTGACAAGGAGAAACCCTGAGGACACAGAAGCTTCAAATACAGGGCAGTTGACATCTTTGGTGACTTGGCACAACTTTATTTTTCTCCATTGTCAATTTCTTACATTTTTTTGAGCACCATTACTAGACTAACTATATAGAAGAGACAGCATTGGAGAGCTGTCTGGTGTCATACCTAAAATCAGAGAACAAAGAAATATGGACCAAAAGATTTGAGACCCTAGGGGGAAAAAGAGATCGCAACTTCCCAAACCATGGAGATTCAGCAATAATCAATATGAGAGTCATTTACTCTGAGAGCTATGCCCATTTTGAGATGCTCCCAGCTATCTGCAGTTCTAGATCAGTGACTTTCATATGTAGGAGCTCACATATACCCAATTAATAAATCAAGAAAGCAATTATAGATTTCAAACTTGAATATCCCTCTCGTGCCTTTTTTTTTCCTCTAGGCAACTCCCAGACTTGATGCAGAAGCTGAAAAAATTCAAAGCCACTTGTAGAGGTGGCGATAAGATGGGTTTTCATGAATACTAATGTGTGATTTTTTTTTCTCTTCACATGAATTAATATTTAAATAAGAACCTATGTCATCAAAGAACAATTGATAACTAGGCTCTTCTTTTAAAAAGAATGTGAGAGGCCTTTAGGCAGCCAGAAAGCAAGTAATGGACTACTCATATTACCTACATTTGTTCTAAATATGTGATTCCAGCTCATGAATTATACTACATAATTGGAAAAAAGCAGAACTTTAGTCCCCTAGAGCCAGTAGGAATTGTCAGTGAAGTGAGACCTGATAGAGCTTTGTGCCTTTGAGAGGTCAGCACAGCTAATATAGAACCAAATTCCTACTTAAACAACTGATCTTAGCATAATTTTAAAGTAAATCTAAGACTAAAGAATACATAGATTTAGAAATACTCTTCTTGAGCTGAATTAAAGTCCAAATGACTTTTATATAGAGATCCACATTTCATGCATTAATGATAAACCATGATGTGGTAAACTATACAGCTTTACAATTTAGAATTTCATGAGTGGATCTCATTACACACGAAAAATAATAGAGGATCTTGAAACTTCCCTACCTTCCTCCAAGTCATTGAACCCTCACATGCATGGGTTTTTTTGGGGGGTGGGGGGTTGTTTTTTTCTTTTTATACCATGGAATGGAATTAATCATGAATGTAACTTCTAGATACCATAAAAGAAATGGCATTTGAGGCAAAGGGTTTGGATCATTCTGGTCACTCAATGATCAGCAGATTCAAGGACTCAAGAACTAAACTCTTATTTTGACCTTGTCACTGGCATCTGCAGGACCATGTATAAGTCAGGCTGTCATCGTTAACTTCTGAAAACTTTAAAAATGTGCTTCTGGGAACATAAGGGTGAACATGGAGCTAGTGGGGAAAATGGACCAAACTGCCGTCTCCAATCTCCTTTCCTACCCTGGCCAAATCCTAAGGTCCAACTTGCCACTTTTTCGCAAAGCCTCCTTAATTTCCTCTTTCCTTGGCCAGACTCTGGTCTCTGTTAGCTCACCAAAGTAGCTGCTGCTTCTCCAGAAGAAGATACTCATGACTTCTTTTTTAAATGTGCTGGGCACTATTGTACCTGTTTAAGTTTTAATGGTGAACCACCACACTTCAATTTGCTTTCACCATCTCATCTTACAGGGCACATCAGCCTTCAGTGTACCACTAGCTCATTCTGGAGTTCTGTTTCTGGAGCCCCCAACTTTTTGCTCAAAGAGAGGTATTTTTGTTTCTCAGAAGTTCTCTTGCTCACTGAAAGAGGGGTTACGGGGAGGACTTTGTGTCTGTACCTTGTGTAGTCTGTTGTCACATCAACAGGAAAGACAGCTTTGGTATTTTTGTAGCATATCAGTTGGTAACCCTGTTCTGATGCCTCCTGTTGCCTTGTGAGGTCTGTGTGCCATCCATGGTCTCAGAGACAGGCTGCAGACCTCTAATGTGTCCCACAGCAGGGGCCTGGGAGCCTCCATCATCTTTCAGTTAGTAGCAATGAAGACAGACACCTATGGAGTTCTTGGCTTCACTGAGCACAGATAACCCCTTATGTACCTATGACCTGACAAAATGGGAACTCCATCAGTGAGGTCCTGGGTGCAGATGGTCCATAAGCAAAAAGGCTCTGTACTGGTCAGACCAGATCTGTCTTCTAGGTCCAATTCTGCATGCGTGTGTGCATGTGCGTACACACACGCACCACTCAACTTTATTAGTCCGGAGTTCATCAAGTATTTGAGATAAGATGAAAAATATTAAATATTAAAGATACCAGGAATATTTGACCTGGAAAGAAGCAGAGCTAATGGAGGGAAATGCAAGTAATTTTCAGATCAAGTTGTCACATGGAAACTGATTTGCAGTTGTCCTAGAGGATACGGCTAGAACCAATGGGCAAGCAAGAGCATGGCAAAATGCTCAGCCTAAGGCCAAACTTTCTAATTAGTGCTCTCTAAAAATGGCCTGCATGTCCGCAGGACACAGTGAGTTCACCATCATCAGAGGCACTGAAGCATGAGCCGGGGACAACATGGCCAGGATGTGGTAGGGGAATTGAAGCAGAGGCTACAGAGAAAATTTTGGATTAGATGATGTCTGACATCTCTTCCATATATGTGACCTTCTGATTTCATGGAGCCAGTGCTCCACAGTTCCTCAGGGCTTTGTGAGCACAAGATCGATCAATTGAGAATGATACCTGGGCAGTTGCTGAAAGGGCAGCCGGATGGAGCCTCCCTACACAGCATAGGAAGAATCATCCCACAAGTACACATTGAAAATTGGTTAGAGCTAGACCGTCTTGCTCTGGGATCCTTGCGAAACAAATTAGAGGGGAATGCAGACTCAGGATGCATTTTTTGAATAGGTCACCAAACCCTCTGAAGTTAATGGTTGGAACATTAGATAGAGGCAAGCTCTGTAAACAGCTTATATTATTACACATTCTACTACAGCTCTTACCTGTCTCTGTAACAACAGGGCCACCCAGTCAAGCATGGATCTCCTGTGGGATGATATTGTGTATCAAGGATGCTGTGTGTATGGTCTGTCTGCTCTGGGCAACGCAATGTCGGTACCCAAAAGGCAGTTTGGAGTTTCCCTTTTTCAGGTGTCCCTATAGAACAATATCCTGGGGAAACAGAGGGTTGGGATAAGTTTGTCAACTCTTAACTTGAAACTTCATAAAGCTAATACAAGAAACACAGTGAAGACCCGGCATGAATTACATCTTACCAAACGTTGAAGCATCTATAATAGTAATATAAGGCAGAAAATGCTATAATGTATTTGGTTTAACTCAATCCTTCTTTACAAATGAAAAGCTGAAGCCTTTGGCTGGGTGAGAAGTTCACACCTTGAGGTACCAGTCCCCCATCAACTCTTGCTCTGCTCTAGTTACCACTGGCCCTCTTAGCCTCTGGGTGGGCCCTGCCAGGCCAGGACAGTGGAAAGATCCTTCTGCTCCAGTGTCAGGCTCTGCAAAATGCCTCTCCTGGCTTCTTGTGCAGCGGCATCTTTGATTTTCCCCCTCTCTGCTCTGTGAAGCTTCTAGTCTGTGTTACATCTTGACAATTGAGCAGTTCTTATCAGCCACAGTGGATTTTGTAGGGAAAAAGCCATTTCTACGCTGAATTTGGAGGAGCAAGATCCTTGCCCTGCAAGACATTGCAGTGCAGTGCTCCCAGACTACTCCTTCTAGCTGTAAGAGATGGGATTTTATTATATATATATATATATATATATATATATATATATATATATATATATATATATATATATATATATATTTTTTTTATTAAGGTATCATTGATATACAATCTTATGAGGGTTTCACGTGAGCAACATTGTGGTTACTACATTCACCCATATTATCAAGTCCCCACCACATACCCCATTGCAGTCACTGTCCATCAGCATAGTAAGATGCTATAGAGTCACTACTTGTCTTCTCTGTGCTATACTGCCTTCCCCGGGACCCCCCTACATTATGTGTGTTAATCATAATACCCTCCAATCCCCTTTTCTCTCCCTACCTACCCTCCCCAGCCCCTTCCCTTTGGTAACCACTAGTCCCTTCTTGGAGTCTGTGAGTCTGCTGTTGTTTTCTTCCTTCAGTTTGGCTTTGTTGTTATGCTTCACAAATGAGTGAAACCATTTGGTACTTGTCTTTCTCTGCCTGGCTTTTATCACTGAACATAATACCCTCCAGCTCCATCCATGCTGTTGCAAATGGTAGGATTTCTTTTCTCTTTATGGCTGAATAATATTCCATTGTGTATATGTACCACATCTTGTTTATCCATTCCTCTACTGATGGACACTTAGGTTGCTTCCATATCTTTAGTATTGTAAATAGTGCTGTGATAAACATAGGGGTGCATATGTCTTTTTGAATCTGGGATCTTGTTTTCTTTGGGTAAATTCCTAGGAGTGGAATTCCGGGGTCAAATGGTATTTCTATTTTTAGTTTTTTGAGGAACCTCCATATTGCTTTCCACAATGGTTGAACTAATTTATATTCCCACCAACAATGTAAGAGGGGTTCCCCTTTCTCTGCATCCTCGCCAGCATTTGTTGTTCCTTGTCTTTTGGATGTTGGCCATCCTAACTGATGTCAGGTGACAGGGATTTTATTATTTTTAAATGGGCTAAATATAAATGAGGCTGCTGGACTGTGGTTCCTTTATGTGGTCCCCTCCACTTACTCCCATCATATGAATATTATTGGCAGTTTTGAATCAATTCTCAAAATGGAAAAATAGTCATTAACCCAAACAAGAGAAAACAAACCTTTCCATAATAAATGCTACTTGGTTTTAACCATCCTGTTTTCTCTGAATATTACATTTTTCCTGTTTCCTCAGCTAGAAGTAATTGGCTCCGCCCCTGGAGACTCTTAGGGGTGTTATCCATTTCTTTTCATGGGACCTTTCCTGACCTGTCCTTGAACTTGGACAAGCTCCATGAGGGCGGGAGCTACTACTCCCGAAGGCCAAAGTAGGGGACAGACTGGCTGCCAAAAAGCTAAGGTCCAAGGGAGATAATGTGGAGGCCATCAGAGTCCCTTTCTTTAACCCATAGAGAAGGAAGAAGGAGCTTAATGCTTGAGCTCTTGGGAGAGAAGGGAAGAAAATGTACATAAGTCTAGTTGTGCGATTTGTAACCACTATGTTCGGAATGTCGCTGTTCAAAAATTAGACTGTTTAAAGGAGATAAAGGAGGGGAAACTTCACGTAAAGAGGATTGCCCTCTAGCTTGTCTACTGCTTGAGATGGCCACAGCTGTTAAAACACTCCTTGGTCCAAAAGATGCAAGAGAGAGACTGTCGTACCTTTTAGCGTGCGCTTCCTTTCAGAGTTTGTTGACATGACAGGTCGACCCCTCCTCCTGACACATGTTGTGTGGTATGGAATAAACACATTTCTGCCATTCTTTGTCTCCCCTTTCCCCGTCACACTTCTCCACATTCATACCAACTTCCCACCTGTGGAAAGACAGATTCTCTGGTGCTGCGGGCTGTTTCTTCACATCGAGCCCAGCTGCCCCTGGGGTTAGAGCAGGACAAATGCAGGAGCCTGTTTTCCACCTTACGACTTTAGGCACTGGGAAAGAGGTTGCCTCCAGTAGTGTCTCCCCGGGAGCAATTTATGGGGTGGCTTGTAAAAGCCATAGATCCAGCCTGGAAGAGAATTTATTTCCAAGTAGATGAATAGCAGGATTATTTATTGGAGTGTTATTCCTGCCAACAACTTAGTATCACTGTCAGTATTTGAAAACCCAATGAGAAATTTGTGCTTGAAAATGTGAATTGAACAGCTCTCATGGGCTGCGGCTTGGTGTTTAGGATTTTGCCTGGCAAGTTGATTCAGTTTGTAAATCTCAAACTTTTAAAATTCTTATGAGATGCTTAGGTTAAGTGACTGCTCTGGGTCCAAAGGGAGTGTGATGCATTCTGCAGGCCTTGAGACAACCCCACTGCTGGGAGCCTTCAAAACATCGGGGTTTCCCTGAAGATAAGAAACAAATTTGGGCTCAGCAATTAAAGTTTTGACTTGAATGTTTGCCACTTCTTATCTCTTAGTAGTTTTTCCTTCAGAAAGTTCCCAGAGATAACCGCGTTAGGATAAGTGAGGCTTACGTATAAGAAAGAGACAGATATTACAAGATAGCCTTCCAAGAATTGAATTTAGTTGGCTAGTACTATATTTCTCTGCGTCAGATTGCTTCATTACAGTTTCCTGGGTTGGTATTTTTGTTCTGTTCTGACACAGGCTTCATATGTGATGAGAAACACCAGGGAATTTGAGATATGTAAAGGAACAGAGCAGGGTAGGTGAGTGATGGCTGGGCAGACCCCCCAGAGCGATGACTGGGCTGTATGTGAAGGACTTAAACTTTCCTTCTGGGACCTGTTTGGTAGGATTTTCTAAGTTTATGTGAAATGAATCAATTTTCCTGGCCCACTGTGCACCGTAGATATTCTTATTGCACTTTAGCATATGCTTTAAGAAGTTCATCTAATCTAGACAAGTAATGACCATATAGCATCTTACTATGCTGATAGACAGTGACTGCCATGGGGTGGGTGGGGGGACTTGATAATATGGGTGAATGTTGAAGCCACAATGTTGTTCATGTGAAACCTTCATAAGATTGTATATCAATGATAACTTAATTTTTTAAAAAGTTCATCTAATCTATAACCATCTAATTGATAACCCTAAGTTTCAAGAGAGCCCTGAGAAGAGATGTTTATTAATATAAGGGTGCAAAGTCATGAGGCTCGGGCTGGTCAGAGTGGTCAACTGCGGGGATGTGATTTCATTGGTGAGGTTCTGTTTGCCTGAGGTTTTATAAACATGGTCCTAGCTCCTGAGTGGAAGTGAGCTATGGGCTGAGGGAGGGAAGGTGCAGAGGGGCAGGAAGCAATTACCTGAGCTCCCACTGTGTGAGCTCATGGAGGAAAGCACGGATGTTCCATGGCCTCCTTTTATGACCTGACTTTGCCATGATGTGAAAACCACACCTGTGAAGGAAGAAGGCGGGCAGGTGAGCGCCCATCTCTGCAGCGGTGCTGAGTGGACAGAGGGCAGGATGAAGAGCAATGTGGAGAACTTCCTCTTCTCTTCGTGTTCCCTAAAGCTAGTCTTTCCTGTGCGCCTTTCTAATAAAACCTAGCCATGCCTCAGCCACTATCAGCTTTTACTAAAGTGATGGGTAAGGTCAGCTGGCTATCAGGGAGCCTTGCTTATGTACCTGTCACAGGTCCAGGGTCTACAGTACCCACCTGGCAGATCTGGAGCCTCAGGAGTCAGTAGTTCTGCAATAATGATCCATGCTTTTCAAACATTCATGAAACTCTTCTGTGCTGGAAAGCCAATTTGTAAATTTATGGTGTGGGATGGCCCTTTTCAGTAAGAAATATATTTGCTATTTGGAGTGCCCTGTCCCAGTATGACGTATATAGCAGAGAGGACTAGTATCCAGAATTAGTGGCACTCACATACAGAGGCCACAGGATCAAGACAAAGGCCTCTCATCGGGCTGTTAGAACCTATTAAGTCATCCCTGTATTTCTTAAGTGCTCATCTTTTCCAGTGTCCAAATATTTGGGACTGTTAGATGCAGGATTTCTCTTCCCACAGTGACAGTGTGGATGCCAGCAACTTCATTTCTTTTTCTTTACTGTCCCCTTTGGCTTTAGACCTTTGGTCTGGGTTTTAGACTGGGCTAGCACTTCATGCTGTATACCCTGTTCTATCTGGAAAGCTCTCAGACAGGGCTTGTGTGCAGTAGAGACATTCATTAAAAATAATAATATCTGCTGGTGTCTTTTCAAAAACTGTTGAATAAGTCAGACCTTCCCTAGGTTTTCCCTTGAAGTAATCTTCATTACCTAATTTAAGGATAAAGGACGTAACTTTCATGTTCTTGCCAAATCACAAAATGTGCACTGCCATGAAAAACACTAGAAACCATTTTTTGCCATGAAAAAGGTAAAACAAAATGCACCTCTTGGTACGTCCTGGGTGCTGGGTGCTGAGGGCGGGAGCTCTGAGGGTGCCTGATGCCTGTGTCTTGTCACCCAGGCCAGCGAAAGGCACGTCCACCTCGTCGTGTCCCGCCAAGCTCATCAGCAGAGTCCTGACATCTTTCAGGAAGCCGTCTGGAACAGCGACGACAGCCAGTCCCCAGGGCCAGGGGACGGGAGCATTGCTCCCAAGGTGAGGCCCAGCCAGGGTATGTCCACTGCTCCTGCAGAAAGCCATTTCCCAGGAAGCCTGCATACTTTAACCTTTCCAAATGTAATCTCTGGCCTTCATCACTTAAATACTGTTTGACTTGTCTTGTAAAACTAAAAACCCAAAGTCCCATCTTGAAGACCTGGTGAGATAACAGGTGTCTCCCGTCCAAGCAGGAGAGAGGAAGGTGCGGGAGAGTTTTGAAACCTGATCTTGCAGACCTCATATGAGGACCTAATTTCTAGTCTAAGTCAAATAGATGTTAGTTTTTGCCACAAGTACAGTTTTCCACTCATTTTGAAATGAAACAAGAGGTTTGCTTGGTTTCTGGTTCGTGAAGTTCTCAGTCTGCCTGAAAATTCAAATAATGATTCTCCTGCTATTTTCAGTATGTTTGTTTTTATCATAGGACCTGGAAGAAATAGAAGCACTTGAATTTCATGTGACATTAGGGAGTGATGGGGACTGGGGAAAAGCCAAGAGTATATGTCCTATTTTATGACACTCAAACACAGAAAAAACTGAATATACTGTGGATGAAGCAGAAAGAATCTGCAGGCAGAATGCCTCCTTCAGGCCAGCCACTTGCTGCCTCTCTCTGAATGAGGTGACTCAGCCCAATTTGTGCTTCTGTCTGTGGTTTCCATTCAAGACGATGCTGTGACATCTCTATTTGCATAGGTGTCTAAACCACACAGGCCTTGCTTAGGCCAGATTCCAAGTCCTATAGGCTTGGCATCATATGTGATGGCAATGAGTTTCTAGCCATAATTTTTCCTGGAATCTGGTTTCATTAAATCACTGGTAACTGAAGAAAAAAAAAATCTTATAGGGAGCCCATTCTCCCTGCAGCAGATTAGGGAATGCTTACATTCTACATCAGACTATGTTTCAATTTGGGATAACCCACGAGTTTGAGTTTTTGAGAAATGTATTCAGAAACTAAACTCAAAATTTTGATTTTTGGAGCATGCTATTAATTACACAGCCTACAAGTCATGCCCTCTTCCCTTTTTCCAGGCAGCCAGTGATGCCCCATAAATCCATAAATTCCAGGTTTATTGACGATAGCAATCTAGACAGACCAAGGACCTCCTGCTAAAGCATTTTATGGATAAGGACTCCCTGGTATCTTTTCACTAGTAAATACCATTAGTGTGTTTAAATTAAACTAATGATATTTATTAATGAAGAACTAGTTTATTATCTTAATTAAATAAAGTTTTAATCTAATTAAGTAGTTGCATTAACTAAACCATATTATATTCTAGTTCGTTAAACCACTAAGAATGAGGCTTCCACCCACGTGGTGTTATAATCCTTTCCACCCAACCATCATGAATAGAAAAGAGCCAGGGTGATCTGATAAATTTTTGCTGCAACCCTCTGTCATGTGTCCAATTCTTAGAAAACATACATAACAAACTGGCCTGGTGGGAAATTATAATTATTTTCATTTTAATTTATAGTTCTATCTGCCTTCTGAAATGTCCTTACACACACACACAAGTGGCATATTTAAAATAAAACTAAGACATAGATGGCTTTCTGAAGATTTAGTTTTTTATGATTCTACTGAAAGTTTTATTTAGGAAAAAAACATGGCTTTTTGAAAGTAGGAGTTTAACTGATTCAAAGAAATACCAAAGAAGACAAACCAAGATTTGTGAGCTAGAAAACTCTTTAGCCACTTCAATAGATTGGTAGGCATCAGATTTAGAAGTGTGGTTTTCACTGTGAGAGAGGAAAGGGAATGTGGCCGGAGAGAAATCACAGAGGGGCTACAACCCCACTTGGACATGTATTTCTGGCACTGGGTTGCAAAGTACATGGATAGGTCATTTTGCTCATCTTGATACTTTTTCAAATGTCTAAAATGTTTTATTTTAAAAGCCCAAAGCAAATATTTTATAATGTATGTATTTTTTATGGCTGAGTGATACATAGATGGGTGCCCATGACATTATTTAATCCACTTGAACTATTTTGTTTTCAATACTAGGGAAACATCCTGAGCTCAAAGTAGGGAACGGGAATGGAGAGAAAACACAGGTGGAAAAGAAGAAAATCCTGTGTAACTCTCCTCCTCCCCGACCAGAGTCAGGCAACTTTGGGTGTGAAGGGTTCCTGGTGTTTTCCATTCCTAACATGGGTCTGTCTGTGGTGGGGAAGGTGATGGCTGTCAGAGCCACAGGACACGTGGACCCATTCCTTACTTGGCATGGCCCAGCCATTTACAGTGAGCCCGCAGCACTCAGCAAAGCATCTCTTCGGGCAGTGCAGCAAGGCTGTTTGTTACACACTAGCATGGAAGGAGGTGTGGCAGGAGACTACTCCGTGGGAACATGTGTCTAGGAGCATAAACAACAGTTTTCTGCTGCCAGGAGGGCACAGGTTTCAGCATGTAAATCTTACATGTTACGTATTTTATTTGACAGAATTGGATTTCAGTTTTCTAGTCAGTGAGATAAACTCTTTCTGGAAAACTTGGGTGATTAAATACTCTTGGGTGTTTTTTCCGACAGTTATCTGAAAAGGTGAATTTATATCACGTGTTAAAAATATTCTGTCTGAAAGCAGAGTAGTGGTGTGGGGAGAGCATGGACTTAAAATTCCTGGGTTTCTGTCCCGTTTTCCTTCTGCTGGCTATGCTTCATTGATCAGATATTTTTAAATGTTGAGACTCTGTTTGCCTGCCCTGACACGTTAAATAGATAACAAATATTTCTTTCCTTTTCCTAAAGGAGTATCTGGCCAGTTTGTACATTATTCAAGCAATATTTATTTGCAACAAAATAACTAAAGCCTCATAATTTCCATTAACTGGAGTGGCAGGACAGAAGCCACTTCTGAACTATTCCATAAGATATTGCAATTTTGCTACTTACAAGTGAATTTAGTAACACATTTTTTTTTACCAAAGTATTCTCAGGTAAAAGTTGTATCTTCCATTCAATTGCTTTTCTTTTAGTGACAGGTTTGCAGTACATGGGTGTTCTTACCCATTTCACAGATGAAGTCAGAGGGAGCTTGAGTGATGACAGTATTGTAAGATCTCATATGCTTACTGCTATTAGAAATCCAAATAACAATAAAAGGTACTCAGACTTACTACCTAGAAAAGCACTTAAATTATTGGAGTCTTTTTTCACTTGGGTAAAAATTACAAATATTGACAAAACCCAGTATTGGCAGAATTGTGGGGAGTCAGCATTTTCACGATGTACTGGTGAGATTATAAATGATAGAACTGTTTCTCAGGTAATTTGTCCATATCTATCAAAATGTAAGATGCCCAGGCTCTTTGATTTAGCAGTTGTATTTCTAGGACATTAGCCTAAAGAAATATTCATACAAGTGCACACGACATGTGCGTCTAAGGATGTCTACAGTGACTGTTTAATTTTGCAAAAGACTATAAATAACCCAAATGTCCATCAGTGGGGGGATATGACATGTCCACACAGTGAAGCACTAGGTAGCTGTTCAAGAATGGGAGAAAGCATATTTTGTGTGTGTGTATGTGTGTCTACACATAAGCATATGTGTTTTAACATGAAAAGGTGTCCTTATGTTCCAGAGCATTCCATACTGTGTTTTAGACATCACCTCGGGAGATAGGTCAGCTACCCTTACAATTCCCCTCACCTCCACGTGGGAATAATGGAGTTAAGCCCTTCTTTAGGAGGATCAGGAGTCAATGTCTTACGAATATACCCAGGAAGGAGCTGAGGCACCAGGGCAACCAGTAGGAGTCTCTGGGTTTAGAACTTTGCTCTAACTTGGGGACATTTCAGAATTGCCTGCACCTCTAAGCAGGGCTCTTTTGAGAGATGTTTGTGGTTAAAGGATGAGACGTGTGCATCTAATTGCTTCTCCGAAGGGAAAAGTCCTGCACTAAGAAGGGATCTTGAGAGCCCCACCAAACCTACTCCAGACTGAGAGGACTGCTGTATTCACACTGTTACTTATTTGTATTTTGAAACTTTTTTCTCTGAAGAAAATATCATGTCAGTTTTATAGCCCTCATCTGCTAACCTCAAGAGCCTCCTCAAGGCTCTGGGGTTTATATAAGCACAGTGCCATCCTTATAAATACTAATTGTAACATATATCTTTGCCATAATTATTTGTAATTGCTGCTTATTCTATTACTATCAAAAAACACCTACCATCTTCAGTGTGCTAAATGCTGTATTTACTGCTAGGGATACAGTCCATTAACAAACATGGTAAATTAAAGCCAAAGGAAATCACTAGATAATAAATGCACAGCAAGGCTAAGCTTACCTTCATAATGAAGCATTAAAAATTGACTCTGTGCATGCAGGCAATAGTTCTATACAATGTCAATCATTAAATATACAGAAGTTTATTTAATTCATTTTATTTATTGAATAGATAATCCACAGGGTTCAAAAACTGGAAATTATATGTCTCTCACCCATGCCTGATCTGTTTAGTTCCCACCTCTACTCCCTTTTTATTTTTTCTAGAGTTTCTGAAAATGCAAATTCTAAAACACATTCTCATTTCCCTACCCTTTATTTAACCAAAAGGTAGTATACTTCCATTTTGCTTTGTACCTTGATTTTTTTAAAACTGTATATATTTAATTTTCTTTCTTTAGATACAACTGTAAGCTATGTTTTAAGCCGTAAACTTCCTTGAGGTTTGACCAAGTACTATAATTATTTCTTTGCTTCCCACTTAGTCTCCTAGGTCACTATGCAGCAGGAAGGAGAATTCATTTTTAGAAAAGTAAATATTGATAGTGTTCATTGATAAACATTGCCCTTGACCTATTTTATTACTGCAAGGTAATGCTGCCTGTAGCTTTGAATGTTTTTAGTCTAGTGTTGTTGAATCAAAATCACAGTTCTCTTAGTTAATTTGCTTTCCAAAGTTGGTCTTCAGTATATACTACACAATATGTATACTCTATGCAATAAAATGAAAGGATATAACTGACTGCATATTATTTAGAAGTGCTAAAGTAAAAGGGTGCTAAATGGGGGGGAACATAGATATGGGTGAATTTTTAAATTTAATATCTATGGAATCCATTTTTTCCTTGACGATTTCTATAATTCATTAGCATAAGTTAGATTGGGACTATTAAGTTAAAATATATTAAATTTTTAAAAATTTAATTGAAATATCTTTTTGCTTAGAAAAAATTCTTGATATTCAGGAATGACAAGAGTTTTATGAAATATTTATTCACTACTCTCAGGAATAAATGAATTAACTTGAAAATTTTTGAGTGTGGTTCACTTTGTGGCCTTAATATTTCTCCAGTAGTCTCCAACCTGTTCCTCCTTTCATTTTTGCTGGCCCCTTTTGACATGTAAACTGCCTCTGAATCAGCATATAGAATTGGGGTAACATAACTCTGTTGAGGGTGGGGGACAAAGCCAGGGTTCTATGCATGTGTCTTTCTTTGCGAGAACAAGGGCAACCATTATATATATATATGCGATGTTAGTAGTTATTGTATGAAGGAAATGCAAACCCACTGACGAACAAATGTACCATATTTTTCTGTCTGTGCCTTCAGCCCCTCCATCCCGCTGTCACTTGTCATGAGAAGGTGGTAAGTGTCCTCAAAGACCCCAGCGAATCTCTTGGCATGACCGTTGCAGGGGGAGCATCACATGGGGACTGGGACTTGCCTATCTATGTCATCAGTGTTGAGCCCGGAGGAGTCATAAGCAGAGATGGAAGAATAAAAACAGGTAAAAACGTAAAGGGACTTAAGTCACTGGGGCAATAGAGTGTTAAACGGCATTAGCAACTTGCTGGGTTAGGCAACTATTTCCAAAATTAAGAAGGGAATGTAAGGGTGGTTTGGCCAGGACACCTATTGCCCATGGGCCATGATTTGTTTGGGCATCATTGCTGAACCAGGTCTTCACCCTTCTTAGTTCGTGCAGGTTGATATGGGCCAGCTTGCTTGCTGGTCAAGAGAGTGCCTGCACACTGTGCAAGACTTACTCGGGGGCTGCTGGGGTCAGGAGCAAGCCGCCTCTGTTACATGCAGGATTTGGTTCCATTCACTCTGATTCTTTGTTGGACTGATCCAGTGATGAGACTAATACTTGTTTCATTTTGGGGTTGGATTGGAGAAACTTGACAAATTTTGATTCAATGAATATTTATGAAGTGAAAGCACTATGCCAGGTACTTTCCCACTGGTGACTAGTGTTTCATTACTTTAATCTTGTGGCCTGGCTGCTCTGAATGAAGGATGGAGATGTCAATAATGGTGTCAGTTATGCCTTACTAATGTTGTCAGTTCCCAAGAAGGGGCAGCTCAGATGGTTTGAGCAGTTATGTCATTTAAGGGCTCAGATTCAAGAGATAATATGTAAAGTTGCTGAATAAGTACAATTGCTCAGGCCAAGGAGCCATGGAGAGATGGCAGGTTAAGGGGTTCAGTCCGCCAATCTAACAGAACCCCTTTGGGGTCGGGGAGGACTCATGGCCTTTCCTATCTTTCTCCTGTCCTTTATTCTTGCTATGGTTATTCTGTGTGAAAAGATGCTATTCAAAGGAAGCAGAAAATCTGGGGGGAGAGAAAGAGTAGAGAATGGAGGTAGGGGAGGTGTGTATTTTAGTTACTCCAGCTTTTCCTTTCGCCCAAGCATTTGGGTAGAGAATGATGAGGTTAACCAAGAAGTGACATGTTAGCAAGAGAATGTGAACGGAGGATTATATGATATGGTATGTGGAAATAGTCCTGTATGTAGTAGGTGCTTAACCAACTATAGCTATTATCACCTTTGCAATGAATGGAAATGTGAACTCATCTTTGTACATCTTTAAGAACACAGTTCCAGGCCCATTTTTACTTAACTGCTATAAGCTCCTCTGCCAGACACTCTCAGAGGTAGTTTTTTATTCATTCATTCACCCATGTTTATTGGGTGCTCACTACACGCCAGGCTCTGTTGCAGATGCTGACAGCTTTTGCCAAGTGCTCTCCCTTTGTGCTAAAAACAGGAAACAAAGAAGGAGTGAAAAATGTTTTCTTTGATTAAATAGTAGGTGAAGTTAATTTAGTTTCCTTTCCCCCCACCCCCATCCCCTTTTTTTCTTTTAAAGCAACAGCAAGTACCAATGGGTATGCTTTGGAAACTTCCAAACAGGACTTACTAGTGCCTCAGAGCGTGCACATGTGCACCATTTGCTATAGGAGAACCCAGCCTCATGTTAACGCGAGAGACCAGTGACATGCCCCTCACCCTCACTGCCTCCCCGCTTCCCAGCCAGTCTCTGCCCCTTTGCCCTTTAAGCAGAGGTTCCTATTTGTCCTCTCATTAAGGATGGCTTCTGCTTCTCTGGCCATTAGGTGACGTTTTGTTGAATGTGAATGGGGTTGAACTAACAGAGGTCAGCCGGAGCGAGGCAGTTGCGCTATTGAAAAGCACGTCCTCCTTGGTGGTTCTCAAAGCTTTGGAAGTCAGAGAATGTGAGCCTCAGGAAGCCTGCAGCAGCCCAGCCGCCCTGGACTCCAGCCACAGCGCGGCCCCACCTGGCGACTGGTCTCCCTCCTGGGTCATGTGGCTGGAATTACCACAGTGAGTCCTAGTGTGACGTCCTTCGGGAGGCATGGGAGGAAACAGTTATATTTCTCAGACCACTCTTTCACTCTCTTGGGCTGATTCATGGCACTAGCCTCTTAATGAGACTCAGGTGTGGTTGTGGGACTACTGGAAATAATTCTCTCTTCCCTTTTGTAACTGAAAGTGCATGCAGAAATCCTAGGGCAGGGATGAAAAGTCTGGATGTGGAAGCACTAGTATGCATTCATGCTGAGGAGCTTGCAGGACTGTCATCTATGGTCGTGTTGGTTGTTCATGCAGCAGATCAGCTGACAGGGAGAGGGGGCTGAGATCCAGCCTGTGTTCACACACTCTAGAGCAGAAAAGGTTCACCTGTCCCTGATTTTAGTGGCAGCCCTTGGAACTTGTATCTTTAGTTTTCGGGTGGCCCTGGCTAGCCCTTTATAAAGCCATGCAGCAGAACATTCTGCCTTTGCCCAGATGTTTAAGCATGTGCTGACTGAGGGCATCTCAGGTCACCTTTCCCTACTTCCTACTCTTGTAAAGTTCTTGTATAAAACTTCAGGAAGCAACTGGGTTGTCAACTCATTTTAGTGAGATGTAACTAGAGCCTTACAATGAAGCTATTTGTCTTCACATAGACACTTCTGGAAAGGATTTTGGAGCAGTCTTGCTAAACGCAAAACTCAAATATTCAAAGGACAAATAATTTGGGGTGTGCTCACCTGCATCAGAGCATAAACTCTTGGCCTTCAAAGGATTGCCTTATTAATTCCAAATGCATAATTTAAATCTTAGGGTCACTGAAGATGGTGCACTGCTATAGGATTAATTTAAAGTAGTATGTTTGCTTTTAGCTTGTTTTTCTTGAGAGTGGAGCCCCATTTTAAATGAGGTCTTAAAAAACACCCCTGCCTCAAAAACAAACTAACCTAGGTTTCTTTTTGAGCCTTCACCAGTTGATAAATTACTTTTAAGAGAACATTTTTAAATGGCTGAAAACTTTGAGGCAGTTTAAAAATATTTAAACATTTTAGAACTGGACCTGGGTGGAAGAAGAGTGTTAACTAAAATTTTATTTAAAAAAAATTTCTGAAATGAGAATCTATTAAAATATGTAATTTTAATTTTTTTGTGCTTTTAAGCTATTTGTCGTGCAACCAAAGTTCCTTGCTATTCATTCATATAACCCAGGACAGATCTGAGATGCTTTTTACTCCAAATAACACCAAGTGAATAACTCTCTCTCCCTCTAACTTTTGTCACTTGGCCTTCAGCACAGCACTTCTCCATTCTTGCCAGAATATAGCCTGGATTTGTTCATTTCCTTTAAAACAAGTAGAAAGGAAACATAATGCTGGCATAGACAACACTGGCTTTTAGTCACCCTGGCAATTCTTAGTTTCCTTCATCCCTTCTCCTTGCAATGACACCATAAGCATGGTAAAAATTCTGGGGGCACCCAAAGGTTTAGAGAGAGTGAAAGGTGAATCTCCCATCCATGTCCCCTCAGATCCACACAACAGAGGTAATTGCTGTTACCAAATCCTTGTGTGTTTTTCCACGGACAGTCTATGTCAGGGGTTGGCAAACTCCTTTTTTCTTTCCTGAAAAGGGTGAGTTTAGGTTTTGAGGGTCATACAGTCTCTGTTTGAACGTCACAGTTTTGCTGTTACACTGTGAAAGCCGCCCTAGACAACACGTGAATGAGTGGGTATGGCTGTTCATTTACAAATACAGGTGGTGGACTGGGCTATAGCTTCTTGATCCCTGGTCCATGTATACATGTGCATGCATGCATGTGCACACACACGCACACACAATGATAGCATACACTGTTATATACCATGATTTAAAAGAAAAATCTTGGGTATCACTTCCTGTCAGTACATATCAAGTGGCCTCATTTTCTTCCCATGGCTGAATAGTATTCTATTGCATTACATGTACCATAATTTATTGAACCAGTTCCTACTGGTAGTGGACACATAGGTTTTCCATCTTTGCTTTTACAAATTCTGCATCAAGAATTCATAAGGAATATAAAATGATAGTCACTGCAGTATTGTGTTCACTATTGACAGGAACTGGTAAGACATTATGGGTCATCTGTAGAACCACGTGACAGGTTGCCTGGCTGTAAAATCATTAGATCACCCTCTTGGAACCTACAGGAAGCGCACTAGCTTTGAATGGTGGTGTAGAGAAGCTGAGGCCCATCTCATTGTTTTACTCTCTGTTGGGTGTTGTTGTTACCTGGGTTCTTTTCAGGGAGTCCAGACATGAATTTGATCTCTTTTGTTTCCTATCTTTCATTTTCTCTTGAATCCTTTTGATTCTGTTGATTTCCTTTCTGCTTTCTTTGCTTATTTTGATCTGCCCTCCATATCCCTGTTTTTAGTAGTACATCTTTTCTTTTGCAGCCACTTTTGTTTGCTTATTTTCTTTCTCACTCTGTCAGCTCATTTTTTACCTTTTTGGAAATATTATGTATCTGCATTTATCTCATATTTATAGAGCAACTGTTTCAGAAGCATTTTAAATTCACAGTAATAGGGTTGGATATACATTTCATTTTCTATTGAGACATTTCATTAACGTGGAAACATTGTTCTGGTGAATGGTTTTTGTGTGTGTTTATTGTTACTTTCCCCCTTTTCTTTTGTGTCTCCTCGTCTTTAAATTTTTGAGTTCATTTTTCTTGGAGCAGCTATTTGCTGAAGATTCTCATTAAGGGGAAAGAGCCAGGGACATTTTCTAGGTGGCAGAAACTTCTCTTTATGGCACAGGGTGTGTGATCACTTCTACCAAACCAAGTAAATTGGTTTTGCAGGACCACTCACAGCACGTCTCTCTCCTCCCCCACCACACATATTGGGATATTGGGTCCTCATTGACTCATTCATGCCATTTTTCCAACAAATTGGGCGCAGGAAGCTCAGCTAACAGCCAGCCTTCTGGAATGGGTGTTTGCCCATCACAGTGGGCCACTCACTTTGGACCCCAGAGTGCTCCTGGCTTGGTCTGCCATCTCCAGCTGTGGGCAACCTCTCTTCCATCTTCCTTCTTTCATTGCCCATGGCAGTTCTCCCTTACACAGTGACTCAGTTTTAAGATAGTTTTTGCACTTGTTTTCAACTCTTAGTTGCCGTCATAGAAAATTTTAAAAGCAAAAGGGGAAACAACAATCTTTACTCTGACATTTTGAAACTATAAGTATGTGCACCCTGCCTGGCAGTTTTCAGTCATTAACACTCAGTCATGCTTCTGTACTAGGTTCTCTATCTCTGGATGTGAATCCCCAGTCAAAATACCACTTCAGTATTCATGGGTGGGGGAGTGTCCATTCACCTCTCTAATCTTGACTGCACAAAGCCCCAGAGACCTCCATTTCTCCCTGACTAATACAGTACCATTGGCTTAAATGTCTTGGGTCATTTGGTATGAGTGATGTCCTACAAATTTCAGGCCATTGGTCATACCTCGGCAAAAGTTATTTGCCTAAACTACTAGAGATTTAGGCTGCTAATATATTTTTTTAATTCACGAAGACATTTCTAGCTTATCATTTACTCATTTTCTCCTTTCACTTAACAGATTTTGAGTAAAACTATTTGCCCTCAGGTATCTAGCCAGTTTAAAATTGTCTACCAATGAAGAAAAATGGTATGTCAGCAGGTCTAGAAACAGGGAATCCCTTTTCTAGGACATTGTCGTCTTGCCCTCAAGTGCAGTCCCACACACAGACTGTACACACATGAAGAGTGTAGCGTTAGTATGCTGACAGATGCACTTGCTCTGGACCAGTGGGTGTCAGACACCAGCAGTAATGGAGAATAAAAGTGGATGATAGAGGACGACTCAGGTTCTCTCTCAACCTCACCAGGGGTGCTTTGTGGCCAGGAGTGACTCCTGGGCAGCAGTGCCAGACATTTTCTCCAAGGTATAGATTATTAGATACCATTCATTTGGAGGGAATTCAGAAAACCCTTAAGAGTTTCTGCTTTATTCTCTGTTGGCTCTCAGGGCCCACACTACACATCTGGAAGTCTTTCAAAACTTGCTCTCATCTGGACTAGTCTGACAACAATATGTATTAACTCATTTCTTCTCTTACCTAATAATTTAAATACTTTCCTGAGACTCTTAAAGAATTTTGATGAGGCTTGTCTATACTGAAGAGCAGGGAAACAGATTATCATGGATTTTTTTAAAAGTCAGACAACGTTCACATTTTATCTCTAAGACAGGGACACCATCAGGTAGAGCCAAGCCTGGAGTTAAGTTAAGCACCTTGACAGCAGTTAATACTTCCATAACCCTTGCCAGGTACTCTGCCAAGGGCTTTACCTGTTCTTTGCTTATTTAAAACTCACAGCAGCTTGTGATTTAGGAATTAACATTATCCCACTTTAAAGATAGGAACTGAAACAGAGTGGCTAAGTAGTTTACCCAAGTTTACATGGCTAGTTTAATAGGCAGAGCTGGGATTGAAACCAGGCTGCCCAGTTTTAGAGTCCATGATCTTAACCACTACACATTAATATATTTGGTGAGCATCCTTCTGGCATGAAGCCTATGCTTAGCTTTTATAATTGGAGTTATACCATCTGTTTTCTCTTTATGATAAGCAAGTTCTGCAGGCTTGAATGACTCAGACCTGCTGTTGAGTAGGTATTTCACGTTGCCACCAGCTGCCACCTTGGCTTACTTCTCAGGCCTCAAACTTCCTGCCATGTTTCCCCCATCACCTTCCCTGTATGGTGATTGCTGGTAAGTTACTGTTAATCGAAAATCAAATGCATTACTCATGGCCAAGTCATTTCAAGAGCAAAATTATTTTTTAAAGTCTTTCACTTAACCAGTGGATACAAACCAAATTGAATTACAGCACTGCATTTTAAATTTATCAACTAAACCCAAAGCTTGTTTTATTTCAAGTGGGAGTCAGCAACATCATGAAAAAGTCACTTTACATTAACAATTAGTAACGAATGTAATGATCAACTTCATCACGTAACATTTCACAAGAGCCTTTTTATTGGTTTTTCAAAAAGCAGTTAATATTTTAAAGTACAGTTTATAAAAGTTGTATCTTGATTTTTACCAAAATGAAAATGCTCATCTTCTTTTAAACCAGTTCCTGGACTGGCGGATCTTAAGAGTCAAATCCAGCTCCTGACACACAACCTTTGTTGTAACTGTAACGCAGTTTGAATTTAGCCTGCATCGTATTAACACTGATCCAACTGCCACTAAATAGTAAAAGACATACGTTCTTCCATCTAATTTTCTATTTTAGCTGAGGATTCTACTCATTTACAGAAGACCTGTGGTCTCTCCTCCCATTCCTTTTATAACTTGCTATTCACTTTACAGCCAGTTTTTCTCCTCAAATATGAATCATCCTTATAATCTTTAAATGTACCCCGATTTCCATTCATTTTATGTCTGTTTTCCTATAGCCTATTAAACATATAGGACTACATATAAACTAGTATTTTTCAAGGTCAAGAACTTCAGCAAATGCATTAATTAGGGTTAGGTTTAAATTTTTTCACTGAGATTATTTACTCAGGAGTTTTGCCTTTATTTAGAAGTATATCCACAAGAAAATAAAAATGTAAGTATACTTGAATTTGGTTCATCAGCAAGGATTTGATTATATCCAACTTTTAACAGAAATTTAGATATTAAATCTTTTAAACCAAAAATGTGATTATCTTCCCCAGTAGACATACAAACAGAACATACCAGATGGTGTCACTCTTTTCAGGTGTTTAGCTTTGGAAAGCAGAGGTTCAATTATAAAAAACCAGCTAACAGCACAAAGGTCACTGGGCTATGCAACATTTTGAGTGAGAACCATCCAACGCTATTTAGCCTGAAAAATAATGCCATAAAGGGAATGGGAGATAAATCATAGTAATTATTCACCAAGAGTTCAAGTGTGTGTATACATTGATTATATTCTATTTCAGGTACCTGTACAACTGTAAAGATGTTATATTACACAGAAACACAGCTGGAAGTCTGGGCTTCTGCATTGTAGGAGGTTATGAAGAATACAGTGGGAATAAACCTTTTTTTATCAAATCTATTGTTGAAGGAACACCAGCATACAATGATGGAAGAATTAGGTAATGAGATTACTAACAAGACTCTAATAGTCAAATATCCTGTTTTATACATGGAAAAGCTTGGCCCCCATTCGAAATAAGGCATGTATTTATTATACCTTTTATACTGGTATGAAATTGAAAACATTTATGCAGCATTCAATTTCTAAGAAATACAAAATTTAGTTACTCTTGGTCCTGTACTCAACTTCCTATGCTTTTAGAATCCTTTCTAACGCAAGCTGAATGGATAGTTTGCAGAATTTAAGTGAGAAATTGTTGGGGGATCATGATTAGAAGTAATGTAATTAAAACTGACAAATGTAGCGAAAACTAGGACCACCAAATTAACCTGCATTAACTTCAGGTATGAATCAAAATGTTAATAATACACCTCATTTTTTTTTTTAGATGTGGCGATATTCTTCTGGCTGTCAATGGTAGAAGTACATCAGGAATGATACATGCTTGCTTGGCAAGGATGCTGAAAGAACTTAAAGGAAAAATCACTCTCACTATTGTTTCTTGGCCTGGCACTTTTTTATAGAATCAATGATGGGTCACAGGAAAAAAGAAAATCACAAATAAGCTAAGTTGAAAGAATGTATTTATCGTGTCAATTTTGTAAAAATGTAAAGTTTAATGTTAGGGAAAGTATGATCTGATGAAAGCCAATTACACCTCAGAAAACATAATTCTCAAAACATAAGCATTATTCATAAATAGTTTTTATTCAGTGTGGAGGATTTCTGGGTTCATATTTTTCTACTCAAGAAAAAGCTCTTAAACAGGTGAAATGGTTTGTATGCCCCCACTGAATTCAAATCATACAATTAAATAAGTTGGTTGGTATCTGCTGAGGTCTGCAAAGGGTACAGAGTGCACTATGGGCACTTTAAAAACAATTCTCAGCAAGAGGATTTTAAAAGTGCATTGCTGAAAAATGTTCTCGGAATGAGAAATAAATATTTTTCGAAAATTATAGTCTTCTAGTATGTGATACTAAGTTCATTTCTATTATCACTATTTAAAAGGTCCTAGTAATTCATTCTTTCAAAACCATGGTTACCATCATGACAAATACCTAAGGCTTATCCCTAAAAATGCTTGCAGAATTACACACTTCTATTTTCTTAGATGTAATAGGAAATGACTAAAGTTCTTGCCATTTTTTATTCACAATATAGCTAGTAACTGTATAAAAAAACTCCACGTGCTACTCGACCAGTAAGCCTTGGAAAAAGCATCAAGAAAGGCTTGACCCTGGCTCACAGAGGCCATAAGGCAATTCCAATGTCACAGTGACGAGTGTTTGTCCAGGTGTCTATTAGAAGCTACACTCAGGGCAAATTAAGTCACAGAGACCACCCAATTGGCCCTTAGATGTTGTTAATTTGGATATAAATGTTCCCCATTTAGTTTAGAACACTGAAAATCTACCAGAAAGTTGATATCAAAACTGTATAGAAGTTCTTTAATATGTCAAGCATGAGTGCTACAGCAATAAGAAGAGATGCCTTTTGCCGTGTAACCTCTGGTATTTGATTAACTTCATTCGGGACACTATGACCAAGGTGGAACCTTGACCTTTATCAGATCCTGTGTATGTACATAGCTCTTTAAATTCCCTGCTGCGTGACTCATTCACATTACTTTCTTGGATATAGTCATTGCTGTCTTTATTTTTTAAATATTACAGGACAAAGGTTTTTAACTTAACATGAAAAATTCACTTTTATTTTGAGAAGTTAATTTTTCATACTAACAGAACAACATTAAAGGTAAATTCTTAAACATTATCCAGAAAAATAACAGTATTTATAGTATCTGTTCTGGCACTAATCCACACAAAGAGCTGTTGCCATGCCTATTCTGCAGGTGCAGCCTCGGCGCTCTCCTGCTCAGGGGCAGGCTCACTGCCAGCTTCTTTTCCCTCTTTGCTCCTTTTAGACTTTTTGTGCTTGTGTCTCCTGTGACTGTCTCCTTCTTCACTTTCATGGCGACGCCTACTATTACTGAAGGGAAAAAAAAGGTGTGCTCTTAACAATGTTTAGTTACACAAAGTGACAGAACAACCCACTTTGTTTAGATAAATTCTCAACCTAACACTGAGTTTTAAATAATCCATTCTTTTCCTTTTTCTCAAACACATTTTTAACTGACTTTCATACTGAGACTCTATTTACATTACAGGCTCACTTTCACCAATATTATACTAATTCTCAAGGCCCATACAGTTTATTCTGAAAAGACTAAATTACAAATTAGAAACTGAAGCACTAATTAAAACAGGAAATACCTCCTAGGTTTGATTTTAGGCAAACAATAGGCATTAAATACTGATTTTTTTTGGAGACTTTATACTCTCAAAAGGCCCTGAATTCTCTTTGAGCAAACTGAACAGTGCTTTGATAATTTATTATTAAAGACTGGCTGATATGCCAAATTTCTCCTTCTCCCAGCAAGATAATGTAGTATTTTTTATCCCACTATTTTGTTCCAAAATATTGCTAATTTTGGTTTATGGGTATTACACATAGTCTTGTTAGATTTAAAAATCTTTGAAGGAACCAGCTATTTCAACAATTACCCATAATCTTCCAATTAGGAACACATATGCTCTATTAGTTATTTGGAAATAGTTGTTTTCACTTCCTGAAGTTAACAATTTTCTCTTAGCTGCAAAGTAATTGACTATTTTATTAAAGAGCAAACCTTCGAGATGACTTGTGTCTGGTTTCCTCTTTCTCTCTGTGTCGTCTTTCTCTGTGTCGTTCTTCTTTCTCGCGGCTTGCTCTGTGACGCTCATAGCCTCTTTCTGCATACTCCCTGTATCTGTATCGTTCTTCATCACTAAAATTGGATAAAAATTAATTTTCTTGATAACTGGACTGTTAATTCTGAATTATTTTAAACTGTAAAAGAAGAGACGTGAATCCAAACCAGAAGCCCCACAGTTATTAGCATTTTATACAGAATAGATGGATATAAATGTTCGTTGAATGGAGAGGAAAGCAATGCTGTTCTCAAATTACTACATCTAATAACAAGAAAACAAAATATTAATATTCACACATCACGTTAAGGAACCAATTTTGCTCTGTGCTTTCACACTTATTGGGTAGAAATTTTATATAACAATGCTGTTTTTCTTCAAAAATTGATTTAAATTTTTATCAGTAAGCTTCATTTTCCTGTACTTTAAAAATTAAAAGCATATTTGTTTATCTCAGATTTCCACCCAAAATTCTTTTATAATATTATGTGGAAAAAGTCGGGTACACAGTTAAGATTTTTAAAATAATATTAAAAATATTTGGCTCAGTGGTTCCAAGTAGAAAGCAGGTGAAGGTTCTAAAGTTTTTCAATAACATAAAGAATATATCCATCCAAAGAAGAGGTATAAACATGAAGAACAAGGAATATCACAGCAACTTACCATATCCACACAAAATATAGAAAGAAAATTGCCTGTGGCAATATTTGTATTGATATTCCAATTACTTAATATCTGTGTGTATGGCCAGATTCACCTGGCTAGTAACTACAAATGCATACTTGTAAGCTGCACCTCCATTTTCTGATTTTGAATAGAATGGACTGGTGAAAGCAGAGTTAGAGGGTAGTTTTCTTTCCCTCCCTAGACCTTCCTCATCTCATGTCCCTTAACTGACATTCTTCTCTCCATCTTCCTCTTAATCCTTCAAGTCTCTTTTTTCCCCTTTCCTTTTTTTTTTGTTGTTCAGCATAGAACTCAACACTTTATACAACCTATTACCAAGAAACTCATTTAGAATGAAAAAAATTTCTGTTAGAACAGTGTGTGAATAGTTTTGGTTTCTAGGAATATGTTTAATACAAATTATTAAATCAGTGATTTGTATGAAGCATCAAGATGTTAAGGAATCTGGGAGTAACAGGTGATAGAATTCAAAAAGCATAAGCCATAGAAAAGAACAAACTGGTCTTGGTCTCCTAGCAAAAGTAGTGATTCAGTAGTGCTATGCCTAAGGCCAAGTCATACTTCTGACCATGCTGTTACTGCCTGTGGTACATTTTAGAACTTTTATTTAAAAATAATGTATATATACATACATGTAGACATATATCCATGCATGTGTGTACACATGCATTCATACACAAACTTTTTTCTCTAACCATAAACTATCTAGTTTGTACACAGAAGGTGAAGCATATCACCTGAAAGGCAATGTGCCATGACAGGAAGTGTAGAGTAGTGGGAAGAGTATGGGCAACGCAGACCCTCAAAAAAATGGCAGCTAACACGGAGGCTCACCATCTTCCCTCATTTTTCAGAGGCTGACCTTTTTATTAAAGGTGACTAACCCCGTAATAATGTTTCTGAAGTACAATAAACTTAGCACTGTCCATGACAAATGAGTATCATCATTAATATCATTGTCTTCAAAAATGAGGCTCTTTGTAATAATTTCAACTAGATTTGTATAAAAATAAGGTCAATTATCTCATACTCTATCATCTGCAACCCACTCTTTTTCTTCCCATCCTAACACAACCTCCCGTTAGCTTTGAGGCCTTTAAAATTTTGAAAGCAGCTGTACGATGGAAACTTTACTACAGATGGGGGAAGATTTGCCTTTTTGTTCCTTTTTCTTTTTACACAAAATATAAAGACCTCTTCCTCCACCCCCTTCTCTGATAAGCAGCTGCGGCACAAAGGTTTCTCTGGGCCTGGAAGTTATTAGAGCTCAGTTCAAACACCCCAGAATAACCAGCCTTCTTTCTGGCCCACAATTAAGAGGCCAAAAAAAGCAGATGTTGAAACTGGCCTGTAATTATCAAAACAATGACCCTGTAATTTGTTACACAACACATACTACATGCCATATTGCTAAATGTCAGTCTTCAGGAAAAAACAGCCGTTAATAATACTTCATTGGATTTTTTTCAGAACAATACAAAATGCCTCCACCTTCTGCCTCTCTGGCCTTGAACATTTAGTCAGATTTAGGTAAACATTGACTCCTGATGCCCTACAGTTTAGTGACCTGAAAATCAAACATGGCTGAACCATTAACACTTCAAGTTTCATTAAAAATTAAGTAGCTTTTCTGCATGTGTATGTTTGAGATTGAAGAATCAGAGAATTTAGCCTTGAATATTCTATAAACATTGTATTACTATGCAAAGAAAATTTATTTATGAGCATTATGGTCTTCTTTCCTATCAAGTTTGGCATTAAGTGCTTTAACTGTGAACACGTGTTGTGTACATTCTAGAGATAACAATGCTGTATCAAATACATTCATTTTAACTACATTTGAAAAAACTCAACTTTCTGGAAAGCAATGCTCTTGAACTTAACAGAATCATGCATATGAAATACATGTGCACAAATTCCAGCACACTCAACAAACCTGTTGAAAACACTTGGTGTGGGACTGTGATCACGCTCCCTCTCTCTCTCTCTGGTGCGCTCTCTTTCTCTGTCCCGATCGCGATCGCGATCACGTTCTCGGTCTCTGTCTCTATCTCGGTCTTTCTCTCTTCTTGCATAATAGTCCCATTGCTTACTGGTGTCCACAAGACTAGGCCATGATGGAGCAGAACCAGGGAGGTGGGGAAATGCAACTAAAGAAAAAAATTAAAAATAAAGTCATGGTCCTTAGGAAACAAAAGAGAAAAATTAAAAAGCACTGAAAACTAACACAAAACTCCCACCAAAAATCCTTCACTAGATTATAGTGGAAACTTTAAATAGAAATAAGAAATAACACGGTAAATATCCACAGTTTGGGGGAATATCCAGAAACAAACCTTAAAAGGCTGTCATATAAACCCTTCATTTTGCAAGGTGAACAGGAACCAGAATTAGCTACACCACAAACTTCCCAAAATAAAAAAAGTAAACCAGAATATATTAGGATGTTTTCCTAATGTCAAAAGAAAGTTAATGGTCAACCTAGAAATGAGATATAATTTTGCTGAAAACACAAGAATAAGAATACAACAAAGGTATTCATAAACAAAAAAGAGCAAAAGTTATAACCAACAGATTTCACAAAAAGAACTATGAGATATAAGCAGGATCCATTTCAAGAGTAACCACTAAAAAACTAGAAATAAAATGTATAATTTCACAGCAATATATGAAAAAAACAGAATTTTTGAAAATCACCCAAAAAACTCAGTAAATTCAAAAAACACTTGAAACAATGGGGGCGGGAAGAGTAGGTTTGAATAGCTCAATAATCACAGTAATACAGAAGGACAGAATTCATCCGTTAAATGACAGAGGTTGTTTATTTGTACTTTTTAAATTTCTAACTATACTGTGAATATAAGACATAAAAACACAAAATGGTTGAAAGTAAAAGGATGGGTGGGAAAAAAAAGAAAAATACTAACACTCCCCAATCTCCATAGGATTAGCTATATTAGTGACAGAGCAGACTGAACTCACACAAAAAAGGAGTACTTGGGAAAGAAAGAATGCATACATGAACATTAAAGAGGCAACTCACCAAGAGAGAACAAATTAAACTCCTAGGCATCTAAGACAGCCTTAATTGTTAGGAGTAAAAATTAACAGGAATACAGGTAAAAACAGAAAAATCTATGATCATGTGAAATTACCATATTTCTCTTAACTATCTATACTTTTGGCAGACAAAAATACCGCTACAGATTATAGAAGATTTCCACAAAACAACTATTAACAAGGTTGACTTACTGGATGTAATACAGAGTACTGCCCATGCAGTTAAAGAGTACTCACTCTTCTCAAGCATATGAGACTTATAAGCAGACTACACACTTTCTAAGGATAAAAATAACAAAACAACATCATGTTCTCTGGACACCATGCAATTTAAATTAGAAGTAACATTTAAGAGTTATGGGAAATAATCTCCATACATTTCAAATTAAAAACATATTTCTGATTAACTCAGGTCAAAAAATAAATGTTAAATCATTTAGAAACAACATAAAAATACAACACATTTAAAGCTTAGGGATGCAAACTGTTCTGGAGGGGAACTCAATCTTAAAAAACACTATTAGACAAGATGGAAAATTAATGAGCTAAGCTTCCAATTTACGAACTAAGAAATGAATGAAATAATCCAACAGAAAGGAGATAATAAAGATAGGAGTAAAAATCAAATAAACAGAAAATGATTATACAATTAAAAAAAGCTGAAAGGTACTTTCTGAAGACTAAACAAATCAATCTTAAACAGATTAAAAAAGAGAACACATGAATAGTATCAGAACCAAAAAGGGACCACAACTACATATGTTGCAGCAATTAAACAGTACAAAGATTATATACTTTATACCAATACATTTAAGAACTTAGCTGAAATGGACTAATCCTAATCAATTAATAACTTACCAAATGAAAGTGATTCAAGAATAAAAAGAAATCCTGAATAGTCCCATGCTGTTAAAGACATTAAATCAGTAATTTAAAACCTCACTACAAGACCAGATAGCTTTTACAGGTGAGTTTTACCAACTTACAGGTCATCTAATATTATACAGACTTCTGGATAATAGAAAAAAAGCCTATTCTCCAACATATCCCATGTAGCTTATACAACCTTAATACCAAAACGAATTAAAGACAATACAAAGGAAAAAACACTATCTTAAATATGAATTTAGACGTCAAAATCCTACATAAATCAGTGTTTATTAAAAGAAAGGTAATCAACCATGACTGTTAGGTTAATCTTGGCAAATAAGCAGTGGCTAAATATTGGAAAAAATTAGGAATTTGCCACATTAATAGATCAGGAAAGAAGAACAGTAACATCTCAGAAAGCATTTATTAAAGCTCAATATCCATTCTGTTTAAAAGCCCTTGGAAAACTAGAAGCAGGGATTTTTCTTGATCTGACATAGGGTTCTATGCAAAACCTAACAGTAAAAGCCTAGCAATAAAAACGTTAAAAGCATTTCCTTAAAAAAAAAAAGGGGGGGGGATAGAGGACAAGAACTCCATTTTCAGTATTACATTATGTGAAGGTCCTAGCCAGAACAGTAGGACAAAATAAAAAAGAGGGGGAAGCATAAGAACCTGAAAAGGTAGGAACAAACTCATTATCTGCAGAGGATACTGAGTGAAGAGACTTTACAGGGAGTTCAACAGGTAACTTGGTTACAAGATCAATATATGTATCAATATATATATAAGTAAAGCAAAAATCAACTGTTTCTAAATACAAGCAAATACAAACAGAACATGGAGTTCAAATGAACGTAACATTTACAACAATAAAAACATCAGGTACCTATGACTAAATCCAACCAAGAGACAATTACAGTATTTAATTGAAACACATTCAAGAACATCTCCCTAAACAGAGAGAGAGTCCTTGTTCATAGATGGACTCAATTTTTTAAGATATGAATTCTACATAAACTGATCTAGAGCATCAATGTAAATCCAGTATGTTATAGTAAGAGCAAGGACTGTGTGAAGCCCAGTGGCATGGGTTCAAATCCTGACTCTGGCATTTATTATAAGATACTGGAGAAATTACTTTATTTCTAGCTGTTCTTAAATTTCCTCATCCACCAAATAGGGACAATAATTGTGTGCCTACTTGAAAAGGCTGTCAGGATTACATGAGTGTTTGATGACAAACATAATAAAATGTTAGTTATTAATCAAAATCCCAATGGAGTTTTTCATGGAACTTTTTGCAAAGTTGGTTTTAAAATGGATATGTAAGAGCAACAGTCCAAGAATAATTCAAAAAACATAAGGTTTTGACAGACATTGCTGAACCAGGTATAGGTTTACTATAAAACTTGTTAATTAAGATAATGTGCCATTATTACCACAGGAATAGTTAAATTAACAAAATGAATAGTCTAGAGAGCTGAGAAACAGATTGACACATGCATGGAAACCTGATACATAAATGGAGATGGCATTGTTGATCCTGAAGGAAGGATAGTCAACAAATGGCACTGTTTTATCTTTACTTTATAACACAGGAAAAATTATTTTCAGGTGGCTTAAGGAGTTACCCCTGAAAAGCAAAATTAGAAATATTTGGGGGAAAACATACTGAAGAATATATTTATATCTGAGATGGAAAGTCATGATCCAAATATGAACCCAATTAAAATGTGGTATGACTTTACACAGTTGATAAAATTTAAGGAAAAAATGGTAATTTTAATTTATTTGCCACAGGACTTTCTCCTTTGAGGGGCTCGATTGTTAGTTATCTCTACAGTATACATATTTACATAGTCATGATATTGTAAGTTTATTATTTAACTTTTAGAATAAGAAATTTGTCATGGCAAGATAATTTGGGTTATAGAACAGAATATAAATGGTTTAAGTAGAAGTACAGCTGAAAGCTAAGAGGCAGAGAGGGAAAAGGAGGTGAAGGCTTGGAAAGATACAGAGTAGTAGATATTGATGGTACATGAAACAGAGGCAGATACATAAATAAAAGGATGGACAAAAATAGTGATATAATTTCACTGGTGGGGGAAAGGAGAGAGATGGTGATGGTAAGTGAGCAAAATATACATTATAGATGGAAGATAACAGATGTTATCCAAAGTTGTTAAATCAAGAAATAGGGTGATAGCCTATGAGGAAATGCCATGCAGGCCCTATGTTTATCGCAACACTATTTACAATAGCCAAGAAATGGAAGCAACCTAAGTGTCCATCAGTAGATGAATGGATAAAGAAGATGTGGTACATATAAACAGTGGAATACAGCCATAAGAAGAAAACAAATCCTACCATTTGCAACAACATGGATGGAGCTAGAGGGTATTATGCTCAGTGAAATAAGCCAGGCAGAGAAAGACAAGTACCAAATGATTTCACTCATTTGTGGAGTATAAGAACAAAGCAAAAGAGCAGCAGACTCACAGAACCCAAGAATGGACTAACAGTTACCAAAGGGAAAGGGACTGGGAAAGAAAGGTGGGAGGGGAGGGATAAGGGGAATAAGGAGCATTACGATTAGCACACATAATGTTGGGGGGGCGGGTGCACAGGGAAGGCAGTGTAACACAAAGAAGACAAGTAGTGACTCTATAGCATCTTACTACACTGATGGACAGTGACTGTAATGGGATATGTGGTGGAGACTTGATAATGGGGGGAATCTAGTAACCACAATGTTGCTCATGTAATTGTATCTTAATGATACCAAAATTAAAAAAAAAATAAAAAAAAGAGAAGAACTAAAAACCATTAAAAATGCTCTCTCTGAAGTTCTTTAGTATTCCTGCAAAGATTACTTTTTTAACTTAGGTCTCACTTTATAAGCACACTCTTAATGCACATCAAGAAAAATTAGTATTTCCATCTACAATGACTTAGTAGTGTTTGAGGATGAATTACAAATTTCTAATGTAAATAAAGGAAACACAGAATTACCAACAAAGAGGAAGCTGTATTTATCATCTTCATTTCAAGGTTTTCTTTGCACAGGATGAAGAAAACTCCTAACTTCTCTCTACTTAATATTTCCAATATGCTTTATAATTCTTATTACTAAGGAAGTACTTCATTAAAAAAAAATGCTTGCCTCTGAGAGAGGAGTTGAGGGTGGTAAAGAATGAACAGAAAACTCTTGCTTTTTTGTTAACAATTTACATTTACTACTTTGAGAAAAGTTAAAAGCTTATTTTTTTTAATGAGATCTTCCACAAGGAAACTGTGTAGGTAATCTCTAATGAAGTCTTATTCTTTCTGATATGTGCCATTCCTCATGTTCATCTGTATTGAAAAAATACACAAGGCATTTCATGACAAAGCAAGTGCCATAAAATGCGATAAAAATAAAAATTTAATTAATATGTAATGCTTACCAAGTACATATAAGGAAAATGATTTAGGCTATGTGTTATCCAAAATTACTAAGATGGACCCAGGATCCACTCCCAGGCTGTCTAACTGCAGGGCCTATGCTTTAACAATTATGCCTCAGAGTGCAGAAAAGCAAGGGAACTTCAAATCTGCTGGAGATGATCAGAAAAATAACCACTATTGTTAGAGTATTTATTAAAGGGCAGAATTAAGATGTTTCAATGTATTTTAATTGAACGTCACCCTCTGAGGAGGAATTATGCTTGCCATTTAATGGATGAACATCTATAAAAGTCACAAATTATGACAGGGAGAAGCAAGATTCAAACCCACAAATGCCATTCATTCATATCAAAAGGTAGTCTTTCTGTTGACTTACTGATTTCACTAATTATAAATTATGAGAGGGAGAAACAAGATTCCAACCGAAGAAATGTGACTTCCTGGGAGTCCAGCTAGTCACTAGTCTATAAATTTGATAAGGGCAAACTAAGTCTAGTTTACTGTATCCCTAAAACCTAGTACAATGCACATCACCTTTAAAACAAATGGTTGAGAAATCTAAGTAGAAAAGTGTTATCAGAAGCCTTAGAATAAAGTTGTCAAGCTTGAACATAAAAGAGGATCCAGCCAAAGATCTAGAAGAAAAGATAAACCAGTGAGAGGGGAAGATGAAAATAAGGTTAGTTAGGTGGTGGCAATCAAGAAACAGAAAGTCAAGAAAAGAAAAGAAAAGAAAATGAACAATAAAAACTGTGGTAATTTGGTAAAAAATCCTAAATCCTTTTAGGAAAAGAAAAGGTACTAATGTCCCTGTTGTGTCATTATTTCTTAACTTTTAGAAGTATAATTGATAGAGAAATGAAAATTATTCTTTTAAGTAACCTGGAATATATGTAAGACCTACTTATTCCTTTAGTTAATATATATTTTTTAATATAATTTTAGTTAATAATATTGTTCTGTAAGACAGTATTTTAAGCCATGGAAGTATGTTTTATTGCTTTAAAAATATCTGAGTACATTACTGACTGAAACTGAATCTGGGCAATTTACTAAAATTAATACATACCATTGCCATATGGAAAAGCACGTGCAGAACGACTATCATAACCAGAGGAATGTCCACTGTTGAAGAAAAATGTATTTTTAGGTGTTGCAAATAAGTTCTCAATTTTAATAGTTTAGTGCAAATGCAAAACATCAAGGCAAAGCTCTGACTTTTATTTAACCACCAAATAATGATAAACTTTAATTATGTAATTTTATTTTTTAAGACTAGAGATAGACTTTTTAATCTCAAAAAATGTTAAACCTAGTTAACTACTTGTAAAGAAAAATATAGCTTGCTAGTACTGTGAATAATCCAAATATTTCACCTTAACTCACCAGAAAGAAACTTTGAGGCTAACAGAATATTTGAGACTTACTTAAAATTCAGCCCCACTGATGGGATCAACAAATAATACTTTTAAATATTCTGACTGAGAAAACGCACATTTTTAACAAGGATTTAATAAAATTCAACTCTGTTCTCACAGTTCACATTGCTCTGAGTTTTATAATTTCCTCTGAAAATCATATGCATGGCTTGATGCTACTGATGTAATGTTCTCACAACTTTTAGAATCTGAATCAACTTTTCAGAAATACTATTTTTACAGTGTTTACTCGCCACTTAAGAGGAAATAATTATAGTTACTATTTATTAATGGTTTCTATCTGCTAAATTGTTCTGTAGTAAATTATATTTACTAGGTGTTTTAATCTTCACAACCCTATCAACACCCCATTTGGTAAAAGAGGAAACTGAGACTCAAGGAGTAGTTAGGAACCTTGCCTAACAACACAAATCTTGAAGCCAAAATGTCAACCAGGTCTATGTTGATTCCAAAGCCTATATTATTAAATATCATATTGCTATCTATGAAGTAAATATTCTTTTGTACTGCATTCCAACTAACATAAACCACAAATGCAGCATTATAAAAAATAAGGTATTGCCATGCAGAATGAATCCAATCCTCTTTTGTAGAAGCTGAGCTGCAGGAGGGTTGCAAGGAATAAGGTGGCTTTTCTTTAATTATGGTCCCTGATAATAGTTGTCCTTACTTGATCCTAGAACAGACATGCATTATTCATGATTATCAGTCATCTGTTTGTATTTCCCAAAAAACTGACTATAACCAAGTTTTTAACAATCTAAGGGTTTCTTTAATCATTGTCATAAACCAAAGCAAGGTATTTTCAAAACACTATCAATTAGTTTCTTTGTCCTGTTTTGTTACTGTGCTATAAGGTCCAATAACTTATATAAATATAACAGATTTAGACTTATGAATTAAAAGGTAGTTACTATTGCTTATAAAATTAAATCTCTGAAAACAATATGAAGATACATATATGATTCTTCTGTCAAAATCCTATCAATGATAAAAAAGGTTTATAGTATCCATACTGATTTACCTTTCTATTGTTGGGATAAGAGATGGAGGTGGGGCGCCTGGTGGAGGAGGGAAACCTGAAATATTCAATCATAAGACAAAAAAGTTAACAATGTACATTTAATGTCAAGAGTAACACAAAGTTGTTGCACATCACTAAATTTCTCTGAGGACATAACGTGCTTCTCTATGTTATAATGGACAGAAAAAAATGGAACTGAAACTCATAAACAGATTTTTGGAGCAATAAAACTTTAAATAAACAGTCTGGTCTAACACACAAAGCACAAACTGGGAGTCAGGACACCCGGTCTTATTTTCAGCACCACACACAGCCCATTTTGTGAGTATAAGAAAGTTCATCTAAATGCCTTACCTTTTCCATGTATTATAAAACAGTAGTAGTGTTGCCACCATATAGATATGTTATACTTGAAATACTTAGAAGAAAAGCAAATAAAATTAACATTTACCTCTTTCAAAAAATATTTTTTGAATTTTAGATGTGTAGAAATTCCTTAAAATGTGTAATTTTTAAATAAAATCTTACAGTAAACATATAAATGCTTAAGGCTGAGAATATCCATCATGTTCTTAAACAGCACAACCCTGAAAAACTATTTTATGAAGAAAGGCACATAGTGTGGTTTTTGGCTAAGGTTGGAAAGAATATCATTTGTATCTTTTTATCATGAGATCTGCATTCTCAGTAATTCACAATACTTAAATGGAACACCACAGAATACGGCTACAAGGAACCTTAATAATTAATCTACCCTATACTTTCAAATTTAGACAGGCAATAAAGCATCCCAACAAAAGACTTGAAGATTCAACAACTTTTGACACCAATTCCTTATACCAGTTCTTCCCAAGTTTTAACAACCCTCACTATTAAGAAATACATTCAGTTATATAATTTAAATCTCTTATACGCTGTCCTGAATGAGGACGAGAAGCAATCCACTGTCATATTCTCTATTACCCTCCACATATTTGAAAACACTTCTACTAGGCTTCCTTTTAGTGTTCTATGTGAAGACAAATCCCAGTTCTCTTAACCTTTCTCAAAAATCCATTTAAATAAATTTTCGCCCTACTTCAATTGTTTCAAATTCACCAAGCTCATCTTCACTGTTTCCAATTTTACAATCTGTAACTCCTCTAACTTAAGCACCTTAGTCCTAGAGTCCACAATCCTATTTTACACAGCCTTTCAACCACATTTTTTAAACTAAAAAAACACACCGATGATTCCTTTGACTGTTCCTGAGAATACTTTTCCAGACATATTGATACAATCAATGAGTCTCTCCCCCACAACTTATGCATATTATTCTATGCTATCTATACTCCACTATTTCTATTTATCAAGGTTATTTTGAATGTAGATCCACCCTACTAAGCATTGTCACCTCTCATTCTCTTTGTACTCCTTGGCCTTTAATACTGAACTCAGTAAACACACTTGCTATCACATTTACATCACACTACAAAAATAAATCAATAAATAAATGACTGAAAGTGTAAAAAGACAACACTGGGCTACATATAAACTCCTACTGATTATACCATTACAACAATGAACATTTTAATCACTACTCTCAGAACAGCCATCTGACCCAGTTGTTGATCTAATTGTACAGCTTAGAACATATTTTGTCATGATACTACATTATGCCAGCAAGGTTAAAAAAAAATTAGAAACCATTTAAAGTCAAAATAAATGATCTTTCTCTTTTCTTGCCGTCACTTTATTATCATATAAAAAATTCAATGGTCTAAAAAAATTTTCTTTAAATAATGATTGTATTTTATATCCTATACTGTTTTTTCTTCAACAAATTATGATGAGAATTTTCTCAGAATCTCTATTTCTACAGAAATGGGTAAGACAGATATAAGAAAACTAAATATCTTAATCAAAACTGGAATGAAGCAAAGGCAGAGCTGAAAATAGGACCTTGAAATCCCAATAGCCTATTCCATATTCTAACCACATCAACACTGTCCCTCCTGTGACTACAAGCTTGAAATTTCATGTTTATTAACAATGATGGAGAAAACATGAAAAAAGTTTTACCTGGAGGTGGTACAGTTATTGGAATACCTAAAAAACAAGTGATGAAATTTAATATAGTAACTGGATTTCATAACCTGTTATGTATTTATGCCATCAGCAAAAAATCTTTGAAATAAAACCCCTTGCCTCATATTCCTGGCTTATTCACTCAAGACAAGCATTCTGTTTTCTTGCAGAGGACCAACAATTCGCATTTAACATCCAACTCCAGATGAACACCCAATCTAAGAACTTGGTAACAACGTCTCCCCCACTAGTTGTTATCACAAAATTAGACATCAGTTAAATAGCACATATGTGCATACAACAAATATCAAACTCTATGAAATCAACACTAAGTTTGATGATCAATATCGGATCTTCGTATTTTAATATTTTAATAGGGAAATTGATCAACAGGCTCTTTAATACTGCAGGTAGTAACTTCAGTAAAGCTTTGTGGGACATTTAAGTGTTAGACTGTTTTACTGCTGTTGACAGGAGTGGGGAAAGGTGATTATTTCCCTTGATTTGTGGGAGTAAAAAAAGGGGGTAATGCCATTTCACACACATGTATATATATACCCCCAGGGCACATTAAGATAAATGTGGACAATTTACTTCTATAGGAATCAGTAAATAATATTTGAGTGATTCTCACTCATTTGCACACAGTATAAGTTTTAATAAACTATGTATAAATAAACATTCTCAATTTACATATTAAACGTGCCCTTAAATCCTAACATAAAACTTATGTTGCAAATAAACTGTGACTACTTTTTGTTTGAAGAAAAATGACATTTTTAAGTAGGAGAACAGAAAAAAATTTAAAGCTTTTTCATGAAAAATTTTATATATTTAAATAACTTCAGCAGTCAGAATGGTTTACTAAATCCAATCTTAAAAACTATCAAATTTAGTCCAAGAGCAGAAAAAATAATCTAATTCATTAACTAAAGCAGGAGAAAAAATAATGAAAACAGAATCACTTTCAAATGTCTTCTTGTCAGTGGAACACCTGCTAATAATTTATTTTAAATTTTCTGTCCATGCTTTACCAGAGTAAGAGTTAATACAAAAAATCTTAAGGCAGCAAATAGCCTTAGAATGGGAGAATGAAGCACCTGATTTAACTGCCCATGCAAAAAAAAACTATATACGAAATTTACGAAACCAACAAGATTGAAAAAGATACGAAAAGCAGCCATCATGTTTTGAAAATTATTAGGCCTCCCTGAATCTACTAAATTTATCTATATTTAATGGCAATTCTTATCTATCCTGAGGTTACCTTGCTGCTTCTTAAATTACTAAAGTGAAAGAGTCCATCAAACAATACAAGCTAGCAGAGTCCCAGACACCAAACTAAATGGGAAAAGTTAGGAAGCCTATTAAATGTTCTTAAATATCTAATATTGCCTAATTTTCTTTAATAAAACAGTACAGAATTTTTTAAAAGCACTACTGAACATTATTAGGTGACCAGTTTTCACATTTAAAATCATAATTATTTTCTTAGGTTTACAGTGGTCCCTCCTTATCCACACTTTCCAGTTTGTTACCCAAGGTCAACTGCAGTCTGGAGGCAGATGATCCTCCTCCTGACATACTATCAAAAGGTCAATAGTACCCTAACACTACATCACAATGCCTCTGTCATTCACTTTTCTCCATCACACCATGTAGGCATTTTATCATTACACATAACCACAAGGGTGAGTACAGTAAATAAGATATTTTGAGAGTGAAAGAGACTACATTCACTTTTCATTATATTGTTCTGTCTTATTATGAGTTAATTTCTTACTGTACCTAATTTATAGATTAAACTTTATCATAGGTAGGTATGTATAGAAAAAAAGTATATTCAGGGTTCAGTACTATCCATGGCTTCAGGCATCCACTGGGGGTCTTGGAATGTATCCTCCTTGATGAGGGAGGAGTACTGTATGAGATGAAGAACTGCACCAAACTGGGCAACCCACTCTTTAATCTTAATTACTTTACCTAAATGAATTCATGAGCAACATGCATTGCTTCAGCTCTTGCACACCACAGCTTACTAACTAATAATAATGTGAATTCATAAAAGTGACTAAGAAAAATTACTGGTCTCAAAATTTAGTCCTCAAAAACATTTGTCAAATTTTCACAAAACGTAATAGATATAACCAAATTATTAAATATGCTATGAAGGTAGGTAAAATTTCAAAGTCTGCTTTTAATTTTAATCTTAGTGTAGTAGTATCATAAGACAGAGATTTAAAAAGTCAACAGGAAAGAATCAAGAACACACAAAAAAATCATGCTACATACACACACACACACAACACACGCCTTTCCAAACATCAGAAAGTTGGCATGAGAATCAGAAAGGGCCCTCTGTGCAATGCTCTATTTCCTCTGAGATATTTCAATGCAAATCTTTATTGGTAAACATTCCTTGAAACAGAACTATAAAGTTGATGAAATATTATACAAGGAAGTCTTTGACAATTATCAAATGCATTTTCAAAATGCAACTAAGAATGTCTAGTAAGTGATATGTTAGGCCAACATATTCTCATTTAAAAATCACTATTTGGTATTTGACTTCCGTTAGCAAAAGATAAATAGTTTGTAAAAAAAAAGGAAATTCGTCTCAAAAATTCCTGTTCTTGCACTCAACATTCCCACCTTCCTGGCCAACACACCGTACTACTACGTAGCTAACAGACTTGAAATACAAAAAGCAATATTGTGTTTCTTTTTGGTATCCTTTATCTGTAAAATGAAAAAAAAATGTTTATTTTCCTGCAAAGACCTGCATAATAGCAATAAAGTTCTAACTTGGTAAAATTCAAGATCAGCAAAATACAGATTGCTGGGCCTGTCCCTTAGAATTTCTGATCCAGTACGCATGAAGTGGAGGCAGAGAATTTATATTCCAAGGAGATGATGGTGTTGCTTGAGCATAGACTATATTTTGAGAATCAATCGCTGGATTAGTTTCTAAATTTCTCTACTAACTGCACTGCTGAACACCTCGACATTCAATACAGATAAATTCCATTCCAGATTTTTATGAAACAAACAAGGCATGTGACACTTTGAAGTAAAATAGTACAGCCATCTGACAGCCTACATACTATCTGGAATCCTCAAAAGAAAAAGGACAGGATTTAATTTTTCGAGTATGTAATCTATACTCTTAAATGTAAAGCACAGAAGTGGGAGGAACTATCCTATTTGGGTAACTAAAGGAATTGAGACAAAGAAAGGCAGCAGCCCTGCAAAACATCACATTAAAAGGTATTTAAGGATATACTTTTTTAATTCTCAAAAAATTAATAGGGGCTCTGCACTCAACAAAAAGACAACAAAAATTGTCTATGAATTATCAAGGTATTCCATCATTATTTTGTATAACTAAGACAGAAAAAAGTTACAAGACAGGCAGCCTCTGACATTTGATTCCAAAGATCCTTGCCGCCTAGTATTTATGCGTTTATACCTCTGGTATCTGCATCCTTCCTCCCCTTGAGTGTGGGCTGGATATAATGACTTATTTTAACAAAGGAAAAACAGCAAAAAAAATGGGGTATCACTTCTGTGACTAGGTGACAGAAGATAGTGACTTCTATTTTACTGGTATTCTCTGTTGTTTTCTTGTATTTTATGCTTTGATGATGTAGATGCCATGATGAAGAGGAAATGGAACTTTTTAACAAAGAACTGAGTGACTGTGAAGATAAATCCCTTCTCAGTCAAGCCTTTCAGACCACTCAAAAAGCCTGTAAGAGACCTTGAAGCAGAGGACCTAAGTTGTCCCCACATTCTTAACCTAGAAAAACTGTTCAATAATAAATGTGTGTTGTTTTAGGCCACTACATTCTTCAGTAATTTGTTATGCAGCAATAGCTAACCAATAAATATAATAATTACCCATCATTTCTTTATCAAATTAGATGAAAGAAAAAAGCATGGCAGAATTATGTGATTCCTGCTTCCTATTTCTCACTAGTCACTTCCAAATTTCACCAGCACTGTTATGTTACAAATAGTTAAGTCTGATCACTTTCCTTAAGTCTCACCAATTTCTACTTCAAAGTCATCAATCTCAAATGATCTGCAGAGTACAAAAGTAAAGGTTTACAAAAATCTTTAAATATTACCTTCTACTACATGCTTTCCTACATACCAGTATTTTAAAAATTATATGCACACACACATAACATCATCCAACCTTTAAGAAAAAATGTAAAATATTGCAAAACTATTTCTTAATAATTAAAGTAAAACAATTAATTACGAGCTGCAAAAAAGGAAGTAATTTTAAAGAAAAAATGTGGTAAAAGGTGCTCCAGTCACAAAACTTTTTAAAGCAATAAAGAGCTACCAGCATACTCTATAAAGGGTAGAAAAAACATTTCTTTTTTATTAACTATAAAATGGATGAATTATTTTATCCTTATTAGGATCTCTTAAAACTTTTTTATGAAATCATCTAAAACCTATCAAAAAAACTGTTAGACAAATAAAACTTTTCTGATAGACACGTTTTTATTTTCAAAGAACTTGAAAAGGAATTGATCTGTATAAATTCACATGTAATCACAAAATGGTTGGAAGAGTAGCATAAACAGAAAGCAAACCATAATTAAATTTTACAAAGTGTACATGCACAGTGTATTAAAAATATAACCATTATAAAGAGATTAATTACCCATGGGGAAAAAGATGTTCTAAAATCAACATCCTAAAGAAGCTTTTAATTTCTATTAAACTTACATTTAAAAGAACTTTAATTTGGGCCAGGAATGTTCAAATGAAAAGCTGTTATAGATAATTAGCATTATTCCCTATTTTGAGTTTATAGAGTTTTTTTTCTTAATATAGAAAAGCACAACAAAAGAGAAAATGAGTCCCCACAACTTTATTTTTCAAAGGTACTTCTGAAAAATATATTTTTGGCATATAGCATTAGTTAATATGTAGATTTGCTATGTAAGACCAAAAATCTTCATGGAACTATAAAATTAGCATAGCAAATATTATATCCATAACATAGCTTCTCAATTAAAGGGACAAAATTATACTTTCTCACAGGTGCTGATAATATCCATCCAAGATAAGGTCAAGCTTCTGCCAAAGCAGCAGTTCTTGAAGTGTTATGTGGAGATTCCTGGGTCTAGGAATCTGTAAAGTCTAAACTACTTTCATAAAAATACTAAGATGTCATTTACCATTTTCATTCTTGTTCTTTACAAGTGTAGAAGGAATTTTTCCAGAGACTATATGACATGTGAAATTATACAAAATTCAATACAAAAATAGGAGAATCCAGCTTTTATCTGTTAAGCTACACAGTAAGCATATTTGCTGAAGTGTAAAATAAGGCTACTCTTTGCACTACATGTTTTTTGTTGTTCTGGAAAAAGTTATTTTTCCTAAAATTGTTGCCTTAATATTTAGGTTTATTATGAGTATTTTAAAAATAATAAGTATTTAAATATATAACATATTTTAATTTGTTTTAATTCTAATACAAAAAATAGACATAAAAATAAAGCTCACTGGGGTCTACACCAATTTTTAAGAGTAGATAGGAGTCTGTGGGAAAAAAGTTTGAAAGCCACTGTGCTAGAACCAGACTACTAACAGGAAAATAATCTAAAAACAATGTAGGCAAAAAATAAAATTCTGCAGAAGTCCAGATGTGAGCTACTTTTCTCTCTAACCCCATTTATCATCACTAACCCCAAATCAAGATATTTAAGGAATGAACAAGATTTTTAAGCTTATAGAATTGTTATTACTAGATGACTAATAAGATACTGATGTACTTGACACGTCTTTTAGAAAGGAAACCACCTTGCTTTAAAAATGCTGAATCCTACACATTTTGAAATCTAGATAAATAGCTAAACCCTATATACTTTAAAAGAAGGGTTTAGCTTCTTTTAAAGAAGTGGTCCAGACTAGTTGGGCTACAGTAAAGCAAAGCCTTCTTCAACTTAAAAGAATTCTACTCCTAAACTCGATTTCAACAGTTCCTAAGACTTATAGAACTATAGGCACATCAGCCTTTATTTTGATTAATACAAGAAATGAGTTAAATTGAATCTGTCTTTTTTCTTTCAATAAACACTATAAAAAATGAAGATAAAATATGATGACACTAAAGTAAATTAACACTTGAAAATGTAAGTCTACAATAAAATGTAATATAGTGTGAACATAATTTTAAAATGTTTACGATCAGTAATTATTTTTCAAAAACAAAATAAGCCAGACACACAGAAGGGCAAATATGTATGATTTCACCTACATAAGGTATCTAGAGCAAGCAAATTCATAAAGAAACAACAGAAGCTACCAAAGGCTGGGTTGGGGGGGAAAAGACTATTGTTTAATTAGTACATAATTTTTGTTATGGATAATGAAAAAGTTTTAGGTATAGATCATAGTGATGGTTACATTTAATTCTACTGAACTGCATAGTTAAAATGCTTAAAATAATAATAATTACATTTATTTACCAAAATAAGAAGCCGCACAAACCCATCTACTCTGTAACATCAAAATCCTTCCAACAAACAAGTATTTCAAAACTGGTTTATTCAGTAAACAGACTTCTTAACACAAATCAGACAAACAGTAAACCTCAGTTAACTGAATCTTTAAAAAAAAATCCAAGTCCTGGTCTTTACAACTTCCCTAACTTCCCCACCCACAAATACATATGCATGCACTTAAACATCCGGAAAAAAAAAAAAGCTTTTAAGACATCTCATTGGGGTGAACACACATCTAATAGAAATAGTAATAGCCACCCTGACATAGGTCATAATGCACTTCAACACAGTTTAAATAAAATAGGCTTTCAAGTGAAACTGCCTTGGTTAGAATTCTGATGGTTCTACTTTCTAGCTATTACTTAAAATAAGCCCTAGTTTCCTCATTTGTAAAATTAAAGTTAATATTTACTTCAGATGTTAAGAATCAAATTGAGTTAATACATGAAATGTGCATTCAATAGTAAGCATTCAATAAACATTAGCTGTTACTCTATTTCTTTAAGAAAGTGGACTATTTTTAAAGTCAGTACTTACAAAAGACCCCATGCCACATTGTTCTTTTAATAGCTGCTTATGATTCTTAAGGTGACCTAAATTACAGTAAATGGAATAGAACATCCTGTAATCATGTGGTTCTGGGTAAATGGTGACTGAAAATGTGGCTTTAACCAAGGCTTACATTCAGCTGGTATGTATCTATGCAGCCATACTGTTGTTTAAAGCCAGTGTCCATTCTGACTGATAAATGCCTCTGTGACTATACCAACTGTCAATCTGAAAATCCTTTCAGTATTATGGATACATAAATATGTTGTTAACTCAGCTAACATATTTAACGGAAGTCAAGTATAAACAAGACATTTGTGATTAGCATTGTAGGGGAACAGATGAAAATACATAGCTTAAGCTCTCTCTAAATATCTCACAATCTAGTAAAAATAAGGAGAAATTCAGATAGTCTCCACTTACAAACATTTGGTTTTAATATGAATTGGTATCTCCCCACTTCTAGCATATATACCAATTGGGTACTGCTTTAACCAACACTAGAATTCATCTGAATCTGTATTCCTTAAATGATGACAGGATGGTATGTAAATGCAACCTAAGGATAAGCACCAAGAGAAATTTAGACAGGTAGTTAAACTTCAGAAACCATGTGGTTGAAAATTAACATTACAAGCATACTCCATTTTACTGCACTTCACAGCGAATTGCATTTTTTTTTTTTTACAAATGCAAGGTTTATGGTCACCCTGCTTTGATCAAGTCTATCAGTGCCATTTTTCCAACAATGTTTGCTCACTTTGTGACTCTGTGACACACATTATTTCAAACTTTCATATTGTTGTTATGGTGATTTGTGATCAATCATCTTTGATGTAAATATTATAATTAGTTTAGGATGGCATGAACTGCACCCATATAGAAGAGTGAACTGGTAGGTGTTGTGTATTCAGAGTGTTCCATAACATGCCATTCTGCCATCTCTCTCCCTTTCCTTGGACCTCCCTATTTCCTGAGACATAACAATAATGAAATCAGGCCAATTAATAACTCTATATGGCCTCTAAACATTCAAATGAAAGGAATAACCTCATGTTGTCTCACATTTTAAATCAAAAGCTAGAAATGATCAAGCTTAATGAGGAAGGCATGTGGGAAGCCAAAACAGGCCAAAAGCTACGCTGCTTGCACCAAGCAGTTACTCAAGTCATGAATGCAAAGGAAACATCCTTGAAGGAAACTGAAAGTGCTACTCCAGTGAACACACAATGATGAGAAAGTGAGACAGCCTTAGTGCTGATAGGGGAAAGTCTGAGTGGCCTGGGTAGAAGATCAGATCAGCCACAACAGTCTCTTAAGCCAAAGCCTAATCCAGAACAAGGTCCTAACTCTCTTCGAGTCTAAGAAGGCTGAGAAAGGTGAGGAAGCTGCAGAAGAAAAGTCTGAAGCAAGCAGAGGTTGGTTCATAATGTTTAAGGTAAGAAGCTGTCTCCGTAACATTAAAGTGCAGGTGAAGAAGCAAGTGGTAATGCAGAAGCTACAGCAAGATCATTCGTGAATGTGGCTACACTAAACAACAGATTTACAATGCAGATGAAACAACCTTATATATTAAAAGATGATGTCTAGGACTTTCAGAGCAAGACAGGAGAAGTCAATGCCTGGCTTCAAAGCTTCAAAGGAGGCTTGCGGGAAGGTTACAAGGATTAGACAACAGCATGAGAGGTAAGACAGATGCCTCCTCCCAAAAACACATATAATATATAAATATTGTTAATTCAACTAAGCCTGAAAGAGTAACAGAAAAGAAGGCTGTGCCAGACTGCACACACCTGGAGAAAAGAAGAGACTTCACAGACAGGGTAATGTACCAAAGCCACAATCCGATGGGATCGAAGCCATTCCCCTACCCCAGCTCACTGAAGGGAGGAAGAGAAATGGAGCAAGGACGGGATGGAGGCCTAGGACTGCAAAACACCCAGCCCTGGAGATACGCTCTGGGAGCACGAACCTACGTTGCAAGGTGCTCTGGAGATTGGTGGGTTGGAAAGCTAAGACAGGTGGAATACTGACTGGAGACACTAAGATTCTAGCCGCTAGTGGAAAACAAGGATCCACAAACAGCTGCTCTGGGAGAAAAGAAAGGAGGGCAGTCTGACAGACATCCTAACAGCAAGAGGGCTGCTAAAGGGGCAAGGATTGCACAGAGCTTCCTGCTCAGGAGAAAGGATAGGTGGACAAAATTGTCCAGAAACATGCTGCACAGCAGGTTGGGAATTTTCAGGAGCTTCAGGTGCTCCATACACCTTGGCTGGCTACACAGCTATGAGGCCCCACACTGTGATAAGCAGCCTGCTGCACTTTCCTCTGGGACAGTCAGCACAGGCTCGCAAACTGGCAGCCCCTGCCCTGTCATCATGCCAGCCAGAGGGAGGCCCTACCAACGGTAGCTACAAACGCAAAGCACAGAGCCATACACCTGTGCACTCAGCCCACTGGTTCTGGAAGGGGAGAGAAGCACAGCAGCTGGGGAGCAGAAAACAGCTCTTTCCTTCCCCCAGGTACCAGCGCCACTCTCCTGTGACCCCAAACATCACTCCAAGGGCTAAGCAGCTCCAGAGAGTAAAGTTTCTGGGCACTAGAGGGCACCACATAAAAATATGAAACATCAAAGGAACCTAGTTCAAACCAAGATCCCACAAACACAAGAAAAAGGTCCAAGTGAAACTGAACACATCAATCTTCCTGAAAGAGATGTCAAAATAAAAATCATAAACATGCTCATGGAGGTACAGAAAAATATTTAAAAACTCAGGGACAAATTCAGGATTGAGACTGATTCATTAAGGAATGCAATATCTGAAATGAAACATACAACGGAGGGATTTAAAAGCAGATTAGATGAAGTAGAGGAGACAGTAAATGGAAAAGAAATTAGAGAAGAGGAATACAAAGAAGCTGAGGCACAGTGAGAAAAAAGGATGTCTAGGAATGAAAGAATATTGAGAGAACTGTGTGACCAATCCAAATGGAACAATATATGCATTATAAGGGTACTAGAAGAAGAAGAGAGAAAAAGGGATATAAAGTGACATTGAGGAGGTAATTGCTGAAAACTTCCCCAATCTGGGGAAGGAGATAGTCTGTCAGGCCATGGAGGTGCACAGATCTCCCAAATCAAGGGGCCCATGGAAGACAACATCAAGATATATAATTAAAATGGCAAAGATCAAGGATAAGGAAAGCCTATTAAAAGCAGCCAGAGAGAAAACGAGATCACATACAAAGGAAAACCAATCAGACTATCATGAGACTTCTCAACAGAAACCTTACAGGCCAGAAGGGAGTAAGTAGCATGATATATTTAAAGCAATGAAGTAGAAGAGCCTTTAACTAAAAACACTCTATGCAACAAGATTATCATTTAACTTTGAAGGAGGGATTAAACTATTTCTAGATGAGCAAAAGCTGAGAGAATTTACCTCCCACAAACCATCTCTACAGTGTATTTTGGAGGGACTGCTATGGCTGGAAGTGCTCCTAAGGCTAAATAACTGTCACCAGAGGAAATAAAAACACAGTAAAGAAAGTAGAAGAATTAATTGTTAAGCTGATGAAAAATTTAATCAACTGTTCCCAAACTCAGTCAAGGGATTGACAAAGAGTACAGAATATGATACCTAATATATAAAGAATGGAGGAAGAAGAAAAAGGAGGAAAAAAAAAAGAATATTTAGATTATGTTTGTAATAACATACTAGGTGAATTAAATTAGACCACTAGACAGTAAGGAAGTTACCCTTGAATATTTGGTAATCATGAATCTAAAGCCTGCAATGGCCATAAAGATATACCTATCGATAATCACCTTAAATGTAAATGGTCTGAATGAACTAATCAAAAGACAGAGTCAGTGCTTGCTACGGCAGCAGATATACCAAAATTGGAACGACACAGAGATTAGCATGGCCCTTGTGCAAGGATGACATGCAAATTCATGAAGCAATCCATATTTTTGGAATTTACCCAAGAATGTAGGACACCAGTTTCAAATACATATGCACCCCTATGTTTATTGCATCACTATTTACAATAGCCAAGAAATGGAAGCAACCTAAGTGTCCATCAGTAGAAGAATGGATAAAGATGTGGTATATACATACATAATGGAGTATTATTCAGCCATAAGAAGAAAACAATTCCTACTATTTGCAACAACATGGATGAAGCTAGAGGGTATCATGCTCAGTGAAATAAGCCAGACAGAGAAAGGCAAGTACCAAATGATTTCACTCATCTGTGGAGTATAAGAACAAAGCAAAAACTGAAGGACAAAACAGCAGCAGACTCACAGAGCCCAAGAATGGACAAATAGTTACCAAAGGGAAAGGGACTGGGGAGGGTGAGTGGGAAGGGAGGGATAAAAGGAATAAGGGGCATTATGATTAGCACACATAATGTGGGAAGGGGGGGCATGGGGAAGGCAGTACAGCACAGAGAAGACAAGTAGTGACTCTACAGCATCTTACTACGCTGATGGACAGTGACTGTAATGGGGTATGTGCAGGGGACTTCATAATGGGGGGAATCTAGTAACCACAATGTTGTTCATGTGATTTTATATTAATGATACAAAACTTTTTAAAAATGCAAAAAAAGACACAGAGTCACTGAATGGATAAAAAAACAAGGCCCATCTATATGCTGCCTACAAGAGACTCACTTCAATCTCAAAGACATACACAGACAAAAAGTGAAGGGATGAAAAAAGATTTTCATGCAACTAATAGGGAGAAAACAGCAAGAGTTGCAGTACTTGCATCAGACAAAATAGACTTCAAAACAAAGAAAGTCACAAGAGACAAAGAAGGACATTACATAATGATAAAGGGGTCAATCCAACAAGAAGATATAACCATTATAAATATCTATGCACCCAACACAGGATCACCTACATATGTGAAACAAATACTAACAGAATTAAAAGGAGAAATAGAATGCAATGCATTCATTCTACACTTCAACACTCCACTCACTCCAAAGGACAGATCAACCAGACAGAAAATAAGGAGACAGAGGCACTGAACAACACATTAGAACAGATGGACCTAGCAGACATCTACAGAACACTCCACCCAAAAGCAGCAGAATACACATTTTTCTCAAGTGCACATGGAACATTTTCAAGAATAGATCATATACAAGGCCACAAAAAGAACCTCAGTAAATTCAAAAAGACTGTAATTGTACCAACCAGTTGCTCAGACTACAATGGTAGAAAACTAGAAATAAATCACGCAAAGAAAATGAAAAATGAAATGACAGCCTCTCCAACAACTGGTGTTGGCAAAACTAGACAGCTACATGCAAGAGAATGAAACTGGATTATTGTCTAACCCCATACACAAACATAAACTCGAAATGGATCAAAGATCTGAATGTAAGTCATGAAACCATAAAACTCTTAGAAGATAACATAGGCAAAAATCTCATGAATATAAACATAAGCAAGATTTTCCTGAACGTATCTCCTCAGGCAAGGGAAACAAAAGCATAAATGAACAAATGGGACTACATCAAGCTAAAACTTCAGTACAGCAAAGGACACCATCAACAGAACAAAAAGGCATCCTACAGTGTGGGAGAATATATTTGTAAACAACATATCCAACAAGGGGTTAACATCCAAAATGTATAAAGAACTCACACTCCTCAACAACCAAAAAGCAAATAACCCAATTAAAAAATGGGTGGAGGATATGAGACAATTCTCCAAAAAAGAAATTCAGATGGCTAACAGGCACATGAAAAGATACTCCACATGGCTAATCATCAGAGAAATGCAAATTAAAACCACATTGAGATATCACCTTACTCCAGTTAGGATGGCCAGCATCAAAAAGACTAAGAAAAACAAATGCTGGCAAGGATGAGGAGAAAGGAGAAACCTCCTACACTGCTGGTGGGAATGTAAACTAGTTCAACCATTGTGGAAAGCAATGTGGAGGTTCCTCAAGAAACTAAAAATACAAATACCATTGACCCGGGAATTCCATGCCTAGGTATTGACCCAAAGAATACAACTTCTCAGATTCAAAAAGACATATGCACCCCTGTTTACTGCACTTTTTACAATAGCCAAGATAGGGAAGCAATCTAAGTGTCCATCAGTAGATGAATGGATAAAGATGTGGTAAATATACACAATGGAATATTATTTAGCCATAAGAAAGATACAAATTCTACTAGTTGCAACAACATGGATTGAGCTGGAGTGTATTATGCTCAGTGAAATGAGTAAGACAGAGAAAGACAAATACCAAATGATTTCTCTCATTTGTGGAGTATAACAACAAAGCAAAACTGAATGAACAAAACAGCAGCAGACTGACAAACTCCAAGAATGGACTAGCAGTTACCAAAGGGGAGATTTGGGGGAGAGTGGGTGGGGAGGGAGGGAGAAGGAGATTGAGGGGTATCATGATTAGTACACATTGTGTGTGGGGGATCATGGGGAAGACAGTGTAGCACAGAGAAGACAAGTAGTGACTGTGACATCTTACTACACTGAAGGACAGTGACTGCAATGGGATATGGGGGGTACTCTGATGGACAGTGACTGAAATGGGATATGGGGAGGTAACCACATTGTTTTTAATGTGAAACCTCCATTAGAGTTTATATCAATAATACCATAATAAAAAAAATTGTAATAAAAAACAGTAAGTAAACTGAAAAAAAACTCTATCAAAGAGCATTGAGCACTATAAAAAAAGAATTCATGAAAGGAAGAATTAATTGATGTTGCAAATTTCACTGCTGTCTCATTTTAAGAAATTGCCACAGCCACCCCAACCTTTAGCAACCACCACCCTGATCAGTCAGCATCAATACTAAGCGAAGACCCACCAGCTGCATAAAGATAACTTCCTGAAAGCTCATATAATGGTTAGCATTTTGTAGCAGTAAGTATTTCTTTAATTAAGGTATATACATTTTTTTTAAGACATAATGCCTTTGAACACTGAACAGACATACAGTATATAAACAACTTGTACAGGCTCTGGGAAAGTAAAAAATTAATTTGATTCCCTTTATTGCAGTAGTCTGGAACCAATCCTGCAATATCTCCGAGGTAAGCCTGTAAATAAATAGGTTAAGCAACAGAAAAATAATCAGTGGTACTCTACAGTATAATGCCATAATAATATAAACAATATTAAAAACATCTGTTATCCTTATAAACAGAGGCAAAGAAATGGTTTAATTTTATCCTTCTGAAAAAAAAAGCACACTTGTAGATAATGCTTTTGCCTCTGAGGAATATCCTACAAGCTTCTAAATATTCTTATACCAATGAGGTACTTATTTTTTCATCACTAATTCATACCACCTCTCACTTTACAAAAGTTAGTGTTAAACTATGTAAAATGTTTGCCATCTGTGGATATAGCATATTAGCTAGTAAATAAAACTTTTAAATCACCTGTAGTACCTAATAAGAGTTTAAATAAGATTATAAAGCAATCTGGCATAAAGACTATTATCATATCCATTGATCATCTTTCAGTTTCACAAAATCAAATATGTTCAAAATTAAGTACTACTACATTTTATCTTTTTCAGAGGACAAAGAACTCATCTATGAATCATTAGTCCTTCCTCATTAGTTTTCCTTTTCATTCAGTTAATTCTCATCACATTAAAGATCCAAGAATCAAGGATGCAATCAAAAGTATGGTTTGTGCTTAACAGCAAGAAATTTACTGTTGAAATAGAAATTCATTGAACTTTAGAAGTAATGTTGTCTGGAGGAAGCACCTCTAACCTATCCAGCCTTCTTTTTCCTCTTTTTGAGACAACAGAGTCTCTAAAGCCAGTCATTTTTCATAATAATTTCCTTATCCTTTTTGAAGGTAGAGGTGATAGCGGAAGGGAATCAAAGGTGTTGTGGATGTAGGAACACTGACAGAATAGTTGACATTTGGAGGCCAAGGATGAACGCTATATGGAAGAACTATTTAGAAGAACTATTATTTGCTTCTGTACTCTGATCACAACTGGCACCTTAAAGATAGCTCTTTTACAAATGCAAAGTGAGTAAGTGGACATAGCTCTGTAGTATAAATTGGTTTTATTAACAGAAAGCAAAGCTTAACATGTATCACATATGTAGCTCTGATTAGGAGCAGCAGCTAATTTTTATCATTTACCACTGACATTCTCCCTAGGAAGAAAGTAATTATCTCAACCTTGTTAGTTTTATTAAAACTTGGTTAAGGGATTAAGTACTGAAAGCTTACTTGAGTAAAACAAAGGCCACCAGATTAAAGGTTTAAAGTACAAAATCTGGGGATTATTTGTGAATTTTTTCCCATTGCCACTGATCTGATTTTTTATAAATAATCAAAAGTGGCTAAAAGTGTGATGAAAATTTACATTAATTTTGTCTTGTTTAGAAGTAAATACGAGGTACCTGGCACCCAGAAGTGGCTCCTAAAAGGAGACCAGTATAGAAAGTTGACCAGACTTGAGATTTTCATTTCAATCTCTTCACAGGATATTATTTTTTTGATCTATTCCAATTCTAAATGTATCTTTAAGTGTTTATCAAGACAAGGTAACATGGTTTACAATTCAATATGGATTTATACATATATAATTGGCAACTTTAGTTTGGGACTATCATTTTTGGATCATAATTTTAGTATCTGTACATTCTCCATTTTAGTGTACTGTCTTTGCTATGCTGAAACAGCAAGACATGTATAAATCTCTTTCAGTGTGATTCTACTGAAGACTTGATAAATTTCATACCTATTACTTTTAATGCAATACAATCAATTTAGATGTTATTTTAAAATATATACTTTGTTAAATTTAAAATAAAAGAAACACTTACGGGTTATTTTTCTTTCAAAATCAAATGTCTTATTTACTATTTACCTGGTGGTGGAATTAGAGGTGGAGCAGTGCTGACAGTTGGAGGAGGTGGAAGAAATGGAGGAGGTGGAAGGTGGGTGGGAGGAGCTCCTGGAGGGAAAAATGGAGGTGGTTTGCTAAAATTGTTGTCTACTTCAGTAGCAGATCTTTCAGAAAGGACCTAAAATTAGACCATAGTTAATTAAAAAGATGAATAAATGTTAATCTAAGATTAAATTCAGCAAACTAATTTTATTTAATCTAAGAACAAAGTAGAAAGTTTTATTTATATACTGATATCTTGGAGACAAAGGAGTAATTTCTCTGTGGGTGTGATATGTGTTTATCAGTGAGTAGACACACACACACTTTTTTAAATGTTCATGATCAAAGCCTAGGAAAAACAACTGAGTCATCAAAAACAATTCTAACTGAGAAATAATTATGTGATAAAACATTCTAAATGAGACAATTAAGTACTTTAACTGAGTAAAAAGTATTACCTCTGTCACCCAACCAAAACTAAAATACCCAAATTAAGGCAATGTAATCACTAGATACTACCATTAAGAAACTAACACGGCAGCAGAGCAAGCCAGATTTCCATTGTATCAGGGCCCACCATCATCAGGCTGCAAAGCAAGACACTTGAAGACATGCACCAACAGGGTACAAGTAACAGGTAGCCAGATATATAAATAACTTTTTCATATGAGCCTTGTAACTTTAAGAACAAGGATTTATACCTGAAAAATAAGTGTTTTATGTAGTACTTATCTGTGTGAATAGGTAAGGGACAGGCCCCAAACCTACAGCACAGTGCCACCTAGAAATCTGAATTTTTGACAAGCTCCTTAAGGGAGCTCATGTGCAAACACGTCTGAGAAACAGCAGTATCAGGCTACATAATATTGTATATTTAATCTACACTTCTCAAATCCTTGCTGGCTAAAGCATACCATTTAAACACATAATCCCTCTTTCATTAACTTTTCCTACATTGAAATACAGTAATTTTTATAAGGCTTGTGCTGATCAGTCATTTTTTAAGGCAGGGAACATAATTATCTTAGGGAGAAACAGCATTTTAATGGTGGGGGGAAAAAAGAAGGGACCATCTTCCATTTTAGAAATGATTCACCTTCAGGGATGCTAAAAGGAACATTTTACATGATTAGTTTATTAAAGGTAAGAACTGAAACACTTTGGACATTTTTTAAAGTAGTTTAAAGTTTTAGTTATTAAAGTACATTTTTTCAAGTACTTAGCTTAAAGTTTCAGTTACTAAAGTTCTAACTTGAATTATCCAAGTTACTAACTCATTTCCTTTCATTCTTTCACTTGAAAACAAAGAATCTACTCTCCTCACTGTCCCTAGATACATCAAGTTCAATAAATTACAGTATATCCATACAATGGCCCTATATGAGGAAATTCTACATCCTATTTTTAAGAATATGGGAAAATGCAAATAACTTAAAAAGAATGCACAAAAATGGTATCCCAATCTTGTGTGATGACAAGAGATGTACCAGAATATAAAGAGTGGTTATTTTTCTGATATTTTCCTTTTTTTTGATCCAATGTACCTACATTACATTTATAGCAAGGAAAAAGAAATCTTCCTAAAACAGATCCAAAAGATATAAATTCTAAGTGCAACAACTTTTGTAATAAAAGGATGTTGATTCCACATTTCAAACATTGACAAAATAAAATAACCCTTCAGTTAAAAAGAAATAATAATTATTAAAATACTACACCTGTATGTTGCTGTTTTCATTTGCCCGTCGCCTGCCTTCCACTCGGCTTATAGTTATAGTCTGACCAATAACATCAATTGCCCCCGGTAATCTCCTGTAACATAAAAATTCAATCAATGCAGTTTCACCTAATTAGATGTTTCAAAAATAATAAAAATATTAGGTAAGAAATAAAATCTAAAACCCCTGGCAATGTACTTTAAAATAAAATTAGATCATAACACACATTAAAAATAAGTCATCAAACTAGTTAGATCTTGCTTTGTATCATCATAAAAACTGTTCTATTAGTAAGCTAAAACCAACCACCCAATGATGATCATAATGTTAAATTTAAGTATTTTTGTAAGTTTCTTCTAAATTTAGTAGTTTTTAATAAGTGTCCCACTGAATTTATCTTTGTGGAGTTGAATCACACAGCAAATACTAGATTAATGAAAATAAAATTTTTTGGCCATTATAACTGTAACATGTATCATAGTTCTATTACAGAAACTTTTAAAAATTCCCCCAAAAGACTTGAAAAGGTACATTCATTTTGCTACATGCAGGATTATCAAGATATTTTCCTTAGTGATTTAGTCTAAGCATTGGAAAGCGTAAAACAGGGACCAGTTTTCATTTCTGAATAAGCTGCCTTTAAACAAAAAACCTCAATATTTAAATAACTGCCCCATATCCAATTGCATTTGCAATCCATTAAGCATATGAGTGAGTAGAGGGGAAAAGAGTCTACCACAAAATAATGCTGCAAACTTAGTAGGAAATCAAATAAATTAAAATAAATAAAACACTGAAAGCCATTTAATGTAGTTAAGGATCTTATAAAAGTATACATATGCTTACTAACAAGATGTATAAGTCAGTTGCAGGAATAGGCAATGAATAATGGATACAAATTAATAAATTTCTCTTCATCTACATTTCAGTTCTGAACAAATGTGCCTTTAAAACTTTACAGAAGTAAAACAATCAAAATATTAAAGACCCATCCACAGACACAGTTAGGTTCCAAAAATGTCTAATTAACAGAAGCCACAATTTGTGGAATGTCTACACATTATACCTTAACCTCACAAAAACCCTTAACTTAAAAAATTACTGTATACTTGCTACAGTGATAAAGCTAGGGCCCAGACTGATGTCACCGACCTCAGTCATAGTCAAATGGCAAAGCTATCTTTCAAACCTGAGCCTTTCTGATTCCAAAGCCTACAGACTCCTTCCCTTGAGCCATGGTACCTTCCAGTAAGGTAAGAGGCCTTTGAGAAATTTAAGATTTCCAGTTATCAAGAAGTGGTGAAAAGTCTGTCCCAAATGAACCCTGAAAAGCCCCATAAACAATTTGATGCTCACAAAGAAGACAGCTCCTAAAAAGCATATAATGGCACCTGAAATGTCTTCAACTACATAGTCAATTCCTGCTTTGCACTTTGCCCTCTTAAGACTTCTGTTCTCTGTAATTTCAATACAAAAAAAAATGTTCAAGCCTTTCTGATTCTATGCCTGGGTTATTGGCTTCCTAGATTCCCTCATGATCTCAAAGAACAAGAGTGTTAACTTGTACCCTTCAATATAGTTGGGAAACTATCCCAATATTCACACGATTGACATAAAACAAACATTGCTTCAATTTTCCCCAGAACTTAAAATAATTACAAAGCTATACCCACTGTAACTTCACATCAAAACACATACCATCAGCCCTCTGATAATATACATACATCTCAGATTCCAACATTCTAAAAGATAAAGTTGTATATTCTGAGGCCAGGATTTCCCTCACCATTTATTGCTACCTGGACTTGACTGAAAAAATCTTTTATTTCTCCTCTACTATTTCCTTTTCCACTCTCTTCTATTACCAATTGCTAGATTCCATCCTCTCCATCTTTCTAGGTTTATTCCCACCAAGAACAGTCTTACAAATTTGTTTAGATTTGCATTTTGGACTGCAAATTCTCCAAATTGTTCAAAGTGCAAAAATTAAACCTAGATGCAATACTCTTAATTTTTGTGACATGGGTAAAGATTTCTATAAGTTTTTACAATGTATTTTTAGGGATTTCTGCTTTCAAAAAATCTGGGACACACTGGAGTACTCATTTCTTAAAGTTTATCTTAAATATGGTTAGAGAAGTCTATTTTTTTCCAGCTTTAAATGGATTAATCGTTAAACATTCAAAATGTAAAAACTATGCTTCTAAAAACATACACACAAAAATTAGCCTTAACAAATGTGTATCTTAAGACAGAGTCCAGAAAATTGCAGTTCCTTCTATTTCCATACACCTCCTTGCCCTGACATTTTTTTGCAGATTGATTTACCTTAATCAAAAATGTGAAGTTTACCATGTACTAAATACAGAAGCATGTACTAAAGCAACAAAAAGCACATAATATTTAACAAAGATGATTAAACAATACATGTTATTCTGAGCCACATTATGGAAAACAACAATAAACCATATTATTCTGAAAGTTTTTGATGTACCACTTTTTATTCCAATGCATACAAAGATTTAGTGGTTTCACTATGAGGATCTACTATAACTTGGGTTTCCACAGAACACGGGTTTAACAAATTTGTTCAATAATGCAGACAGCTAATGCAATTATCAAGATTCTCTTCTGTATATTGGACTCAAATCATGTAGTAAAAAGCTCAGAGACAGAAATTAACTATGGTGGATATCTATAATTTCATTAATCTCCAGTTTAACACAGGCAGTAAGCATTCACAAGAGCCTCTCCCTTTCCTGCTGACACAGATGAATATGAAAATCTCTCTGAAATTATCATGGAGTTAAATTAAAATTAAAATGTCGTATTTTGATGATTCTCATCTTCCAAAAAGGGTATGAGGGCTACTTACAAAGATACAACAGAAATTTTTAAAGTGACAAAATCAGGGCCAAGGGCAGACAGAAGGTTAATTATTAATCTTCTGCCACAAATTTTTCTGAGCTTATTTTTTAACGACAAAAAATAAAGAACACCATTAATAACAGAAGGCTTTCTAATGTGCATAATATAAAAAGCATTAGCTCTGAAGCCTGCTTTCCTGGTAATAATAATAGCTAGTATTTATTGAGCACCTATTATGTGCTAAAAAAAGCACTGTTCTAAGCACTTTAGTTATATTTATTCTTCTAGTAACCTTATGAGGTAACAACTATTTTTATTATTACTTTTATACAGATGAGAATACAGAGAAAAAAATTCTCTCTTGAGACCATCTGAAGAGAAAGTATGATAAAGTACTAGTTTTCAAACTTTTGACCACAAAACAGAGTTAAGAAATATTTTGCAGAGCAACCCAGTACACATGTATTATATAAAAAACTAAAACAAAACTTCATGAAACAATACTTACTTACACTTACATAACGAAAAAGTGTAACATCAAATTCAAATATAGTTTTATTAATATTTAAATATAACACAGAAAGAAAACAAACAATACTAAACCAAGAAATATTTGGTGGCTGAGACCACTAAATTGTTTTCACACTCCACTATTGGACTGCAATCTCATGCTTTTGTAAAACACTGAAATAGGGACAAAAATCTCCAATATTACTACAATGAAAACAGAATTTCACAGAGCTGTTTCTCAAAATGTTCTTCAATACCATATGATGCATAACAATACACAAAAGTAATTTAATCAGGGAAAGCAAAAAACAATGTGGTCTGAGTAGACAGCCTTCTTAATGGTCAGACTTGACCTAAGGATTTTATTTTACTTTTGAGCAAGAATTTTCAATCAGCATACATGGGATACAGAGGGACCAGGAGGACCATGAACTTAAAACATATGCGTGCATGTTCATGTATTTTTTCAGACAAGGTCCACAGTTTGAAGCAAATTTTCAAAGGGATTACTGCTTCAAAGGAAGTTCAGAATTGCCATTCTCAAAGAATGAATGAATCACATATCCTTGAAGTAATTTATGAGTATTTTCTTACAAGAGAGCTTCTAATAAGAATTGGGCAGGAGATAGTTCAAGTGTGTATTCTCTAGGAAAAAATCTAGAATGAATGTGGTCATTTTATATTCCCATGTTAAATACAGATGCAATGGTAGGATTTTCTAATTCAGATTATACATCTCTAAATAATGGCTATAACTACACAGTAACTGGTATAACACCTCTTAAGCTACTTTAGGAAAGAGATAAGCCCTGATAGTGATAGACATGTAGAATTGATTTAATCACATACGATGGGAAGAGAGGACATTTCAGATGGAGGGAAGAACATGAGCAGAGGAAGGATGTGCAGAAACTATTATGTGCAGGATTCCAATTCAGTCAATATACTATCTACCAATCTGTTTGCAACAGAAAAAGGATGATCCACCATTGATAGTGATGACCAACAAAAAGACTTTCAAAGAGGCAGAGAATATATATTAAATGAGACTCATATAAGAAAAGGCTCTGTGAGGTTGTAAAATGTTATGCAAATGTCAGTTCTCATTAAAGCTACATCTATCACTTCACTTCCAATTCCAAGGTCTCAGTTAACATTTGATTTTAATCTTTATGACAAGCTAGAATCCTGTCTCTAAATCAGCTCTTAACTCTTCATACACATCAGTCAACTGGGGAGCTTGTAAGAAAACCAATGCCCAGACTATTTAAATCAACGTCTCTTAGGCCTAAGCATCACTCATTTTTTGAAGCTCCCCAAATAATTCCAATACACAGACAAAGTTGAGGACTACAACTAATAGCATGCCCAAGAAGAGACTTACATTTTGCTCTCTTCTAGAGAGAGTTTAAAGTAGTTGATAAAAATTAATATTTAAACTATTACTCAATATATATAAAGTCATATCTATCAAGGTCTGACAATTACAGTAAGGCTAATCATTACATATGGATTTTTATGCTGATCTTCTGAGTCTTGTGGATTGACATGGGACTGCCTGTGTTTTTTTTTACATTCACAAGTGCAAGAACAATCTTCTCTATAGTATATGCATAGTTTATCAAAAAAATTTAATAATTTTTCAGATTCATGAGCAATCTAGACAGTATTATATGTCCAAAATAAAAATCACAGAATTTAAACTTTCTTCAAAACATGTAATTCATTTTCTATCAGTACAACATTTAAAAAGACTGGCACAGCCTATGATGAGAGCAGAGATCCAAAGGGAACTCATACTTACTGGGAGCCCTGCAACAGATACTTTCACAAGCCTAGAAATGAATTAATCCACAAATACACAGCAAGTAAGGTGGAAGTCCAATTTGTTTAATTTTCACAGATGTGGAAAGAAGCTCCTCTGTGAAGTAACCTGCCAGCACCACAATTCAGACTCAGGTATGACCAACTCAAAAATCCCTTCTTCTTTCACAACAGTATTTTTCATGCTAATTTCTGGGGTCTGAATTTTTAAAATGTCAAGTTACTTTTAAGCTATATTAAAAACAAACCCCTGAATACTGAAAGGCCAAATAAATAGGCTAAAACATGACTCGGTGTCGGACATAAATTTGCTTATCAGAGAAGTCAAGTTTACTCTGTGCAGACTTTGGAATAAAGCTTTACTTGCCATATTTATGCTTAATTTAATTTTTTAAATGTATCACTGATAAGAAAGGATACCATTCTATGAGGAATTTTTAAAAAATAAAGGTCTTCATATATCCAATCACATAAAATCCTACAAGCTACACAATACGGCAACACACAAAGTGCTCAAATGCCATCTTTCTGGTATGTTTTATCACTCAGATATAAAAGTAAGTAGTGTGAGAACAAATGAAGAGGCTAATCTTAGATAATGGTAATTTAACATCCAGTTTTACTGTAAGTTTTATGTTTGTCTATTATAAGAAATGCAAGCAGGTTTACATACTGTATTGATTCTACATCAGAATGCAATTTTTACTGTTCTTCTCTTAAGAATCTGAATCAAATAAAAAGCATTGTGGTATTGGAAAACAAGCTTAATAAAACCTAGAAATTGCAATGAATTACCTAAAAGCAGAATCTGGTGTTATTAAATGGAAATAAAAATACAGAAATAAACTGGACATGATGATAAAATTATAGAAATCACCCACATAGGCAATTTCATTTTCTGTGTTCATTAAAACTGCCTCATTCTCGTAATTGGCCTCATAAAAGTCAGAATTTATAAAACAAATTTGCACCAATAAAATGCCATGTTATATATACAGAGTTAGTTTAAAGAGTACTATTAACCAAAGTTTGAAAAACACTGTATTATGTAAATTAAGAGGAACATCATGCATTTAATAAGAGGTCCAACTCTCCAAATATAGTAACTTATGAAGAGGATCTCAACCATTGTTTACTTGCTCTTTACAAACTTAAGCAATGTTTGAAAAAACCTTCACATTTCTTAGTTACATTAAATACAAGAGCTGGATTCCTGTTTTCATCTTATGGTGGAATAAAGTGTGTATATATATATATGTGTATAGATACACACACACACATACATATGCTACAAAAAAGGAGAAAAGTAGCTTTTATCTGTTCTTCTCTTTTAATTTTCAAAAGCACAAAATACACACCAAAAATAAAGGGTCAAATTTTCTACTACCTATATTCGTGAGACTAATCACCAAGTCAGAATAGGGAGTTTTCTGTTCTTCCATAGCACTTGTGGGGTGGGGATGTAGTTACAAGTATAAGCATTGAGATGTGTCATTTTCAGACGTGAGAACTTGTGAGTATTTTCCCCATGAACCAGTCATCTTATTTCAAGAAATAAAATACTACATCAAAAGCCCAACTATTTTAATAGAACTTCTAAGTCAAATGACTGCTACAAAAGGAATTTCAGATGTTGAACTAACAGTACCAAAAGAAACAAATGTAAAGTTTAAACTTACATTAAAAATAACTGATTTTAAGTATTTTTACCTTTGTTTATTAAAGAAACTTCCGTGAACTTCAAGTATTAAAAGACAGAAACCCAGGAATTCTAACCCTGGCTTTGCCCCTTAATTAAGGCCATTCTTTAATTTTCTTATTCCCTATTTCCTTGGATCTTTTTGATGTAAACCAGAAACTAGCCAGAAATTCAAGACTAAAACTGGCCTTGCAGATAACACAATCTAGCCTCGTCACTTTACAGATGTGGAAAGAGAGGCTTGAAGATTTTAGGGAATGATTCTAAATTCACACAGGCACAAAACCAAACGTAATACCCAAATCTAGTACTTAATGCCATGAAACTGCTGTTAAGTTTAAGAAAGTACTTACTCTTTACATACAAGATGTCTGCTACTGACTCATTATCAACAGTAGCATGACGAAAGGGTAACCTCTTAAATGTATGGCCTTTTTGGGATCAGTTAATAGCGGGATCATTTCTTTATGCACTATATGCTATAATAACCAAGTTAATTATTACATAGAAATTGTATAATTGGCAATGCTATTAAACTTCTGGGCTCCACAAAAACATTAAATGTGAAAAGATGTGGACTCCACCCCACACTTGTCATATCTAACTTTTCTTTCTTTAAACTAATTCATTTTAAATTTCTATTGCTTCTTCAAGGAGAACTTTAGTTTTGAAAACTAAGATTATCAGCATAAAATACATGTGAAAAAAATGTCAACAAGTACTTTTAAAATATTAAGTATGCAAATTTGTATTCTGTAACTTCCAGTTAAAGCAATACATGTAACTGACACTATTCTAAGAATATAAATATTTCTATTTTCATTAATTACTGTATATATGTTTGGAAAGTCTTTAAAAAGTCAAAAATTTCCAACTTTGAGATGAATACCCACTTTTGAGAATGACTCAGCTTATTCTCTCCTAACAGGAGATCTTTTCAAAGGAAGTAAACTAGAAATTTTTACTATTCATGGGAAATATATAATGAAGACCCAAAGAAAAGGAAATCGAAGAAAATAAAATTTTGATGGTGTTTCCTCCCTTCAACTTTTCTCTTAGGTGGTATGATCAAAGATATCTGATAATTTACATACCTGAAATTTGCAATTGAAAATAATTAAAAGCATATTAATATAGCATCAAGCTGCCAAGGAAGAAAGCTTAAAATTCTCTAATAAAAACAAACAAAATATGACCCCCTCCCATACCACCACTGTTTAAAAGTTAAAACGGTAAATTAGGAAGGTATCTTAGTCTATATTTCTAAGTAAAGCAAAGTATAATTGCTCAGACTGATTACTGTTGGCAATCACTGTCATTCCCTATTTCTGGGGATCAAATATGGTTCCATATTTGCTTCTCACTATATCACTTAGGGTAGAAGTTGGTATTCCCATTTTACAGGCTCAGAGAGTTTACAATACTCATTCGAGATTGTATGCTTTGTAAGATTTAGAACGCAAAGCAAAAGTCCACTCAGAGTGGATTATGAGTAAAAAGCAGAGCAACAATGAGGGAAGCTACTTCCTAGGACAGCTGGTGGACCCACTTAAAGGAATGCCAGGTTTATGCTCTGTAGTTGGGTTAAGAAGTTTGGAAAGATTCAATGGACTCCAGTTTTACAGGTTCTAAATACTGGCTCAGAAAACTAAATTTTATTCAATGAATAATGAAAAGCACTCAGCGAATGCTTTTTTAACAGGGTATGATATGAAAAGGAAGAATTAAACCTGCAGCAAAGGGGAGAAAAAATTTATTGACACCATTAGCATGGTTCCATACAATTTATAATGTATTATAAAAAGCCAGAGAGATGAGAGGCAAGACGAGAGGTGAAAAGGCCTGATTCCTAAAAGTAACTTAAAAAACCCTCAATTCTATCCTGAAAAAGCATAATTTAGGGGTTAAATTATGGCACAGTCTAATCAAAACTTAGTATTTAGACATCAGGGAGTATCCAATGTTTAAAAATAGCCTTACCTTAGATCAGGTGATTCGGCCCTCCCATATCGATCCTGCCACTTCCCAACGCTTGAATTGGCTTTTCTGGAGGCAGAACTTGTCTGAGACTGAGAAGAGGTGCTGTTTCTGGTGAGATAAATTTTCTATGTTTTTTCTTACATATTGTTGTCTCTGACCCCCCTTGTTCTGTTTTTTTTTTCCTTGACATGCTTTTCCTAAAGTCCTTCAGCATGTTCCTATAGTATCATTCTCTTTAAGCCATATAAAATACTTGCTGTGGGACTAAGACTGCTAGTGGTATTTAAATATAGATGTGTTATCAAACACTTTATTAACTCTAGAATATTTTTAGAAATAATTTCAACACAGTATGATGTCAAAATGCAGAAATGAGAAATAAAGTCAAGGGCTTACTTCAAGTTACATTATCAAGAAACAAATTTCTGTGCTTTTACAAATTAGTAACATTAATTTCTTTAGTTTCACAAGGACTTATTTGAAACTTTGCTATTTCTTTCCCTGTATTCTTCAAAAATAGGTGTAAATATTGTTAGTGTAAACTAACCAGGTCACATTAAAACCCTAATGTGTTTCATAAAAAGCTACACTAAATATATATTTCATAAAAATTCCACTTCAAAATAACTCTTCCAGTAAAATTCTAAAGAATGTTGATTTTATCCTTGATGACATACTCCATAAAATGTTTAGCTATTTAAACTCTTACCAATCCTTTAAAGGACTAATAAGACACTCTTTCAAAGAAGCAGAAAAAAGTATGTCTATTTATCTGCTTATTTATATAAAAAGAAACACAGGAAGAATAAACCAGAAACAAGATGAAATGAAATTAGTTATTGACAGGAGTGAACGAAACAGGGGGAAAAGTGACAAATCTGGTATACTTCAGGAACCGTGTTAAATGTTTTATATATACAAAAATTACGTATGGAAGAAAATAAATTCTAATATTAAATACAAACAGAAACAATGGATCAAATTAAACTTTAATTAATATAAGCACTGTGAAGGAAACCTTTGATCACAGTATTTTGACCATATACTCTCAGTCTAAAAAGAAGAGAAAAAATTGCAAACCAGTCTTGAATTCTATTTAATAGGTTTGTTTTCTGTAATGCTAGATGAAGAAATTCTATTTTGTGCTTTAGGATTAAGCAAATGAGTGTATATAATGAAGTTTTTGGGAACTAAGTTCTCAACGTGGAAAACGGAGATACAATATGGATTAGGAAAAGGGAAGTGGTGTCAAACTGGAAGTAGAAGCAGCATGATGATCACATGATTAAAATTTTATGAAAATAATATATGTACAGCAATTTTGTATTGAAATGGCTTATTTTTTCCCTGGCTCTGGGTGCTAAAAACACCCAGAAACAGATATATCCCAATAGCAATGAGTGTTTAGTGACAAGATCTTGGTGTCTAATTACCACTTCCCACTAAAAGGCATCAGCATGCTCCTCCAGAGATGGCTGTTTGGGGGGAAGGTGTGGCAGCAGGGAAAGCACAAGATAAGCCTAGAACATCTATCTGGTAATGCCAGAAAGTAAAGAAATCCTCAAAAAAAAAAAAAAAAAAGATGGGAACACGTCAAAAGGTCACAGGAGCCAGTGTATAAAGAGGCTCCTATGGACCATATCTGGAACAATGTGAGCACCAATATGAATTACAGTATACATATATCATATACAGTTTATATGCCACATACAAATAAGCCATATTTATAAGCCACACACACACTTACACATGAAACAAGAATTAATGAATCTAAGCGTGAAGGTGAGAAGGCTCATTTTTTAAATAAAATGCCAACTAATCAATCTAAGAGGAATAATCACTATTTTGCAGTCATTATAGTAATAACTAAACGAAAAATCATCAATGGATATTAAAATTTGTGGGAAGGACAAAGAGAAAAATGTTATATACACTGTCTCCTTACCTGTTATTAAATACAAAGGGGGGGAAACAGTAACATTACGGTGCAGAAACCCAATGGACACAACTAAGTGATTAAAGTTATCATCACTAATAATGGGACAAACTCACATCATATACCTACAAACTGATGTACTGAGAAGAACACAGCATCATGTAACATAGTATTCCTGCTCAAAAAGCAAAACCTGAGCTAATAACAAAGGAGATCAGGTAAACCCAGACTGAGGGATGATTTACAAAACTGGATATTATTCTTTAAACTTCAATGTCAACAGATACAAAGAATATCTGAGAAGCTGTCTCAGATTAAAGATGAACAGAGATAAAAAAAAGTTAATTATAATGAATGATCCTGGACTGAATCCTAAATTGAGGAAAGAAAAGAACTGCCATAAGACATTACTGAAATAACTGCAAAATTTATAGCTGATATGTATATTAAAGTACTGATTCTGACTTTGTAACTGCATCCTATGATTATGAAACAGAATGTCCTTGTTCTTAGGAAATTCATTCTGAAATACTCAGGGGTAAGAGGGCATCACGTCTATACAATAGAGGGGCATGATGTCTACAATTAACATGCAAATGGTTCAGAAAGAAAAATATTTGAGAAATTATAAAGCAAATAAGGCAAAAAATAATTATTGGTGAATCTGGGTGAACAAATATATATATATATATATATATATATATATGTATGTATTCTTTATACTTTATTGAAAATCTTTTTCAGTCTGAATTTTTACCAAAATAAAATACTAAAAAATGAAAACAAATGAAGGCACAACAGGTGCTTCTGGAGTAATGATAATGTCCTGTTTATTGATATACCTGCCAGTTACATGGTGAGCTCAGTTTGCGAAAATTTATCAAGTTGTACATTCACGACATGATATGAAAACTCTTAATGATTAAGAAAACATTTATATTAAATATTAACATTTTACTTAAAAGTATGCCAATTTGTGGGGTAGCACAAGACATCAGAAACCCAGCTGATAAAGTACAAAGAACCATAAATAAAAACATACCAATAGCAATCTTCTATACTTAGTAAGGCAATCTAAGATTTTGAACAATGGTAACAGTGGTTAGGTCAGTAGTACAGCTCACCACTGCCAACTGTTTGTCACACAGTCTCTCTTAGGTCTTAAATGACATTATTATCTTTTCCCTAAAGTCAGTAAAATTTTACTGTCAAAGATGTCTCTCTAATCTCCTTAAATAAATAGAATAAAACAGAAAAAAACACTTATATTTAGGGAAATACTTCACAATGAACAAAAAGTATATTTTTAATCAAGTGAAGATGAATCCAGAAAACAAACTTTCCTAATGAGCAATGCCTACTGCTCTTTATATCCAAAATTGACAGTACTGACATACTAGGTATGTTTCTATAGGTTGTGGTGTAACTGCATTTTTTTAGTAGTAGTGATAGATCTGCTAACTCTTCTTCACTTTACCTCCTTTTTACTGCTCCTTACCCACCACTATCCTCCCATCTCTCCATCTCTCCTTAGATACAGTGTTGTCCATCATTATAATCATTGTGTCAAGTACCCTCTCACCTTCCTTGCCCTCTAATTACTCCTCTTCATGAACACCTGAACAACAAGGGCAGAAGAAATACACCCAAGCAAGCTGACCTATCTCATTTTAAACCCCTGTCCATTAACCTTAAGGAAAGATGGAAATGTGCAGTCTCTCTTCGTGTGTCATCAGTTTTTCACTCTACTAACTCATACCCATCACCATATAAAAATGCTGTAATTTCTCTCATCTTGAAAAAAAGCCCTCTCCTCACTTTGCACTTATTGCCTAGTAATCCTACACCTTTCCCCTGGTTTATTCACACACCTCTAAATGACTATTTCAGACTTTCTCCTCCCTCTTGGAACATTCAACACTCTTCCACTATCCTCTCTTTCACCAGGTAAGTCTGCACCCTATGTTGCTAGGGAAAACTGAAGCAATCAGAAGATAACTTTTAGCTGTATCCATCACTATTACCTACCACCCACCTTCACCGTATCTTGCCTTTCCTCCTGTTACTGAGTGAATGTTCCCTGTTCCTTCCTGAGGCTAGACCTCTACTTGCATATCACATCCCATCCCTTCTAGCCTTAGGGACATTGCTCTAACAACTCTCGCTTCTTTCATCAAATTTTCCCTCTGGTAACTCTTTCTCGTAAGTATACAAACATGCTATAATTTCTTTCATTTTGGAAAGAAACTTCCCCCAGCCCTATTTCCCTGTCCTTTCAAAAGGCAAAAATGAAGTCCTAAAAATAATCATCTATATTTTCTCATCCCAATTCCTTTCCTCCCATTCTCTCTTGAATCCATTCCAAAAAGTATTTTTTTAATCTTTATCTTATGCCACTAAAAATAATCCTAGTCAGGATCACCAATAACCTCTGCATTTTAAAATCCAAGAGTCATTCTCAGTCTTCTTCCTGACCAATCAGTATTATCTGATAGTTAATCACTCCTCCTACTTTCAAACACATCCTTCTCAAGATATACACTGGATGTTCTTCCTACTGGTCTCCTCTTACTGGTTCATTCTAATTTTTCCGACCTGCAAGAAAGTGTCCCAAGGGTCTGTCCTGTTACCACTTCTCTATCAGTATTACCTCTTCTACAACCTAATTCAGTTTCACAGCTTCATTTAAATACTAATACTACTTAAACAATAATTACTCCCAAATTTATATCACTAGCCCATACCTTTCCCCTCTAGTCTAGATCCATGTATATCCACTTCCTAAGCAAAAATTTGCTACCTGTTTCCCTAATAGGCACCTCAATTTCATTGTCCAAAACTAAACTCCTGAGCTTCTTTTTCCAAAAATCCCTCTTCCTGTAGTCTTTATCTCAGATGTAAAAGACCTTTTACATCTTCTGAAATGTATTCAGCATCTGACTACTACTCACCATTTGTACCACTTCCACCTTGGTGCAAGTTATCATTACCTCTTGCCTAGATAATTATTAGAAACTCCAAACTGGCCTCCTAGTTTCTGCCCATAATCACTCTATAGTCTGATCTTAATAAAGCAGTTAAATTGAGACTTTAAAATTTAATCTGAAGCAGAATATTTCATTCCTCTGATCAAAATCTGACAGTGAATCCCCATTTATTTCACTTACAGGAAAAGCCAAAATCCTTGTAATGGCACAATGCCCTACATAATCTGTTTCAAGTTTTAAAAAAAAAACAGGGGCAGGCAAAGTATAGAAAAACTACCACTGATTTTGAAATATTTTAGCTAGTTTAATTATGATAATAGCAGACATCTATAGAGTATTTAATATGTATGTTCCACTGTTCTTAAACACTTTACATAAATGATTCATTCCACTTAATAGACATAACTACCCGTGAGGGAAGTATTATTACATTTTACAGATCAGGAAATGGAAGAACAATAAGATTAGGGGATTCACCCAAGGACACATAGCTAGTAAGTAATATAGCCAAACTTGAACCCCAGAAATCTGGCTCTAGAGTCCAACCTCTTAACATTACTCTACACTGAAGTACACCATAAATTCAATGAGTGAAAGTTGACTTCCTTTAAAGTATGAAAAAGTCAGGATCAATATTCCTGAGCTATGGTACATCTTAGCCAAACATTTTATGAGACTGCATTTAGCTTAAATATCGTATTTGCAAATGTCCGAGACTAGAAATTGTTAAGATGAGAAGAGACAGTAAAAACCCAAGATAGTTTTGTGACCTCTAATGTTCCTCAAAGTTTGAAGAACCTTTACCTTGTACCTGAACTACAAGCTCCCATAAGGTCTCTTCCTGAATTTGTATATTATGAGATATAATCTTTTAGAGAATTCAAAATTGCAGAATAACAGAACTAGAAAACTATATAAAATAAATGTAAGCAATTAATACAAAAGATAAATGATCTGGCTGAGAACTAGTAATAGATGGGTAACTGACTTGTTTCAGGCCCAGAGAAATAACTGTATAAGTCACTATCTCACTCAAAGTTAAACCACTGACATCAAATTTCCCTAACCTTAGCATACCCTATACCATTTCCTCGTAACAGGCTAACCACCTGTCAGGTTTAAGTTAAAACGACATTTGCCAGCATACTTGCCTCTTACAACTGGTACCTTGTGGAACTCAACTAGGTATTATTACAACAAAATCAAAGAAAGAAAAGAAAATGGCTTTAGTTTGAAAGATTTTCCAGGCTAAAATGAACTAAATTAACTGAAGTTAAACTAAAAATCAGTACAACATAACTTTAGGCCAAATTTAAATGTAGACCGAAGTCCAATAATCTTTATGTAAGAATAGTTAAGCACAAGAAAACAGCAAGACCATTGTCACTACCACTTCTCCTGAAGGTCAGTGTTGTATCTTTATACATACATATCAACTATATGATACCGTGCTTCATTTCTTGCTTACCTAGTTTTTTTTAGAGGAGCACCCAGGAAGGAGAATTCATTTTGTGCTAAAATAAAGGAGAATGTTCCAGTTTTCTGCAGAACATTCAGAGCTTTTATACTTCAATAGCACTAATACAAGGTGAAGAGACCAAGGCCTTCAATAAATAGAATTATAATTGTCTAACTAACCTGCTTGGTGGGAGTCCAGTCTTGAACAAAGAAGGAGGGGAAGTAAACTCAGCTTTTGTAGATGGAAGCACTGTTTCCTTCTCCGAATTTCCAGTTCTTCCCTGCTGTACCTTAAAAAAAAGGGTTATTAGCTTATTTAATTTACTAGAACACTCAAACATAATACACTGAAGATGTTAAAATAAACTTGTAAAATCTGATTTGAAATTAAATATGAAGAATGCTTCATTGCTGAATACTTACTAAAATTACCTATTTTAGAATAGTATTAGGTCAAAGATCCAAAGATGGACCATGGGATTAAAAAGTTTTTAGGTATTAAAAAAGTTCACATTAATCACTTAAAAGTCCAATAAACTGTAATTCAGGACTTTCATAAATTTTCTCAGATTACCACAAATGAGTCCAAGATACTTTTATGATTCCATGTTTCAGAGTTCAAGAAAGGCCTTGAAGACTTTTCTCCTTCTATGTTCACTACCCTTATCTAGGAAGACTAGACAGTGGCCACTTTATCATTCTGACCACTTTCTATTCAGACTGTGACTTGCTATAAAACAAGTATTGACAAACTGCACCTACATTTCCATACCATTTCTCCTGTTTCCCCATCATCGTCAACAGTTACCACCATCCTGCCAGTTCAGTACACCTAGAAGCTGAAGTCAGTCATCTGTCTCCTTAAGTTCTTCTCCCTCTTTATGTACACTTACAAAGCAGTCATCTGTTTACTCCATAATTTCTTCTAGATTTGCCCACCCTTTCTGCTCCTAGCAGGTCCTCTGAGTATGGTCTAGTCATACTCCTTTAGACTGGTGAAATACATTATCTGCTTTTGCTTTTATACTCACCTTCCTATACTAAGATCATCGTTAATTTATTAAAATTGCCTTACACTTGAATAACATCACACTATTATTTTATGCCTTTTTAAAATTCTATTCCCCTTGTTCAGTCTAAATTCAGCATCACTCTCCTTCCCCATAAGGCAAAGGCAAAGGCAATCTCAGACACCTTTACTTTGACATATTTAAACCACTGATTCAATTCCAGAAATCATCTACCTCTCAAATAATCATTATATGAGAAAAAGAAACACTTATTTATATATCTGAGCCATTATAGTAAGGCCTCTTATTAATATTTCTGAACAAATCCCTAACTGGTGCCTCCATATAATTAGGGTTTTCAGATTGACATTATGATTGAAAATGAGTTCCACTGCTTAAGAAAGAAATCAATTTAAAAGGCACTCATCCTAATGAGGGATGATCAGGATCAGTATGAAGACAGAAAGGACAGAAAAAAAGAAATGAATATGACAGACACTTGACAGGTAAACTGAGAGAATGTGGTGATAGGGGAAATAAACATGTACACTTATTAAATATCTGTTATGAGCAGTGATGAAATTCCACTCTATTGGTCCAGGATATGAACAGACAATTCTCCAAAGAAGAAATTCAGATGGCCAACAGGCACATGAAAAGATGCTTCACATCACTAATCATCAGGGAAATGCAAATTAAAACCACAATGAGATATCACCTCACACCAGTAAGGATGGCCAGCATTGAAAAGACTAAGAACAACAAATGCTGGTGAGGATGCAGAGAAAGGGGAACTCTCCTACACTGCTGGTGGGAATGTAAGCTAGTTCAACTATTGTGGAAAGCAATGTGGAGGTTCCTCAAAAAACTAAAAATAGAAATACCATTTGACCTGGGAATTGCACTCCTAGGAATTTACGTAAAGAATATAATTTCTCAGAATTAAAAAGACATATGCACCCCTATGTTTACTGCAGCACTATTTATAATAGCTAAGATATGGAAGCAACCTAAGTGTCCATCAGTAGATGAATGGATAAAGAAGATGTGGTACCTATATACAATGGAATACTATTCATCCATAAGAAAGAAACAAATTCTACAATTTGCAACAACATGGATAGAGCTGGAGGATATTATGCTCAGTGAAATAAGCCAGATGGAGAAAGACAAGTACCAAATGATTTCCCTCATTTGTGGAGTATAACAACGAAGCAAAACTGAAGGAACAAAACAGCAACAGACTCACAAACTCCAAGAAGGGACTAGCGATTACCAAAGGTGAGGGGTTGGGGAAGGAGGGAGAAGGGGATTCAGGGGTATTATGATTGGCACACATGGTGTGGGGGGGTCGGGGGGAAGACAGTGCAGCACAAAGAAGGCAAATAGTGACTCTGTGGCATCTTACTACACCAATGGGCAGTGACTGCAACGGGGTATGGGGGGGACGTGATAACAGGGGTGAATGTAGTAACCACACTGTTTTTTCATGTGAAACCTTCATAAGAGTGTATATCAATAATACCTTAAGAAAATAAATAAATTAAAAATAAATAAATGAATGACTTAATGAATGAATATCTATTATGTACCAGAAGCTGAAACTAGAGAGAAATACAACAAAAATCCCAGACCATGGGAAAAGACAGACATGCAGACAACCAGAGTAATACAATAAATGCTGTGAAAAAGAAATACATGTATCTTTGGGATAAAAGATGCTAAAACAACACAGAAAAAAAAAATGACTGACTTTTCCTGGGGATGTCAGGAATACTCAAGAGTTGCCACTATGGTCTCAACTGTTCTGTTGAGCTCCAGTCATTTATACCCAATGTCTTACATGTCTAATAAACTTACCATGGCCAAAACAAAGCTGCTGACTTCCCCCTATCCATCAATCTAATCTAATCCTAAGTCTTCCACATGTTAAGTAAATGGCACCTTCATCTATCAAGTTGCTCAAAGTGAAATAAACGAACCCTAGCAATTATCCAGTACATATGAACATCCTATGTCAACTTTACAACATATACCAAATTCAACCACTTATATTATTTCCTCACTCCTAAAACCCAGACCAAACCTACTACCACATCTCAACTCTTCTGCTAAATTAACATGTTACTCTGCTTTGGTGTTAACTAAGATCCATCCTCTGTACATAGACAAGCAATCTTACTGAAAGTGTAAGTCAACTCATGTATCTCCCCTGCTCAAAATTCTCCAATAGTTTTCCAATCAAACAGAATAAAATCTAAACTTATCATGGCATAGGAGGATTTACATCGTATGGGCCCTATCTCTCTGATCTTGTTTTCCTCTATTCCTCCCCAACCTATCTTTCCTATGCCCAGTCACAAGGGCCTTTTTTCTTATTCTTTTATCATGTAAGTCCCTCCATGAGGGCTTTGCACTAGATGTTCCTTCTGCTTGGAATATTCTCTCCCCATATCTTCTCATGGCTACCTCCTTCGATTCATTCAAGTACTACTCAAATGTCTCTTTGGAGCTGTCTTCCCTAACTGCTCCCAATCTCTTATGTATTATCATTTTTTATCATCTTCATAGAATACCTCACTAGTATCTTTACCTGACATTATCTCATTTTGTTGTACATTCATTGGCTGCTGCCACTACAACACAGAATCTTTGAAAACATGGATGCTGTCCACTTCGTATATGTGTCCCAAGTGCCTAAAAATAGTGCCTGGCATGCAGTAAGTGCTCGATATTTATTATTTGACTGACTTTGGGACTCAGCTTAAATGGTACCTCAAAGTCTTTCACAGGACATGGAATTTATAGCTACATAATTTTTGGCATGATTATCTTAATTAATACCACTCTCCCTCTTTAAGTCAGATAAACTCTAAGACCACACACAGTTAAGTCTAGAATGCTCATCTCCTCTCCCCACCTAAGCCTGAGACACTTCTTGGAATAGTCAATGATCAATTAAAAACTGGGAAGTGGGACTGGAGAATGGTTGAAGAAGAAAAGTAGGAGAGTAAAAGAAAAAAGAAAAGGAGGGAGGATAGCACAGGCAAGAGTATTTACAATTGGGGAAGTGAGAAAAGATATCAAAAAGAGTACATTTTTAAACATGTGAAAATTGCTTTTCTTAATTTAGTTTTCTTTTCTCCTTAATTTCTTCATGGTATCCTCATTATATTAAACAATTCTGAAAATCCTTACCATTTTAGCAATCCTCCTAATCAACCTGCATTATCCACTTGTCTTCAGATGCTGCACCCAGGATTACGCAGACTCAAAATCTGTTTCATCAGAACATGAGACTATTTTTTCACATGATCTAATCTTTTAAGAAATGACTAATGCACCATGACTGATTTTCTAAAAATGAATTCATGAAATATCTTACAGATCCAAACAAAAGTTAACTGCAGTCTGTAACCTTAAGAAGCTAAATATTTACGCAAATTGTGCTACCACTGTACCACAACTTAAATTATTTGGTGAAATTACTTCAACTGCCCTTTATAGCATTATTATAAAAGTTTAACACTATAAACAAAGTGTCTAGAAAGAAATTTGTCAAGTAAATTATGGTATACCCAAAGAATGGATTATGTAACTAATTAAAGTGTTATTTATCAAAAATTTTAAAAACCTAGGAAAACATTTACCACATAAAGTTGAGGTAAAAAAAGGAAAAGTGGCAATAAAATGCAGATTTTGAAAGTAGATGAAAAAATTACAACTGAGCAGACAAAATAATCTGAATCCTATAAGTCAGCAATGAGAAAGCAAAGACATTAATTTTCATGGCAGGACCCAAAAATGTTCAGGAATTGACCACTTTGGCTCCCAGAACATTTGGATCAGCCAAGTATGAACCCTCTACACAGGATACAGAAATCTCTTTGAAAAGTCGTATTACTACCAAAAATGATTACTGATTACATAGCCCTTCAGTAAAGCCTACATTCAGCAAATTCTATTTACAGGAATAGAGCTTCCAATCACCTTCTTAGTGGCCCACTCCCTCATAAGTGAATGGCCAAAGATCAACAAGCACTTGAGAAAAGTTGAAGTCAAAAGTCAAAAACAACAAACTTAAAAACTTGACTCGTGAAAACACACTGCAGGAAAAGAAAGCCTAACAGAAACTAACCTATCGTAATATTAGTATCTTTCAAGAAAAAGGGAGAAAAACACATCACTGCATACATGAATAAGAGTAAGATGCTACAGTTAAATACTGAAGAAAAATCTTGAGCATTAAAAATTTAACAGCAGAAGTTGAAAAGGTGAAGAGAAGAGCTGTAAAGTTGAAGAAATCTCCCAGATAATGGAAGACAGAGAAACTGAAAGTGAAAGAAAGATTAAGAAAATTTAAGGACCAGCGTAAGAGGTCCAATATTTGAATAGCGAGTTCAGAAGAAAGAAGCAGAGAAAAAGTAAAAATTCACTCCTTCAAAAGTGAAAGAGACGTACTTCCAGATTAAGAGGGTACAAATGAACATCTTGGGACAATGGAGGTAATAGAAACACACAGTTCTGAAATTTTAGAACACTGGTGACAAAGCTTATACATAGTTCCATAGAAGAAAAAAAAACATTACGGAAGTGTGCAACGTGTGTGTGCGTGTACAAATTGACATAAAAATGACAAGACTAGTCAATTTTTTTCTTACATATATACACGTTATCCATTCCCACTAGTCACCCCTCTCCTCCCTTTCAGCCAAATTATACAATTACATAATTATTTTTGCACTCAATCAAGTGATTTTATCTTTATACCTATTAAACTTAACCTTTTATTTCACTAAAAAACAACAAAATACCCTTATTTACATTGCAATATACAATACTTTAAGAATGTCAAAATGTTGATAATCATTGAGACACTATAATAAACACATAGGGGTTCATCTGCACTATTCTATCTACATGTTAGTATGCTTGAAAATTTACCTAGTGAAAAGTAAAAAAAAGAAAGTTACTTTAAAGAGACTGATAAAATTGTCTCTCACTTGACTTAGGCTAAAAAACATCTTTGCAGTAGATATGAAAAGAACTTAAATTATGATTCTTAATGTGTTCCTTTGTCCATTCACCAGTTCATTTTGTTCCAATAGGACAGCAACAATATGGTTTCTGAATCTGTTCTCCCACTTACATTCTACAGCTTACCCTAGAGCCAGTCCCTTTTGTAAAAAAAACAGAATCATGCTATTCTCCTACTCAAGAACTTTCAAATGGCTTCTTTTTGCCTACACAAATATCTGCAGGCTGGTTTAAGATTAAGGTCTTTCTCATCATAGTCCCATTTCTACTATTTCTAGACCTCTCTCATATATCCCTCATCCACCCTCTCTTTCATGCTATCTGGTCCTGCTCATATTGCTCTCAATGCCTTATAATGTTCTATACTTCCCTATCTTCTACTAATGAAAACTCACTCATCTTTCAATTATCACCTCCCATTTGAATACTTCTAGACTCCACAATATAAGCTAACCCACTCTCCTCTGAACTCCCTATGGCACTTTGTCGATACCACCAACAGGACATCCGTCACAATGTATTGTGGTTTAATTCATAGACACAGGTCACCCACATCATGAGCTCCTAGAATACAGAGACCCTGTCTTTCAACAGCATCTAGCACACACTGCAGGGCAAACTAAACGTGCTCACTTTTCAAGAAAATTGCAGAAGCTTTTTCCCTTTTATCTCTTTCTCCTAACAATTCCTGTTCAAAGGGTGGGTAGGTGAATAAGAGCTTAAATTTTCTTTTCTTCAACCACACCATACACTGCTGCCAGAATAGTGTTACTTAAAAGTCACATTCCCACTCACAAATAGCCTCCTCCAACTCATCTTCCTCGTTTGTAGGTTTTCTAGAATTGTACCACATTAAAGCCTCTTCTATTCCTTTCCAAAAAGAACCCTCTGATTCAATAATGCTAATTTCTTTAATGATCCTTTCATCATCTTCTACTCAATTAAAACATAACGTTTCTTTGCCCAAGCCATCTCCTCGATCTTTAATACTTTTTATTCTCTTCTCCACAGTCAAGGCTCTGATTAAAATGGCATATGCTTCTCTATTATTGCATCCTCTTTAGACTTTAAAAAAACCCCATAAATATAAAGGACCTAAATATAGCACCCAATGTAATTTCTAATCCCAAAGTAATTTCTAATCATCTCTTCCATTTCTCCAATTTCAGCAGCATTTGGTCTAAAATACACATTTTGGCATTTAATAATAACTAGGAATTTTACCTCTGTATATTTGGGATACCAGTTACATCTTTATAATTTTTTTTTGGTATTATCCAGAATTGCAGAATAGATAGTAAAAGACAACTAATACTATATCAAAGAATAACAATCCCAAAGAAATGTGAACAAGGATATTTCTTATATTTATTTCAGGTGACAAAAACTTTTCTACAATTCAATGTAAACCAAAGTGCAGCCTGAAAAAGCCAAACACTCTCACATACCATTAGCTGTAGATTTTGAACATTATCAATAAAACATATCCTAAAGACCACATAAAGAATGTGAATTACACATATTATTAAAGTACACACCCTATTCCCAAATGAGCTATTTCTAACAGATAAGTAATATTAAAAACATATTATCAAGGCAAGAGAAACTATTAGACCACACCTGTCAAATTCAAGTTTTAATTAAATCAGAATCAAGTAAATCAGAATGAAACAATGACCTCCTCATATAACCAAGAAAGTTCAAAATAATTTTTCAACAGATAGTATGTATATGAAAACTCAATCACAACCAACTACTTTCAATAAGAGACCAGCCCCAAGAGTTTCTTTTTATTCTTTAGAAGTCTGCCCAAAAAAGATGAAGTACACAGAGGCTGGCAGTTCACAAAAGCAGTTCTCATTTCTGTTAGAAGAAAATAAAAAGCACCACTGCATATGAACTACTCATCACCAGGACAACTTTTCTATCTATTCATTGTAATGATGTATAACAATATATTCAATGACTAAATAAGTAGATACCATCAAAAAGAACCTGATGACCATTTAAAATAGGATAGACATCATCATGCACTTTCAAAAGATTTATAGCAGAACAAGAATCAAATACTTACCCAAAGTAGGATGTAAACTAAAATTAAATTCTCTACACAGAACTGTGTCCAGCAGAGTGGCTACATCTGCAGATATAGCACATGCATTGCCTACAGCAGTATTTTGGTGGACAGTGCTGAAGTCCCAAAGGGGTTACAGAAAAGTTCTTGACCACATAAGTTACCTGAGTATATATACACCCTAATCTAAAAGCCACTCTCAGTCTTCATTCCAGTGTCACTGAATACAAGTATCAAGAATTAAGGTGAAGAAGAGTACACAATCAGGATTTCAAGAAAAGTTTATATCAGGATTTCAAGAAAAGTTTATAGGCTGTTGTGTATTGCACAAACATGAAAATACATTATTCTTTGGACTGGGTCTGTGGTCATACAGAATGAATGGAGAAGCCCAAAGTCACACTTGACACCAAAATGGTAGTATCAACCTCCAAGTCCCTCACTAAACCTACTCCTTCCCAGTATGAATTTTAAGGATCAATGGCTTAATCTTATTCTGTTGAGTCTTTTTCTAAGAGACTCTAAAAGAATGCCTAAGATTCTTGCCTTACCTTAAAGACATCACAGCAATGGTTTTAGTGTCATACAGATAATAAAGCAGTATGTCATCTTCCTTACAATATTTTTCTAAGAAAATTAAGTTTCCAATTCTGATAGATTACAACATGATCTATAATGAGAGCTTAGCCTGTTGGCATGAACCTGCATATCCTAAAGACACGTACTATGATAAAATAAAATCACAACATATAGCACAATAGTTTTACTTGGCATTTGTTAGTAAATAGGCTATAAATTCACATGCTTGTAAAAGTGGAGATAAAACAACAATCAGCAAATCTGTAAGTCACCAGAAGCTGAAGGTTTAGAAAAAGGGTAGCTATTTCCACTTTAATCTCATCCCTTGAGTAGTGTATGGGAGCAGACTCAAGAACAAAATATGAGAGCAACCAAGGATAATTTACTAAAATTCACCTTAAAAAGATTGAATCTGCCATCTTGGATCTCTGCACCTGGTGTAACTTCCATAGTACAGTCTTCGGCCTAAGTTAAATAACATATTCCCCATTAAGATACCACATACTTTTTAATTGATAGGCCATATAAAGACAAACTAGCTGTGGCTAGTCTGGCTTGAAACTAAGAACATCAGATAATCATTAATATGAAACATTGAAAGGGAAGGAAGGGCAAAAACACACACAGTAAAGAGGATGGAATTTTTAGGCTGTCTTATAGCATTTAACCACCTTGATAGGGAAAAAGTGATTTATTTGGGGAATAAAATTGGGACTGTAGAAAAGGCTCAGTTTTTTGGAATATTTACTAATTACCGTAATTTTATTTGTAGTAGAGGTAACTGGTATAACTTCAAGTCCCATTCGTATCCTTTTTTGTTTTTCACAGTAAGCTTTCCAGGTATCTTCATTAAACCCGTAATTAAAATAATCAGAAAGATCAGCACCTAAAGATAGAATAGGCTTTTAGTGCACAAATATTTTGTTTACATTTTTATGCAGCATATGAAATATAAGCCATAAAAAGATAAATTTAAAGTCTTATAACCCCTTCTAAATTTAATAAGTTCTCCCAATTACGAACATAAAGAAACTACCAAAAATTTGATCAAAATTATTTCCTTTAGAAATAGCATTATAATAAAATATGTAAGTCTACTTTTATTTAATGCTAGGTCACGAGTAAGATTTAAAAATACAGGTCATTATTACTTTTCACGTGTTTTAGACAACAAAAATGACATTAGAAAAATTATATTCTATTGATGCTGAAGAATACTTTAAATGACTGTTTATTCTAAAAATTGCTTGAAATCATATAATCCATAATAATCTTACCAGGTTTTCGCCATGGTTTATCTTCGAAAGAATCCAAATCCACTTCTAAGAGTGGAACTCCATTAATGCTTCCAGGTGCATCAAGGTCTACCCCTTTGACTTTTGTTCCTATTTCATAAAATTACAAAATGGTGAAGGAGCTACATTAGCAAAAAGTTGAGATACCAAACAGAAAACATTGACACCTTTTTACAATTGCTATTTCTAAATATGGCAAAGGTTTCAAAGTATTAATGTTTACCATAAATAAAAGGTGAGGTCAAATTTTATGGTGCAGCTGTAAAATTCAACTGGATAGAAAAATTAGGGACTTGTTACTTACAAACAATCCCTGTACCAAGATTACGTTGCTAACTTTCAAGTTTTAAATCACTGTTTTTGTACAGTCTCTGAGCTAAGAAAGGTTTTTACCTTTATTTTAAAGGCTTGTAAAACAAACAAGTAAAAAAAGACCTCAACTATGTGACAGGAAGCCTGTGTGGCCCACACAGCCTAAAATGTTTATTATCTAGCCCTTTACAGAAAAAGTTTGCCCATCTCTGTGACACATGGTCAAAAACTGTTCTTTCTAATTGAGCTGTAAATTAAATCGCTATTTAACAATTTAGTAACAATTATTTACAAGCGATTAAAATTTATTTATGACCTATTCAGATATATCCTTTATTTTCCTATGGATGTGGTTGCATACACAAATTTTACCTGTAGTTCCATAAACTCTTCCTCCTGTCTTGATGTTAAGATTTACAGGTGCTGTACCATAACTCCTATAAACAAAATAATAGAGATTATTTTAAGAAACTTAAAAAGCAATATATTCAATGTGTATAGTAATTTATACACCCACATATTAACTGGATAGACTAAAACTGACTCCGACATTTTAGAAAATGTTTTAATTTTAAAAGTTTGTCACTTGCTCAATGAAAGATAAAAACAAACAGTTTTTAAAAGACTGATTTTCCATTTCAAAAACTCACCTGCCACTGACTCAATATCCCACTGTAACAAACTTCACAGGAAATTTGACAAGGAGAAAAACAACAGTTTACACGCCTTGTCTTCATTTCCTCACCTCCTAGTTAGTCAACATATAGCAATTCTACTAGAATGGCACTTCTCCACTTTGTTCCCAAATCCAGTAACTTCCTTTTAGTCCTTCCTGCATTTGATGTTGTTAATAAATCTTCTTCCAACTATCCATGGAGCATTTTTGTCCACAAAATAAATACATTTACATTAAATTCAAAAAGAAATCTAGAGTGAAAGCAGAACAGTATTTGGTGTTGGCTGGTGTTTAATGATAGAGAGGATACCAGAGGGAAGTTTCTAGAATACTAGTAATGTTCTATATCTTGACCTGAATGATGGTTAAATGAATGTATACCCTTGAAAAAATTACTGAGCTACATTTTTTAAAATGTACTATAATACATATATGCTAGAGAAAAAAAAATATAAAATCTGGAGTCAGGCAGACCCATGTTCAAATACTAGTCAATTATTAGTTGTGTAACTTTAGCCAAGTTACTTAAGACCCCATGGACTGTGTATAAATTTTCTGTAAAATGGGTTTAGAGAGTTCCCTACTTTTTAATACACTACATCCTTGATTATGAGTAGGAAAATCAAATATAATAACCAAAACATTAAACATTTTGGGGGAGGTTAGGGAGAAGGAGAGAGAAGGGAGTAGGTAAGGAAGAAGGCTCAATTCCCAAGAGCAAAAAGATACTAGTAAGACCTCTCAAGTTATAGACTATGTTTTCAATTATTTATTTCTCACATTATATTCATATAATTTAATTTGGTTCTTTATCCTCACAAGTTCAGCCAACAGGACTTGTAAAAATTCACTGCTTTTGGTCTGCCTAATAAGGCCCATTGTTCGTCTTCAATGTGCTAAATTTATGAGACCTAGGTTATTCACTTAACACTATCATTTTTCTGTTTTCTGCTTTAAAAACAAATAAGGATAAATGCAATAAAATATTGAAATAATTGTGTAAAGTCCACTGCTACAAAACCAGGAAGTAAGAAGTGGCCCAAATTAAACTGTTACTGTCAGGCAGTACTATTATTACCAACTTGAAATGTTTAATCAGCTCATTGACTAATTCATTTAATAAATGCCTGAGCACCTACAGCAGATAAAGTTCTAGGGTAAGGAGAAAGAATGAGGACTGGACAAATATGGTTCCTGTCCCATGATACTGACATTTCAACAATCTAAATTCAGCACAGCAAAAGCACTTTTGGGCTATCTATATATGATGTACAAAAGGTCTAGCTAAAGCCAAATGTACAAATATCAAGGACTGTCTCTAAATGGTGCTCTGACAGAACTGCTAAAGGATAAAACAAAATGGTATTTTTAAAAAGCTTAGCTGTAAGTTCAGTAAATGAACTTCTTTGCCTCTCACTCAGCTACGTTCCCTTCCCTCGTCTTGCCTTTTTTAAAAAATAATTTTTCCTATTCAAAACGACCAAGCCTTCATATTCATTATGTGTAGAGAAGCTCAGCTGTTTGGAAAATTGCTCTTAAGCAGATCTGATACAGTCCAATAGACCTCCATGAAGTTTCAGGTTGCTCTAGGAGCTAGAGCCAACACACTGTGTGTGTAAGGAACTTCAAAGAAATGCATCAGAGTAATTTTTTTTTTAACCTGCTTCTCCTGTATTACCCATGCATAGTAATATACATTGTCACGTACGCAATTAACTGCTCTAGAAACCTCTATGTCACTGAGTCCTTTATCTTGCTCTCTACCCAGAACCAACCAGTTACCCATGTTACTTCTATTTGTTATTCACTCAAATATATCTTATTTTTCCCATCCATCTCTATACTACTGCTGCTGGCTTTGTTTAGACTATCATCTCAAATGGATAATTACATCAAATCTATTAGCCAATAAGCATTTACCAACTATTTACCATGTAAGGCAATATGAGGAATAGGAAAATTCATAAACCACGGTTTCTACTCTTGAAGAATTTAAAGTCTAAAGGTAATAAACATGTACAAACATAACTACAATTCATGACACTGGAAACTGCTCTAAGAAATGAAGTTCTAAGGGAGTGTATGTGCATTTAACATTTGCATGCAACTCCTAGCAAAAAATTGCTCGTATTAATTTAAAAAACCATCAATTGCCTTAATTATATTCCATATTTGCAAATAGAATTTTATATAACAGTACTTACTAAACATGCAATGATCATTATAGTCTTATATGATTAATGTTCTTTTTGAATAATGCAGTTGGTAAAGCCTATTAGTATAAAGGTCTACTAGTATTGTAAGTCCAACACTGATTATTTACCTCAAGTGGGGATGAGGAGAACATCAAGAGTTATTACCCCTAATGTGAACAGCTTAGTCTCTTTTAAACCCTACTCCCTAAAAAGTTGCTAGGGTTTTAAAATTACACAGGCAGTCAGTAGTATAATTCAAAATTGATGATGACAACTGAATTACTATTAAGTTTCCTTAAATAATGTTTGAAAAAAAATAGCTCTACTGGAGAAATCAACTACTCAGAAGTATTTATACATACATTGGTTGATCCCAGGTAAGACTACTTAATGAACACTAGCCCAATTAGTGAAAAGTTTATTTTATTCCTAATACAATACACAAGCATCACATTATACATCCAATCTAACAAATAGAAAAAATACTGACCCATATTTTACCAACATAACAAAATCACAACCTGTACTTTTATTCCCTTCCAATCCTTCTGTGAGATTATTTGCTCAATTAGTCAGTGTCAGTACATTCACCCGATTCAGTTTTACAGACTATAAAACTTAAAAGTTTGAGACTTCCGGGAAGATGGCGGCGTGATCAGGGCGGCAGAAATCTCCTCCCAACACTATATTTATCTACGAAAACACAGAAAATACATCTATTCCTAAAAGAGAGACGAGAATACACAGGAAAGCGCACAGCGTGCAGCTACACCCGAGAGGACTCGGCACCCCAAGAGGCAGAGCGATAAAGGGCCCTGCGGAGCGGTGCAGTCACAGCCGTGGAATAGTGGGGCAACAGCGCTACCTAGAGCATTCCCACAGAATCTATGTCCGGTGGGCATTTTTTTTTGTTTTTTTCTTTTGTTTTTGTTTTTTCTTTTCTTTCTTTTTTCTTTTCTTTCTTTCTTTCTTTCTTTTTTTCTTTTCTTTCCTTTCTTTCTTTTTTCTTTTTTTTCTCTTTTTTTTTGTTCTCTTTTTAAAGTCTTAAAGAGCCCAGCTGACATACGTGGCAACTATCAGTGACCAATTATATAGCCATGAAAAGACAGAGGAATATGGTTCACACCAAAATCAACCAGACAACCCCAGAGAGGGAGTCTGAAGGGATGGAAATGCACAGCCTCCCTGAAAAAGAATTCAGAATAAAAGTCATAACCATGCTGATGGACCTACAGAGAAATGTGCAAGAGCTGAGGGAGGAAGTGAGGGAACTGAGAAAAGACAATACAGAAATCAGACAAGCGATCGACGGGCTTAACAGCAGAATGGATGAGATGCAAGAGACTGTTAATGGAATAGAAAACAGAGAACAGGAGTACAGAGCAGCTGAGGCAGAGAGAGATAAAAGGACTTCTAGGAATGAAAGAATAATAAGAGAAATGTGTGACCAATCCAAATGGAACAATATTCGCCTTATAGGAGTACCAGAGGAAGAAGAGAGAGAAAAAGGGATAGAAAGTGTCTTTGAAGAAATAATTGCTGAAAACTTTCCCTCGCTGGGGAAGGAAGTAGTCTCGCAGTCCACCAAAGCTCATAGATCTCCCAACACAAGGGACCCAAGGAAGACAACACCAAGACACATAATAATTAAGATGGTAAAGAACAAAGATAAAGACAGGGTATAAAAGGCAGCTAGAGAGAGAAAAAAGATCACCTACAAAGGAAAACCCATCAGACTATCATCAGACTTCTCAACAGAAACCTTACAGGCCAGAAGAGAATGGCATGATATATTTAACGTTATGAAACAGAAGGGCCTCGAACCAAGAATATTGTATCCAGCACGATTATCATTTAAATATGATGGAGGGATTAAACAATTTCCAGACAAACGAAAGTTGAGAGAGTTTGCCTCACATAAACCACCACTACAGGATATCTTAAATGGACTGCTCTAGCTGGAATCACACCTAAGGCTAAAAAGATGTCACAAGAGAAAATAAAATCATAGCAAAAAAAGCAGACCATCCAAATACTAACTAAAGGCAAAGAATAAAACACCTATTATACAAAGAATGGAGGGGGAGGAATAAAAAGGGAGAGAAAGAAAGAAACATCAGACTGTGTTTACAATAACTTAACAAGAAAGTTAAGTTAGATTGTTAGATAGTAAAGAAGCAACCCTTGAACCCTTGGTAACCACGAATCTAAAGCCAGCAATGGCAATAAGTACATACCTATCAATAATCACCCTAAATGTAAATGGACTGAATGCACCAATCAAAAGACACAGAGTAACAGAATGGATAAAAAAGCAAGACCCATCTATATGCTGCCTACAAGAAACTCACCTCAAATTCAAAGATATACACAGACTAAAAGTGAAGGGATGGAAAAAGATATTTCATGCAAACAACAAAGAGAAAAAAGCAGGTGTTGCAGTACTTGTATCAGACAAAATAGACTTCAAAACGAAGAAAGTAGCAAGAGATAAAGAAGGACATTACATAATGATAAAGGGGTCAGTCCAACAAGAAGATATAACTATTATAAATATATATGACCCATCACAGGAGGGCCAGCATATGTGAGACAAATACTAACAGAATTAAAGGAGGAAATAGAAAGCAATGCATTCATCTTAGGAGACTTCAACACACCACTCACTCCAGAGGACAGATCAACCAGACAGAAAATAAGTAAAGACACAGAGGCACTGAACAACACACTAGAACAGATGGACATAACAGACATCTACAGAACTCTACACCCAAAAGCAACAGGATACACATTCTTCTCAAGTGCACATGGAACATTTTCCAGAATAGACCACATACTAGGCCACAAAAAGAACCTCAGTAATTTCAAAAATATTGAAATCCTACCAACCAACTTCTCAGATCACCAAGGTATAAAACTAGAAATAAATTTTAGAAAGAAATCAAAAAGGCTCACAAATACATGGAGACTTAACGACACTCTCCTAATTAATCAATGGGTTAACGACCAAATCAAAACAGAAATCAAAGAATATATGGAGACTAATGGCAACAACAACACAAAGCCACAACTTCTGTGGGACACAGCAAAGGCAGTTCTAAGAGGAAAGTATATTGCAATCCAGGCCTATTTAAAGAAGGAAGAACATTCCCAAATGAATAGTAGAAAGACACAATTACTGAAACTGGAAAAAGAAGAACAAATGAGGCCCAAAGTCACCAGAAGGAGGGACATAATAAAGATTAGAGAAGAAATAAATAAAATTGAGAAGAATAAAACAATAGAAAAAATCAATGAAACCAAGAGCTGGTTCTTTGAAAAAATAAACAAAATAGATAAACCCCTAGCCAGACTCATTAAGAGAAAAAGAGAATCTACACACATAAACACAATCAGAAATGAGAAAGGAAAAATCACGACGGACCCCACAGAAATACAAAGAATCATAAGAGAATATTATGAGAATCTATATGCTAACAAGCTGGAAAACACAGAAGAAATGGACAACTTCTTAGAAAAATACAACCTTCCAAGACTGACCAAGCAAGAAACAGAAAAACTAAACAGACCAATCACCAGCGACGAAATCGAATTGGTAATCAACAAACTACCCAAGAACAAAACCCCCGGGCCTGATGGATTCACCTCTGAATTCTACCAGACATATAGAGAAGAAATAACACTGATTCTCCTTAAAGTTTTCCAAAAAACAGAAGAGGAGGGAATACTTCCAAACTCATTCTATGGAGCCAGCATCACTCAAATACCTAAACCGGGCAAAGACCTCACCAAAAAACAAAATTACAGACCAATATCCCTGATGAACGTAGATGCAAAAATACTCAACAAAATATTAGCAAACCGAATTCAAAAATACATCAAGAGGATCATACACCATGATCAAGTGGGATTCATCCCAGGATGCAAGGATGGTACAACATTCGAAAATCCATCAACATCATCCACCACATCAACAAAAAGAAGAACAAAAACCACATGATCATCTCCATAGATGCTGAAAAAGCATTTGACAAAATTCAGCATCCATTCCTGATTAAAACTCTCAACAAAATGGGTATAGACGGCAAATACCTCAACATCATAAAGGCTATATATGACAAACCCACAGCTAACATCATACTTAACGGCGAGACGCTGAAAGCTTTTCATCTAAGATCGGGAACAAGACAGGGATGCCCACTCTCTCCACTGTTATTCAACATAGTACTGGAGGTCCTAGCCACAGCAATCAGACAAAACAAAGACATACAAGGCGTCCAGATTGGTAAAGAAGAAGTCAAATTGTCACTATTTGCAGATGACATGATACTGTACATAAAAAACCCTAAAGATTCCATTCCAAAACTACTAGAACTAATATCTGAATTCAGCAAAGTTGCAGGATACAAAATTAACACACAGAAATCTGTTGCTTTCCTATACACTAATGATGAACTAACAGAAAGAGAAATCAGAAAAACAATTCCATTCACAATTGCATCAAAAAGAATAAAATACCTAGGAATAAACTTAACAAAGGAAGTGAAAGACCTGTACCCTGAAAACTACAAGACATTCCTAAGAGAAATTAAAGAGGACACTAACAAATGGAAATGCATCCCATGCTCTTGGCTAGGAAGAATAAATATTGTCAAAATGGCTATACTACCCAAAGCAATCTACAGATTCAACGCAATCCCTATCAAACTACCAACAGCTTTCTTCAATGAACTCGAACAAATAATTCTAAAATTCATATGGAACCACAAAGGACCCCGAATAGCCAAAGCAATCCTGAGAAGGAGGAATAAAACGAGGGGAATTACGCTCCCTGACTTCAAGCTCTACTACAAAGCCACAGTAATCAAGACAATTTGGTATTGGCACAAAAACAGACCCGTAGACCAGTGGAATAGAATAGAAAATCCAAACATCAACCCAAACACATACAGTCAATTAATATTTGATAAGGGAGCCTTGGATATAATTGGGGAGATGACAGCCTCTTCAGCAGCTGGTGTTGGAAAAACTGGACAGCTACATGTAAGAGAATGAAATTGGACTACTGTCTGACCCCATACACAAAGGTAAACTCGAGGTGGATCAAGGACCTGAATGTAAGTCATGAAACTATAAACCTCTTAGAAAAAAATATAGGCAAAAAGCTCTTGGACATAAACATGAGCAACTTCTTCATGAACATATCTCCCCGAGCAAGGGAAACAAAAGCAAAAATGAACAAGTGGGACTATATGAAGCTGAAAAGCTTCTGTACAGCAAAGGACACCATCAGTAGAACAAGAAGACTTCCTACAGTATGGGAGAATATATTCATAAATGACGTATCTGATAAGGGGTTGACATCCAAAATATATAAAGAACTCACGGACATCAACAAACAAAAAGCAAATAATCCATTTAAGAAATGGGCAGAGGACATGAATAGACACTTCTCTAAAGAAGAAATTCAGATGGCCAACAGGCACATGAAAAGATGCTCCACATCACTAATCATCAGAGAAATGCAGATTAAAACCACAATGAGATATCACCTCACACCAGTGAGGATGGCCAACATCCAAAACACAAACAACAACAAATGTTGGCGAGGATGTGGAGAAAAGGGAACCCTCCTACACTGCTGGTGGGACTGCAAATTAGTTCAACCATTGTGGAAAGCAGTATGGAGGTTCCTCAAAAAACTCAAAATAGAAATACCATTTGACCCAGGAATTCCACTCCTAGGAATTTACCCTAAGAATGCAGCAGCCCAATTTGAAAAGGACAGATGCACCCCTGTGTTTATTGCAGAACTATTTACAATACCAAGAAATGGAAGCAACCTAAGTGTCCATCAGTAGATGAATGAATAAAGAAGAGGTGGTACATATACACAATGGAATATTATTCAGCCATAAGAAGAAAACAAATCCTACCATTTGCAACAACATGGATGGAGCTAGAGGGTATTATGCTCAGTGAAATAAGCCAAGCCGAAAAAGACAAGTATCAAATGATTTCACTCATATGTGGAGTATAAGAACAAAGAAAAAAACTGAAGGAACAAAACAGCAGCAGACTCACAGAACCCAAGAACGGACTAATAGTTACCAAAGGGAAAGGGACTGGGGAAAATGGGCGGGAAGGGAGGGATAAGAGGGAAAAAGGGGCATTATGATTAGCAGATGTAATGTTGGGGGGGGGCACGGGGAGGGCAGTACAACTCAGAGAAGGCAAGTAGTGATTCTATAGCATCTCACTACGCTGATGGTCAGTGACTGTAATGGGGTTGGTGGGGGGGACCTGATGAAGGGGTAGCTTAATAACCGTAATATTGCACATGTAATTGTAGATTAATGATAATAAAATAATTTATATTAAAAAAAGAAGAAGAACAACGAAAAAAACTGAAGGAACAAAACAGCAGCAGACTCACAGAACCCAAGAAAGGACTAATAGTTACCAAAGGAAAGGGACTGGGGAAGATGGGTGGGAAGGGAGGGATAAGGGGGAAAAAGGGGCATTACAATTGGCAGACATAATGTTGGGGGGGCAATGGGAGGGCTGTACAACCCAAAGAAGACAAATAGTGATTCTATAGCATCTCACTATGCTGGACAGTGACTGAAATGGGTTTGGGGGGGGGGGACCTGATGAAGGGGGTAGTTTAATAACCATAATATTGCACATGTAACTGTAGATTAATGATACCAAAATAAATTATAAAGAAAAAAGAGTAAAAGGAGGTCAGGGTAATAATGCCATGAATCTTTATTAGGGTAGAGGATATAGACACTGATAAATTTGTATTTCTTTAGCAATGGATAGAGTTAAAGTGTATCTGCTGAAAATTTAAGGTCAGTCATTAATAAAAATAAAATGGAAAAACCTTCCTGATCATTTTTAGAAAAAGACACTAGATTATTCACTAGAGAAAAAAATGAGTAAAGAAAACTCCATCTACTAAAAGACAAGTGTGTAAATCAGCAGCCTTTTGGTGGCAAGTGACCTAAATTCAAATTGGCATAAGAAAAAAAACATATGCAACAAGGAAATTACTGGCTTATAGAACTAAAAAGCCCAGAGAGATCCCTGATTTTAAGGACTTTATCTCTTTCATCTCTTAGATAATGCTTTTCTTTTATTCTTTCACTCTGGAGCAAGTTTTTCATATGAAGTGATGGCGAGATGATCACCTAATAGCTTCAAGTTCCAATAAAAAGGAAAATCCCTTTCCCACAAGGTCTAACAAAAGCCCAGGATTTGTGTCCCTTTGCCTCTAATTGCCTTGCTTTGTGTCCAATCCCTGAACCAGCTCCTAAGGGAGTTAAGCCTAGAACTAAGCTTGGAGAGGAGTCAAGTCCATCCAAACTACATTTCCCCAAGGAAAATTGGGAAAACTAGAGAATTAAGGCCAAAAATAAGGTGAATGCTACCTTAATAAAGGAACAACAGATGTCCACTGTAATAAGAGACAAAAAGATAATTACAAAATAAATGGCCAGAATAAGTTCAGATAATAGTATCAGTCACAAAACCCAGAATGGATTAAAAATCCACCTGTGTACTCTTCTTTAGACTCACACCTAACAGAGGTCATAAACAAATAGTAAAAGAGGAAATCAGATATGGCAATATTGATTAGACAAATAGAATTCAAAGCTTTAAAAGAGATTTATCAGTGTTTCAGTGGTTGGCCATGAAAATAAGTTAGCAACTTTATGTAATATATAAATCAAATCTGATAGAAAAATACATCAGAAAATTGACAGATCCACAGTCATGTAAAAACCCACATAGAAATACATCATGTAAAAACCACTGTCATGTAAAAGCCCACATATCAAAAAGGCCAAAAAATAACAAAGAATATAGAATTAGTAAGCTTTTATAGAGGTACTCAAAAGTATACTTGCCATCCAGCAAATACACATGGAACCACCACAAAAGTACCAACTTACTGAGGCAGGAAGGAAATAGCAACAAAATTTTTTACATTACTAGTATGTAGGCACTTCTGTTATTTAAAATGCAACCTGAAATTAACAAACAGCAAAATGCACAGATCTGAAAAGTTAAAAATAAAATTTTTTTAATTTTTAAATACATTTTTAAGTAACTGTTAAGGTAAAGTCCAAATACAAAATACCATCTTTTTAGAAATAAATTATATTTATTTAAACCTATGGGATATGGACAAGAGGAAATTTATAACCTATTGACTGAATAAGTGAATTAGGCTATCCTCAAGTTACATGAAAAAAGATGACAAAATATCCCATGTAAAGTATGCTGAAGAAGTTAAACAAGTTTATCAAAACAAAAATAAATCTAATAATTCATAAATACACACACAGTATAGTATTTGCCAAGCACTATTCTATTCTAAATATTTTAATTCATTGGGTACTTACAAAAACCCTATTTTGTAGATGCTGTTATCCCCAGTTTAAAGATATGAAAACTAAGCACAGAAGACTAAATAATTTGTCAAATCTACCACTATAGTTAAGTATACATCATACCCCACCACTGCAGCAGTGGTTCAACTTTACAAAATCATTAACAGATTAGAGGAAAAAAAAGTAAAATGTAAACTGGTTCTTTGAAGGCATGTGATAAAATATATTTTGGTTTGGAAAAAAATCTTAATACTAAACAAATTTAAGAAGAGCACCTCCTAAACAGATAAAGGGTATTAATCCCATACACCCAAAATAATAACCAGGTGTACTATAAAGCCATAGGAATTAAACCTAGTCTACTATCCATGCCAAAGCAGAAAACTCACACATAGCAATGTAGTATATGATACAGTCTTTTCTTGACACATTTAAGACACTAATTAGTCAGTAAAATGTTGGCTGTCTGTTGTGGGATGAGAAAAGTGCATATTAAACTAGTGTCTGCATACAAATAAAACTTTAAAAGCTTAAAAGTAATGGGGGAAATTTATAAGGAAATTATGGATTTGAGTCCATTTTTTAAATGACAAGTTTATGTATCATAATCAAAAGGCAAACAAACTGAGTTGGATAATATGACCAGTAGTATTCTTTTATAAACTGGATTCTTCTTAATAGAACATGAATATTGACCAATTCTAAAACAGTCAAAAAACAGAAATTTCACCAGGAAAGAAAACATGAAAATTCCCACTTGACCAACAGTGAAGATGCAATAGCCAGATGTAACAATTTTAAATGTATACATACTTAACAGCACCCAAAAATATATGAAACAAAACTTGTCAGACAATTCAACATTATAGTTAGAGATTTCAACACTCTTCTGTCTCTATCAATTATTGAAATTCAATAAGGATACAGAAGATTCAAACAGTGCAGTGTATTTAGTCAGTATCTAGAAAACAATCCACAAAACAAAATATAGTTTTTCAAGGGCACATGGAACTTCTCCAGGACAGACCATACATAAGGTGACTCAACAAATTCAAATGGATTACAGTAATATATTTTGTCTTCCCATAAGAGAATTAAATTAGAAATCAGTAACAGAAATCTGGGAACCTCAAAATATTTAGAAAGTAAATAACACACTTCTAAAGACACATGGGTCAAAGAAGAAACCACACAGAATTTTTAAATTATCTTGAAATGAATGAAAATAAAATAACATATGAGAATGTATGGTTTGCAGTTAAAGCAGCATTTGGAGGAATATTTATGGCTCAGAAGGGTCTAACATCAATATTACAAGCTTCCATTTTAAGAAGCTAGAAAAAAAAGAGCAAACTAGACCCAAAATAAGGAAGAAGGAAATAATAAAGTTCCAAATAGAAATACATGAAGTAGAAATAGGAAATCAATATGAAAGAATTGATGAAACCAAAAGTTGGGCCTTCATAAAGATTTTTTTAAAGATATATCTTTAGCTACACCAAGAAAAAAAGAGATAAGGCACAAATTAACAAAACCAAGAATGAAGAAGGAGTCATCACTATAGATACTACAGAATTTAAAATAACTATAAAAGAACATCATGAATAACTTTATCCCAGTAAATTTCATACCTTAGATTAAATGGAACAAAATCCTAGAAAAACTCAAATTACCAAAACTGACTCAAAAACAAATATAAAATTGGAATAGACTATATCAAGTAAAGATGCTGAATTAGTTACTAAGTCTTCCCTAGAAGAAAACTCATGTCCAGATGGTGTCACTGGTAAATCCTGTCAAATACTTAATACCAATCTTTCAAATAAAAATACTTCCGGAAAACAATAGTAGGAGGGAACACTTCCAAACCCATTTCATAAAGCCAATATTACCCTGATACCAAAGCCAGACAAAGACACTGCAAGGAATGAAAACTACAAACCAGTATATCTCATGAACATAAATACAAAACTTCTTTTAAAATATTAGCATATCAAATCCAGCAACATAGGAAAAAGATTATACACACTATGTGGGGTTTACCACAGGAACAGAAGCCTGGCATAACATCCAAAAATCTATTAATGTAATTCACCATACTGATAGACTAAATGAGAAAAAGCATATGATCATTTCCATAGACACAAAGAAGCATCTGACAAAATCCAACATCCATTCACAATAACTCACCCAAATAAGGCTAGAAGGGAACTTCCTTAACTTGATAAAAGGCACCTATAGATAACATCATACTTACAATGAAAAACTAAATGTCTTCCCCCTAAGATTAGAAGCAAAGTAAGGATGTTTCTATTCCTCACCATTTCTACTCAACATAACTGAGGATCTACCCTGTGTAGTAAGACAAGAAAAAGATATTAAAAATATTCAGATTGCGAAAGTAGTAAAACTATCTGTTTATAGATAATGTAACTTTTAAGTAGGAAATGAGGAATCATAAAAGTTAGCAGAACTAATAAACTAGCAAATTCTCAATACAAGCCCAATATACAAAAATCAGTTGTATTTCCATACACTAGAAATGAGCAATCCAGTAGGGAAATTCAGATAAAAAGAACAATTCTATTCATATTAACATTAAAAAGAATAAAATACTTAGGAATAAATATAACAAAACTATATTTGCACACTAAAAGCTGCAAAACAGTGCTGAAAGAAATTAACAAAGACCTAAATACATGGGATTAGAAAGCTCAGTATTACTAAATGTCAGTTCTTCCCAAATTGAGCTACAGATTTAACCCATTCCCTATCAAAATTCCTGCAGGCTTTTGTTGTAGAAATTGGCAAACTGATCCTAAAATTTATATCAAATGCCAAATACCCAGAATACCCAAACAGTTTTTTAAAAGAACAAAGTTGAGGGACTTAGGCTGCCTGATTTCAAAACTTACTATAAAGCAAACAATCATCAAGACATTGTACCACTGGTAATATACATAGATAAATGAAACATTCTTGAAATAGACTTTCATATATATGGCAAATTAACTTTCAACTAGTGGAAAGGACAGTCTTTTCAAAAGTAATTCTGAAATTGGATGTTCATGTGGAAAAAAAGAAAAAAACCTCAGTCCATACCACACACCATATACAAAAATAACTCAAAATAGGGAAGAGACCTGTCAATAAATTGGACTTCCTTCAAAATTAAAAACTACTACTCTTCAAAAGACACCATTAAGAAAATGAAAAGATACTGCCTAAAGCAATCTACAGATTCAATGCAATCCCTATCAAAATACCAACAGCATTTTTCAATGAACTGGAACAAATAGTTCTAAAATTCATATGGAACCACAAAAGACCCCGAATAGCCAAAGCAATCCTGAGAAGGAAGAATAAAGCAGGGGGAATTATGCTCCCTGACTTCAAGCTCTACTACAAAGCCACAGTAATCAAGACAATTTGGTACTGGCACAAGAACAGACCCATAGACCAATGGAACAGACTAGAGAGCCCAGATATAAACCCAAGCATATATGGTCAATTAATATACAATAAAGGAGCCATGGATATACAATGGGGAAATGACAGCCTCTTCGACAGCTGGTGTTGGCAAAACTGGACAGCTACATGTAAGAGAATGAAACTGGATTATTGTCTAACCCCATATACAAAAGTAAACTCAAAATGGATCAAAGACCTGAATGTAAGTCATGAAACCATAAAACTCTTAGAAAAAAACATAGGCAAAATCTCCTGAATATAAACACCAGCAACTTCTTCCTGAATGCATCTCCTTGAGCAAGGGAAACAAAAGCAAAAATGAACACATGGGACTACATCAAACTTAAAAGCTCTGTACAGCAAAGGACACCATCAACAGAACAAAAATACATCCTACAGTATGGGAGAATATATTTGTAAACGACATATCCAATAAGGGGTTAACATCCAAAATATATAAAGAACTCACATGCCTCAACACCCAAAAACCAAACAACCCGATTAAAAAGTGGGCAGAGGATATAAAGAGAGAATTCTCCAAAGAAGATATTCAGATGGCCAACAGGCACATGAAAAGATGCTCCACATTGCTAATCATCAGGGAAATGCAAATTAAAACCATAATGAGGTATCACCTCATACCAATAAGGATGGTAAGCATCGAAAAGATTAAGAACAACAAATGCTGGCAAGGATGCAGAGAAAGGGGAACCCTCCTACACTGCTAGTGGGAATGTAAGCTAGTTCAACCCTGTGGAAAGCAATATGGAGGTTCCTCAAAAAACTAAAAATAGAAATACCATTTGACCCAGGAATCCCACTCCTTGGAATTTACCCAAAGAATACAAGTTCTCAGATTCAAAAAGACATATGCACCCCTATGTTTATCACAGCACTATTTACTATAGCCAAGAAATGGAAACAACCTAAGTGTCCATCAGTAGATGAATGGATAAAGAAGAGGTGGTACATATACACAATGGAATACTATTCAGCCATAAGAAAGAAAAATCGTACCATTTGCAACAACATGGATGGAGCTAGAGGGTATTATGCTCAGTGAAATAAGGCAGGCATAGAAAGACAAGTGCCAAATGATTTCCCTCATTTGTGGTGTATAACAATGAAGCAAAACTGAAGGAACAAAACAGCAGCAGACTCACAGACTCCAAGAAGGGAGTTACCAAAGGGGTGGGGTGTGGGAGGGCGGGTGCGGAGGGAGGGAGATGGGAATTGAGGGGTATTATGTTTAGTACACATGGTGTGGGGGGTCACGGGGAAAACATTGTAGCACAGAGAAGGCAAACTGAATCTGTGGCATCTTACTACACTGATGAACAGTGACTGCACTGGGTATGAGTGGGGACTTGATAATGTGGGTAAATGTAATAACCACATTGTTTTTTCATGTGAAACCTTCATAACAGGGTATATCAATAATACCTTAATTTAAAAAAATGATAAGATAGACTTGGAGAAGAACATTTCTAAAACATCCTGATAAAGGACTCATATCCAAAATACATAAAGAACTCTTACAGCTTATAATAAAAAAATTAAAATCCTAATTTTTTAATGGACAAAATATTTGAATAAACACTTAACTAAATTAGAAAGTGCGAACAGCAAATAGGTGTGTGAAAAAATGTTCTATGTTGTTAGGCATTAGGAAAATGCAATTTAAAACCACAATGAGATACAGTATACAGCCACTAGAACAGCCAAAATCACCAGTTGACAAAGATGTGGAAAGCTGAAACCAGGTGGGAATATAAAATTATATAGCCTCTTTAGAAAAGTTTGGCAATTTCTGAAGAAATTGTGCACTCATTATATGAATCAGAAGTTCCACTCCTAGGAATGTACCCAAAAGAAATGTTCACCCAAAGACTTGTACATGAATGTTTATAGCATCACTAGTCATAGTAGCTCAAACTGGAAATAACCCAAATATCCATCAAACTGGTGAGCTGATAAAATGCATTATATCCATATAATGGAATGTACTCAGCAACGAAAAAAGGAAAGAACTACTGGTAACAACATGGGCAAATCTCAAAATAATTAAGCCAAGTGAAAGAAGATAAACAAGACTATATTCCATTTTTGTATGATTCTGTTTATATAACACTCTAGAAAATGCAAACTAATCTATCATAACAGAAAGCATATCAGGGTTACCTGGGAGAGGGACAGTGATTATAAAGGAGCATGAGGAATCTTTACTGAGGGGAGGAGGATGGATATTTTCATGATCTGGAATGTTGTAATGCTTTTACAGGTGTATACGAAAGTCAAAACGTATTGATCGTACAATTACATTGAGCAATTTGAAATTGTCGACTATACCTCAGTAAATAAAAGAACTAATACATGCAACAACATAGATGAGTCTCTCAAAAATATCACTCTAGTGGAAGAAGCCAGACACTAAAGACTACATATGACTCCATCTCTATGAAATTTCTAGAAAAGGCAGTTATACAGCCAGAAAACAGATGAGTAGTTCTGCCTAGTTCTGGGAATGAGAGTGGAGAGGAAACTCAAGCAGAGAGAGGGGAGAGCGACGGCAGAGGGAGAGATGAAAGTGTTCTGAAGTCGGGCTGTGGTGATGGCTGCACGATCGTAAACATTCACTGCAACACACTGAACACTTAAGGTCTGTGAATTCTATAGTATGTGAATTAAATAACTTTTAAAAAGAGGCAACGAAGTTTTTAGCTTATTAAGCTGGCCTCAATTTTTTAAAAGATTATTTTGAAGATACTAATTCAATAAATGCTTGCATTCCTGCTATATACTAAGCATTATTGGATGTTGGTGAACACAGACAAGATCCCTGCCTTAGCAGGAAAAACAAACGGTCTTTTAACTGCTCTTTCCGAGAGGAAGCACATGGCAGTGCTGCCTTCCTGGGCTCCTGGTGGAGCGAGACAAGCACTCCCACACATCGCTGGGGCGAGCAGCAGACCCAGCCTCTCTGAAGTAGTTTGACAAATACATAGCAATGGCTGAATTTATGCCCTTTGACTTCCCGTTCTAATTCTGGGTATCTTACTGTAAATAATCAGAAAATTGGGTAGACTTATTATATCTAAGTAATTGGACCTGGTCACTGGTAATTCTAAAATTAAACAATTCAAAACTACACAAATGTGCAATAGAATGGTTAAATAAGTCTCAGTCTCTCTGTGTCATGTTACACAGACATTTGAATTTTGTGCTTGCACAAAAATATAAAAGAAATCAGGGTTATAAAAATGTGATATAATCTCAATATTAGAAGTGCATGTATGTGTATACACAAGCTAAAAGGTAAGGCTTCAAAATATTGACAGTAGTTAACTCTGGTCTGCAGAATTGCAAGTAACTTGATTATAGTGTTCTATAATTTATAAGGCTCATATAACATACATGTATTACTTCAATAAACATGAAAAGAACTATTATTCTCTCCTTTATCTTTTTACACAGGTAGTATGTTTAAATAGGTAATACAAAGGTAATATGTACTCACTCAGAAGAGTGGAAAATAGAAAAAGTCTTTCATCTAAAATACACCATACAGAGACAGCCTGTTTTAACATTTTGAAGTAGATCCTTCTAGATTTCTATGCAAATAGATGAATTGCATAAAACGAATTTATACTACATATTGCTTAGTAACTTGCTTTAAATAAAGGAGAATATAGTGATAGCAGGTCTAAACACTTAGATGTTTGTTAGCCCAAAAAGAAGAGAAACAGATGGCATCTAAAGAGAATAAATAATTGGCTGAGGCAGAAGTTTTTTCTAGTTTTGGTAGTGCTCAGAGAATGTGCCAGTGTGTATGGAGGGGAGAGAACGGAGGCACAGGGATGTGAGACAGACAGGTGAGGGGTCACCAGGGGAGCTGCAGAGACCAGCTGTAGTGAAACCTGACCAAGTGTATATGAGAGGCTTCTACAGGACACCTTCTCATGTTGTGGGAGATAAGGCCTACAGCGAGCAAGTCCCAAGGGGACAGGAGGTTTACATCAGCCACAGCCTGTAGAGTAAGCCAGTAGCATGTCAACAAAGAAAAAGAAAAGCGTGTTTACCAATATTAGAAACTGACTAACATAGTTAAAAAGCCAGACCCAGAATCCCAAGATTACACCACCTAGGGCGTCATCGCAAGAGGAATTAAAGTCAGAGTATGTCATTAGAAATTACCAGATTAAATATCAGGAAGTGAGGCATGATGGTGGCACCACAGAAAGAGCAGAGGTTTAGGAGCCAGACAGATCTGGTTCTGCCTATCATTCAGCAACTGGGGAGGTTACCTGAATCCTGAGGCTCAGTTTCAGAAGACACCAGCAACTACCTTCCAAGATGGTTGTAAGAATCTAAGGTAATGTCTATAAACACCTGGCACATAGTAGATAGCTGATAAATAGTAGCTATTACTGTTACTACTCTGTGTGGGAAGAGATATATTGTAACATTATGGTTAAGAGCATGGAATTTGTAGTTAGACAAGCCTAATAAATTCCAATCCTTGCTCTATCACTTACCGGCTGTGTAATCCCAGGCATCAGAGCCTCAGCATCTCCTATACAATAAGAACACTAACTGCCACACTAAGCTGTTTTTTAAGGATTAAGTAAAACAAAATGTATTTAATATCTTTATGTTACAGTGTCCTTAGGCATAGCACCTATGTAATCAGTAAGCAGCAGTTACTGTTATTACCACGTCAGTGGTCTTGGCCACATCATATAACCTCTCTGAACTTCACCTGCTGTAATGTTACCTTGTTCCCTTTGTTCCCAGGGTGCAGGACTTGGCACACAGCACACAGTAAATATCTGTTGCATGAACAGCAGGATTGTACTGAGAATCAGTGATAATGTATATAATGTATCTAACAGTGGCCAGCATGTAAATGCTGGGAGAAATGGAACTCTTTGTCTGGGCTCCTCCAAGGCAAAGAACTTTGTTTTGCTCATCTTCTAATCCCAGCACCTAGCAGACTGTTAGGGATGCAGGAGATCCTCAACCAGTGTTTACTGAGTGGCACAGCAGTTGCCACCCTCATTACATGGGTAACTGCAGGAGGCCAGGTGACTTGACCCTCCAGAAGCAACTTGAATTTCTCCATGTACTTTACCATCTGACAGCAAACACAGGCAGCCTTTGTGCTCAGTGCCTGTACCACGTTATTCAGGGTTGGTACTTCGGGAGTGCCTTCAGTAAGTGACTTAGTAGTGACTCCAGACTTCAGTGAGCGGAAAGAGGGCCACGGCTCTCGGTAGGAATGAGGCTGCAGACACTGAGTCACCGCCTCTAGCACATGACATACAGCAGCACTTGTAGGAATTCAGCCAAGATAAGGAGTGGGCATTAGAGAAACCTACTCAGCTAAACATGGCACCTGAATGAAGATAACAGGTTCATGGCACTAAATTTATTTATAATTAACATTCTAATGGTTTCAGCAGGAGAGTAAGTTAAAACAACACAAAAACTACATAAAGCGGACTAAAGGGTCCTCCATGTTGCTGTCATAAATGGAGATGGGAAATAATCAGAAACAAGCTTTTCTACCATACTTGATTACTTCAGATACTTAGTTAAGAGTCTTTTATATTATTTTGAAAATACTTTCGAACAGGATATTCTGGTATTTCACGACAGCTTTACATTTGGTTAACTGAAATTAAACACAGTTTTTAGTCTGAGAGTCTTTAACTAGTAGAGAAATACAGGCTTGCAGCAGAAAACAGTAAATATAGAGATGTAAATCATCCTTGGTTCAATCATTCACAGAAAATCATTATTTACACTTTAAGCTTCTGGCGCTTAATGTTACTAGTGCGTTCAGAAACACGGCTTCTAATGGTTCAGATTGTTCCCTCAAGCAATAACTCATATCCATTTCCCTATTACTGGACATTTACACAGCTTAGAAGAACTGTTTCCTACTGGGATGTTTTTTAAGTGGCTTTTCCCTTTACATTAAATATAAACTTACATCCGATAAGGGGTTGACGTCCAAAATATATAAAGAACTCACGCACCTCAACAAACAAAAAGCAAATAATCCAATTAAGAAATGGGCAGAGGACATTAATAGACATTTCTCCAAAGAAGAAATTCAGATGGTCAACAGGCACATGAAAAGATGCTCCACATCACTAATCATCAGAGAAATGCAGATTAAAACCACAATGAGATACCACCTCACACCAGTGAGGATGGCCAACATCCAAAACACAAACAACAACAAATGCTGGCGAGGCTGTAGAGAAAAGGGAACCCTCCTACACTGCTGGTGAGACTGCAAATTGGAGTATGGAGGTTCCTCAAAAACTCAAAATAGAAATACCATTTGACCCAGGAATTCCACTCCTAGGAATTTACCCTAAGAATGCAGCAGCCCAGTTTCAAAAAGATAGATGCACCCCTATGTTTATCGCAGCACTATTTACAATAGCCAAGAAATGGAAGCAACCTAAGTGTCCATCAGTAGATGAATGGATAAAGAAGATGTGGTACATATACACAATGGAATATTATTCAGCCATAAGAAGAAAACCAATCCTACCATTTGCAACAACGTGGATGGAGCTAGAGGGTATTATGCTCAGTGAAATAAGCCAAGCTGAAAAAGACAAGTACCAAATGATTTCACTCATATGTGGAGTGTAAGAACTAAGATAAAAAACTGAAGGAACAAAACAGCAGCAGACTCACAGAACCCAAGAATGGACTAATAGTTACCAAAGGGAAAGGGACTGGGGAGGATGGGTGGGAAGGGAGGGGCAAGGGGGAAGAAGGGACATTACGATTAGCAGATGTAATGTTGGGGGGGCACGGGGAGGGCTGTACAACCCAGAGAGGACAAGTAGTGACTCTATGGCATCTCACTACGCTGATGGACAGTGACTGTAATGGGCTTGGGGGGGGACCTGATGAAGGGGGTAGTGTAATCACCATAATATTACTCATTTAATTGTAGATTAATGATATCAAAATAAACTTTAAAATATATATATATATATATATATAAACTTACATGAATCACTCTTCCTAAGAGCTGCACCTTTACTTTCGTCAGCAGTGGAATGTAAGGCACTGTAAGCAAAAACAGGCCAGCCAAAAACCCACCAGAGGGATCCTCTACAAATATAGCCAGTGAGAAGGAAGTCTGGAGGAAGGGACTGTGTGCAGCATGACTGCCCTCAGTGAGGTGGGAGAATAATCAGAGAAAAAAGGATAATCAGGGTGGGGCGGGGGAGGGGGCCACTAGAATTCTGTGTACTGGGGCATGGGAAGAAACAGAAGGAATGACAGGAATTAATATTCCAAAGCATGAATTATAATCTTAAAAGTACAATAGTTGTCTGTATTTTTTATAGTGCTCAGTAAACAGAACCTTTATTTGTACCTGAAGTTAATACAATGTTTTACTTTTTTCTGTATTTAACAACTCAAAGCCCAATTTTAATGCATATGAATAGATACTACTCATACCTACTTTATGTCAGGCACTGTGGTTGGTAATAAAAATGAATGAATGAAACCCTATCCCTCTCTTCAAAGTTCATAATTAGAATATATTTAATCCAAATTTTTATACTATCTGCATCCAAAATAATAAGAATAACAACTGGATGGCTCCATGACCCTGGGGAACTGCAGGAGATCCTCAGTCTTCCAAAACGAAATGAGATCAGCTTTCTGAGGCAGTAAAGTGGGTGGTACGTATTAGGAAACTTTAAACAAGAGTTGAACCAAATATCCAATTTCCAAAATATTTCAGCTAATCCATTTTATATAAATGGCTTCGGATTTAAAAGTGTAAAATTCAACCACTATTCCTAAAGCATTATAGATGCCAAATTAAACAACTACTTAGCATTTTATTCTATGCTTATAGCCACCATGTTTTAGATTCCCTTAGATAATCCCATCATCACATATTCTATCCTTTTGCCCCTGTAAATAGTCAGAATCCCCAAAATGGAATCAAACTACCCAGACAACACCTGAAACTGCAAATAAATCCTTTGTCAGACTACATATGTGTCAGTCACTATTTCTACTTCCATCCCAGGAATCCGCAAAACTAGCCCTAATACTTTTGCCCAGAAGTTGTTTATCTGAAAGGGAAAACTTAGGGAAACAGGTTTCTAAAGGCAAACATATTGCTAGCAAAAATACACAAATAATTATTTTCCCTTAGGCTAACAATACTATGTTAATACTAAGGTAAAGAATTTGTTCTCAGCTTGATACCTAGGATTTCTTAAGAACTGTTTGTCAACCCTGAGTTCTGCTTTAATCCTTTGACCTCTACTTATTCAAAAACTGCCAGTTAAATTAACAGAAGACTTCATAAACAATCTTCATTTGAGCGTAGAGGAATCCCAATGACCTACAAGTAAACCTGGGAGTGGTCATTTAGAAGGAATCAGTTAACACTCTTCTTCAGGAATTCCTGGAGAGCTGGGTTAAAGCTCTTACAGTTATGACTTTAGTGACTTCAAGATGACTTCTGCACTCTCAACCTTTCACCAACTCTAGCCTTCCCCACCACTTGGCACTTCATTTCACAAGAGCACTAAGTTCTCACTTTTCATTCAACAATTCATTTTGAGCATCTAGTGCCAGGAACTACACCCAAGGAAATTGGCGGTTTACAAAACAGACACTTTACAATGCAGTGGGGCAGACATTTAATTATGTAATGAAGGAAAAAATAGGGTGACTAGTCATGAAGAGAGTCTTACAACTTAGGATGCTGAGGGAAGAATTTCCTGAGGAGGTGATGAGAACCTGTAGGTTGAGAAGGAAATAGTTATGCAAGAAGCAGGGAACAGAAATGTTCTAGACAGAGGGAAAATTATGTGCACTTGCTCTGAGGCAGGAAATAGTGTGTTAAGGACATTTTAAAAGGCCATTGTAGCTGGAGCATAGTGCGCAAAAGAGGGAAATGTGGCTGGAAAAATCAGCAGGGGCCAGAGCATGCAGCTCCTAGAGAAGCTACTGACAAGAGTTAAACAAGGAAGGAATATAATCCCACTTACATGTTTTGAAGATTACTCTGCTAGTTTGGTAGAGATGCAAGAATCAAAGCAGAGAGACCAACAAGGAAGCCAGAGAGACATCTAAGTAAGAGATGAACCTTTCAAATGACATCTCAGACTAAAAGATGAGCACAAGTTACCCAAAGGGGTAAGGGCACCGCATGCCACTGGAAAACATGCACAGTGACATTCACACCCAGGACCGTGACCCATTCTGACATGGTAAGTAGCCTGGTATGGCAGTACCCAAGGTACATGACAAGAGTGAAGGCAGGAAAACCAGTTGTTAGAAAACTATTACATTAATCCAAGCAAGAAAGTATGGTGCCCTCAACTAGATCAGTGTCAACGAGAGGACGAGACAGGACTGTATCCATGTGGCACTGTTAAGTGGCAGAAGAGACCGGCTGGATTTGAAGAAGGGAGAGAAGGAAAGAGGAACTTGGGGTCTAAATTTCTGGCTGTTTGCACCCTAATAAAGTAGGTAGAACACCAAGGGTGTGAGAAGGGTGAATTCAGGTTTGTACGCACTGCCGTACTGGAAGAGCCATAAAGTAGGCAGCTGGATACGTGGTGGTCACTACCTTAGAAAGAGTCTGAGGCTGGACATACACATTTACCAAACAGGTGAACGAACAGCAGATAAAGCCATGAAAAAGGCTGATTAGCCAGGAAAATACAAAGAAAAAGAGTAGTCCAGTGCGCTGGGCATGCTAACACAGAAGGGGCAAGAGCTTCAGCAGCTCTCTTCACAGCACTGATGTTGCAAGCTGGGTGACTTGTGTGAGGTGCTGCCCGGCATCATCCCAGACTCCACCCACTAGGTGCCAGCAGCACCCACCCAGCCATGACAGTCCAGTATGTCTCCAGACTGCCAGGTTTCTTCCAGGGAGGAGGGGGGCTGACGGGGGATCACCCTCCGTTGAGAACCAATGAGTCAGAGCAAGAGGAGTCTCCAGGACACTGACAGAATGCTCAGATCTGTAGGATTCCTCCAGTCTCTGTACTACTCATGGTGCCTTGAAAATACAAAAGAAATGGCAAATAACATCCCACTATCCCAACCCGTAAGGCACTGGAATCTTTGTATGTACTAGACTGGAACAAATCCATTGCTAGAATTCACATTTCTGTTATAAGGCTACAGTAGGAAAAAATATGTATTCGTTTGTAAAAATTTATTCACAAATGACATACACAAAAAACTTGTGGCCCTGACCCCTGGTATAGAATTAGGTGTCACCAGCCTGCTCCAGTAAGCCCAGCATTTCTCCATCATAATACCAAACATTTTCCAAGAGTATGATTTATAGACCCTCTCACCTAATCTCCACTCGATCCTTATGAGTTAGGAACTGCTCTCATTAGTTAAGGGAACTGATGCAGTGGGGTTATTAAAGTACCTTGCCCAACTGTCAAGTGATGAAACTGAGATTGGAACATGACTTCAGAGTCTGACTTCACAGCCCATGTGCTAAAGCTAAACCACTTAATTACTCTTCCAGATGGCCTCCATTAGGGTACAAGCTCTGTGAGGAAGGGGCTGGTTCAGTCTTTTTCACTATTGTATTCCTAGCATTGGCTTAGCAACAGGACCTTGAATATTTTAGTCTCAGTTAAGACCAAACTCTTACTCCAGATCTGCACTGAGGTGTTTAAGGCCTTGAGAGCTCATAGAAAGCAAGTTATGACAGCAAAGAGGAAAATGTTTTCCACTCTGACAGGAAATTAGCAGTCAGTGTCTGACACTGAATTGCTAGAATTTTTTGTCCCAGAATTTTGTTCCAGCAATGAAGGCTCTACCTTCAACCCTGCTTCACTCCCATTAAAGCAGTTCCCTCCTTACTGCCTCCTTATCCAATATATGCCAATTACATTGAGGCCTCAAAGAGTTGGGGTAGAATGGAAGTAGAAATTAAGTATGGAATGAAGTATTTTTGCAAAATGTATGCAACTGTAAATATTTGTTAGGATCACAAACTGGTACTCAAAAGGAAGTTTTCTAAACATCAGATAGGCTTTTTTTTTACATTCTACCTCCTATTCAAAAATGTTTTACAAGTTGGATAGGTACCACCTGGATATACCTGCCTCAGCATATTTTCCCTCACTAGTCAGCCTCGATAACCCTTTTGATAAAAGGACTTATGTCCAGAAGTTCCCGTGATGTTACGTAAGGATAACAAAGCTAAACTGGTGATGTCAAATACTATTAATAGACATTGCTAACTGATCATGTATATTTTAATGGGCTCAGATGTAACTTCAGAATATTTATCAACTTATAGTTCAAGTAGCCATCATTCCCATGACATATTCTGTCATCCCTAAGCGGAGGTGGCTAAGGCCACCCACAGGCATAACCTGGAGAATATGGAACTTGGGATACCAGTAACCTCTAAAGGGAAAGAGCAGATATTGTGCTGTGGAATTCTACAAAGAATGGAAAGAAATCCATGAATGGGCTTTAGTCTGCTCGGTGTACATACTTGCACATCTAAATGTACATCTTGAACCCATAGTATCTGTAAAGTAGTTCGAGAGTTGAGAAGTTCCCTACTTTGCTTTCATTAAAGTGACTTCCATGCATTCATGTAAACTCATACTTAAGGGCCCTCACACCTTCCCTAACCTAGCATTATCAGTAATGCTTTCATTCCCACCAACAGCCCTGGAAAAGCTCGATACAGCACATTTTCCACAAATCCTAACATGAACTTGGCTTTAAGGAACAGGGAGCATGTTTTCTGCCCCACAGCATTCTCCTTTGGGGTGGCTCAATTGTTCGTTGCTGCCATTTACCAACTGACGGTACTTTTACAAGGTGGTCTTCAGTCTAGATTGCCATATTGATGTCTACCAAAATATTAAAACTTAAAAAAAAACTTTTGTTCTTTCAGCTCCTTTGAAGATTATGACACAGAGGAGCCTGCATCTCCCTCTGAGATTGGAAACAAAAGCAATAAAATAATCTCAAGCCTTTCAGAGAAATGTGGAATGCTTCAGTCAGTGGACGAAGAGTAGTTGCCAGCATCTACATGAGATATGTATTTGAAATGTTTTTTTCTTGTGAAGAGATGCTCTAGTATGCATACTGCTTTTTAAAGTCTTTGATTTCTGCAAGTGTGTATCTGCACTAGGAACTTTAAAACGTTTTTAAGCAACAGGTCTGGATACACATACTCAATTTGGAAGACTCCACCAGTTTGCTGCCAAACCTCTTAGAGAGCTTTTCCTTGGAAGCAAGTTACTATATACGCACCCTTGTAAAGTCTGTCAGTCAGCACTCTTCACCCTGAATGTCCAAGGATCTCTTGGGGACAGTGCCAAACACAGCTCTTTGCACAAAAGCAGGAGTTGCCTCTTGTTGTCCAGCATCCCTCAGGCCCCTCAGGACTTCTTTGGAGCCCAGAAGAAATCTTCACTTGCAGAAAATGAGTCAAAAAATTCTGGAACTTGAAAAAGCAGTAAGGCCCTCCAGAACTGCCAGGCCCCTGGTAATAAAAGCACTGCCGAAACATCTCAGAGACTTCTTTTAATTATATGTGTACTGGAGAGTTCAAGATCTTGAACTTACCTGGTTTAATATAATTTCACAATAACCTGCCAAACTGCTAGTCACTTTACATCCTCAGGTATTATAACCACTGGGCCTTCCAACCTTGCTGGCAAGTTCTGAATAATCCCTCCCTATCCTGACTGTGGAGCTTATATAAAATCTGAAGAATTATGGAAGACGAGTACAGAATTTGACTCATACTTGAAAACAGTGTTTCCTTTTAACTCATCCCACATTTGTAGAGAATTACTGATTGATTTATTAATCTCCAAATTAGATATATATACACTTCCTATCAAAAAGCCTACTTGAAGACAAATGATATACGAAAATTCCTACTGGACATACTTCATCATGTAACATCAGACTACGCCTTATTAGTAAAGGCCTCATAAACATTATTCATGTTGAAACTGCTATTCCAAATATTCCACCCACCTCAATATTTATCACAAAAATTGAACAGTGATGATACCCATAAAAGAAATCTATTTCACATATAGTAGTAGATGTGTTCCTTATAAAATTCTGTTTTTCAGAAACCACAATGCAACCAAGTCCTTGATATCCTTGAAGATAAAATTTGAAAATGAACTACTAAAAGGAAGGAAATTTCTGATAGTTTAAGTAAAAGAAACCCCAAAGAAACTTTCTAACATCCATCTCTTGTCAAATTCATCAACTTTTCCCCTGAATTTTTTAACTGAGTCCTGAATATTGGAATGGCTTCCCACCCCATCTTGGTTCCCCCATGCTGGTGTAAAGGCCAAAAAATGCAATAATCAAATCTTGGGCTACTGTAGGCAAAAAGTGGAGAAAAGCAGGTACACAGAGTTAGCAATCCCTCCTCTCATTATCCTCCCAGTTTCCTGTTACTTTACCTTCATAATTGGAACTAATCTTCATTTAACTGTTACAGAAAGTGATAACCACTAAAACTATAATTCACAAAGAACTAAAAAAGTGACTAAATTTTTAGGAAACACTACACACAACAAGCTTAATATGCAGGTAAATTACTAGGGTTAAAAGAATTTAGGTGGTATTATGTAAAATTTACCATCTATTGCATCCAAACTTTACCAGGGGAGGAAAACAATTGCAATTCGGGTAATAACTTTTATGCTAGTGGTTCTTTTAAGAAGGCAGATATGGTTTAAAGGTGTTATTATCCATAATGATCTAAACTATTTTTAAGACTCAGCAAAAAATAAAAATAAAACTCAATTTTACAATATACATTTGATCTTTTTTTCCTTTTTTACTATTTGGCTTTAATTTTTTACCTTATTTCTCCTTCCTGAAGTCCTCTTGCTTTTACTTTGGTCAATATTTGGTTTCAAAAGTTTAATTATTATAAAAAGCATAGCTACCAATATCATTCCATTTAGGATAAAGCTATTTAATTTAGGTTACCCAAAGTATCAGATTTTTAGACACAACAATGTGTTTCACTGTATTCTTAAGAGTGGAATGCAAGAAATGTGAATTCTGAGGAACCAAAATATATTTGGCTTTCTGGTAAAGATCATGCTGACTATAATTACTACCCAACTGGAAATTTCAAGTTTTTACAATATTAGGATCCTTAACTTGAGGATTATCATAATTTTAATGCTATTCAATGAGAAATGAGTTTCACAGCATACCATTAATTCCCAAGGTAATCAAACCAATAAAATTCTGTGTATTTTCCCTGCATCTTATCTATGTCATTGTGTACTGTTCAGTGTTTTATAAAACTCTAGATTGATCAAATGGGAAGTCGTTTGCTCAACTTTTGAAAATACTAGGTGTGTTTGGGTGAAGAAGCCTGCATGATTTAACTTTTCTGTTTTTCCCTTTTGCAAAACTAAATAAAAGACAAGTTGTCAAGTACAACTCGTGTTCACAAAGATAATCACTACACATTTTTAATCACACTTGCAGCTCATTTCTATATTTAAAAGAGTTAACACTATAAACAAGCCTAAATTTCAAAGAGAATAACTCTGAACACCTGGGAAAACTATAAAGAACGATCTGGAAAGTGACCCCTCACACTGAGAAGTGATTTCCTCTAGAGAATAGGGAAGAGGACCAGGGTTTGGGAATGAGCAGATCACAGGGATCAAAGAGGACTTTAACCTTATACTTTTACGTATGTGTATTTATGATTGTTATTTGGGTAGCTAAACTTAATGTTTTAAAAAGGAGAAAAGTTAAAATATCATTAAAGAATTAGATTCCAATATTGAACTTTGAACTTAGTATTTTCTAAAACATTTTCTATTTATTATCTGTAAATTGGGAAAGGAAATTTTTCATTGTAAAACTTTTCTTTAGCAAGGTTGCCACAGAGTTGTCTTAAGAACACTAAGAACAGTGAAATGAAAGGGATTCTTTAGCCTAGAGCTGTATTACACAGCTGCATGGAAGTGCAGACTTACTAACGCTAACCAAAAAGATAGACTTTCAGCTCTAAAACTTAAATCACATATGGTAAAATATTTGATCATTTATGTGAATATGGAGGACTTCAAAGGAACAAGGGAAGACTGTCAAATGCTTTTACTGTTTTGGTGGTTTCAAAATCTGATGAAGTCAATCCAGATACTTCAGTAAAAATTTCTCAATCATTCCTAGTTAGTTAGCTGTTGGTCAGCATTCCCAAGTAACTCATGGTATGGTAGAAAGAAAAACAATGTAATCAAGGCACTGTAATCAATTACTCTTCTCAATACACACAATATAGGCCACTCCAAGCATGCTAGCCCAAACTCCTCAGTATTCTACAACATAGAATTAAAAAACTAACATTTATTGATAGATTTAAGGTATAATACAGGTTTCCAAAAATGTGGCAGTGAGAATACCAGCATAAAAAAGAGAAACTTGTGCTAAAAACAACCTGAATTTATCATTGGCAATATTACAAAACAATCAAGGCCCTCACATACTAATGATTTCCACTTTGTCTATATTGCCAACCTCCCATGCATCAAAAACCAAAAACTAAGATCATCAAACTGGGAAGCAACAACGTACTCTATGAATTTTAAGATCAAAATATTAGGAAAGTTTGGGAGATTTGCAAAATATATGCTAGTCATCCATGTGTACAATCTCATTTTTAGCCATTTTTGCAGTGATCATTAATGAATAAAGAACAGACTTACAAGTTTATAGCACGGTATCTGAGTTCAACACAAAACCATTACAAACTTTAGGCAAATACATGTTTCATAAGACACTCTAATAACATTTAGAGGAATTAAATAAAATTCCAAAACTTGGAAAGCAAATAAAGACAAGACAACTATGAGGCATTTTCCACCATTTACTCTTGTTATCAAAAATAGTTCAACTCTTCTTGCAAAACAAAAACAAAATAGTACATACTGGACACATACATCACATTTTTCTTCCTATGGCTTTAGCCCACCCCCACCCCACCAAGAGACCAAAAAAAAAAGGGGGGGGCCCAACAACAAAAACAATTCTACCTGACCACATTCACAGAAAATGACACCAGGATACACTACACAACAGAGGGAGGTGTCATCTGCTCTGTGTCCAAAGGTTTCTTCTCCATGTCTGTACTAGGTGAGTAACCATCATTGAACATGCTGTGTGCCAAATCAAAACATAACTTCAACATATGTCAGATCTCATGAGAGATGGTGAACATAGTAGAAATTGGAAATTTTCCAGCAGTATTTTTCTTTAAATAAGCACTGTCAAAGCAGCAACTCTTCTTTTAAATCAGAGGGTCATTTCTTTACAATCTAGTCAGTCCTTGTTTTATTTGGGCTGTGCTCTTTTAAGCAACTGACTAGATTTCCCTTCAACAGAATGTTTGTAACTCATTTGTCTTCCCTGTAAAAAAAACAAAGGCAAGAAGTGTGTTTAAACTGAAACAGTTTTGTGCTTTACATGCAAAAGAGCATCCTAAAGAAAATCCTCCTAGGTTCAAACCTACCTAAATGCACAGGCTTCATAAAAAGGCATTTTTATTAGACCTCTATAAAGAAGCCTTCATAAAAAATAGCACCCTAAAAAAAAAAAAGAAAAAGGAGCGTATTCAACATAAAGTCTATGGCAAACTACTAGAGGAAACAAAAATCAAAGTGGCCAATAGCAATACGTATAATGCATAAATCTGTATTAAGTCTGGGGGCATTATTCCAAAATTATTTTTAATAAATTCCCATTTCTAAAAACATTTTTACCATTTTTTAAAAATTCTGTCACAAACTAGTCTAAAATTCAATTACCTTCAGAATAAAACTGCTCTTCTCCATTTCATTTATCTAATTACAACACTGCTCAACATGACAGGAGGATTTAGAATTTTTTTCCCTGGAAGTCAGACAACTAAAAAGAGGCTCAACTACTTAAGAGTTTTGCAGCTAAACATCTGGGGTCTGAGGGAATTTCAGTTTGTTCACTTTTGAAAGATTTCTTCAACATTCTAATGGGCAAATTTTCTTTCATAATACTGCTGATTTAAGAACTGCTACATACACCTGTGGCCAATTTTCATGATCAGAAATGGTATTATGTCAGCACAAAGGTTGAGCTGGACACATCAGCTTGTCAACAGGAGAAGCATCAATGGCATCTGAAGGCAGCACTGAGTCTCCTGAACAAACCTAACGGCTACTTTTTCCACAAAAAAATTAGCACAATCTTTATGAACTGACTAGTACCACTTTCTTATAATTAATCATAAACTTTGATTATGCACAAAGCATGACCATAAACAATGAGGTTAATGTTATTTTCCTTGCCAAAGTTCATTTTGTATAAATCAGTTGCATCAGCATTTGTTCTCAAACTATGAGGTTCTGTAAGAACTAAAGACATATAGTTGTAAGGTTACTCCTCCATTATATGCAAACTATTTCCCCGACACTAACACATATAACTTAGCAATGAAAACACTTGATACAAGTGATCTATATGCAGGAGCTCCGGCAAGTTATTAAACCAACAAAACCATAGCTGCCGTAAAACTGTAGCTATTTCCCTACCAGAGGTAGGTTTAAAGACCCACTTATTTAACAGTCGAATCTCATGTCTATAGCTTCATCCAAACTTTTATCATCATGTGTACTGGCAGCTAAAAACGTCGTTACTGGGGACCCTGTGACATTAATTACACTGGTGCTGGTACTAGCATTGCGCACAGCAATGCTGGTCACGTTAATGCCCAAAGTGAGCCTGGTCTGCTCCAAGGCCTTTTCTGGCACAGCAAATGCCTCCAACTTCTTCTCTCCATTGGCCATATAGGAGTTTTGGCAGCCACGACATATACAATCTAAGCAGGCTTTGCGGTTAGAGTAGCAAGGGCAGCGTTGGCCGCGGCATGTAAGAACACTTGGATTTTGAGTAGCACGCCCACATTTACATCCTTTCTTTTCCTGGGGTTTTTTATACACAGTCTTGGTAGGACTTCCTGGCATAAAATGATGACTAGGAATCTTTTCCTTTACTGTCTTGTCTTTTTTAAGAATACCTGGCTTGGTTTTAGAGTGAGATTTCTTAGATCCATGTTCATGACTCTTTTTCATGCTTTTAGTAGATAAAAGTACAGTTTTGCTGATTTTAGATGTTGTGCCTCCATTGGGAACAGTTGCTATAGGCTGAAGAGAAATTTTGCTCTCTCGTTTCACTGTCACAGGGGCAGATGCCCCCAATGTCGGGCCTCTGATAATGGTAGAAATTGGAAGTGGCTGAACTTTCTCACTGTCGCTTTCTGATCTGGATCGTTTTCTATTTAATTTTGCTACCTTCGGAGTTGCTGCTGTACATGATAACCCATGAAGTGCAGGGCTGGCAGACATAAAAACATTATGGCTAAGAGACTGGGAGGAAAGCTGCAGGAAAGGTCCGTTGGATACAGTGGCTTCCAAGTTGGGCTGCAAATTAGGGCAACAAACCTCTGTATTTGAAACAGTTTCTAAGCTGCGGAGTACTTCCTCAACACTCAGTAAGAGAGAGTCGCCAGGTTTAATATCTTCACTGAAACTGCAGATATCAATGCCTGTGGAGCATAAGTCAGTGGCTACTGTGTCACAGACAGGTGGCAAGCTGTCAGACAGATCCTCAGTTTTAATGTCAACAGTGTTACATACATCAATCGTATTTGAATGTTCAGGTGAAGGAATATTTATCCCAAATCTATCTATTGAAAGCCCATTATAAGTAGGTAAACCATTGATAACAGAACTGCCGATAGCAATGCTGAGGGTGCCTTCAGATATTGGAGATAAACTAGCTTGAGGATCAGTTGTGGGTTCTGAGGTCGAAGGTAAAGGGGAATGTGTCAAACACAAAGTAAAGGATGAATCTGAGGGTTTTTCTGTCTCCTCACAGAACAATGATCCATCATTAAGCAAAGCCAAAATATCAGAGGAACAGTCGACTGCTTCTATTATATCCCGTGCCAATGTAGTCTGTGTTATGTATTCACATAGTTTTTTGTAGCAATTGACTAGGATGCTTAACTGCTTGTTTTCCTCAAACTGCTCATAGTCTTTGCACCAGCTACATGAAGGTTTCATCATCATTTTCTTGCCTTTACAAGTTTTGCAGACATAGTGTTGGCAGGTAGAGTTGGTGGGTGCAATAGGATCTTGTAGCAAATGTCCTAAGAGGAAAAAAGGAGGAAAGCGAAGATTTTAGTAAAATAAACATAAGATTTCAATACTGAAGATGAGATTATAAATTATCTGTTAAAGTTGAAATGGATTAAACTCACCCGACCAGATAACCAAAAAACGTTTCTTACAGGAAACTTAAAAATACTCAATATAGCTCACTTCATTTCCATGCCATATTCCCGATTCCTTTATCTCACACCAGAATCTTCCTCAATTCTGTTCTCTGCCAAATAGTATGTTTTGGTCCACTTTCTTATCCTCTTCGCCAAACAGTATAAAAAGGTGAAGATCAGCCACCACAAACACAAACTACTCATAAAACCCTTGAGACTTCAACCTAATGCAATATGATAATGCTACAACAATATCATACTGATTGTTTTGTGTTAAACACTGGGAGAAAAATGAGCAAGATACAGTCCCTCATCTTCTTATAGTTAGAGGGCATTAATCGATCTGTAGAGAGGCATCCTCAAAGAAAAAAGTATAATTTCAAAGCATTTTATTGTACTTATACTAATCATAAACTAATGAAACAAAAGATCAAAATGTAAGTATGATGAAAAAGAACTATGTTCATTTATTAAAAGAAAGGGAGTACTACCAAACCCCAATTCTTCTCCTACAGAAAATCAAAATACAATGACAATGGGAAAAGAACTATGTTTAAATAAATGTATTAAAAGAAAAAAGCAGGGAGCATAATACTGGGTTCAAATTCTTCTGAAAGAATACAGAATGACTGTGGTTACACTTGACAAGTATTCTAAGTACAGCAATACAGTTTTAAAGTGAAAGTGGTCCGCTGACTTGATATAAATACCAAACTATAAATGACCTAAACATATGAACCAGGAAGGGGAAAGCAACTAGATCCAGTCCTCTCTCTACTCTTACTCCCAAAAGAAGCAACTGTTCCTTGGTTCCCAACTGAGGACAAATGGTTAGCAATTAACTCAAAGCAGCACCCATTTTCTCATACATTACATCACTGATGACTTGGACATGGGAGATAAGGTACTTCTGGCTATAACCAAGTGAAATCAATAATCCTCTCCCTTAAAAACAACTGTGAACCTGAGAATTTTTGACAAGTCATCTTCACAACCAAAGACAAACCATCTGAGAAGCACTTATGTTTGAAAAACTGCTGAATTTCAGGTAAGGACAATAGGAATCTGTGGTATTCCTCTCTGGGTCTGTCCAGTTCTCCCCTACCATCCAGACTCTATCAGTATTACCCTGTGAGAACCAGAAGCTGCTATGGTTGGAAAGGGTTCATTCCATCTCTGTAGTAGGTGATGCATAGGCCCAAAGACATAATCACTGAAGTAACTTCTCAGACGCTGCCCAGTTGAGGAGGACAAACAGCTCACTCTTCCTTGCCTGAGGTTGCATAAGCCCAGGTTAGACAGGCTCAAACAAGATGGCAATTTTCCATAAATTGAACCGTCAACAAAATGAAAGGCAACCTACTATATGGAAGAATACACTTGCAAATGATGTATCCATTAAGAGGCTAGTATCTAAAATTTATAAAGAATTCTTAAAACTCAATACCAAAAAAACAACCCAATTATAAAAACGGGCAGAGGACCTGAAGAGACATTTTTCTAATGGCACATGAAAAGATGCCAACAGACACATGAAAAAATTCTCAACATCACTAATCATCAGGGAAATGCAAATTAAAACCATGAGATACTACCTCACACCAGTCAGAATGGCTACTATCCAAACGACAAGAAATAACGAATGCTGGCAAGAATGTGGAGAAAAGGGAACCCCTTTTACTGTTAGTCAGAATACATTGGTCTAGCCACTGTGAACAGTATGGAGATTCCTCAATATACTAAAAATAGAACTACCATACAACCCAGCAAATCCACTTCTGGGGAATTTACCTGAAGAAAACAAAAATCACTAATTTGAAAAGGTATGTGCCCTTCTATATTTACTGCCATGGTATTTACAATAACCAAGATATGGAAGCACCCCAAGTGTCCATCAATAGACAAATGAATAAAGTTGATGTGGTACACATACACAACGGAATATTATTTGGCATTAAAAAGAAAATAAATCCTCCCATTTGCAACACTATGGATGGATCTAGAGGGTATTATGCTAAGTGAAGTAAGCCAGGTAGAGAAAGACAAATACCATATTTCATTTACATGTGGAATCTAAACAAACACAAACACGCATACATGCACACACACACACACACTAAAACAGAAAATATTGGTGGTCACCTTAGGGGAGGGGTTGGGAGGATGAAAACATTTGAAGGGGATAAAGCACCACAAAATCTGCTATAATTTAGTCATAGAGATAAAAGTGCAGCATACAGGATATAGTCAATATTGTAGTATCTTTCTATGTTGACAGTAACTATACCCATTAGGGTAAGCATTTAATAATGTAGATAACTGTCAAATCACTATGCTGTACACCTGAAACGAATATGTGTTGTATAACAATTACACTTAAATAAAAAAAAAAAATTTTATTTTTGAGAATCCTCGATGGCTCTTTTTAATCAACAGATTGATTCTAAAATTCTTATGTATGGAATCACAGAGGACCTAGAAGAGCCAAAACAATTTTGAAAAAGAACAAAGTTGGAGGACCTCCACTACCAAATTTCAAAATCTTCTATAAAGCCATACTAAATCAACACAGCATGGTAATGGCAAAAAGGATAGGAATATAAATCGATGTAACAGAGTCTAGAAAGAAATTCTTACATTTATAATCATCTGATTTGTGTGACAAGAGTACCCAGATAATTCAACAGGAAACGAGAGTATTTTCAACACATGACGTGGACAACTCAATATCCAAAGGCAAACAAAACACAAAGTTAGATCCTTACCTCACAACATAAACAAATATTAGCTCAAAATGGATCACAGACACCTAAATGTAAGAGGTGAAATTCCAGAAGAAAACAGGAGAAAATCTTGAGTTTAGATTAGACAAAGTGTTAGATGTGACATCAAATGCATAATACACAGAAGGGAAAAAATATGTAAAATGGACTTATACAAAATTACAAATTTGTGCTTCAAAAGGCACCATTAAGAAGATAACCCACATATTTGAAAAAAATATCTGCAAATCATTTATGTGAAAAAGAGATTCTAACTTGGTATTTTTAAAACTTCCTACAAATCAGTAAGAATAACTCAATATAAAAAGGGAGCAAAAGATTTGAAAACATTTCACTTAAGAAAATATATGAATGTCTAATAAGAACATGAAAATATATTCAATATCATTAGTTATTAAGGAAAGTAAAACCATGGCATACTGCTACACACCTATTAGAATGGATAAATTCAGTAAGAGACAACACTAACAACTGGCAAACATGTTGACAAATAAGAACCTTCTATATAACTGATGAGAATATAAAAGTGTAAATCACACTGGATTTGGTAATTTCTTAAAAAGTTAAACATACATTTACCATACCAACCAGAAATTCTACTCCTAGAAACCTACAGAAAGAAATTAAAATAAATGTCCATATAAAGAGATGTATGGGAATATGCACAGAAGTATTGACAAAAGCCTCAAAAACAATCCAAACATGCACCAACTGTTGAATAGTAGTATGTTCATACAATGGAATACTACTGTTTGGCAATTAAAAGTACAAATTATTGGTACATATTACAACATGATAAATTTCAAAAACATGCTAAATGAAAGAAGCCAGATGTAAAAGAGTACATTATTATATTATCCCATTTACAGAAAATGTCTAGAAATGACAGAAAACCAGAAATAGTGGTTGCCTACGTACGGCTAGCAGTGGAAAAGGGGGTAACATAAAAGCATAATGGAACTTTTGGGTGCAATAAAAATGTTCTAACAGCACATCATGGTCATGGTTACACGACTCAAATTTAAACACACACACACACAGTAGTTATGGAGCGCGTGCACACAGACACCCAGTAGTTATGGAGTGCGCACACACATACGGCCCCAGTAGTTATGGAGCATGCACGCACAGAGCCCCAGTAGTTATGTAGTCTAGCCTTCTACCCCACAAAGGAATTCCTTAGAGTACTCATCCTTAACTTAATCTAAGGAAGAGTACAGGGTACTCATTTATATGGATATGCATTTTAAAAGGATAAACTTTAAGGTTAAAAAAATGTCATGTATTGGGAAGGAGAGACTGAAGAAAGTCAAGTAAACAGGGATGGAATTAGATTATTCTAGGTTTAACCTGTTTTGTAGCTTTTAATTTTCAAACCATGTAAATATTTTACATAATTATATAACAAAAAATTACAATTTTAAAGTAAATCCCTAGAAGTCAAAAGTAAAACTAACTGTAATTTTATAAAAAATTAACAGCATAGAGAGATTCAAAATGGCAGCATGAAAGTGAGATAGAGAACTCCTTCCAAAACCACAGATAATAAGAAAATATAGTTAATACAACTAACCCTAAAATAGCAACAGGAATGAAAGCTGCACCAGACTGCATACAGACCTCACAAACAAAGCAGACCTCACGAAACCAGGTAACGTACCAAAGCCTTGATCTGGCAGGACTCAAGCCCTTCCATCACCCCAGCTCACCGGAAGGAGAAAGAGAAACAGAGCAGGGAGTGGGGGGAAACCTGGGACTACTGGACACCTAGAGCTAGAGATCGGCTTTGCAAGCACAAACCAGTGTAGTGCTCTGGAGGATGGGGAGCTGGGACAGCAGAGTGCTTGAGAAACAGATTCCAGCTGTGTGTAGAGGATGGGATCCACACCCAGCCGCTCTGGGACAAGGGAAAAGGCAGGCGGTCTAACAGGCTCCCTAGCGTGACAGCTGCTGAAGGGTGGGGTTTGCAGGAGCTGGCTGCGTGGGAGAAAGGATAGGGGGACAAGGTTGTCTGGGCGCACTCTGCTGACGAGATTGGGAACTCGGAGGAGCTTCACACGCTCCATACCCCTCTCTGGCTACTCAGCTCCGAGGCCCCCAACTGTGACACACAGCCAGCTGAGCCTTCCTACTGGCCTGCAGGCACCTGCTTGCAAACCAGCAGTCACTGCCCTGGCATCATGCCAGTGAGAGGGAGGTCCCGCCTACAACAGTTAGAGACACAGAGCACAGAGGCTTATACCTGTGTGCTTTGCCCACTGGCTCTCATATGAGACAGGCACTGCAGGCAGGATTCAGGAAAACAGCTCTTTCCTCCCCCCAGACACCAGGACGCTCCCCTACGACCCGCAACCTCACTCTAGGAGCTGAGCAGCTACAGAGACTGGACCTTTTGGGCACTAGAGGGCACAACACAGAAATATGAAACGTCAAAAGACCAAAATCTCACAAACACCGAAAAAGGTCCAAATGACTGAAATCACCAATCTTCCTGAAAAGATGAAAGTCATAAACATGCTTATGGAGGTACAAAAAAATATTCAAGACCTCAGCAACGAATTTAAGATGGAGATTCAATCATTAAGAAATTCCATATCTGAAATGAAACATACAATGGAGGGATTTAAAAGCATATTAGATGTAGTAGAGATGGCAAATGGAATACAAATTACAGAAGAGGAATACAAAGAAGTTGAGGCACAGAGAGAAAGAAGAAACTCTAAGAATGAAAGAATATTGAGAGAACAGTGTGACCAATCCAAATGGAACAATATTCGCATAATAGGGGTACTAGAAGAAGAAGAGAGAGAAAAAGGGAGAGAAAGTGTCACTGAGGAGGTAATTGCTGAAAACTTCCCCAGTCTAGGGAAGGAGATAGTCTCTCAAGCCATGGAGATGCACAGATCTCCCAACACAAACGACCCAAGGAAGAAAACATCAAGACATATAATAATTAAAATGGCAAAGATCAAGGATAAGACAGACTTTAAAAAGCAGCTAGAGAGAGAAAAAAAATCACATACAAAGTAAAACCCATCAGGCTATCATCAGACTTCTCAGCAGAAACCTTACAAGCAGAAGGGAGTGGCATGATATATTTAATGCAATGAAGCACAAGGGGATCGAACCAACAATACTCTACCTGACAAGGTTATCGTTTAAATTTGAAGCATGAATTAAACAATTTTCAGATGAACAAAAGCTGAGAATTTAACTCCCACAAACCACCTCTACACTACATTTTGGAGTGACTCCTATAGATGGAAGTATTCCAAAGCCTAAATAGATATCACCTACGGTATAGACATGGAGTACAGAATATGATTCATAACACACAAACAATGGAGGAGGAAGAAAAAGGAGGGTTAAAAAAAGCTCCTTTAGGTTGTGTTTGCAATAGCATTTGAACTGAGTTAAATTAGTTACATAGTAAGGGAATTACCCTTGAACCTTTGGTAACCATGAATCTAAAGCCTGCAATGGCAATAAATACATACCTATCACTAATTACGCTAAATGTAAATGGTCTGAATGCACCAATCAAAACATATAGAGTTACCGAATGGATGAAAAAACAACACTGATCTATATGCTGTCTACAAGAGACTCACTTCAAACCCAAAGCCATACACCGACTGAAAATAAAGGGATGGAAGATATTTCATGCAACTAACAGGGAGAAAAAAGCAGGAGTTGCAGTACTAGTATCAGACAAAACAGACTTCATAACAAAGAAAATCGCAAGACACAAAGGACATAACATAATGATGAAAGGGTCAATCCAACAAGAGGATATAACTACTATAAATATCTATGCACCCAACACAGGATCACCTACATATGTGAAACAAATACTAACAGAATTAAAGGGGGAAATACAATGCAATGCATTCATTTTAGGAGACTTCAACACACCACTCACTCCAAAGGACAGATCAACCAGACAGAAAATAAAGGGACAGAGGAACTGAACAACATATTAGAACAGATGGACCTAACAGATATCTACAGAACACTCCATTCAAAAGCAACAGGATACACATTCTTCTCAAGTGCACATGGAACATTTTCAAGAATAGATCATATACTAGGCCAGAAGAGGAACTACAGTAAATTCAAAAAGATTGAAATTGTACCAACCAGCTTCTCAGATCACAAATGTATGAAACTAGAAATAAATTACACAAAGAAAACGAAAAAGCCCACAAATACATGGAGACTTAATAACATGCTCCTAAATAATCAATGGATCACAGACCAAATAAAAACAGAGATAAAGCAATATATGGAAATAAATGACAACAATAATTCAACACCATAAAATCTGTGGGATGAAGTGAAAGCCATGCTAAGAGGGAAATATACTGCAATACAGGCCTACCTCAGGAAACAAGAACACTCTCAAATGAACACTAAACTGACAATTAATGAAACTAGAAAAGGAAGAACAAATGAGGGCCAAACTCAGTAGAAAGAGGGATATAATAAATATTGAAGCATAAATAAATAACATTGAGAAGAATAAAACAACAGAAAGAATCAAAGAAAGCAGGAGCTAGTTCTTCAAGAAAATAAACAAAACAGATAAACACCTAGCCAGACTTATCAAGAAAAAAGAATCCATACACATAAAAAGCACAAATGAGAAAGGAAAAATCACTATGGACACCACAGAAATACAAAGAATTTTTAGAGAATTCTATTAAAAATAATATGCTAAAAAACTGCATTAACAAAATGGACAGCTTTCTAGAAAAATACAACCATACAAGAATGACCCAGGAAGAAACAGAAAATCTGAATACACCAATTAGCAGCAAAGAAATTGAAGTGGTAATCAAAACACTACCTAATAACAAAACCCTGGACAAGATGGTTTAACGGCTCAGTTTTATCAAACATTTAGTGAAGACCTAATACCCATCCTCCTTAAAGTTTTCCAAGGAGTAGAAGAAGAGGGAATACTTCCAAACTCACTCTATGAGGCCAGCATCACTCTAATACCAAAACCGGGCAAAGACAACACAAAAAAAGAAAACTACAGACCAATATACCTGATGAACAGACATGCAAAAATACTCAACAAAATATTAGCAAACCGAATTCCAAAATACATTAAAACGATCATCCATAATGATCAAGTAGGGTTTATTCCAGGGATGCAAGGATGGCACAACATTTGAAAATCCATCAACATCATCCACTAAATCAACAAAAAGAAGGACAAAAACAAAATGATCATCTCCATAGATGATGAAAAAGCTTTCGACAAAATTCAACATCCACTCATGATAAAAACTCTCCAACAAATGGGTATACAGGGCAAGTACCGCAACATAATAAACCCATATATGACAAACCCACAGCCAACATTATACTTAACAGCGAGAAGCTTAAACCTTTTCCTTTAAATCGGGAAAAAACTACAATGCCCACTCTCCCCTCTTTTATTCAACATAGTTCTAGAGGTCCAAGCAACAGCAATCAGACAACACAAAGAAATAAAAGGCATCCATATTGGCAAGGAAGAACTCAAACTGTCCCTGTTTGCAGATGACATGATATTGTACATAAAAAACCCTAAAGAATCCACTCCAAAACAACTAGATCTAATATCTGAATTAAGCAAAGCGGCAGATACAAAATTAATACACAGAAATCTGTTGCATTCCTATACACTAACAGTGAACTAGAAGAAAGAGAAATCAGGAAAACAATTCCATTCAAATTCGCACCACAAAGAATAAAATACCTAGGAATAAACCTAACCAAGGAAGTGAAAGACTTATGCTCTGAGAACTACAAGACACTCATGAGAGAAATTAAACAAGATACCAATAAATGGAAACATATTCCATGCTCATGGACAGGAAGAATTAATATTGTCAAAATGGCCATACTGCCAAAAACAATCTACAGGTTCAATGCAATCCCTATCAAAACAGAACAGCATTCTTCAATAAACTAGAGCAAATAGTTCTAAAATTCATATGGAACCACCAAAGACCCTGAATAGACAAAGCAATCCCGAGAAGGAAGAATAAAGTGGGGTAATTACACACCCTGACTTCAAGCTCTCCTACAAAGCCACAGATATCAAGACAATTTGGTACTGCCACCAGAACAGACTCACAGACCAATAGAACAGACTAGAGAGGCCAGATATAAACCCAAGCATATATGGTCAATTAATATATGATAAAGGAGCCATGGGTATACAATGGGGAAATGACAGCCTCTTCAACACCTGTTGGCAAAACTGGACAGCCACATGTAAGAAAATGAAAATGGACCACTGTCTAACCCCATACACAAAAGTAAATTCAAAATGGATCAAGGACGTGAATGTAAGTCATGAAACCATAAAACTCCTAGAGAAAAAAATACAGGCAGAAATCTCTTGGACATAAACATGAACAATTTCTTCATGAACATATCTCCCCGGGCAAGGGAAACAAAAGCAAAAATGAACACATGGGACTACATCAAACTAAAAAGCTTCTGTACAGCAAAAGATACCATCAATAGAACAAAAAGACATCCTACAGTATGGGAAAATATATTCATAAATGACTTATCCGATAAGGGGTTGACAACCAGAATTTATAAAGAGCTCACGCACCTCAACAGAAAGCAAATAAGCCAATTAAAAAACGGGCAGAGGAGCTGAACAGACACTTCTTCAAAGAAGAAATTCAGATGGCCAACAGGCACATGAAAAGATGCTCCACATCGCTAATCATCAGAGAAATGCAAATTAACACCACAATGAGATATCACCTCACACCAGTAACGATGTCCAACATCCAAAACACAAACAACAACAAATGTTGGCGATGATGTGGAGAAAGGGGAACCCTCCTAAACTGCTGGTGGGAATATAAAATAGTTCAACCATTGTGGAAAGCAGAATGGCAGTTCCTCAAAAAACTCAAAATAGAAATACCATTTGACCTAGGAATTCCACTCCTAGGAATTTACCCTAAGAATGCAGCAGCCCGGTTTGAAAAAGATGTATGCACCCCTATATTTATCGCAGCACTATTTACAACAGCCAAGAAATGGGAATAACCTAAGTGTCCATCAGTAGATGAATGGATAAAGAAGAGGTGGTACATATGCACAATGGAATACTATTCAGACATAAGAAGAAAACAAATCCTACCATTTGCAACAACATGGATGGAACTAGAGGGTATTATGCTCAGTGAAATAAGCCATGCGGAGAAAGCCAAGTATCAAATGATTTCACTCATCTGTGGTGTAGAAGAACAAAGCAAAAACTGAAGGAACAATACAGCAGCAGACTCACAGGACGCAAGAATGGACTAACAGTTACCAAAGGGTAAGGGACTGGGGAGGATGGTTGGGAAGGGAGGGATAAGGGGGAAAAGGGGGCATGACGATTAGCACGTACAATGTAGGGGGGGTCACGGGGAAGGCAGTATAACAGAGAGAAGACAAGTAGTGACTCTATAGCATCTTAGTACACTGATGGGACAGTGACCGTAATGGGAGGGTATGTGGTGGGGACTTGATAATAGGTGGAGTCTAGTAACCATAATGTTATTCATGTAATTGTACATTAATAATAGCAAAATAAAAATAAATAAATAAATGAGGGCAGAAACTCTATCAGTCAATGATGGAGGGAAGAGAGGTCATTAACTAAATGCCAAGATCTCTGTTCATCATGTTTAAGGTATTACTTTTTTTGCTGCATCCCAAAACGTGTCTTAATAATGAATTTTGCATGTTGGGCACTACATAAAATTAATCATTTTCTTTCATTATACCATACATGATTCTATGTTTCTACATTTACCTAGATATTTCTCATAAACATGAAAAACTGGTTGATGTTGAATACTTGAAAGGTTAGCAAATCTGTTACAAATCAAAAGAAACTTAAAAATCCATTGGTGTTTTAGAGTCCTAAGTCAGGTTCCTGAAGCACTCAAACTCTTGGGAGGGAAGTTAGTGTGCTCTAGTTTACGAGGGTGCTCTTAGGACCTATCACTTGTAGAGAAAGGAAGACAGGGACTGAGGAAGACCAAGGTAGGCTGGGATATAACAGTAAGGGAGTCAATGACTGCACAGGAAGCTCTGAAGGTAGGATGACTCTAAAGGATTGTCCCATGCTGTGGCTAGGAAGCCAGGTCTTTAATGGACTACTCTTTGCAGCAGGTACTCCAGAAAGGGGATGTGAGCTTGGGGGAGTGGCTCTCTTCAACCAAGAACAATTAATTCCCAGGGAGGTCTGACAACCCAGTAATATCCCAATACCTAAGAGAATGAAGTCCTTCAGTCCTGAAGTGAAGATATGTGTAGTGTATGCACTCAAAGATGGCAACCACTAAAATAGGTAATTGCATAACTGTCAAAACCTGATAAATTTTGAGTAAAAAAGTAATAAAAAATAATGACATGCCTTTAATAGTGACTTAGCCCTCTATTTTTTTTTTGCATCATTACCTTCATTTTATTAAGGACATTTCCAAATTTATGTGAAAATAGAGGATAATATAATAAATGGCATGAATCCATCACCAACTTCAAAAGTCATCCACATGGGTAATGTCATTTCATCTATACCTCCCTCCCTCCCCAAACTTCCTGTCCTCAAAATGGATTGTAATGAAGCAAATCCCAAACATCATGCTATTTCACCTGTAAATTCAGTTGAAATCTTTATTACTTGATATAATTAAAACTATCTACTCAGCATCCATTCTGTCAGAGTATATCCTACGTTCTGGTAAATTCCTACTCATCTTTCAAAGCTCAGTTAAGAATTCACCTCTTCCTGGAAGTATTCCTTGAGCTTTGCTTTCCCCAGGGGAATATAATGGCTTCTTCCTTCAGGTTCCAAATGTAGCCCTCTTTCACAGCACTCACTGCTTTTTTTTTTGGTATCATTAATCTACAATTACATGTGCAATATTATGGTTATTAAACTACCCCCTTCATCAGGTCCCCCCCACCAACCCCATTACAGTCACTGTCCATCAGCATAGTGAGATGCTATACAATCACTACTTGTCTTCTCTGAGTTGTACAGCCCTCCCCGTGCCCCCCCAACATTACATCTGCTAATCATAATGCCCCTTTTTCCCTCTTATCCCTCCCTTCCCACCCATTTCCCCAGTCCCTTTCCCTTTGGTAACTATTACTCCGTTCTTGGGTTCTGTGAGCCTGCTGCTGTTTTGTTCCTTCAGTTTTTTTCTTTGTTCTTATACTCCACATATGAGTGAAATCATTTGATACTTGTCTTTTTCGGCTTGGCTTATTTCACTGAGCATAATACCCTCTAGCTCCATCCATGTTGTTGCAAATGTCTGGATTTGTTTTCTTCTTATGGCTGAATAATATTCCATTGTGTATATGTACCACATCTTCTTTATCCATTCATCTACTGATGGACACTTAGGTTGCTTCCATTTCTTGGCTATTGGAAATAGTGCTGCAATAAACATAGGGGTGCATCTGTCTTTTTCAAATTGGGCTACTGCATTCTTAGGGTAAATTCCTAGGAGTGGAATTCCTGGGTCAAATGGTATTTCTATTTTGAGTCTTTTTGAGGAACCTCCATACTGCTTTCCACAATAGTTGAACTAATTTGCATTCCCACCAGCAGTGTAGGAGGGTTCCCTTTTCTCCACATCCTCGCCAACATTTGTTCTTGTTTGTGTTTTGGATGTTGGCCATCCTCACTGGTGTGAGGTGATATCTCATTGTGGTTTTAATCTGCATTTCTCTGATGATTAGCGATGTGGAGCATCTTTTCATGTGCCTGTTGGCCATCTAAATTTCTTCTTTGGAGAAGTGTCTATTCCTGTCCTCTGCCCATTTCTTAATTATATTATTTGCTTTTTGTTTGTTGAGGTGCGTGAGTTCTTTATAAATTTTGGATGTCAACCCCTTATCAGAAACGTCAATTATGAATATATTCTCCCATACTGCAGGATGTCTTTTTGTTCTACTGATGGTGTCCTTTGCCGTACAGAAGCTTTTCAGCTTGACATAGTCCCACTTCTTCACTTTTGCTTTTGTTTCCATTGCTGGGGGAGACCTGTTCATGAAGAAGTCGCTTATGTTTATGTCCAAGAGATTTTTGCCTGTTTTTTCCTAAGAGTTTTATGGTTTCATGTCTTACATTCAGGCATTTGATCCACCTTGAGTTTACCCTTGTGTATGGTGTTAGACAATAGTACAGTTTCATTCTCTTACATGTAGCTGTCCAGTTTTTCCAACACAAGCTACTGAAGAGGCTTTAATCTCCCCATTGTATATCCAAGGCTCCTTTATCAAATATTAATTGACTGTATATGTTTGGGTTAATGTTTGGATTTTCTATTCTGTTCCACTGGTCTGTGGGTTGTTCTTGTGCCAAAACCAAATTGTCTGGATTACTGTGGCTTTGTAGTAGAGCTTGAAGTCAGGGAGCGTAATTCCCCGTTTTACTCCTCCTTCTCAGGATTGCTTTGGCTACTCGGGGTCTTTTGTGGTTCCATATGAATTTTAGAATTATTTGTTCCTGTTCACTGAAGAAAGCTGTTGGTATTATGATACGGATTGCGTTGAATCTGTGGATTGCTTTAGGTAGTATATCCATTTTGATAATATTTATTCTTCCTAGCCAAGAGCATGGGATGCATTTCCATTTGTTAGTGTACTCTTTAATTTCTCTTAGGAGTGTCTTGTACTTTTCAGAGTACAGGTCTTTCACTTCCTTCGTTAGGTTTATTCCTAGGTATTTTATTCTTTTTGATGCAATTGTGAATGAAATTGTTTTCCTGATTTCTCTTTCTGTTAGTTCATCCTTAGTGTATAGGAAAGAACAGTTTTCTGTGTGTTAAATTTTGTACCCTGCAAGTTTGCTGAATTCAGATATTAGTTCTACTAGTTTTGGAGTGGAATCTTTAGAGTTTTTTATGTACAATACTATATCATCTGCAAATACTGACAATTTGAATTCTTCTTTACCAATCTGGATGCCTTATTCCTTTGTTTTGTCTGATTGCCATGGCTAGGACCTCCAGTAAGTACTATGTTGAATAACAGTGGAGAGAGTGGGCATCCCTGTCTTCTACCCGATCTTAGATGAAAATCTTTCAGCTTCTCGCTGTTACGTATGATGTTAGGTGTGGTTTTGTCATATATGGCCTTTATGATGTTGAGGTACTTGCCCTCTATACCCATTTTGTTGAGAGTTTTAATCAGGAATGGATGCTGAATTTTGTCAAATGCTTTCTCAGCATCTATGGAGATGATCATGGGGTTTTTGTTCTTTTTGTTGATGTGGTGGATGATGTTGATGGATTTTCAAATGTTGTACCATCCTTGCATCCCTGGGATGAATCCCATTTGATCATGGTGTATGATCCTCTTGATGTATTTTTGAATTCGGTTTGCTAATATTTTGTTGAGTATTTTTGCACCTAGATTCATCAAGAGTATTGGTCTGTAATTTTCTTTTTTGGGGAGGTCTTTGCCCGGTTTTGGTATTACACTGATGCTGGCTTCATAGAATGAGTTTGGAAGTATTCCCTCCTCTTCTACTTTTTGGATAACTTTAAAGAGAATGGGTGTTATTTCTTCTCTACATGTCAGGTGGAATTCAGAGGTGAATCCATCTGGTCCGGGGGTTTTGTTCTTGGGTAGTTTTTTGATTACCGATTCAATTTCATTGCTGGTGATTGGTCTGTTTAGTTTTTCTGTTTCTTGTTTGGTCAGTCTTGGAAGGTTGTATTTTTCTAAGAAGTTGTCCATTTCTTCTATGTTTTCCAGCTTGTTAGCATATAGATTCTCCTAATATTCTCTTATAATTCTTTGTATTTCTGTGGGGTCCGTTGTTATTTTTCCTTTTTCATTTCTGCTTCTGTTTATGTGTGTAGATTCTCTTTTTCTCTTAGTACGTCTGGCTAGGGGTTTATCTATTTTGTTCATTTTTTCAATAAAACAGCTCATGGTTTCATTGATTTTTTCTATTGTTTTATTCTCAATTTTATTTATTTCTTTTCTGACCTTTATTATGTCCCTCCTTCTGGTGACTTTGGGCCTCATTTGTTCTTCTTTTTCCAATTTCAGTAATTGTGTCTTTAGACTATTCATTTGACAATGTTCTTCCTTCTTTAAATAGGCCTGGATTGCAATATATTTTCCTCTTAGAACTGCCTTTGCTGCGTCCCACAGAAGTTGTGGCTTTGTGTTGTTGTTGTCACTAGTCTCCATATATTCTTTCATTTCTGTTTTGATTTGGTCGTTAACCCATTGATTAATTAGGAGAATGTTGTTAAGTCTCCATGTATTAGTGGACCTTTTTTTCTTTCTAAACTTTATCTCTGATTTTATACCTTTGTGATCTGAGAAGTTGGTTGGTAGAATTTCAATATTTTTGAATTTTCTGAGGTTCTTTTTGTGGCCTACTATGTGGTCTATTCTGGAAAATGTTCCATGTGCACTTGAGAAGAATGTGTATCCTGTTGCTTTTGGGTGTAGAGTTCTGTCGATGTCTGTTAGGTCCATCTGTTCTAGTGTGTTGTTCAGTGCCTCTGTGTCTTTACTTATTTTCTGTCTGGTTCTTCTTTCCTTTGGAGTGAGTGGTGTGTTAAAGTCTCCTAAAATGAATGCATTGCTGTCTATTTCCTCCTTTAATTCTGTTAGTATTTGTTTCACATATGCCGGCGCTCCTGTGTTGGGTGCATATATATTTTAAATGGTTATATCCTCTTGTTGGACTGACCCCTTTATCATTATGTAATGTCCTTCTTTATCTCTTGCTACTTTCTTCGTTTTGAAGTCTATTTTGTCTGATACAAGTACTGCAACACCTGCCTTTTTCTCCTTGTTGTTTGCGTATCTTTTTCCATCCCTTCACTTTTAGTCTGTGTATATCTTTGGGTTTGAGGTAAGTCTCTTGTAAGCAGCATATAGATGGATCTTGGTTTTTTATCCATTCTATTACTCTGTGTCTTTTGATTGGTGCACTCATTCCATTTACATTTAGGGTGATTATCAATAGATATGTACTTATTGCCATTGGTGGCTTTACCTTCGTGGTTACCAAAGGTTCAAGGGTTGCTTCTTTACTGACAATCTAACTTAACTTTCTTGTTCAGTTATTGTAAACACAGCCTGATGATGCTTTATTTCTCTCCCTTCTTATTCTTCCTCCTCCATTCTTTATATAATAGGTGTTTATTCTTTGCCTTTAGTTAGTATTTGGATGATCTGCTTTCTTTGCTATGATTTTATTTTCTCTGGTAACATCTTTTTAACCTTCGGAGTGCTTCTCTCTAGAGCAGTCCCTTTAAGATATCCTGAAGAGGTGGTTTATGAGAGGCAAACTCTCTCAGCTTTAGCTTGTCTGGAAATTGTTTAATCCCTCCGTCATATTTAAATGATAATCGTGCTGGATACAATATTCTTGGTTCGAGGTCCTTCTGTTTCATTACGTTAAATATATCATGCCATCCTCTTCTGGCCTGTAAGGTTTCTGTTGAGAAGTCTGATGATAGTCTGATAGGTTTTCCTTTGTAGGTGATCTTTTTTCTCTCTCTAGCTGCCTTTAATACTCTGTCTTTATCTTTGATCTTTGCCATTTTAATTATTATGTGTCTTGGTGTTGTCTTCCTTGGGTCCCTTGTGTTGGGAGATCTGTGGGCTTCCGTGGACTGCGAGACTATTTCTTTCCCCAGCATGGGGAAGTTTTCAGCAATTATTTCTTCAAAGACACTTTGTATCCCTTTTCTCTCTCTTCTTCCTCTGGTACTCCTATAATACAAATATTGTTCCGTTTGGATTGGTCACACATTTCTCTTAATATTCTTTCATTCCTAGAGATCCTTTTATCTCTCTCTGCCTCACTTCTCTGTATTCCTGTTCTCTGATTTCTATTCCATTAACAGTCTCTTGCATCTCATCTAGTCTGCTGCTAAGCCCATCGATCGCTTGTCTCAATTCTGCATTGTCTTTCCTCACTTCCTTCACTTCCTCCTTCAGCTCCTGCATATTTCTCTGTAGATCCATCAGTATGGTTATGACTTTTGTTCTGAATTCTTTTTCAGGAAGGTTGTGCTTTTCCATCCCTTCAGATTCCGTCTCTGGTGTTGTCTGGGTCTGGGTAAGTTTTGTTTGTACCACATTCCTCTGTCTTTTCATGGCGATACAAGTGGTCGCTGGTAGGTGCCACATATGTCAGCTGGGCTCTTTAAGACTTTTAAAAAGAAAAAAAAAGAAAGAGAAGAAAGAAAAGAGCAGAATTCTTTTTCAGGAAGGTTGTGCTTTTCCATCCCTTCAGGTTCCGTCTCTGGTGTTGTCTGGGTCTGGGTAAGTTTTGTTTGTACCACATTCCTCTGTCTTTTCATGGCGATACAAGTGGTCGCTGGTAGGTGCCACGTATGTCAGCTGGGCTCTTTAAGACTTTTAAAAAGGAAAAAAAAGAAAGAGAAGAAAGAAAAGAGCAGAAAAAGAAAGAAAGAAAAGAAAAGAGATTTAAAAATGCCGCCTGGAGTAGATTCTGTGGGGATGCTGTAGGTGGCACTGTTGCTCCACTCTTCTGTGGTCACGCTGCTCCACAGGACCCTTTGTAGCTCTGGCCGGGGCGGGAACAAATGGGAGGCTGTTGATCTCTGTGGGAAGTCTCAGTATGGCAACTTTTTCCTAGTCGCCAGCCAAGGGGTCCGAAATTTCCCAGGACTCCCAGCCTGCTGGGCTGAGTGTGCTGGGACGATCTTGCTCCTCCGTTGTGCCCCTGTCTCTTTAAGACCGCTTAAAAAAGCGCGCACTTTTCTTTTGTCCCGGGGAGCCAGCTGCGAGGACCCGGTGCATTCCCCAGCTCAGGTCTTGCACCCTCTGTCTCTCCAATCTCTGATACCCCGCACAATGTGTGTCAGCACTCCCGGCACAGATCACCAGGGCTGGCTATTTCACAGGCCTGTGCTTCCACTCCCTCCCAGCTCTGAATCCTCTCCTCCCGCTGGTGCACTGGGGTGGTGGAGTGGTTGGGTCCCTCCTGGTCACAGCTCCATATCTGACCTGCCTCGCAGGGTACTGAGTCCTCTCAGGTGTAGATGCAGGGTGGGTGGCGTCCTATACCTTCTGGTCTCTCTTTTAGGAATAGTTGTATTTGTTGTATTTTCATAAATATATATGGTTTTGGAAGGAGGTTTCCGCTGCCCTGCTCACGCCGCCATCTTCCCGGTAGTCCACCAGCCCTCTATTTCTTAAAGCTATAAATTGATTAAATATCTGGGTTCCTCCCATCCCTAAAATTTGATGATTCTAGATTTTATGGCAACATCTATAGTGTGTCAAAAGTCTTGCAATGGGATATTATATTTAAAGTTCTGTATGTTGAAATTTTCTATTAAAGTTACAAAAAATAAGTTTGCATACTTCTACTTCCCATTTTTTCATGCTTTCAAATCTACCAGAAGCCTAATGTATTTAAATATTCTCCCTCTCCTCCTACCTCCCATCTCATCTATACCCACTCCCAACACACACACTCATACACACTTTTCTTCTTCCCTCCAATATAAACAACCCCTCCATTGCTCTGGCTCCATTCCTCCTCTCCAGTTCCCCAACTAACTGTATTCATACCCTCTCTCACTTCTATCTTCAAACTTCCTTCCCTTTAGCAACTTCCCCTCCAGTTATTCATACACTAAAGTACTTCCCTAGATTCAGTCTTCTAATGGAAGGCAAAAAATGCTAATCCCAAACTAACGGGCATTTCTGGTTGATCATTATTCCTTGAAATGCTCTTCTCCTTCCTCCCCTAACACTACTGTCTCCTAATAAATTTATGACATATGAATCATAAAATAGAGTTGGGAGGGACATTGGAAATTTTACATCCTCTTTCTTCTGTCCCCTCCGTAATTTCAGTATTCCTAATGTTTCTGTACTAGGATCCACCTTTCTTACTCCATTACAGTATTTCTTTGTAATCTTTACTGGGTCATAGACTCCTTTGAGAATGATGATACACATTTGCACTGACAAACTGTTGCACAGACTCTCATGGCAATCATGAACCTCTTCCCCTTTTGAAGCAGAGATATAACACTACCCCAAGTTAAAAACTGTTATACGCACTCCTCCAAAGTGATTTGCCCATAAAGCTAATTTAATAACCATTTATAAACTGGTGACTTCCAAATCTTTACCTCCAGCTCATAACTTCTTTGAGCTGAGACCCAAGTACCTAACTAACAGCCTATAGGAGTTTCACCTCTCTTTTGATAACCCAGACAACTCAAACTCCCCTAAACCCCCATCTAAAAACCTGTTCTTCCTCCTGCATCCCTTATTCTCTTGGATGCTAAAATCACCATTTGCCCAGAAATTAAACAAGATACCTTGATACCATCCAGACTCTTTACCAGCATTCCACATCCACCCAGAAATTAAACCAGATACACTGATACCATCCAGACTCTTTACCAGCATTCCACATCCAGTCTCCAGAGTCTCATGGCATATAGCTTCTAAAGCTGCAATACCACCTTTCAGGTTTTATTCCCATGACTACTTACTCCCACCTTAGATGAACCTTCATCATATCTCACTCCTAAATACAAGTTTTGTTCTAGCTTATCATCCTGCCTCAACTTCACCTGCTCCAATCAGGCCATCTTCTACAGCACCACCAAATGATGTTCCAAAAACACAAGTTTGTGTCTTTCTTCATTTCAAAACCCTTCATAAAGGCACAAAAACTGCCACACACAGCAAAAAACAAAAATCCTTTAAGCAGCCTTTAAAATCCAGTGTCTTGGGAATGACATATAAGGCCTTTCAGAACCTGGCCCCACCCTCCCCTCCCCCAAAATGTCATACCATTACAAAAGCCTTCTTCACAAACTCCATACTCCATTCTCACCTACCTATGGCCATTCCAAATATGTAACCCTTACTTATTCTTCTGGGATTTGCTCTTCCTAAGAATGTCCTCTTTCCTTCCTTGCATGAGAAACTTCTTTAAGAATCAACTCAAACATGACCTCCAAGAGGAAGCTTTAATTCCTGCCCCTCAGTTTATCCAAAAACCACTTTGCACATTCTACTATAGCATTTGTCACACTGTCACCGTTCACTGGATCTCACTCAAGCCAGAAACTTATTTTCTCTTTATCTTTAAACAGTCTTGGCAAATAAGCCAGCACCTAATGCACAATGAATGAATCGTAAAATGCACATTAAAGATGGAAATGAACTTGGAAATCCACTTGTTCCATGGCCTCATTTGAATCAAGATGGACTTTCATAAGACTCTATAGCTCGTTACTGGCAATGAGAAACATAAGTTAAGACTACTGATTCCTAGCCTAGTATTCTATTTAACCAGCACCATTCCTATATTAAGTCCATGAAATCCACTGAGACAATTTCAGCTTCTTTCCACTTATAAAAAGAATGATTACTGAATTTGGGCCACAGCAGAATAATTAACCAACAGATGTAAAACCTTTTGGGGGAAAGAAGAAACAGGAACAGGTACTAGCAATAATGGATAGTGAGTGGGACAGAGTGAAAGGAAAGAGGGGACAGATGCTCAAAATTAGTTCTGTGAACCTATTGTCAAGAAATCTTTGCTGCACAGAAACTGGAGCTGCGAGAGTCCCGCCTGGATTCTCTATACACCAGCTTCAATTTTTAAAGTTAATCTTAAATGTTTCAAGTGAACATATATGCTATAAAGTATTGTAGTGCCTTTTCTATAAAGAGATTCCAAAAAAAGCTCAGCCTATATACCCGTCGAAGAATTTACAACATCAGAAATCTTAACTAAAGACTGTGTGTATATATTAAATGTGTATGTATAATATATACTTATAAAATAAGTAAATATGTACATATTAAACTCATGATTAGGATTAGCTGGTTTTCTATGTGATGTCACTTTAGATAGCATTACTATTCATCTATAAAACTGAGACTTTTTTCTAGTAGCAGCAATAAATTGATACTTATCAACCCAAATATATATGCATACACCCTATTCTTCTGGTGTGAGAACAACTATATGAATCTCATACTGCATTTAGTCTAGATTCATTCTCCAACAGCAGTATCAAGGCACACGTGAAGTGAAAGAATATACTTCTCTTCTTTTTTTTATTTTTTTTATTTTGCTATCATTAATGTACAATTACATGAAGAACAATATGGTTGCTAGACTCCACCTATTATCAAGTCCCCACCACATACCCCATTAGTCACTGTCCATCAGCATAGTAAGATACTATAGAGTCACTACTTGTCTTCTTTGTGCTGTACTGCCCTCCCCGTGTCCCCCGATCGCTACATTATATGTCTGCTATTCGTGATGCCCCTTTTTCCCCCTTATCCCTCCCTTCCCACCCATCCTCCCCAGTCCCTTTCCCTTTGGTAACTGTTAGTCCATTCTTGGGTTCTGTGAGTCTGCTGCTGTTTTGTTCCTTCAGTTTTTTCTTTGTTCTTATACTCCACAGATGAGTGAAATCATTTGATACTTGTCTTTCTCCACCTGGCTTATTTCACTGAGCATAATACCCTCTAGCTCCATCCATGTTGTTGCAAATGGTGGGATTTGTTTTCTTCTTATGGCTGAATAGTATTCCATTGTGTATATGTACCACATCTTCTTTATCCATTCATCTATTGATGGACATTTAGGTTATTTCCATTTCTTGGCTAGTGTAAATATACTTCTCTTCCGATGTGCAAAATCTGACATAGGGCCTGAACAATAATCCTTCCATAATCCAATCCATTAATCTAAATATCCCCCCTTCTCCACCTTTTCCAAATAAATAATTATTTAGGCTATCTTCAATTTAAGAAAACATTTCTCTTTCCTCAATCACTTAAGCAAGTAATTTTGGGGGCCCAGCTATATGTCAAGCACTGTGCTTGAACCTGCGACTCCCATTTAACAAGGGATTCTCAGACCTTTTTGACATGTCTGAATTATAACACCAAAATCACACCCCAAAATTAAAGATGTAAAATGTTTTCAACAATAACTAGCAAGACATCTCCTAGATACATATCCATATGGAATAATCTCTGGATTCAGCTAAGAACAAAAATGATTAACACTATAAAAACCTAAGTATCACTTACCAAGTGGGCACCAATGAATTGTTTTGGACAATTAAAATTGTTTTCTTAAAGCTTGCTTTCGGTCTTGCAAAACTGTGCCCAGTATCATTTTTTACAGCCATATGTTGAAAAGCAAACCTCTTAAAAATCTTCTCATTAGGCAAAACTCAAGAGTATGAGTGTTACTATAAAGAATAATATGCTCAAGTCAAAGAGAAATGATGTGAGATCAGAAAATCACCTTCCCAAGATGACAGTACCTTTTTCCTCTTGGTAGGGCTTCCTAACCCAAGTCTATTTTTTCTAAGCAACACTTGGAATATGTTCCCTTAAATCCCTAACAAGATTATTTTACTAATAAACCAAAAAACAAATACTTACCTCAAAAAACCAACAAGTCCAAATGACAAACTAAACTTTCAAAGAAACTGTTAGTTCCCTAAATAAATCAGGCAGTTTTACAACAGAACACCATTAGGCCCTGATAAACTGAATTCCAAACACCTGTAAACTGGCTTTTTTTTTAACTAGAATAATCATAGTATAACAGAAAAATATGCATCTTAATTAAAAGTAAAAAAGGGAATGTGACAGATATGCATTAGTTATGAAAAACGGTAATACAGAATAGAGTATTTTCACCACTTGACCAAGTAATTATGTTAAAGTTTATTACATCACTTTAAGTACTACTATTCTGAGAGACCAGTGATTGGTAACTATGTATGCCAGAGTAATGGAAGAATGAAAAAAAAAAACCACATGAAATCTTTGTTTCCAGTTTGGGGAAAGGAATACAACTGGTTTCCTGAGAAATGAAAACCTACTGTTAAACACTCAACTTAAGAAGTACGAATGTTTACTCAAAGTCAAGTTGTTTACTGAACATCTGAATGGTTAAACTTCAGAGTTTCTTTAGCTTTCTCTTACGTCTTTGCTTAACCTACAACTGTGAAAAATACTTCCTGATACCCCTGGTGATGTCGATGGCTTATATAAGGTGAACTTCACCAGTCAACTACCATTATAAACTAAAAAGACACTCACTCACCACAGATAATTAAATGTATAACATATAACCTTTCAGACCCACAACATATTCATAAGCTCGTCATGCCTCGTTTCATATTCTAGTAAGAATTTTAAAACAATGCCAAACATCATTTATCTTAATAATTGCCCAGGGGAGACTTTGTGGTTGCAGAGCACTCTTGTAATATTCCATTATTTTAGCAAAGCAAGCATGGTCTCTCATTAAAATTATTACCAATAAGTTAATGCAGGCTGGTCAATTAAGCACAATTAAGTTGATTCATAGCTGAGCAACCAAACATTAATCAAATATATCAATACAAATCTGACTGAAGTTCCCAAACTAGTATTCCATTGAACAGGAAGGCATGAACAGGTTTGTTTTAAGACCCTCTTGGAGAGTCATCCCAACATACATTATTGTCTAAAAACTGAATACTACAGCTGTCAAGAAACTTGCTTAACACAGCACAGCTTAAATTTATTGGCATATGTTTCTTTTTTTAAGTGCACCTATTAACCTCACAAGAGGAATATTCATCAAGACAGGACTACTCTCATACAGAGGTTAGTATTAGAATCACCTAGGTGCCTACTCCAAAACTGACTCAGTATCAGGAAATACTGCCATGAATGTGTATTTTTAAAAAGCTTCTCAAGAAATTCTGATGACAACTGGGATTAGGAAACACTAAAAAGACACTGTAACTCTTTTGCCTTAATGAAATCTTTCACAGTAACAAGAATTTCTGTGGGGATTCTATCATTTAAGTGGGAAATGTGATTAAGAGATTTTAGGGAAAAAAATTTTAATCAGCATATTATTAAAGATTAAAGTTCATAATAAAACTGTATACAAAGAAAAAATCTGACTACTCACTAATAAGGGCTACATCTTTTATTGTTTAAATAATGTAAGGAAATGCATTTTGAATGATGGTACAACATTCGCAAATCCCTCAACATCATCCACTAAATCAACAAAAAGGACAAAAACCAAATGATCATCTCTACAGATGCTGAAAAAGCATTTGACAAAATTCAACATCCATTCGTGATAAAGACTCTCAACAAAAAGGGTATAGAGGACAAGTACCTCAACATAATAAAGGCCATATATGACAAATCCACAGCCAACATTATACTTAACAGGGAGAAGCTAAAAGCTTGTCCTTTAAGATTGGGAACAAGACAAGGAAGCCCACTCTCCCCATTTTTATTCAACATAGTTCTGGAGGTCCTAGCCACAGCAATCAGACAACGCAAAGAAATAAAAGGCATCCAGATTGGCAAGGAAGAAGTCAAACTGTCCCTGTCTGCAGATGACATGATATTGTAGATAAAAAACCCTAAAGAATCCACTCCAAAGCTACTAGATCTAATATCTGAATTCAGCAAAGGGGCAGGATACAAAATTAATACAGAAATCTGTCGCATTCCTATATACTAACGGTGAACTAGCAGAAAGAGAAATCAGGAAAACAATTCCATTCACAATCAGATCAAAAAGAATAAAATATGATTGATCTTGGGGGCGGAGCTCAAGATGGCAGCATGACCAGGGCAGCGAAAATCTCCCCCCAAAACCATATATACTTTTGAAACTACAGCAAATACAACTATTCCTAAAAGAGAGACCAGAAGACACAGTACAACAGCCAGGCTACATCTACATCTGCGAAAACTGAGCACGTCACAAAGGGAGAGAAAAAGAATCAGAATGGGGAGGGAGTGGAAGCACAAGACTGCTAAATAACCAGCCCTGGTGATCTGCACCGGGAGCACAGACACACACTGCATGGTGTACCAGATATTAGAGAAACAGAAGGGCAGGATGCAAGACGGAGACTACGGGTGGGTCACCACAGCCAGCTCCCCTGGGACAAAAGAGAAGCGGGCACTTTTTTAAAGTCTTAAAGGGACAAGGGCCCAACAGCTGAATAAAATCGTCCCAGCACACTCAGCCCAGCAGGCTGGGAGTTTTTAGAAACTTCGGGCCCCTAACCCACTGCAGGGTGAAGCAGCCCCGGGGCCCGTCACGGCAATAAGCAGCCTGCCAATCGTTCCCCCAGGCCAGTGGTGCAAATGGACTGGCTGACCCACCAAAGCAACCTCACGGAGTCTCCCCACAGCACGCAGTTAACCGGACGGGCAGCGGAAGCTGGAACAAGGTCCAGAAGGCGTGAAGGGGCCCATCCTGGCAGGAGACCACACCCAGTGTGGCTGCAAACCCCCACAGTGCTCTAGGCTAGCCTGAGGGCAGCCAAGCCCACGGTAGCTCAGGGAAGTATCTCAGAGACAGCCTACGGGTGTCTGGGTAACCAGCACAGGCTGCGGAGAAGAGCAAGGAGAACAACAAGCAGGAAGGGACTTTGTTCTCCCAGCTGACAAAGATGCCATCTGGCTGCGACCACTTCTATCACCATGAAAAGACAAAAGAATCTGGTGCAGTCAAAAATCACTCAGATAACTCCAGAAAGAGAGCCTGGTGGAATAGATTTAAACAATCTTCCTGAAAAAGAATTCAAAATGAAAGTCATAACCATGCTGCTGGACTTACAGAGAAATATGCAAGAGTAAAGGGATGAAGTCAGGAGAGAAATTACAGAAATGAAACAATCGATTGACAGGCTTAAGAGCAGACTGGACGAGGTACAAGACTGTTAATGGAATTGAAATCAGAGAACAGGAATACAGAGAAACTGAGGCAGAGAGAGATAAAAGGATTTCTAGGAATGAAAAAATATTAAGAGAACTGTGTGACCAATCCAAACAGAACAATTATACGGTACCAGAAGAAGAAGAGAGAGAAAAAGGGACAGAAAGTGTCTCTGAAGAAATAATTACCGAAAACTTCCCCAAACTGAGGAACGAAATAGTTTCTGAGACCATGGAAGCCCACAGATCTCCCAACACAAGGAATCCAAGGAGGACAACACAAAGACATATAATAATTAAAATGGCAAAGATCAAAGACAAGGACAGAGTATTAAAGGCAGGCAGAGAGAAAAAAGAAAACCAGAAAGGAAAATCCATGAGGCTATCATCAGACTTCTCAACAGAAAACTTACAGGCTACAAGAGAATGGCATGATATATTTAATCCAATGAAACAGAACGACATTGAACCAAGAATACTGTATCTAGCACGATTATCATTTAAATTTGAGGGATGGATTAAACAGTTCCCAGACAAGCAAAAGTTGGAATTTGCCTCCCACAAACCAACTCTAAAGGGTATTTTGAAGGGACTGCTCTAGATGGAAGCACTCCTAAAGCTAAATAGATGTCACCAGAGAAAATATCACAGCAATGTAAGCAGACCACCAAAATAGGAACTAAAGGCAAATAATAAAATCAACTATCCACAAAAACAATCAAAGGAAACAGAAAAGAGTACATAATAAAACACCAAACATATAAAGTAGGAGGAAGAATAAGAAGGGAGACAAAAAAAGAATCAACAGTATTTATAATAGCTTAATATGACAGTTAAGTAAGACTGTTAGATAGTAAAGAAGCTACTCTTGACCCTTTGTTAACCACGAATCCAAAGACTGCAATGCCAATAAGTACGTATCTGTCGATAATCACCCTAAATGTAAATAGACTCAATGCAACAATCAAAAGATACAGAATAATAGAATGGATAAAAAAGCAAGACACATCTACATGCTGCTTACAAGAGACTGACCTCAAACCCAAAAATACACAGACTACAAGTGAAGGGATGGAAAAAGATCCCTGACTTCAAGCTCTACTACAAAGCCACAGTAATCAAGACAATTTGGTATTGGCACAAAAACAGACCCACAGACCAGTAGAACAGAATAGAAAGTCCAAACATTAACCCAAAAACATACAGTCAATTAATATTTGATAAAAGTGCCTTGGATATACAATGGGGAAATGACAGCCTCTTCAGCAGCTGGTGTTGGAAGAGCTGGACAGCTACATGTAACAGAATGAAACTGGACTACTGTCTAGCCCCATACACAAAGGTAAACTCAAGGTGGATCAAAGACTTGAATGTAAGTCATGAAACCATAAAACTCTTAGAAAAAAACATAGCCAAAAATCTCTTGGACGTAAACATGAGCGACTTCTTCAAGAACATATCTCCCCGGGCAAGGGAAACAAAAGTAAAAATGAACAAACGGGACTATATCAAGATGAAAAGCTTCTGAACACCAAAGGACACCATCAGTAGAACAAAAAGACGTCCTACAGTATGGGAGAATATATTCATAAATGACGTATCTGATAAAGGGTTGACATCCAAAATATATAAAGAACTCATGCACCTTAACAAACAAAAAGGAAATAATCCAATTAAGAAATGGGCAGACGACATGAATAGACACTTCTCTAAAGAAATTCAGATGGTCAACAAGGACATGAAAAGATGCTCCACAACGCTAATCATCAGAGAAATGCAGATTAAAACGACAATGAGATACCACCTCACACCAGTGAGGATGGCCAACATCCAAAACACAAACAAAAACAAATGTTGGCAAGGATGTGGAGAAATGGGAACCCTCCTACACTGCTCGTGGGAATGCAAATTAGTTCAACCATTGTGGAAAAGAGTATGGAGCTTCCTCAAAAAACTCATAATAGAAATACCATTTGACCCAGGAATTCCACTCCTACGAATTTACCCTAAGAATGCAGCAGCCCAGTTTGAAAAAGATAGATGCACCCCTATGTTTATCGCAGCACTATTTACAATAGCCAAGAAATGGAAGCAACCTAAGTGTCCATCAGTAGATGAATGGAAAAAGAAGAGGTGGTACATATACACAATGGAATATTATTCAGCCATAAGAAGAAAACAAATCCTACCATTTGCAACACCATGGATGGACCTAGAGGGTATTATGCTCAGTGAAATAAGCCAGGGCGAAAAACACAAGTATCAAATGATTTCACTCATATGTGGAGTATAAGAACAAAGAAAAAATACTGAAGGAATAAAACAGAAGCAGACTGACAGACCCCAAGAACGGACTAATAGTTACCAAAGGGAAAGGGACTGGGGAGGATGGGTGGGAAGGGAGGGGCAAGGGGGAAGAAGGGACATTACGATTAGCAGATGTAATGTTGGGGGGGCACAGGGAGGGCTGTACAACCCAGAGAGGACAAGTAGTGACTCTATGGCATCTCACTACGCTGATGGACAGTGACTGTAATGGGGTTGGGGGGGTGACCTGATGAAGGGGGTAGTGTAATCACCATAATATTACTCATTTAATTGTAGATTAATGATATCAAAATAAATTATAAAAAAATAAATAAATAAATGAATAAATGAACTCCTCTAAAAAAAAAAGAAAAAGCAAGACACATGTATATGCTGCTTACAAGAGATTCACCTCAAACCCAAAAATACACAGACTACAAGTGAAGGAATGGAAAAAGATATTTCATGCAAACAATAGGGAGAAATAAGCAGGTGTTGCAGTACTTGTATCAGACAAAATAGACTTCAAAACAAGAGATAAAGAAGGACATTAATAATGATAAAGGGGTCAGTCCAACAAGAGGATACAACCATTATAAACATATCTCACCCAACACAGGAGCACCTACATATGTGGAAAAAATACTAACAGAATTAAAGCAGGAGACAGAATGCAATGCATTCATTTTAGAAGACTTCAACACACCACTCACTCCAAAGGACACATCAAATGGACAGAAAATAAGTAAGGCACAGAGGCACTGAACAACACAGTAGAACAGATGGACCTAACAGACATCTACAGAACTCTACACCCAAAAGCAGGAGGATACACATCTTTCTCAAGGGCACATGGAACATTTTCCAGAATAGACCACATACTAGGCCACAAAAAGAACCTCAGTAAATTCAAAAATGTTGAAATTCTACCAACCAACTTCTCAGATCACAAACGTATAAAACTAGACATAAATTGTACAATAAAACAGAAAGGCTCACAAACACATGGAGGCTTAACAACATGCTCCTAAATAATCAATGCATCAACGACGAAATTAAAACAGACACCAAGCAATACATGGAGACAAATGACAACAACACCACAAAGCCCCAACTTCTGCGGGAAAGAGCAAAGGCAGTTGAAAGAGAAAGTATATTGCAATCCAGGTCTATTAAAAGAAGGAAGACCAATCCCAAATGAATAGTCTAGTCACAATTATTGAAACTGGAAAAAGAAGAACAAATGAGGCTCCTTTGTCACAAAAAGGAGGGACATAATAAAGATCAGAGAAGAAATAAATAAAATTGAGAAGAATAAAACAATAGAAAATAACCAATGAAACCAAGATGTGGCTCTTTAAAAAAATAAAATACATAAACCCCTAGCCAGACCTATTAAGAGAAAAAGAGAATCTACACACATGAACAGAATCAAAAATGAGAAAGGAAAAATCACAATGGACCCCACAGAAATACAAAGAATTATAAGAGAATACTATGAGAATCTATATGCTAACAAGCTGGAAAACCTAGAAGAAATGGACAACTTCTTAGAAAAATACAACCTTCCAAGACTGACCAAGCAAGAAAAATAAAGCCTAAACAGACCAATTACCAGCAACAAAATTGAATCAGTAATCAAAAAACTACCCAAGAACAAAAACCCCGGGCCACATGGATTCACCTCTGAATTTTACGAGACATATACAGAAGAAATAATGCCCATTCTCCTTAAAGTTTTCCAAAAAACAGAAGACAAGGGAATACTTTCAAACTCATTCTATGTAGCCACCATCACTCTAATACCAAAACCAGGCAAAGACCCAACCAAAAAAGAAAATTACAGACCAATATCCCTGATGAACATAGATGCAAAAATACTCAACAAAGTATTAGCAAACCAAATTCAAAAATACATCAAGATCATACACCATGATCAAGTGGGATACATCTCAGGGATGCAAGGATGGCACAACATTCGAAAATCCATCAACATCATCCACCACATCAACAAAAAGAACAACAAAAACCACATGATCATCTTCATACATTCTGAAAAGCCATTTGACAATTTTCAACAGCCATTTATGATTAAAACTCTCAACAAAATGGGTATAGAGGGCAAGTACCTCAACATCATAAAGGCCATATAGGACAAACCCACAGCCAAAATCATACTTAAGAGCGAGAAACTGAAAGCTTTTCATCTAAGATCAAGAACAAGAGGGATGCTCACTCTCCCCACTGTTACTCAACATAGTAATGGAGGTCCTAGCCACCGCAATCAGACAAAACAAAGACATACAAGGCATCCAGATTGGTAAAGAAGAAGTCAAACTGTCATTATTTGCAGATGACATGATACTGTACATAAAAAACCCTAAAGACTCCACTCCAAAACTACTAGAACTAATATCTGAATTCAGCAAAGTTGCAGGATACAAAATTAACACACAGAAATCTGTTGCTTTCCTATACACTAACGATGAACTAACAGAAAGAGAAATCAGAAAAACAATTCCATTCACAATTGCATCAAAAACAATAAAATACCTAGGAATAAACCTAACAAAGGAAGTGAAAGACCTATACTCTGAAAACTACAAGACACTGGTAGGAGAAATAAAAAAGAGGACACTAACAAATGGAAATTCATCCCATGCTCTTGGCTAGGAAGAATAAATATTGTCAAAATGGCTATACTACCTAAAGCAATCTACAGATTCAACACAATTCCTATCAAAATACCAACAGCATTCTTCAATGAACTGGAACAAATAGTTTTAAAATTCATATGGAACCACAGAAGACCCGGAATAGCCAAAGCAATCCTGAGAAGGAAAAATAAAACAGGAAATTACGCTCCCAGACTTGAAGCTCTAGTACAAAGCTACAGTAATCAAGACAATTTGGTATTGGCACAAGAAGAGACCCACAGATCAGTGGAAAAGAATAGAAAATCCAGACATTAACCCAAACACATATGGACAATTAATATATGATAAAGGAGCCATGGACATACAATGGGGAGATGACAGCCTCTTCAACAGCTGGTGTTGGCAAAACTGGACAGCTACATGTAAGAGAATGAAACTGAACAACTGTCTAACCCCATACACAAAAGTAAATTCAAAATGGATCTAAAATCTAAATGTAAGTCATGAAACCATAAAACTCTTAGAAAAAAAACATACGAAAAAATCTCTTGCACATAAACATGAGCAACTTCTTCATAAACATATCTCCAAGGGAAAGGGAAAGAAAAGCAAAAGTGGACAAGTGGGACTATATCAAAACTATACAGCTTCTGTACAGCAAAGGACACCGTAAGTAGAACAAAAAGACATCCTATGGTATGGGAGAAAGTATTCATAAATGACATATCTGATAAGGGGTTGACATCCAAATTATATGAAGAGCTCACGCACCTCAACAAACAAAAAGCAAATAAGCCAATTAAAAAGTGGGCAGAGGAGATGAACAGACACTTCTCCAAAGAAGAAATTCAGGTGGCCAAGAGGCTCATGAAAAGATGCTCCACATCACTAGTCATCAGAGAAATGCAGATTAAAACCACAATGAGATATCACTTCACACCAGTTAGGATGGCCAACATCCAAAACACAACCAACAAATGCTGGTGAGGATGTGGAGAAAGGGGAACCCTCCTTCACTGCTGGTGGGAATGAAAATTTGCTCAACCACGGTGTAAAGCAGTATGGGGGTTCCTCAAAATCTCAAAATAGAAATACCATTTGACCCAGGAATCCCACTCCTAGGAATTTGCCCTAAGAATGCAGCAACCCAGTTTGAAAGAAACATATGCACCCCATGTTTATCGCAGTACTACTTTCAATGGTCAAGAAATGGAAGCAACCTAAGTGTCCATCAGTAGATGAATGGATAAAGAAGATGTGGTATATATACACAATGGAATATTATTCAGCCGTAAGAAGAAAACAAATCCTACCATTTGCAACAACATGGATGGAGCTACACGGTATTATGCTCAGTGAAATAACCCAGGCGGAGAAAGACAAGTATCAAATGATTTCGCTCATCTGTGGAGTATAAGAACAAAGGAGAAACTGAAGGAAAAAAACAGCAGCAGACTCACAGAACCCAAGAATGGACTAACAGTTAGCTAAGGGAAAGGGACTGGGGAGGATGGGTGGGAAGGGAGGGATAAGGGGGAAAAGGGGCACTACAGTTAGCACACATAATGTAGCAGGGGGAGAGGGGATGGACACGAGAAAAGCAGTATTTACAGAGAAGACAAGTAATGATGCTAATGATTCTATAGCATCTTACCATGCTGATGGACAGTGACTGTAATGGGTTATGTGGGGTGCACTTGATAATAGGGGGTCTAGTAACCACAATGTTGTTCCAGTGATTGTACATTAACAATACCAAAAAAAATGCATTTTGGTGTCATATCTATTTTAAATGACATCCTTTGTCATCTCATAAATGTTAAAAATGTAGGCTAGAGGACTTCCGGGAAGCTGGCAGCGTGAGCAGGGCAATGGAAATCTCCTCCCAAAACCAAATATATTTATGAAAATACAACTATTCCTAAAACAGAGACCAGAAGAGACAAGACATGACCCAGCCTGCAGCTACACCAGAGAGGAGTTGGCACCCCGAGAAGCGGGTAAGATACGGAGGCGTGTCCCGGCAGGACCCGAACTCTCCCCCACCCCAGCACGCCGGCAGGAGGTGAGGATTCAGAGAGGGGAGGGAGTGAAAGCACAGGCCCGCCAAATAACCAGTCCTGGTGATCTGTGACGTAAGCACTGACACACTTCGCGCAGTGTATCGGAGACTGGATAGGCAGAGGTGCAGGATCCAAGACAGAAGGTCCATTCAGCCGGTTCCCCGGGACAAAAGAAAAGCGCGGGCCCTTTTAGGTGTCTTAAAGACACAGAGGCCCAAGGGAGGAGCAGGATCTTCCCAGCGCACTCAGCCAAGGAGGCTGGGAGTACTGGGGACTTTCGGTCACCTTGTACGGTGGCTGGGAAAAGGAGTCCCACCGAGAAGTCCCACAGAAATCAGCAGCGTCCCATTCATTCCCTCCGGGCCAGAGTCACAAAGGGCCCAGCAGAGCAGTGTGGCTGCAGAATAGGGTAGCAGCAGCGCCACCTACAGGATTCTCACAGAAACTACACGTCAGGCATTTGTTTTTTTTTCCTCTATTTTCCCTTTCTTTTTTATTCTTTTTCTGACCACTTCTATCACCATGAAAAGACAGAGAAACCTGGTACAAACAAAGCTTACACAGACAATCCCAGACCAGACAATCCCTGAGGGGGAGCCTGATGGGATGGACATGCACAATCTTCCTGAAAAAGAATTCAGAATAAAAGTCATAACCATACTGATGGATCTACAGAGAAATATGCAAGAGCTGAGGGAGTAAGTGAGGGAAGTGAGGAAAGACAATGCAGAAATGAGACAAGCGATCGACGGGCTTAGCAGCAGACTAGATGAGATGCAAGAGACTGTTAATGGAATAGAAATCACAGAACAGGAATACAGAGAAGCTGAGGCAGAGAGAGATAAAAAGATCTGTAGGAATGAAAGAATTTTAAGAGAACTGTGTGACCAATCCAAGTGGAACAATATTCGCATTATAGGAGTACCAGAGGAAGAAAAGAGAGAAAAACGGATAGAAAGTATCTTTAAAGAAATAATTGCTGAAAACTTCCCCAAGCTGGGGAAGAAAATAGTCTCTTAGACCGTGGAAGCCTACAGATCTCCCAACACAAGGGACCCAAGGAAGACAATACCAAGACACATAATATTTAAAATGGCAAAGATCAAAGGTAATGACAGAGTATTAAAGGCAGCTAGAGACAGAAAAAATATCACCTACAAAGGAAAATTCATCAGATGATCATCAGACTTCTCAACAGAAACCTTACAGGCCAGAAGAGAATGGCATTATATATTTAACATAATGAAACAGAAGGGCCTTGGACTAAGAATACTGTATCCAGCACGATTCTCATTTAAATTTCAGGAAGGAATTAAACAATTTCCACACAAGCGAAAGCTGAGGGAATTTGCCTCCCATAAACCACCTCTTCAGGATACCTTAAACTCACTGCTCTAGAGGGAAGCACTCTTAAAGCTAGAAAGAGGTCACCAGAGAAAATGAAATCATAGCAAAGAAAGCAGACCATCCAAATACTAACTAAAGGCAAAGAATAAAACACAGAGTATATAAAGAATGGAGGAGGAAGAATAAGAAGGGAGAAAAATAAAGCATCATCAGGCGCTGTTTACAATAACTTAACAAGAGAGTTAAGTTAGACTGTGAGACAGTAGAAAAGCTACCCATGAACCTTTGTTAACCACGAATCTAAAGCCAGCAATGGCAATAAGTACATATCTATCAATAATCACCCTAAATGTAAATGGAATGAATGCACCAATCAAAAGACAGAGTTACTGAATGGATAAAAAAGAAACACACATCTATATGCTGCTTACAAGAGACTCACCTCAAACCCAAAGACATACACAGACTAAAGGTGAACGGATGGAAAAAGATATTTCATGCAAACAACAAGGAGAAAAAAGGTGTTGCAGTACTTGTATCAGACAAAATAGACTTCAAAACAAAGAAAGGAGCAAGAGATAAAGAAGGACATTACATAATGATAAAGGGGTCAGTCCAACAAGAAGATATAACCATTATAAATAGATATGCACCCAACACAGGAGCGCCAGCATATGTGAAACAAATACTAACAGAATTAAAGGTGGAAATAGAAAGCAATGCAGTCATTTTAGGAGACTTCAACACACCACTCACTCCAAAGGGCAGATCAACCAGACAGAAAATAAGTAAAGACACAGAGGCACTGAACAACACACTAGAACAGATGGACCTAACAGACATCTACAGAACTCTACAACCAAAAGCAACAGGATACACATTCTTCACAAGTGCACATGGAACATTTTCCAAAATAGACCACATACTAGGCCACAAAAAGAACCTCAGTAAATTCAAAAATATTGAAATTCTACCAACCAACTTCTCAGATCACAAAGGTACAAAACTAGAAATAAATTGTAGACAGAAAACAAAGAGGCTCACAAATACATGGAGACTTAACAACATTCTCCTAATTAATCAATGGGTTAACGACCAAATCAAAACAGAAATCAAAGAACATATGGAGACTAATGACAACAACAACACAAAGCCACCATTTCTGTGGGACACAGCAAAGGCGGTTCTAAGAGGAAAGCATATTGCAATCCAGGCCTATTTAAAGAAGGAAGAACAATCCCAAATGAACAGTCTAAAGACACAATTACTGAAATTGGAAAAAGAACAAATGAGGCCCAAAGTCACCAGAAGGAGGGACAGAATAAAGATCAGAGAAGAAATAAATAAAATTGAGAAGAATAAAACAATAGAAAAAAATCAATGAAACCAAAAGCTGGTTCTTTGAAAAAATAAACAAAATACATAAACCCCTAGCCAGACTCATTAAGAGAAAAAGAAAATCTACACACATAAGCACAATCAGAAATAAGAATGGAAAAATAATGACGGACCCCACAGAAATACAAAGACTTATAAGAAAATATTATGAGAATCTATATGCTAACAGCTGGAAAACCTAAAAGAAATGGACAACTTCTTAAAAATACACAACCTGCCAAGACTGACCAAACAAGAAACAGAAAAACTAAACAGACCAATCACCAGCAATGAAATTAAATCTGTAATCAAAACACTACCCAAGAACAAAACCCCTGGGCCAGATGGATTTACCTCTGAATTTACCAGACATATCAAGAAGAAATAACACCCATTCTCCTTAAAGTTTTCCAAAAAATAGAAGAGGAGGGAATACTTCCAAACTCATTCTATGAAGCCAGCATCACTCTAATACCAAAACCGGGCAAAGACCTCACCAAAACAGAAAATTACAGACAAATATCCTTGATGAACGTAGGTGCAAAAATACTCAACAAAATATTAGCAAACCGAATTCAAAAATACATCAAGAGGATCATACACCATGATCAAGTGGGATTCATCCCAGGGATGCAAGGATGGTACAACATTCGAAAATCCATCAACATCATCCATCACATCAACAAAAAGAACAACAAAAACCCCATGATCATCTCCATAGATGCTAAAAAAGCATTTAACAACATTCAGCATCCATTCATGATTAAAACTCTCAACAAAATGGGTACAGATGGCAAGTACCTCAACATCATAAAGGCCATATATGACAAACCCACACCTAACATCATACGTAACAGCGAGAAGCTGAAAGTTTTTCATCTATGATCGGGAACAAGACAGGGATGCCCACTCTCTCCACTGTTATTCAACATAGTACTGGAAGCCCTAGCTACAGCATTCAGACAAAACAAAGAATTACAAGGCATCCAGACTGGTAAAGAAGAAGTCAAACTGTCACTATTTGCAGATGACATGATATTGTACATAAAAAACCCTGAAGACTCCACTCCAAAACTACTAGAACTAATATCTGAATTCAGCAAAGTTGCAGGATACAAAATTAACACACAGAAATCTTTTGCTTTCCTATACACTAAGAATGAACTAACAGAAAGAGACATTAGAAAAACAATTCCATTCACAACTGCATCAAAAAGAATAAAATACCTACGAATCAACCTACGAAAGGAAGTGAAAGACCTATATCCTGAAAATACAAGACATGCCTAAGAGAAATTAAAGAGGACACTAACAAATGGAAATTCATCCCATGCTCTTGGCTAGGAAGAATAAATATTGTCAAAATGGATATACTACCTAAAGCAATCTACAGATTCAATGCAATCCCTATCAAACTATCAACAGCTTTCTTCCATGAACTGGAACAAATAATTCTAAAATTCATATGGAACCAGAAAACACCCCAAATAGCCAAAGCAATCCTGAGAAGGAGGAATAAAACAGGGGGAATTACGCTCCCTGACTTCAAGCTCTACTACAAAGCCACAATAATCAAGACAATTTGGTATTGGCACAAAAACAGACCCACAGACCAGTGGAATAGAATAGAAAATCCAAACACTAACCCAAACATAGACAGTCAATTAATATTTGATAAAGGAGCCTTGGATATACAATGGGGAGATGACAGCCTCTTCAGCAGCTGGTCTTGGAAAAACTGGACAGCTACATGTAAGAGAATGAAACTGGACTACTGTCTAACCCCATACACAAAAGTAAACTCAAAATGGATCAAGGACCTGAATGTAAGTCATGAAACCATAAAACTCTTAAACAAAAACATAGTCAAAAATCTCTTGGACATAAACATGAGCAACTTCTTCATGAACATATCTCCCGGGCAAGGGAAACAAAAGCAAAAATGAACAAGTGGGATTATATCAAGCTGAAAAGCTTCTGCACAGCAAAGGACACCATCAGTTGAACAAAAAGACATCCTACAGTATGGGAGACTATATTCATAAATGACGTATCCGATAAGGGGTTGACATCCAAAATATATAAAGAACTCATGCACCTTAACAAACAAAATGCAAATAATCCAATTAAATGGGCAGAGGACATGAATAGACACTTCTCCATAGAAGAAATTCAGATGACCAACAGGCACATGAAAAGATGCTCCACATCGCTAATCAGAGAAATGCAGATTAGAATCACAATGAGATATCACCTCACACCAGTGAGGACGGCCAACATCCAAAACACAAACAACAACAAATGTTGGCGAGGATGTGGAGAAAAGGGAACCCTCCTGCACTGCTGGTGGGAATGCAAATTAGTTCAACCATTGTGGGATGCAGTATGGAGGTTCCTCAAAAAACTCAAAATAGAAATACCATTTGACCCAGGAATCCCACTCCTAGGAATTTACCCTAAGAATGCAGCGGCCCAGTTTGAAAAAGACTGATGCAGCCCTATGTTTATCACAGCACTATTTACAATAGTCAAGAAATGGAAGCAACCTAAGTGTCCATCAGTAGATGATAGATGTGGTACATATACACAATGGAATATTATTCAGCCATTAGAAGAAAACAAATCCAGCATTTGCAACAACATGGATGGAGCTAGAGGGTATTATGCTTAGTGAAATAAGCCAAGCGGAAAAAGAAATATCAAATGATCTCACTCTTTATGGAGTATAAGAACAAAGGAAAAAAAAACTGAAGGAACAAAACAGCAGCTGACTCACAGAACCCAAGAATGGACTAATAGTTACCAAAGGGAAAGGAACTGAGGAGGACAGGTGGGACGGGAGGGACAAGGGGGACAAAGGGGCATTATGATTAGCAGACATAATGTTGGGGGGGCGCAGGGAGGGCTGTACAACTCTGAGAAGATAAGTAATGATTCTATAGCATCTCACTACACTGATGGACAGTGACTGTAATGGGGTGGGAGGGGACCTGAGAAGGGGGTAGTTTAATAACCATAATATTGCACATTTAATTGTAGATTAATGATACTAAAATAAATTATATAAAAAATATAGGCTAATATTAAATCCATTTTGCAAGGAAAATACTGTAAATGTGACTTGGTGTTTAAAAATTTTGTTTTTACTGAAAAAAATTTTAACTGTTTTTGTGTTTTGTTACCAAGTGGGTTCAGATTCATATTTGCAAACACTTTAAATAACACACTTCAAGTCTAAGCAGTCTTTATTCTCTAAAATAAAAGGCCATACTGTACATTGCTCTATTTTTTCTTTTTAACATTGCTTTTTGAACAATTACCAAGACCTTGTTCATACACAGGATTTTAGAAGAACAGACAATTTACATAGAGGTAATAAGAATCATGAGCCAAACATTTAGAATCATTAACATTTTTATGCTCCTCGTTACCTAGTATATCAACTTAATTCTCTTAATGTTTCCAATCCCTAATCAACAGTCCATTGAATGGATATACTAAGCACTCACAGAAATGAAACAGTATGACTAAGAGTTAAGAAAATACATGACTAAGAATTAAAACAACTTAAAACTGTCAGAGCAGATAGAAGATTTGGAAGAATTATTAAGTGGTAATAGCAACACTACTTGGTCCAATATGCCATCTCTTTAAACTGCCTCATTTCAAAGAAAGAAAAAGTTATTTCCTCTCTTTTTAAAATAACAGAAACCTTTTACAACATAAACACTCTGGAACACTTTCTTGAATCCATGATCACTAAGTTGGGGAAATTGTTCTCTAAGTCTATGTGGTATGCTCCAATGATCCCATCCAGCTCAATGTTTTAAAATCAAGTCTTGAGATGAAAACATTGACGGTGTCTTTCAGTGCTCCCACAGCTTTCAAGAACAAATCTAAGTTCTTTAGTTGTTAAAGCACCATCTAGTAGAACTTCATGCAATGATGGAAATGTTTTATATCTACAATGTCCAATAAGGTAGCCATTACCCACATGTGGCTACTGAGCACTTAAGAGATATCTAAGTGTAACGAAGAACAACATTAACTAAATTTAATTAAAATTTAAATCGCCACAACAGCTAAGTGCTGCTGAACAGAACTGTGTAGGTTAGCATTATAATCTGTTTCAAAACTAAAGGGAATAATCAGATTTACTCTCCTACCTTAAGCAACTGAAAAACGGGACAAAACAATGGTTTTTAGATAACAGACAGAAGAGAACAGCTGTCCTGGAGAGGGAAACAAACAAGCGTGAGCCCCACAACTGCCCTGGCTTACTGCCTGGAGATAATTTTCAGGCCACAACACAAGAAGGCAAAACCCAGACAAAGCCCAGTGGTCTTAACTGTGTTGAGAAGACAGAGCTGACAAAGCCAAGGCAGCTAGACTTCTCAGGGCAGAATACTAGAGGTAAGAGCTCCACAGAAAAAGAGCTATCAGAGATTTATGCAAGGTCCCTTTCTAGTCATCAGCTGAGTACTGACTAGCACATGTAAGGAAACCACCCCCTGGGTGGAGAAAACCCCCAGAAAGGAACAAAGAAAGCAATCCCTACAACTCAAGGGGTGGCAGAATAATTTCTATTCCCACCACCACACAAAGTGAGAAAACAATTTCACAGGGCATCAGATTAGAAGGGTCTCACCTCAGTGTAGAAAAATTCACCCTAAAAGTCACTCTTAAAAACAATCCTCCAAAGAATCAAACTGTCTCCAAATACCTTAACCTCATCCCAAAAACAAAGTTCAAAAATATTTATAGTACAAAAATATCCATCAACAAAGTAAAATGTTACCAACAAGGTAAAATTCACAATATCTGGCATCCAGTCAAAATTAACTAGGCATGCAAAGAAGCAGGAAAATATGAACTAGTAGAACAGAACATTAAAGTTATTATAACAATTATAAAAATTGTTTTATGAACCTAGTAACAGCTTCAAAATACATGACGCAGAAACTGATAAAACTCCAGAAACTGACAAATCCATAATCATATTACAGACTTCCACACCTCTCAAAAACTGACAAAACAGAAAATCAGTAAAGACAGAGAAGATTTGAACAATCCTATCAACCAACTTCTGAAAATATTTTAATTGACCAGAAACATGGTGAATAAACAACTGTTCCCTGACTGCCTGCCAAACAAGATAAAGCAATCCTGATTCTTATCCAGGTAAGGTTTCACAAAATAATTAAGGACACTGGAATTCTATGGTTCAAATTAGTGTCTAGGGCACAAGAGACCTTACGAAATCCTCCATTCCAGAGAATAAATCCAAATGCCTACAGGGATAAGCATGTAAAGTTTTAAAAAAAAAAGTGACAAAGACTAGGTGGAACCAAGGACAAACTGCAGAGGACACATATCTACCTCCAAACAAAAGAAACCCCCTCTTAACTAGTCGATGCCACCATGCCTTAAGGAAATGTGGACCCACTGTTGCCTGACCTCTCAATTTCCCAGAAGGTATCTAAAATCTGGGTTTTTATGTGAATTCTAGATTTTAAAATATTGACCACCAATTCCGTAAATTTTTAACCAAGCTAAAAAAATGTCTGGGAGGCAAAATCCACAAACAATTCTCTGTTCTAGTCCAACAACCTCCTCTTTCAAGTGAAATAAAGAGAACTTAAATAATTTGTCCAGGTCATCAAGGCAGATAATCCCATGTGACATCTAAAATACTGTGGAATAGACACAAAAGTCCACACTTTCAGAAGAAATTGAAACAAGGATGCTTCCAGGACAGGTAGCTTAGTGACGCTTATCTTCTCAGGAAAGACATGAAAATGGTCTTCCAACCTTTGAAAGTTAAAATTTTATCAAACAAATTTTAGCAGCGAACAATTACAGAGAAAGAGACTTGGGCAAAATGGAAGCAAGAACTTTCAAAAAAGAAAGTACTTTTTTAAAAGTTGTCAAACATGACATGGCTATTTTGCAGAATAGCTATATTCCAGAAATATCCACGTAGGGAGTAAATTTGGCTCCTTGCCCCCAAGTATTTATGAAAAGACTTGGATGAACCTTAAAGAATATTACAGAAAAGATTATTTGATATGAATAAGTAGCTGTGATTTATGGTCCTTTCTGACTAAGGCTTTATAAATTTGCATCATAAAGAATAATCTAGTAATACCTTCCTTGTAAAACTTATGTAAAAACCGAGCTGCCAAACTCAACGACAACATAAAGGGATGCCTGAAACAGCCCAGCTTCTGGGTGGACAGAACACAGTCAAATCCTATGTCGTCCTGAATATGTTCAGTCATGAGCTGGACAACCAACCAAATGATTGATTAACTCAATTAAAGGGGACTCAGAAATCCATAACAAGGATGCCTGAATTGGAATGCTGCTGTGTTCTTATCTAGATTCCTATTATTATATACAGCCAGAGTCCCAAATTTCAGATCAGGCAGAGATTTAAACTTCAGGGGAATGGCATTTAGCAAGGTTGTTAGGAGGTCAAAAGCCCTTAGGTTATATACACTGGACTGCCTACCCCCACTTTAGGTATGCCTTTAATTGCTGCACAAAGAATTTTAAAGCCACTCAACTTTGCCAGAAAACACTTCTTACCAAATTTGAGACCAGACAACATTTTAAGTGCACATTTTCCATGGGATATAATAGTAAAGAAAATGGACAAATGCTAACTGATAGACAGCTAAACAAAAGTCAGCACACACAAATCACACTGGCTATAAAAATGGGTAAAAACAGGTTGAGAAAACCAGATTTTCCAACTCTCCAAGATTCAAGAAGGTTTCTGGTGCATAAAGGTAAAGACTGAATTCTGCTAAAATGTTATGGACTGAGTCATAACAAGAAAAAGATGAGAAAACTAGCCAGATACATAGTATAATTAAATTTAAAATTACCTAAATCAATTTCCTGACAAGGGAACAAAAAAAATCTTCAAAAGAGAAAAGACAGAGTAATAGAAATTAAATGGGAAGAAAAGTCAAAGGTGACAACACGGAAAAATATGAGAAACTTAAATAGAAATATCATTTGACCCAGGAATTCCACTCCTAGGAATTTACCCTAAGAATGCAGCAGCCCAGTTTGAAAAAGATATATGCACTCCTATGTTTATCGCAGCACTATTTACAATAACCAAGAAATGGAAGCAACCTAAGTGTCCATCAGTAGATGAATGGATAAAGAAGATGTGGTATATATACACAATGGAATATTATTCAGCCATAAGAAGAAAACAAATCCTACCATTTGCTACAACATGGATGGAGCTAGAGGGTATTATGCTCAGTGAAATAAGCCAAGCCAAAAAGACAAGTATCAAATGATTTCACTCATATGTGGAGTATAAGAACAAAGAAAAAAACTGAAGGAACAAAACAGCAGCAGACTCACAGAACCCAAGAACGGACTAAGAGTTACCAAAGGGAAAGGGACTGGGGAAGATGGGGGGGAAGGGAGGGATAAGAAGGAAAAGGGCTATTAAAATTAGCACACATAATGTAGCAGAGGTGGGGGTAGGGTGGGGTGGGGGATACGGGGAAGGCAGTATAACACAGAGAAGACAAGTAGTGATTCTATAACATCCTTCTACACTGATGGACAGTGACTGCAATGGGGTATATGGTTGGGACTTGATAATAGGGGGAGTCTAGTAACCATAATGTTGCTCCTGTAATTGTATATTAACAAAAAAAAAATTCAACAGTGGACCTAGAGGGTATTACGCTAAGTGAAGTCAGAGAAGAACAAATACCGTGTGATTTCACTTACATGTGGAATCTAAAAAGCAAAACAAACAAACCAGAAATAAACTCCTAGAAAACAGTTTGGTGGATGCCATAGTGAAGGACAGTGGGGAATGGGTGAAATAGTTGAACAGAAAAGAAAAAACAGTGACATTGTGTGACATCTTGATGTGGGTGATGGGTATATATGAGTGTATACACATGTCAGAATTCATCGAGCTGTACACTTAAGATTTGTGTATTTTATTGGCTGTACCTCAATAAAAATAAATGAAATTTAAAAAGCACATACATAATTTCATCACAAAAAAAGACAAAATTTACCATGTATATCAGCACTCACAAAAATAAATTTAAATTAATCATATATAAAAGTAGACGAGTGGACTCCAAGGTAAGTGGAAATTGAGAGAAGCCAAAACAGTAAGGCATTAACCAATTAATAGTGGTGTACTATGGATGCACACAACAAAAATGAAGAAAACAAGGAGTGCAAAGAACGGAGGACTGAAGGTTCAAATTAATTTGAGAAACTGAAAATCACACCCCAAGACTCAGAAGTTACGTTGTTCATTTTATCAAACAGTATATAAAATCATTTTTAAATCAAAGTTTGCAGGGAAGGACATACAACAAAAATTTTTGGATTGTATTTTCATCCTTTCCTAACCGTATTTCCAATAAGACAGCTCACTAACCCCAGTCCCCAGGCACCATTAAATTATTCAACATTGTCTTACCCTTCCTTCTCTTCATTCTCAAGCCCACACCTGATCCACTCTAATTCCTCTTAACTGCAAACTCTCCCAAGCACCTGACCTCTCACAAAATCCAACACAAAATTGCTAAATCCCTGAAGATTTTAATTCGGCTGTCCTTATATTATTTCAAACCAGCCTATCTCGATTCTTATGTCCTTCCAAATCAATGTTCTTCCTGTCTTCATTTCTGATATAAACTGAATTACTCTTCAACTCCTTCAATTTTTCCATGCATCTGTATTGAACTGCCAGGTTTTGTCAGTTCTTCAATACAATTCAATTCAGCACACTTTACCAAGTATATACTATGTGAAATCATTGTGCTAGACATACTCATAAATTTAAGGATGAGAAATGTCTCACTTAATCTATTCATAATGGAATATGTCTAACCAAAACAAAGTATAATACATACAGTGTATATCAAATCATTAAAATGCTATGATAATCATTAAGTAAGATGAGAGTTTCCCTTCATATTCTAATCCCACCACTGAGGCCTCTATCTAATTACATCTATTATCCTCTGTAATTGTTTCACCCTACTCCAATAATCAATCCCATATTCTACCCCCAAATTAATCATTTCTATAAAAGAATTTCATTCACATCACTCTCCTACTTAAAAATGTTTTCTCAAATCCTTTCAACAATGATTTGCAAATCTCCCTCCCCATATCAAAGTGGGGAGTTAAAATGCAGATTACAAGGCCTTGCCCACGGAGATTATTATAATTCAATCGGTCTGATGTAACTGGGAATCTGAATTTTAACAAGCCCTTTAGGTGATTTTGATTTAGGTGACTTACAGAGCACACTTTAAAAAATAAACAGTTCTACAGGGTAAATGTCAAACTCCTTAGCCTGGCAAAGGCTCTCCACCCTTAAAAGGTCCCTGAATAAACCACTGTAGAGAAAGGTATAATTCATTACAGATAAACATGGTTTTTTCTGCAGCCTGAACAAGCTGTTATCTTCCTCAAACTTTGTCCACTAACTTCACAATTCCTCTTGGCCCAGCTCAAGCCCCATTACTTCCTAGAGCACACAAGACTGAAACAATTTCTCCTGCCGAATTCTACAGTACCATACTGCTTGTCTTGAACCATTATTTAAACTAGTATCATTAACTTCTCATTTGGTTTTATCATATGACAAAGGACTGTGGATCAAACAAACCTCTTTCCATCTCTCTCAGCATCCAGAACAATGCATGTATCAGTTACACCTTTCCCCAAGGCAATTTCATTTTGTATAAACATACCCATGTAGGAAATAACATTCTAGAACTAATTTTCAGAGTACTAAAATGGGAAACTAAAAAGGAGATTTTCTTAGGGAAAGAAACGAGTTAAAAAAATATACATAAAAGAAGTGTATACACCAAGCCAAATTATGAAGTTTTGTTCTTCCTTACCAGCCAGTAGAGAAATGTTCCCTAAAGAATCATTCCCAGATCAGAAAATATTTGAGCTTAAGTTCCAAGAAAAACCAAACTTTGCTTTACCACCAAACAGGTATGCTTAAAACCTTGACCCAAACAGCTATTCTAAAGCAAGTTATATGGAGGAAAAACATTTATGGTTAATTTCTGAAATTTTTTCACATGCAATAAAGTCAACTTGTAGGTGTTCTACTTTGATGCCTGAGATTTGGTATAACAAAAATGCCTCTAACACAATACTCATCCAACAACTGCTGGTTTACTTATCTGTCTTCCCCATAACACTGAGCAAAGGGTAGGGGGCCATGTATCTTATTCCTCCCCCTCCAGCACTTAAAGCACCAGAAGTGGTTAACAGAGATATAATGAGTGAAATGACAAATTTTCAAGATAAAACGAGTGCTTCTCCAAAGATATACAAATGGCCAACAACCATATGAAAAAAATTATTAACAACACTATAATCATTAAAGAAATATAAATCCAACCATAATGGGCTATTACCTCACACACACTGGAATGGCAGCAAAACATGCAAGTATTGGTGGAGATGTGGAAAAACTGGATCTCTTGTTTTGTTGGTGGGATTATAAAATGGTGCAACCACTATGTTAAACAGTATGAAGGCTCCTCAAAAATTAAAGATAGAAATGCCATACAATCCAGCAATCCCACTTCTGGGTGTATCTTTGAAAGAACTGAAGCAGGGTCTCAAGAGTTATTTGCAAAGGTTCATCAATGTTGGGTCATGTGACGATTTCCCTTTTTCAGGCTGAATAATATTCCACCGTATGTATACACCACACTTAATTTATTCATCCATCCAACAATGGACATTTGAGTTGCTTCTATCTCTTGGCTGGTGCGAATAGTGTTGCTATGAACATGGGTTTGCAGTGAGGGCATCAATGCTAAGTGAAATAAACCAGACACACAATGATGAATACTGTATGATTCCACTAAAATGAGGTACCTAGAGTAGTGAAATTCAGAGACAGAAAGTAAAATGGTGGTAACCAAGGGCTGTTTACGAGGAGGAGGAAATGGATGGATGACTGATGGATATTAGAGTTTCAGATTTCCAAGATGAAACAAGTTCTGGAAATCTGTATCTCAACAGTGTAAATATACTTAATGCTACTAAACCGCACACTTAGAAATGGTCAAGATGGTACATGTTTTACTACAATAAATTTTAATTATATGATTTTTTAAGTATAAGAAAACAAAATCTAAAGTATCAAATTTATGCTTGAGAAAAATATAAAACATTTATTTGTGTACAGTTATTCAAGTGGCCTTTCAATTTACCTTCCATCTAAAAGAGATGAGTTTAAAATAAAGTTACTCCAGGCTATATGTTCAAATTTCATTTAGAAGATTCTTGCTATTTATAAATTGCTCAGTCAAGTGTTTCTGCTAAAAGAATCAGAATTTAGAACTGGAAGAGATTCTTGAGATCATCTACTCCACTAAATCCAATGTGAGTCCACAAACAATGACACAATGAGAAAAAGAAAATGAAGGTAGTCTTTGATAAAGCTAAATCTATCTGATTTTAAAGCATATACTTTATTCTGAGAGTACATCCTGCCTACTTCGAAGCTTTCTTTTTAGTGGTAATTTCATTCATTCAACAAATAACCTGTTAAGGACAGTAACCCTCAGGTGCAGGGCTACAATGGCATACAAGACAATCAAGTCCCTCACCCTCAGGGAACCCCTACCTTTTGACGGAACATAAGTAAGAATATCAGTAGTATTTTTAAAGTCCTTAACATTCAAAACAAAAACCTGGTCACCCTGAGTCAATGGAAAACAGTAATCTCCAGCTCCTTCCCATTTTACAAATGAGAAATTGGATGTCCAAAAGGTCCACAACTATTCAGTGAATCCAAAACCAAAACCACTTTGTTCCTAGCTTTGATTAAAACACCAGGGAAATAAACATGTGCCTGAATGATGACTATGATTAATTTATAGGACTCCAAATATCTCAGTAATATTTTGCACTTAACATGTCTTCCCAGTTCTAACAGGATTTGACTCTATCAAACTTGTTATATCATTTGAGGACTTACAAGTTTAACAAAAAATTTAAATCCCTAGGGCAGAATTTATCAATTCTCATGCCATCAAAATTAAAGAACTTCTACTTCTTGATAAGCTATAAAGCAAATACAACATTTAAAGCAAGGGGGAAAGAGCTGACACAAAACTAGTACCCACAGGAATAACTGTCTTGGTCATTGTTTCAGTGGCCTAAAAAGTACAGTAATTCTCTGGGAGCATTCATTAGAAGCTTCAAAAGGCTTAAATATACAGAACAATTGAAAAACAGTGATAATCAAGTAATTAATATTTCAAAGAACAATGATAACAAAACATGTAGTTCCAGTGAATAATCTAGGTTTTGACAATAACCTGACAGTTCAGTCTCTTCTCTCCCCAATTCCTTTCTACACTTCTGCACAAGAGGAGGATATTAAGCACCTAATATGTGCCAGACACCAAGTCCATAATCTTGTTCTCATGGGCTCAAAAGGTTTTCCCCACTTAAAAATAAACCCAAATATAATACAAATTTGGAGAAACAGAACTTAAGAGGTTATATTATCCCCTTTTGTAGACAGCAAAAGCTCAGGCAAAAAGTTAAAGCAACTTACCTGCAAAGTAAAAGAGCCAAAAATCAAACCAAATTCAAAGTCTGTAGGTCTTCTACTTTCCCTCCCTCACATCCTCTCAACTTTGTTCCTTCGAGTGTGTCATAAACACCTACATGCGAGTTTCTGGACAGGAGAGGGGATGAGGCAGAAGGAACACAATAATATGTAAAACATAGTATTTTCCCTAATATATCTATCAGAAGAATTATATATAAAACTGAACTGAAAGAGTTTTAATTACCTATGACTGAAACAAAGGGTTACAGAGGTTCAAAAGACAAAGAGAACTTTTTCCTGGAGTGAGCATGGAAGAAGAATTCATTGAGAATGGAGGGAGTTAGACCATGGAGAGGAGTGTATTTTAGGCAGAAGGAACTTCAGAGAGCAAAGATGGGGAAAAGAAGAGGAAGATATTAGGCACGTATGTTTAAAAAGACAAAAACATCAATCTGGTTAAAGTAATTCGGTGAAAGGGCAGTTGAACCAAAGGTTTAAAAGGCAGGACTGGGTCAGTGACACAAACCCCCTGTATACAGCACCAAGATAGAATTACACTTGACTTTTACATATTTATTGCCTTCATGAAGTAAGACTGCACATACTCTATTATTTTAATAAGTTTTTCAGCTAAGAAAGCGTGCAGGACTCTACCTGATACAAAGAATGATTAAATGTTGGATCTGAATTCAAATAACTAATTTTTTTTCCCTATCTCTGGATAATCACAGGTTGATGTCCAAAGAGATGCGGAGTGGGGAGAACTGAACCTACATCCAGATTGCTGAAATTTTATATGCCAGCTACTCAATTATAAGGGAGTAGAACCCACCAATCTTTTCCATAGGATGATGGAGAAGCTTGAACAAGAAGGAATAATTACAAAGCCCCAATGTCAGAAAAATTTCCCTTGTGTTGCCAACTGGCTTTAAAAAAAGAGCTACAGTGGGTTTTTTTTTTTTAATGTAGCTTTACCTTTAATGTCATCTTTTAAAATCCAGGTTAGAATCCAGAAAAATGTTCAACTAGACCACACCTATCCTGAAGCTACTGATAAGAACTTAAAATTCCAAGCATCCACGCGTTCAAAACTTCTATTTCCCCTTTAAATCCACCTACCTAGTAAAAAAAGAGACCAGCTTCAATTGTTATCTGGATGACATCACACTCTACTGCAATTCTAGCAGGCCAAGGTGGGCTGCCCTAAGCAGTCTCATTCTCCAACATCACAACAGTAGCGATCCCCCCAAAAGAAAGGTTTGTGGAGAAGGAAACTGTAGCAGCTCTATCTCCTCAGTTTGCAAACTATCAAAACTGTAAACACAAAAAACAATCCACAGAAAGTGAGTGGAGGGAGTACCACGAAACCAAGAAAATTCTTATATTTGTAAAATTTGTAAAATTTAAGCTGAAAGGCAACTCTGAATCTAGCCAAAAACTCTAATTATACACATTAAGAAACTGAGGCCCACAGTAGCTAAGTGATTTGCCCAGGGCAACTGCTTCTTTATAAAGGTGTTATGTGTCTGTTACCAGTCACAGTAGCACTTAATAACATTCTAACAGTTACTTAAATGTTTATGAGATTAAATAGCTGGTGTGCAAAAAAACAATCCCTTCTGCACACCCCCCATCCTTGCCCAGAGTTATACAGAAAAAGATGTATGATCTCAAGTGGATACTACTGACCCCTTTAGTCCCAAAATTACTCTTCTTTATTAATCTAAGATAAAGTGAAAGCTTGAAATTCCTGCATTTCTCAAGTTCTGATTATACAAGTAAGGCTCAACAAAACCTCTAGAGTTTTGACAAAATAATAACATATGGCGTATACTACTGCTTTTCTTTTCTTTTTTGCCATTTCCCCTTTGCCCTTTCCCTTAATGTTTTTATTTTCATTCGAGATTATTATACGTGCACAGCTAATCCAAATTAATACCACTTTTGAAACACTCCAATTTATCAGACAATTTTGTGCATCTTCATCTCTCAAAAATAATATTTTTTGAACAAAAATTCCTAAAATAACCCTCTACCAAGCACAACATATTAAAACTACAAAATATATAAGCAATGTAATCCTGTAAAAAATCCCACCAGCTAAAAAGCACTGAGTACCATCAGTCTGCCCTGCTCGGTTTACCAGCAAACTGTCAAAGCATTTGTTAAAGAAACTGCGGGAAAGTCCTGCAAGTGAGTTCACCTGCCGTGGGTGCATCAGATTATACCATCACCCACACATAACACCAGTTTGGGGAAATGCAAACAACGCCACATGTACACGGTTTAACCACGTTTAACCAAGGTAGGTATTAAGCTCTTGTATCAAAGGTTAAAAAAAAGTGATATGCATGCATAGTTCACCTCACTTAAAAAACCATCACCAGAAATGGTAAGGAACTGACCCGAGGGGAATCAGTTTTGAAAGTTAATGCCGCCGTACAAAGCGCTTTGGAAGGGTTCTGTCTCTGTAAAATACTGGGTAAGTCCTTCGACGAGTTTCAAAACTAATGACCCTATACTACTACACAAATAACAAAAACTTATTACAAACTTCCATGCCGTCAAACGTTTGTTACCACTGCCCATGTTTAAAAAAAAAAAAGGCATTGAAAAGGGAACAATAAAAAGCTTCTCACCGCAAACACAGCAAGAGAGGGACTGTCGGAAGTAAGGCAAAAGCCTGTTAATCTCTGTAAACGCCTTGGGGTCTCCGGGGTCGTAGTTGAGCACTAGGCGGCTCGCGGAAATGTAGAGAGCAGTAGCATTCACGGGGTTCATTGCAGACACTTCGACACCGTTGGCTCCCGGTTGAAAAGAAATTCCGGATCCAACTTTGTAAGCAACCAGAGAACAATGGCGAATTTGCAACAATTCGGAGAAAATCAGAGCACAACCACTGGCCGAAGTAGTAACCAAAATCCGTGCAAGTTTGTGGAGCTGAAGCAATCCTCCCACACATGGGGGCCCTAGCGCCCCTCCTCAGTCCCTGAGAGTTGCAGACAAAAAAAGAGAGAGAGGGAAAAACCAGCGTTCGAGTTTATCCCGGGCGGCCGCGCGGCGCAGAACACGACGGCTTCCGCGCTCGGGCCGGGACTCGACGCTCAGTCTAGCCCCGCGACTCAGCGGGCGGCCTTCGCTGCATCTCCCGGACGCGTAGGCACCTCCTCAGGTGGAGCAGGGCGGGCGCCGGAGCAGGCCCCGGCCCGGTCCGAAGGGCGGGCACGCTTCTCAAAGGCTGCAGGGCCTTTAATCCATCACAGCTCCCAGCGCGGAGGTAGCGGCGACAGCAAGGACCACGGCTCGGGCGTCGGCTTCCCTGATCTAGCGCACCAAGCAACGGCCACGGTGAATGTTGCTGTTGCGGGTAGCGGAGGCCGCCGCCGCTCTCTCCATATCGGACGCACGGCCCGAACTGCGCCTGGCTCTCCGCTCCAGCGGTTACAGCCTCGCTGTTCCCTGAGGTGGCGAAACGGGAAGGAGAATCCTCCACACGAAAAGGGAGAGCCCGGGAGGAAGTGCGCGGGCCGGCGGCGACGGCGGCGCGGTAGCGGGAGGGGGCGGGGAGCAGGCCCTGCCAGGCCGCGGCGGCGCCCCTCGCTCCTCAGTCGCTCACAGCGGAGTCACCACGCGCAAGCGCCGCCCCCTCACTGCCCGGCCATCTTTCTCGCGCCGCACAGTCGGGCACCTCCTCCACCAAGTACGACGGTCGCCGACGCCCTCAGCGCCCGCCCGGCCGTAGCTGAGGCGAGCGCTCACACCGCCAGGCCCCGCCGCCGCCCAGCGCACACACAGCAAGGCCCCACCGCAGGCCCCTCCCTCCGTGCCTCGCCGCCCTCACCCCGACTCCACGCGCCACTCTAACTCGGTAGGGCCTGGGCTGCTGCGGCCTTAAGGGATCCCGCGGGCTGTGCGGCGCCTCAGGCCCTCCCGGCGACGACGACCGTTACCCCAACGGGCAAAGCCACTGTCATCCCCGAGACTCCCCCGCCGCCGTCGTCGCTAGCACCCGCACGCATGCGCATAACACATTCTCACCCCCTCCCCCGCCCTTTCCTTTCCCTTCGCTTCCCTTTTCCCCTGCTTCTCTCAGAGCCCTCTCCACACCCTCGGAGCTACCGGCTCGCTGAGCGCATGCGCATTCAACTACCCAGCTCCGCCGCCTTTCGCCCTCACGCGTGCGCTTTGACCGGCCACCCAGAAAACCGGATAAACACATCACCGGCTCATGCCAGCCCCTCCCTGCTGCCAACCCCCCACCCCGGGCTCACTGCGCCTGCCTGACGGCTCTCCACTTACGGCTCTCAGACCAGAGCATGCTCTCTGCGAGCTGCCTGCTGTCTCTTTCCCTCCCCCACGCACTCTCAAATTCCCTCTTAGGCGTGTGGGTTGTGCAGAAACTCTCGTTAGGTGACCCATCCTTCCCCAGCGGGGCCGTAGGCTTTCCGCGCTGCGCTGCTTCCTAGGTGCCGCCAACGCTAAGGCCCAGCTCGGCTGGGTCGCGCGCGCCATGTGGCGCTCCGCCGTGGCCGCAACGCGGCCTCTCCTCGCCCTCACTGACCGCTGTGAAGAAACCGTCCTACATGGCCCCAAGCCCCGCCCTCGCGGCCTTTCTCCTGGAACGGCGCTTCCCAACCTCCCAAAGGGCGCTGCTGCAGCCCGTTTCCATTCGCGGAGCCAGGAAAAAGGTGGCCGTCAACGTGGCTACGCGGCCAGTAGGCCTTCGGGCGGCGTTTGCTAGGTAGGGTTGCGGCGCGCCACCATGGCAGCCTGAGTTCTCTATGACCTGGCGTGCGAACTGAAAGCGGCGGAGCTCTGACCCGCGGTCCCTCCCCGGCGGATCAGAGCCGCACTCTTCCCATGGCCTACGGAGTTGGACGGACGCGAGGCGGCCCAGCCTTACAGGGCCGCCGACCAAGACCGCACTGAATCGCGAACGGGAACAGAGTCTAATTGAAAAGCAAATCCATCCCCTTTTTAACCTCTTTTTTGACAGACCTAGCCCTTCTATGTGAACAAGTCACTTGAAGAATCCATAATCCTACTTTAGAACGAACACAAAGTCCTTCAAACTTTTTTTAGACAAGCTTTTGCTTGATGTTTTCTGCAGGAGACCAAGGATACTGAGATATAAATTAACAAAAGCCTAACTTTGTGGGTGATTCCCCTCTTCTAAAAGTACAAAACCTTTTTTTGAGTAGCACAAACAGAAACCGCATTGGAACCATTTCTTACCTCTGGATACAGGAAAGCTCTAGAGCAGTTTTTTGCACATAATGAATGCTCTCCACATGTTTGCAAAGTGAAATTTATGGTGTATGTATATCTTTTGTGACACAAATACATATTAGTTTCAGGGGCTTGCCACTTAGAGCAGAAATGAATAATTAAGATATGAAGGCCATATAACCTAAGGCATGTAATTTCTGTTACCATTTATTTTTTACAGATTTATTTTCTTTACAAGGCCTAGCATATTATAAGCACTTAAGTATCAAGCAGTAAGAATCAAACTTCCTAATTTTGTTAAGCAGCAAAGCAGAAATTAAAGTTGTGCAAAGTATGTTTGGTCCATCTCATATATGAAAAATGACAAATATTCTGAAATACACTTTTTCAAAAGCCTCATCTTTTTGAGGGGGGGAAATAAATTTTTTCTAAACTCATCTTCAAATAAAACTGTTATAATATATAGGTCTGTTTTTATTCCAGATTCTAAGGTCTTCTCCCATAACACAGGTTGCTCTCCCGCAGAAGGACAAGGTGGAGAGCGAAGTAGTACTGTTTTTCCATTCAGGCAGCATAAGTTAGCAGTACTTGCAGGGCCTTAACCTTGCTGATTTTCTCATGAGTGGGTTTTTAATAATCTCTGGAGATGTATACATAACCCCAATTAAGATTAATTCTACTGATGGTTCCCGTGTGTGTTTGTGTAGCTTCTGAAATTGGTTGCTGTAAGTCCAGGGAAAGGAAATCCTGGGGCAAAATACCTCTAAAAACCGAAATCAGTCAAAGGGAGAAATAAAATTTAAACCCGTTTATTGCTTACAAACTGCAGTCCACAGCCGTCTCTCTCTCTGCTACTGAAGAAGCAAGCCAGCAAGCAAGCCAGCCCCCTCCCCTTAACCTCTCAGGTTCAGACACGCCCTCAGTTAGCCTTGTAATTACCCATTGATATGGAGATGAACTTCCCTTGAGCGCCTGTTGATATGCAGATGTACTAAAGCCAGGCGAGATATTCTGGAACTATTACATTTTTACCCACAGTTGCAATTCATGATAGGTTATAGCGCTTAGAGGCAAAGCATCTCCACATTGAAGTATATTTCCTGTCTAATAATTATTTGGTTGCTTGAGCCGTCCTTTAAAAAAAAACAGATGAACTATTTTATAGAAAATAAAGTGCTTGGCAGAGAAGACAAGTAGTGACTCTAGCATCTTACTACACTGGTGGACAGTGACTGCAATGGACTTGATAACATGGGTGAATGTAGTAACCACAATGTTGCTCAGGTGAAACCTTCATAAGATTGTATATCAATGATACCTTAATAAAAAAATTTTTTCAAATAAAGTTTTTGGGCCAAATATTTAGGAGAAATTACATATAACTCAAATCCCTTAAACTATCAACTTGTTGGGGGAGAGGCTTGTGTATTTTCATCAGTTCTTGTCCCTGCCACGACAAAGAATTGAAGGGCATCAACACAATAGTGAAGCAGAGTAAAAGTTTTATTTAAAGTGACTTAGAAAGAACTGCAGGCAACCTCAGAGAGAGAGGAGTGCCCTGAAAGGTTGGAGAGAAAGAGTTTAAGATTAAAAGGTTACACACTTGGAAGGTGTGGGTGACTTCAGAGAGAGCAGCGCCCTGAAAGGTTGGGGGTTCCTCCTTTTAAGGATTTTCCAGGAATGTGACAAAGGGCTAGGGTGTGGGCTTGTTAAGTGGTCTCAGGTATCTTTGATGAGACATTAAGTTTCTTGTCAGTCCTCTAGGTAATTCTGCAAAATTAGCTTATCGATCAAGACTGTCTGCCCTTCCTCCAAGGTGGGCAGAGTTATTTGTTTGCTAAAGAGTATGTTAAGAATCTTTCATCTTAAACTTCCTGGAGTTTTTCAAAATGCAAATTGGCTTTAAGGTGGGATCTCCGTGTCTTTATTATGCTGTTTATAGGTGGGCCTTTTAGCAGGCTAGAGTAAATCTTACAATGATCTAATTGACAATGATCTAAATGAAGACATGGGCTGTGCTCACTTTTACCTGGAGAAATTCAAACCTTCAAGACCAAGTTGCTCTTGACCTTTTGAGCTTTAACTGATTAACTTTAACTCTGAGTCTTTTCTAGCTTTTTAGTTTTAAGTGGTTAACTGAGTCCTTTCTAGGGGGCTTTACTGACCTTGTTCTCTTTCCACCCTGTTCATATCTATTTTCCTGCCTAACAAACTTAAGACAATTGTTTCACATTTTATGTTTAATTATTATTTGGAAATAAAAGTGGTAGGGTTTCCAGGTCTAATAAAAATACAAGATACCAATTAAACAATTTCTAATAAACTTTTTTATTTTTAGACATTTTTTAATTTACAGAATTATTGCAGTTAGTATAGACAGTTCTTGAATATTCCACATAAATTTTCCCCTATTTGTAACGTCTTACATTAACATGGTAAATTTGTCACAAGTAATGAACCAATAGTAATAGATAATAATTAGTTAAAATCTGTATTTTATTCATTTTCTTCAGTTCTCTCCTAATATCCTTTTCCTGATCCAGGATCATATCCAGGATCCACTCTAGTTGTATCTCCATTTGGCACCCAGTTAAGTTTTCATTTCAAATAAACAACAAATACTTGTTTCCTCCTATTTTGAATTAAAGCTCCCTTCTTCCATCTTCCAAGATAGCCAGCTGCTTACCTGTTTCATTGCACTTGTCACAAGCCATGGCAGTTGTTGTTTTAGCCCTGCCTTCTCCCCAATATCCTGCAACTACTAAAACAGCCTGTATGTTAGGGGAGAAGACCTCAGAGTTTTTGCTTCTTTACCTTTTGTTATCATTGCATAGCATAGGGTCTGACATAATGGATACTCAATAACTGTTAGAATAATGATGAATTACTAGGAATGGGATAATGTAACTAAACCCCCCACCAAAACCTGTGGTGCATCACTGGCATAGGAAAATGTTTGCTTTTCTTTGGGGAGAGATACAAAATGTCTTAGAAATTTAAGGACAGTTCATACTTAAACTTGATCAATGTCAATTCTAAGATCCTTAACAAAATGAGAAGTGTGGATTGATTTGAAACACTTAGAATACTCAATCAACAAGTATTTATTGATTGCACTCTAGCACTTTGGGGACAATGAAATATATGTAAAAGTAGTTACGCTTTCAAAGAACAAAAATTGGTCTGGCAGTCAGTCAGGGACTTTCTGAGAGGTTAGGCCCTTTACAAATTTATATAACAGTTATTTTCCTTTTCTCTCCTCTTTCACCCTCCTTCTTCTGTCCCCTTTTTTTCCTTCCTCCACTAAAAACCATCTACAGAGGTTTCTCTCCCACCTCCTCAGGTTACATTCTCCCTGACTGCCTAGTATCTCTACTCCACTGCCTTTACCATTACACCCATTTGTAATGAACTGAATGTTTATGTATCCCCTGCACCACCACCACCAAATTCACACATTGAAATCCCAGCCCTCCAGTGTAATGATATTAAGAGATGGGGCCTTTGGGAGATATCTAGGTCATGAGGGTGGTGCCCTCATGAATGGGATTAGTGCCCTTATAAAAGGGACTGTCATGTGCAGATACAAGGAGAAGTCAGCCACATCTTTAACCCAAAAGGGAACCCTCACCAAACAACCATGCTGGCACCCTGATCTCACCCTTCCAGCATCCACAAGAAGTAAATATTTGTTGTTTAAGCCACCCAGTTTATGGAACAGTGTTATAGCAATCCAAGCTAAAACACTATTCCTGCCAAATTTCACAAGTGCTTAATTTACTGTCATTGTGAAAAGAAATCAATCTAATTATCCTCAGTCTAAAAGAGAGTTATAATAGCTTAAACTAAACTCAGTAAATCTTCAGACACTGGACAGAGCAAATACCTGTTAAAAGGAGCAGTAAACTAGGTGAAGTTAAACCAGGGCTAATCCAGACCAAACCTGTTCTTTCCTGAGCACACCTCTCTGATATCAAACTTCATCTTCCATCTTCTGTGCTCCACTGTGGTCATACCTTGCCCCTCCTCAGTCCTAGAACCCCTTAAAAGAACCACTTTCCTTTGCATATTAACTCCTATTGATATTTTTTCTGTGACATTTCTTCAAATCAATACATATACCCATTCATTTCATCCAAAAATACTTAGCAAGTTCAGCACCCGTTTATTTCTATCTCAAAAATTGCCTTCAGCATCTCTATCCCTAAATCCATCCTAAACAAAGCAGCTTGCTTTGTAGGTCATCTGCCAAGCACAGTACCAGACACATAATAAGGTACCCACTAAATGTTACTGTTTTTATTCCCTGAGATACTTCAAGCACTATTCAAATGCCTATTAAATCTGTCCACTCATTTATGCAACCAACATTTATTGTCAGTTATCTGCAGGCATTCAGAATACAAAAATGAATAATTCAACAGTTTCCAGCCTTCAAAGAGTTCACAGTCTAGTTGGGGTGGCAGCTATGCACAGAGCTAATTTTTAATTCAGAGTGGTAAGGATTTAGCGATACACTTGATGCAAATCGAAAATGTCTTAGCAGATATTTCTGTTACATTATGGGTTAAACAAGCTTGTTGGACTTTCCTGGGAAAATAACTGCAATTATTCATAGCATTGTTTCTAAGGGAAAATGTGTTCTGCATTCCAAACAGCTTATTTAAAATTGGAACATAGCCAGTTTGTCCCTGTGGGCTGTTTACTTCTCCATTATCTAAGATCCCTATCTGTCTAAGGACAATTTACATCTCTTTACAACTCCCACTGTTCCATTTAGCCTATGGTACTGTCTGAGGGTTGCTGGTCTCAGGGTTACCAATTTAGGCTCCAGGGATCAGCACCGCACTACTGGAGCAGTGTCTAGCATACAGGTTAAGTCAGGCAGATAGGACTACAGGAGACTAAGTCCTCAATTTGACTGTCATTATTTTAGTATAAGGGAAGGTACTGGGCAAGCCCATCAAGTGAGTGATGAGAATTTGGAATTGCTGCTATGTGAAATGAGAGGGGGAGCTGTTTAGGGCAGGAATGGCTTCAAAAAGGATACATCTCCTGGATAAAATAGGATTCCTAAAGATATCAAAGTATACACTACTGTACAGTAAGGGTTTTAAAAACGGTCTTTGCAAAAACTAAAATAAAGATGATGCCAGGGTTCTTATTTGCGGAGTCGAAGAATGAACTTAGCAAATACCCAAGGTAGGAGAGCCAGGGTAGAGGCTTTTATTGAGAAATAAAGTGAGAGGAAAGAGCTCCTGGCTCATGCCAGGAGGAGACAAGAGAGCCAGGGTGGTGTATTGTCTAGGGGATTTATAGGCAATTGAGGATTTTGGGAGACATGAAAAAAAGGCTTAGGGGTGTGGACTTGTACCATTTGTCCTACCCTCAAGATAGGCTGGGTTGTTGTCTGTTTGCTAGGGCTGTTTACAGTGAAGTCACAGGTTATGCCGAGATACCCTTGCAGAACACTCAAACATTCCAGGCCAAGTTGCTCCTGGCCTTTTGACCTTTAACTGATCTCACTGAAGATGTCTATATTCTTAGTCTGGTATCTTTACCCTAGAGAGTTAGTGTGACCTTGATTTTGCACAATGCTGAACACAGAGTTTCGATAGGGACTTTACATTGTTACATTGCTTTGACTGTAAATATCCTACCTTGCCTACTCTGACTACACCCATGGTCCCTGTCTCAAATATACCATTTGACCCAGTAATCCCACTCCTAGAAATTTACCTGAAGAAAACAAAATCCATGATTCAAAAAGATATATGCACCCCTATGTTTATTGCCACACTGTTTGCAATAGCCAAGATATGGAAGCAGTCTAAGTGTCCATCAGTTGGTGAATGGAAAAAGAATATGTGGTACATATACACAATGGAATATTATTCAGCCATAAAAAGAAAAGAAATCCTGTGTTTGTAACAAACATGGATGGCTCTGGAGGGTATTATGCTCAGTGAAAGAAGCCAGATGGAGAAAGACAAATACCATATGATTTCACTTATTTGTGGAATATAAAAACAAAGCAAAACAGAAGGAGAAAAACAGCATTAGACTCATAGACATTATGAAATGACTAGTGGTTACCAAGGGGGAGGAGAGTGGGCTGGTGTGGGTTGGGGGATTGGGTTGGGGGAGGGGGGACTGTTGAACCACTGTGATTTAAAAAAAGAGAGAAAAAGGTCTTTGCAACTCAAAGACAGACTAGGGGCTAGAAATGAAGATTTCTAACCTGAAATTCGGAAAACCAAACTATGTGAGCCAAGTTATCCTTGCTATTTCTGACCTCTGGGAAGTAGTGTGGGGTAGTGGAATGAACACAAACAAATCTTTATTCCAGCACTTACTGTGTAGATATAGAGAAAATATTCAAGCTCTCTGAGACTTAATTCTTTTACCTATAAAATGGAGATAATAATACTTTCCTTGAAGTATTACCATGGGGAGCCACATCTTTATCAAATGTGTTTATAACACAGACACTATGGATACACGAGTGTAAAAGACCATCTCAAGGAGTTCCTTTACTGGCAAAGCAGAAATGAATGTATAGTTAAAATGCAATGAGATGAGTACTTCCATATGGTGCTGTGAAAACATAAAAAGAGACACCTAACCAGACATCAAAGCTCAGGAAAATATGGAAGAAGTGATATAAAATGTGACTTGAAGGACAAGTAGGAGAAACAGGAGAAGGGGAGGAAGTCTTTAAACAGAGGAAGAGCCTTATAGAAAGGTCTAGAGGAAGAAGCTCGAATATTTGGGAAACTTCATGTAATTGAGAAGAGCTAAAGCAAATATAATACAAGGGGAAAAGTGATGAGAAATGAGGCAGGAGTAATAAGCAAAGACCAGATTACAAAACTCTATGGACATTATAAAGCAACCTGAGGATAATGGGCCATGTTAGAAAATAGATTTTGAAGGGGCAAGATTAGAAGCTGAGAGACCAATTAAGAAAGTACTGCAGTATTTCACCAAAAGATGATCTTACCCAGAGGTCAGCAAATTAGAGTGCAAAGGACAAATCTGGCACCTTGCCTATTTTTATATGGCATACAGATAAGAATTTTTTTTTTACATATAATGGTTTTAAAAATAAAAATAACATTTTATGACACATGGAAATTACATGAAATTCAAATTTCAGTATCCATAAATAAGGTTTTCTTGGAAAACAGCCATGCCCCATCATTTATAAATTTTCTAGAGTTTCTTTGGCACAACTACAGCAGATCTGAGGAGTTGCAACCTGCAAAGCCTAAAATATTTACTATCTGATTTTTATATAAAAAATTTGCTGACCCTTGATCTTGGGCATCAAGATAGGATGGCAGCACTTAGGGATGAGAGATATTAAAGAGACTGAATTAATAGGACTTGGTGAATGGTGGGATGTGAGAATGAGGGACAGAGATGATATCCAACTTCTCTAATTATGGTAATAATAATAATGAACACTGACAAGGACTTACTATGTGCCCAGCACCAATCTAAGCCCTTTAAATATATTAACTCATTAATCTGCTCTACAACCCTATGAGGTAAGTAATATTATCATCCCCATTTCACATAAGAGGAAACTGAGACCCAGAGGTCTAGTAATTTGTTCAAGTTAGACAGCTAGTGTGAGATGAGAATTGAATCCAGGCTCTTTCCGGTTCTAGACTCCCTACTCTTCTCCCCTCCTCTCCTATCCTCACAACAGAATAATTCTACCAAGCATTTGTTTATTTATTGAAAACCGTTTTTGTTGGAATATATAGTTGATAGATGTTATATTGGTTTCAGATGTACAACATGGTGATACGATAATATATGCATTACTGAATGCTCACCACAGTAAGTGTAGTTACCCCCTGTTATCACACCAAATATTACAATATTATTGATTATATTCCTGTAACTACCTTATTTTATAATTTGAAGTTTGTACCTCTTTATGCCCTTCATCTACTTCACCCATCCCCCTACCACCCTCCACATGGTAACAAACCATCTGTTTTCAGTATTAATGGGTCTATTTCTTTTTTTTTGTTTTGTTTTTTGATTCTACATATAAGTCAAATCATATGGTATTTGTCTTTTTCTGTCTCACTTATTTCACTTAGCATGATACCATCTAGGTCCCTCCACATTGTCACAAATGGCAAGATATCCTTGTTTTTTATGGCTAAGTAATAGTCCATTGTGTATATGTACCATTTCTTCTTTATCCATTCACCTATTGATGGATACCTGGGTTGCTTCCATATTTTGGCTCTTAGAAATAATGTTGCAGTAAACATAGGGGTGCATATATCTTTTTGAATTAGTGATTTTTTTCCCCCTTGGATAAGTTTCCAAAGGTGGAATTGCTGGATCATATAGTATTTCTGTTTTTAGTTTTTTGAGGAACCTCAACAACCGTACTGCTTTCCATAGTGGCTGGGCCAACTTACATTCCCACCTACAGTATAGGAGGGTTCCCTTTTCTTACATTCTTGCCAACACTTGTTACTTCTTCTCTTATGGCTATTTAGATTCTCTAATCTTATCACAATTCTAGAAATTCACAAAGATAGGGAACTCAGCAGGAAAAATAAGTTTGGAGGGAAATAGCAAAAGCAGGTTTTGGACATGTACTGTTTGAAGTGGCTTGGAACATCCAAATGATGTGTCTCTGTCCAGTAGGCAGTCTGGGGCTCTGTGTATAGTGAGAGGAGGGATCTAGGTTGGAGGTATAGACTTGGGAGTCAGTAGCATACAGATGGCAATAGAAACCATGGGAGAGAAAGTGATTTCCCAGGGGGAATAAGAAGAGAAAGCCGAGAATGAAACTCTGAGGACCACCAAAATGTAAACAAAGCAGAGAAGAGGATCACGCAAAACAGACTGAGAAGGAACAGTCATGAAAGAAGGCAGCAAACTGGACAGATTTTTCATGTGCGTAATTGTGTGTAAAGCATCTAGCATAAAACCAGCATACAATAGGCAAAACAAATGGTAGCTCCTCTTACCATTGAAATCTCATTTGAAAAATCTAGCCTTTTCTTAGCTGCGGTGTGGGACTGTTCCAAACCTTTATCACATTTGCATGTCTTTGAACCCCCATCTCACTCTGCCTTCCAATTCTTAGCAGAGGACCTTACCTTTATTTAAAAGAGAAAATCAAGATTTCCTTCTTCTCTACATAAAAATATTCCATAATTCTACATCTCTCATTCATCGCTTTTTATCTCGCTTCTTCTAGGATTTTGCTCCATAGTTTCCCCAGTCTTCTTCAGCCTGCCACCGTTCACTGCTGTATTCCCCAGTTCTGTCCAACTATGCCATATGCTTCAAAAACCATCTTTCAGACCACATCTTCTCTCTCTTCCTTTAACCTATTAAAGTTTCAGGAGAATTCAACCTTATCTCATTTTTGTCACTAACCATTAACTTCTTAATCTCTTGAAATAAGATTTCTGTCTCCACAACTCTACTGAAACTGCATTCTTCAAAAACCACAAAGAGCCCCTACTGTTTGACTTACCTATTGTCCAATCACTACTTTCAACAATGCTATATTAAATTGTCCTTTCTTATCCCTGTATTACATCTTGGACAGATTCCATAACTTTCTGGTTAATAAACTCCATTCTACTTTAAAACATTGAATCAGGAGTAGGTTTGCCTGAAGTCACAGAAAACATAAAATAACAACGCATAAAACAAATAGAAATTTACTTCTTTCACATTAAAAAAAAAAGTCCAGAGGCCTTTGTACAGTTGGTATGGCAGTTCCACTGTTATCAGGGATGCAGGTTCAATCTTTACACTTCATCATCTAAATACATCTAGCTTCAAGGTTATTATTTATTTATTTAATTATTTTTGAACTTTACTATTTTATTTAAATTAAAAAAATTTTTATTAAGGTATTATTGATAAACACTCTTATGAAGGTTTCACATGAAAAAACAATGTGGCTACAACATATACCTGTATTATCAAGTCCCCACCATACACCACTGCAGTCACTGTCCATCAGAGTAGTAAAATGCCAGGGTCACCAGTTGTCTTCTCTGTGCTACATTGTCTTCCCCATGACCTCCCCCACACCATGTGTGCCAATCATAATACCCCTCAATCCCCTTCTCCCTCCTTCTCCACCCACCCTCCCCCACACCCCCCCTTTGGTAAAAACAGTTCTTTCTTGGAGTCTGTGAGTCTGCTGCTGTTTTGGTCCTACAGTTTTCCTTCACTGTTACACTCCACAAATGAGGAAAATCATTTGATACTTCTCTTTCTCCACCTGGCTTATTTCACTGAGCATAATATCTACCAGCTCCAACCATGTTGTTACAAATGGTAGGATTTGTTTCTTTCTTATGGCTGAATAGTATTCTATTGTGTATATGTACCACCTCTTCTTTATCCATTCATCTACTGATGGACGCTTAGGTTGCTTCCATTTCTTGGCTATTGTAAATAGTGCTGCAATAAACATAGGGGTGCATCTGTCTTTTTCAAACTGGGCTGCTGCATTCATAGGGTAAATTCCTAGGAGTGGGATTCCTGGGTCAAATGGTATTTCTATTTTCAGTTTTTTGAGGAACCTCCATACTACTTTCCACAATGGTTGAACTAATTTGCAGTCCCACCAGCAGTGTAGGAGGGTTCCCTTTTCTCCACATCCTCGCCAACATTTGTTGTTGGTGGTGTTTTGGATGTTGGCCATCCTCACTGGTGTGAGGTGATATCTCATTGTGGTTTTAATCTGCATTTCTCTGATGATTAGCGATGTGGAGCATCTTTTCATGTGCCTGTTGGCCATCTGAATTTCTTCTTTGGAGAAGTGTCTATTCATGTCCTCTGCCCATTTCTTAATTGGATTATTTGCTTTCTGTTTGTTAAGGTGCATGAGTTCTTTATATATTTTGGATGTCAACCCTTTATCAGATACGTTTTTTATGAATATATTCTCCCATACTGTAGGATGTCTTTTTGTTCTACTGATGGTGTCCTTTGCTGTACAGAAGCTTTTCAGCTTGATATAGTCCCACTTGTTCATTTTTGCTTTTGTTTCCCTTGCCCGGGGAGATATGTTCATGAAGAAGTTGCTCATGTTTATGTCCAAGAGATTTTTGCCTATGTTTTTTTCTAAGAGTTTTATGGTTTCATGACTTACATTCAGGTCTTTGATCCACCTTGAGTTTACCTTTGTGTATGGGGCTAGACAATAGTCCAGTTTCATTCTCTTACATGTAGCTGTCCAGGTTTTCCAACACCAGCTGCTGAAGAGGCTGTCATCACCCCATTGTATATCAAAGTCATTTTTATCAACTATTAATTGACTGTATATGTTTGGGTTAATGTTTGGGGTTTCTATGCTGTTCCACTGGTCTTTGGGTCTGTTTTTGTGCCAATACCAAATTGTCTTGATTACTGTGGCTTTGTAGTAGATCTTGAAGTCAGGAAGTGTAATTCCCCCTGTTTTATTCCTCCTTCTCAGGATTGCTTTGGCTATTCGGGGACTTTTGTGGTTCCATATGAATTTTAGAATTATTTGTTCCAGTCCATTGAGAAAGCTGTTGGTAGTTTGATAGGGATTGCATTGAATCTGTAGATTGCTCTAGGTAGTACAGCCATTTTGACAACATTTATTCTTCCTAGCCAAGAGCATGGGATGGATTTCCATTTGTTAGTGTCCTCTTTAATTTCTTTTAGGAGTGTCTTGTAGTTCTCAGAGTACAGGTCTTTCACTTCCTTCGTTAGGTTTATTCCTAGGTATTTTATTCTTTTTGATGCAATTGTGAATGGAATTGTTTTCTGATTTCTCTTTCTGTTAGTTCATCATTAGTGTATAGGAAAGCAACAGATTTCTGTGTGTTAATTTTGTATCCTGCAACTTTGCTGAATTCAGATATTAGTTCTAGCAGTTTTGGAATGGAATCTTTAGGGTTTTTTATGTACAGTGTCATGTCATCTGCAAATAGTGACAATTTGACTTCTTCTTTACCAATCTGGACACCTTGTATGTCTTTGTTTTGTCTGATTGCTGTGGCTAGGACCTCCAGTACTATATTGAATAACAGTGGAGAGAGTGGGCATCCCTGTCTTGTTCCCGATCTTAGATGAAAAGCTTTCAGCGTCTCGCCGTTAAGTATGATGTTAGCTGTGGGTTTATATAGCCTTTATGATGCTGAGGTACTTGCCGTCTATACCCATTTTGTTGAGAGTTTTAATCAGGAATCGATGCTGAATTTTGTCAAATGCTTTTTCAGCATCTATGGAGATGATCATGTGGTTTTTGTTCTTCTTTTTGTTGATGTGGTGGATGATGTTGATGGATTTTCGAATGTTGTATCATCCTTGCATCCCTGGGATGAATCCCACTTGATCATGGTGTATGATCCCCTTGATGTACTTTTGAATTCCGTTTGCTAATATTTTGTTGAGTATTTTTGCATCTACGTTCACCAGGGATATTGGTCTGTAATTTTCTTTTTTGGTGAGGTCTTTGCCAGATTTTGGTATTAGAGTGATGCTTGCTTCATAGAATGAGTTTGGAAGTATTCCCTCCTCTTCTATTTTTTGGAAAACTTTAAAGAGAATCAGTGTTATTTCTTCTCTACATGTCTGGTAGAATTCAGAGGTGAATCTATCAGGCCCGGGGGTTTTGTTCTTCGGTAGTTTTTTGAATACCAATTCGATTTCGTCACTGGTGATTGGTCTGTTTAGTTTTTCTGTTTCTTGTTTGGTCAGTCTTGGATGGTTGTATTTTTCTAAGAAGTTGTCCATTTCTTCTATGTTTTACAGCTTGTAAGCATATAGATTCTCATAATATTCTCTTATGATTCTTTGTATTTCTGTGGGGTCCGTCGTGATTTTTCCTTTCTCATTTCTGATTGTGTTTATGTGTGCAGATTCTCTTTTTTTCTTAATGAGACTGGCTACGGGTTTATCTATTTTGTTTATTTTCTCAAAGAACCAGCTCTGGTTTCATTGATTTTTTCTATTGTTATATTCTTCTCGATTTTATTTATTTCTTCTCTAATCTTTATCATGTCCCTCCTTCTGGTGACTTTGGGCCTCATTTGTTCTTCTTTTTCCAGTTTCAGTAATTGTGTCTTTAGACTATTCATTTGGGAATGTTCTTCCTTCTTTAAATAGGCCTGGACTGCAATATACTTTCCTCTTAGAACTGCCTTTGCTGCGTCCCACAGAAGTTGTGGCTTTGGTTGTTGTTGTCATTAGTCTCCATATATTCTTTGATTTCTGTTTTGATTTGGTCATTAACCCATTGATTAATCAGGAGAATGTTGTTAAGTCTCCATGTATTTGTGAGTCTTTTTGATTTCTTTCTAAAATTTATTTCTAGTTTTATACCTTTGTGATCTGAGAAGTTGTTGGTAGAATTTCAATATTTTTGAAATTACTGAGGTTCTTTTTGTGGCCTAGTATGTGGTCTATTCTGGAAAATGTTCCATGTGCACTTGAGAAGAATGTGTATCCTGTTGCTTTTGGGTGTAGAGTTCTGTAGATGTCTGTTAGGTCTATCTGTTCTAGTGTGTTGTTCACTGCCTCTGTGTCTTTACTTATTTTCTGTCTCATTGATCTGTCCTCTGGAGTGAGTGGTGTGTTGAAGTCTCCTAAGATGAATGCATTGCTGTCTATTTCCTCCTTTAAGTCTGTAAGTATTTGTTTCACATATGCTGGTGCTCTTGTGTTGGGTGCATATAAATTTATAATGGTTATATCTTCTTGTTGGACTGACCCCTTTATCATTATGTAGTGTCCTTCTTTATCTTTTGCTACTTTCTTCGTTTTGAAGTCTATTTTGTCTGATACAAGTACTGCAACACCTGCTTTTTTCTCTTTGTTGTTTGCATGAAATATCTTTTTCCATCCCTTCACTTTTAGTCTGTGTATATCTTTGGATTTGAGGTCAGTTTCTTGTAGGCAGCATATAGATGGGTCTTGCTTTTTTATCCATTCTGTTACTCTGTGTCTTTTGATTGGTGCATTCAGTCCATTTACATTTAGGGTGATTATTGATAGATATGTACTTATTGCCATTGCTGGCTTTAGATTCGTGGTTACCAAGGGTTCAAGGGTTGCTTCTTTACTATCTAACAATCTAACTTAACTTTCTTGTTAAGTTATTGTAAACACAGTCTGATGTTTCTTTATTTTTCTCCCTTCTTATTCCTCCTCCTCCATTCTTTATATACTAGGTGTTTTATTTTTTGTCTTTAGTTAGTATTTGGATGGTCTGCTTTCTTTGCTATGATTTTATTTTCTCTGGTGACATCTTTTTAGCCTTAGGTGTGCTTCCAGCTAGAGCAGTCCATTTAAGATATCCTGTAGTGGTGGTTTATGAGAGGCAAACTCTCTCAACTTTCGTTTGTCTGGAAATTGTTTAATCCCTCCATCATATTTAAATGATAATCGTGCTGGATACAATATTCTTGGTTCGAGGCCCTTCTGTTTCATAACGTTAAATATATCATGCCATTCTCTTCTGGCCTGTAAGGTTTCTGTTGAGAAGTCTGATGATAGTCTGATGGGTTTTCCTTTGTAGGTGATCTTTTTTCTCTCTCTAGCTGCCTTTAATACCCTGTCTTTATCTTTGATCTTTGCCATCTTAATTATTATGTTTCTTGGTGTTGTCTTCCTTGGTTCCCTTGTGTTGGGAGATCTATGAGCTTCGGTGGACTGCGAGACTACTTCCTTCCCCAGCGAGGGAAAGTTTTCAGCAATTATTTCTTCAAAGACACTTGCTATCCCTTTTTCTCTCTCTTCTTCCTCTGGTACTCCTATAATGCGAATATTGTTCCGTTTGGATTGGTCACACATTTCTCTTAATATTCTTTCATTCCTAGAAATCCTTTTATCTCTCTCTGCCTCAGCTGCTCTGTACTCCTGTTCTCTGTTTTCTATTCCATTAACAGTCTTTGCATCTCATCCATTCTGCTGTTATGCCCGTCAATCGCTTGTCTGATTTCTGCATTGTCTTTCCTCACTTCCCTCACTTCCTCCCTCAGCTCTTGCACATTTCTCTGTAGGTCCATCAGCATGGTTATGACTTTTATTCTGAATTCTTTTTCAGGAAGACTGTGCATTTCCATCCCTTCAGACTGCCTCTCTGGGGTTGTCTGGTTGATTTTGGTCTGAACCATTTTCGTCTGTCTTTTCATGGCTATAGAATTGGTCACTGATAGTTGCCACGTATGTCAGCTGGGCTCTTTAAGACTTTAAAAAGAGAAGGAAAAAAAAAGAGAAAAAAAAGAAAAAAAAGAAAGAAAGAAAAGAAAAACAAAAACAAAAACAAAAAAACAAAAAAAAAACGCCCCACGGACGTAGATTCTGTGGGAATGCTCTAGGTGATGCTATTTCCCCACTATTCCACAGCCGTGGCTGTGCTGCTCTGCAGGGCCCTTTATCGCTCTGGCAGGGGTGGGAACGAATAGGAGGCTGTTGATCTCAGTGAGAAGTGTAAGTATGGCTACGCTTCCTCAGTCGCCAGCTAAGGCGTCTGAAACTCCCCTGGACTCCCAGCCTGCTGGGCTGAGTGTGCTGGGGCGATCCGGCTCCTCCGCTGGGCTCCTGTCTCTTTAAGACTGCTGAAGAAAGCGCGTGCTTTTTTTTTTCCTTCCCGGGAGCTGGCTGCAAGCACCCTGGCGCGTTCCCCACTCAGATCCTGCCCCTCTGTCTCTCCAATCTCCGCTGCACTGCGCAATGTGGGTCAGCGTTCCCCGCGCAGATCACCGGGGCTGGCTACTTCGCGGCGTGTACTTCCTCTCCCTCCCGGCTCTGAATCCTCTCCTCCCGCCGGTGCGCTGGGGTGGGGGAGGGCTCGGGTCCCGCCGGGTCGCAGCTCCGTATCTTACCCGCCTCTTGGGGTGCCGAGTCCTCTTGGGTGTAGCTGCACGCTGTGCACTTTTCTGTGTATTCTCGTCTCTCTTTTAGGAATAGATGTATTTGCATGTGTTTTCGTAGATAAATATAGTGTTGGGAGGAGATTTCTGCCGCCCTACTCACACCACCATCTTCCTGGAAGTCTGAATTTCTTCTTTGGAGAAGTGTCTGTTCAGCTCCTCTGCCCATTTTTTAAATGGCTTATTTGCTTTTTGTTTGTTGAGGTGCGTGAGCTGTTTATATAATTTGGATGTCAACCCCTTGTCAGATATGTCATTTATGAATATATTCGCCCATACTGTAGGAAGTCTTTTTGTTCTAGTGATGGTATCCCTTGCTGTACAGAAGCTTTTTAGTTTGATATAGTGCCATTCATTCATTTTTGCTTTTGTTTCTCTTGCCCGGGGAGACATGTTCATGAAGAAGTTGCTCATGTTTATGTCCAAGAGATTTTGCCTATATTTTTTGCTAAGAGTTTTATGGTTTCATGACTTACATTCACGTCTTTGATGCATTCTGAGTTCACTTTTGTGTATGGGGTTAGACAGTAATCCAGTTTCATTCTATTGCATGTAGCTGTCCAGTTTTGCCAGCACCAGTTGTTGAAGAGGATGTCATTTCCCCAGTGTATGTCCATGGCTCCTTTATCATATATTAATTGACTATATATGGTTGTTTAATATCTGGACTCCCTATTCTGCTCCACTGGTTAGTGGTCTGTTCCTGTGCCAGTACCAAATTGTTTTGATTACTGTGGCTTTGTAGTAGAGCTTGAAGATGGGGAGCATAATCCCCCCAGCTTTATTCTTCCTTCCCAGGATTTCTTTGGCTATTTGGGGTCTTTTGTGGTTCCATATGAATTTTAGAACAATTTGCTCTAGTTCATTGAAGAATGCTATTGTTATTTTGATAGGGATTGCATTGAATCTGTAGATTGCTTTAGGCAGGATGGCCATTTTGACAATATTAATTCTTCCTAGCCAAAAGCATGGGATGAATTTCCATTTATTAGTGTCCTCTTTAATTCCTCTTAAGAGTGTCTTTTTGTGACCTAGTATATCTATTCTTGAAATTATTCCATGTGCATTTGAGAAGAATGTGTATCCTCCTGCTTTTGGTTGTTGAGTTCTGTAGATGTTCTTTAGCTCCATCTGTTCCAATGTGTTGTTCAGTGCCTCTGTCTCTTTACCTATTTTCTCTCTGGTTGATCTGTCGTTTGGAGTGAGGGTGTGTTGAAGTCTCCTAGAATGAAAGCATGGCATCCTATTTCCCCTTTTAATTCTGTTAGTATTTTTTTCACATATGTAGGTGCTCCTGTGTTGCATAGATATTTATAATGGTTATATCCTCTTGTTGGATTGACCCCTTTATCATTATGTAATGTCCCTTTTTGTCTCTTGTTACTTTGTTTGTTTTGAAGTCTATTTTGTCTGATACAAGTACTACAACTACTGCCTGTTTCTCCCTATTAGTTGCATGAAATATCTTTTTCTGTCCCTTCACTTTTAGTCTGTGTATGTCTTTTGGTTTGAAGTGAGACTCTTGTAGACAGCATATAGATGGGTCTTGTTTTTTTATCCATTCAGTGACTCTATGTCTTTTGATTGGTGCATTCAGACCATTTACATTTAGGGTGATTATCTATAGGTGTGTACTTATTGCCATTTCAGGCTTTACATTCGTTTTTACCAAAGGTAAAAGGGTAACTTCCTTACTATGTAAGAGTCTAACTTAACTCACTTAGTATGCTATTACAAACACAATCTAAAGGTTTTTCTTTTTTTTCTCCTCCTTTTTCTCCCTCCTCCATTTTTATATATTAGGTATTATATTCTGTACTCTTTGTCTATCCCTTGACTAACTTTTAGGGGTAGTTGATTTAATTTTCCATTTCCTTAGTAATTAACTGTTTTACTTTCTTTACTGTGGTTTTCTTACCTCTCGTGAGATCTATTTAGCTTTAAGAACACTTCCATGTATAGCAGTCCCTCCAAAATACACTGTAGAGACTATTTGTGGGAGGAAAACTCTCTCAGCTTTTGCTTATCTGGAACTTGTTTAATCCCTCCCTCAAAGTTAAATGATAATCTTGCTGGATAGAGTATTCTTGGTTTGAGGACCTTCTACATCATTGCATTAAATATATCATGCCATTCCTTTCTGGCCTGTAAGATTTCTGTTGAGAAGTCTGATGTTAGCCTGATGGGTTTTCCTTGGTATGTGATCTATTTTCTCGGGCTGCTTTTATTTTATTTATTTTATATATAATTTATTTTGGTATCATTAATCTACAATTACATGTGCAATATTACGGTTATTAAACTACCCCCTTCATCAGGTCCCCCCAACAACCCCATTACAGTCACTGCCCATCAGCATAGTGAGATGCTATAGAATCACTACATGTCTCCTCTGACTAGTACAGCCCTCCCCGTGCCCCCCCAATATTACGTCTGCTAATCATGAAGCCCGTTTATCCCCCTTAACCCTCCCTTCTCACCCATCCTCCCCAGTCCCTTTCCCTTTGGTAACTAGTAGTCCGTTCTTGGGTTCTGTGAGTCTGCTGCTGTTTGGTTCCTTCAGTTTTTTTTTCTTTGTTCTTATACTCCACATATGAGTGAAATCATTTGGTACTTGTCTTTTTTGGCTTGGCTTATTTCCCTGAGCATAATACCCTCTAGCTCTATCCATGTTGTTGCAAATGTCTGGATTTCTTTGCTTCTTATGGCTAAATAATATTCCATTCTGTATATGTACCACCTCTTCTTTATCCATGCATCTACTGATGGACACTTGGGTGACTTCCATTTCTTGGCTATTGTAAATAGTGCTGCGATAAACAAAGGAGTGCATATGTCTTTTTCAAACTGGGCTGCTGTAGTCTTAGGGTAAATTCCTAGGAGTGGAATTCCTGGGTCAAATGGTATTTCTATTTTGTGTCTTTTGAGGAACCTCCACACTGCTTTCCACAATGGTTGAACTGATTTGCATTCCCACCAGCAGTGTAGGAGGGTTCCCTTTTCTCCACATCCACGGCAACATTTGCTTTTGTTTGTGTTTTGGATGTTGGCCATGCTCACTGGTGTGAGGTGTTATCTCATTGTGGTTTTAATCTGCATTTCTCTGATGATTAGTGATGTGGAGCATCTTTTCATGTGCCTGTTGGCCATCTGAATTTCTTCTTTGGAGAAGTGCCTATTCGTGTCCTCTGCCCCTTTAATTGGATTATTTACTTTTTGTTTGTTAAGGTTTGTGAGTTCTCTCTATATTTTGGATGTCAATGCGTTATCAGATACGTCATTTATGAATATATTCTCCCATACTGTAGGATCTTTTTTTGTTCTACTGATGGTGTCCTTTGCTGTACAGAAGCTTTTCAACTTGATATGGTCCCACTTGTTCATTTTTGCTTTTGTTTCCTGTGCCCAGGGAGATATGTTCATGAAGAAGTTGCTCATGTTTATGTCTAAGAGATTTTTGCCTCTGTTTTTTTCGAAGAGTTCTATGGTTTCATGACTTACATTCAGGACTTTGATCCACCACGAGTTTACCTTTGTGTATGGGGCTAGACAGTAGTCCAGTTTCATTCTCTTACATGTAGCTGTCCAGTTTTGCCAACACCAGCTGCTGAAGAGGCTGTCATCACCCCCATTGTATATCCAAGGCATTTTTATCAAATATTAATTGACTGTATATGTTTGGGTTAATGTTTGGGTTTTCCATTCTGTTCCACTGGTCTGCGGGTCTGTTTTTGGGCCAATACCAAATTGTCTTGATTACTGTGGCTTTGTAGTAGAGCTTCAAGTCAGAGAGCGTAATTCCCCGTTTTTTTCATCCTTCTCAGGATTGCTTTGGCTATTCAGGGTCTTTTGTGATTCCATAGGAATTTTAGAATTATTTGTTCCAGTTCATTGAAGAAATCTGTTGGTAGTTTGATAGGGATTGCATTGAATCTGTAGATTGCTTTAGGTAGTACAGCCATTTTGACAATATTTATTCTTCCTAGCCAAGAGCATGGATTCATTTCCATTTCTTAGTGTCTGCTTTAATTTCTCTTAGGAGTGTCTTGTAGTTCTCAGAGTACAGGTCTTTCACTTCCTTCGTTAGGTTTATTCCTATGTATTTTATCCTTTCTGCTGCAATTGTGAGTGGAATTGTTTTTCTGATTTCTCTTTCAGTTAGTTCATCATTAGTGTATAGGAAAGCAACAGATTTCTGTGTGTTAATTTTGTATCCTGCAACTTTGCTGAATTCAGGTATTAGTTGTTGTAAGTTTGGAGTGGAGTCTTTAGGGTTTTTTATGTACAATATCAATTCATCTGCAAATAGTGACAATTTGACTTCTTCTTTACCAATCTGGAGGCCATGTATGTCTTTGTTTGGACTGCCGTGGCTAGGACCTCCAGTACTATGTTGAATAACAGTGGAGAGAGTGGGCGTCCTTGTCTTGTTCCCGATCTTAGATTAAAATCTTTCAGCTTCTCACTGTTAAGTATGATGTTAGGTGTGGGTTTGTCATATATGGCCTTTATGATGTTGAGGTACTTGCCATCTATACCCATTTTGTTGAGAGTTTTAATCAGGAATGGATGCTGAATTTTGTCAAATGCTTTTTCAGCAACTATGGGGATGATCATGTGGTTTTTGTTCTTCTTTTTGTTGATGTGGTGGATGATGTTGATGGATTTTCGAATGTTGTACCATCCTTGCATCCCTGGGATGAATCCCTCTTGTTCATGGTGTATGATCCTCTTGATGTATTTTTGAATTCGGTTTGCTAATATTTTGTTGAGTATTTTTCACCTAGATTCATCAAGAGTATTGGTCTGTAATTTTGTTTTTCAGTGAGGTCTTTGCCCGGTTTTGGTATTAGAGTGATGCTGGCTTCATAGAATGAGTTTGGACGTATTCCCTCCTCTTCTAGTTTTTGGAAAACTTTAAGGAGAATGGGTGTTATTTCTTCTATATATGTCTGGTAGAATTCAGAGGTGAATACATCTGGTCCGCGCTTTCTTCTTGGGTAGTTTTTTGACTACCGATTCAATTTCGCTGCGGGTGATTGGTCTGTTTAGTTTTTCTGTTTCTTGCTTGGTCAATCTTGGAAGGTTGTATATTTCTAAGAAGCTGTCCATTTCTTTTAGGTTTTCCTGCTTGTTAGCATATAGAGTCTCATAATATTCTCTTATAATTCTTTGTATTTCTGTGGGGTCCATCGTTATTTTTCCTTCCTCATTTCTGATTCGGTTTATGTTTGTGTGTTGATTCTTTTTCTCTTAATGAGTCTGGCTAGGCATTTATCTATTTTGTTTATTTTTTCAAAGAAGCAGCTCTTAGTTTTATTGATTTTTTCTATTGTTTTATTCTTCTCAATTTTATTTGTTTCTTCTCTGATCTTTATTATGTCCCTCCTTCTGGTGACTGTGGGCCTCATTTGTTCTTCTTTTTACAATTTCAGTAATTGTGTCTTTAGACTATTCATTTGGAAATGTTCTTCCCTCTTAAATAGGCCTGGATTGCAATATACTTGCCTCTTAGAACTGCCTTTGCTGCGTCCCACAGAAGTTGTGGCTTTGGTTGTTGTTGTCATTAGTCTCCATATATTCTTTGATTTCTGTTTTGATTTGGTCATTAACCCATTGGTTAATTAGGAGAATGTTGTTAAGTCTCCATGTATTTGTGAGTCTTTTTGTTTTCTTTCTAAAATTTATTTTTAGTTTTATAACTTTGTGATCTGAGAAGTTGGTTGGTAGAATTTGAATATTTTTGAATATACTGAGGTTCTTTTTGTGGCCTAGTATGTGGTCTATTCTGGAAAATGTTCCATGTGCACTTGAGAAGAATGTGTATCCTACTGCTTTTGTGTACAGAGTTCTGCAGATGTCTGTTAGGTCCATCTGTTCTAGTGTGTTGTTCAGTGCCTCTGTGTCTTTACTTATTTTCCGTCCAGTTGATCTGTCCTTTGGAGTGAGTGGTGTGTTGAAGTCTCCTAAAATGAATGCATTGCTGTCTATTTCCTCCTTTAACTCTTTTACTACTTGTTTCACATATGCTGGTGTTCCTGTGTTGGGTGCATATATATTTATAATGTTATATCTTCTTGTTGGACTGACCCCATTATTTTGTAATGTCCTTCTTTATCTTTTGTTACTTTGTTGTTTTTGAAGTCTCTTTTGTCTGATACAAGTACTGCAAAGTGTGCTTTTTTCTCTTTGTTGTTTGCATGAAATATCTTTTTCCATCCCTTCACTTTTAGTCTGTGTATATCTTTGGGTTTGAGGTGCGTCTCTTGTAAGCAGCATATAGATGGGTCTTGCTTTTTTATCCATTCTGTTAGTCTGTGTCTTTTGATTGGTGCATTCAGTCCATTTACATTTTTCTGTGAATATCGATAGATATGCACTTATTGCCAATGCTGGCTTTAGATTTGTCATTTCCAAAGGTTCAAGGGTTGCTTCTTTTCTATCTAACAATGTAACTTAACTTTCTTGTTAAGTTTTTGTAAACACCGTCTGATGTTTCTTTTTTTTCTCCCTTTTATTCTTCCTCCTCCATTCTTTATATACTAGGTGTTTTATTCTTTGCCTTTAGTTAGTATTTGGATGGTCTGCTTTCTTTGCTATGATTTTATTTTCTCTGGTGACATCTTTTTAGCCTTAGGGGTGCTTCCCTCTAGAGCAGTTCGTTTAAGATATTATGTAGTCGTGCTTTATGAGAGGCAAATTCTCTCAATTTTCTTTTGTCTGGAAATTGTTTAATTCCTCTGTCATATTTAAATGAGAATCGTGCTGGATACAATATTCTTGGTTCGAGGCCCTTCTGTTTCATTACGTTAAATATATCATGGCATTCTCTTCTGGCCTCTAAGGTTTCTGTTGAGAAGTCGAATGATAGTCTGATGGATTTTCCTTTGTAGGTGATCTTTTTTCTCTCTCTAGCTGCCTGTCATACTCTGTCTTTATCTTTGATCTTTGCCATTTTAATTATTATGTGTCTTGGTGTTGTCTTCCTTAGGTCCCTTGTGTTGGGAGATCTGTGGGCTTCCGTGGACTGTGAGACTATTTCCTTCCCCAGCCTGGTGAAGTTTTCAGCAATTATTTCTTCAAAGACACTTTCTATCCCTTTTTCTCTCTCTTCTTCTCCTGGTACTCCTATAATGTGAATATTGTTCCATTTGGATTGGCCTCACAGTTTTCTTAATATTCTTTCATTTCTAGAGATTCTATTATCTCTCTCTGCCTCAGCTTCTCTGTATTCCTGTTCTCTGATTTCTATTCCATTAACAGTCTCTTGCATCTCACCCAATGTGCTGCTAAGCCCATCGATCGCTTGTCTGATTTCTGCATTGTCTTTCCTCACTTCCCTCACTTCCTCCCTCAGTTCTTGCACATTTCTCTGTAGGTCCATCAGCATGGTTATGACTTTTATTCTGAATTCTTTTTCAGAAAGACTGTGCATTTCCATCCTTCAGTCTCCCTCTCTGGGGTTGTCTGGTTGATCTTAGTCTGTACCATATTCCTCTGTCTTTTCATGGCTATAGAAGTGGTCACTGGTTGTTGCCACGTATGTCAGCTGGGCTCTTCAAGACTTTAAAAAGAAAAAAAAATGGTAAGAAAGAAAGAAAAAAGAGAAGAAAAAACAACCAAAAAAAAAAAATGCCCACCCGGAGTAGATTGTGTGGTGATGCTGTAAGTGACGGTGTTGCCCCACTATTCTGCAGCTGTAGTCGCACCGCTACACAGGGCCATTTATAGCTCTGGCCAGGGTGTGATCAAATGGGAGGCTGTTGATCTCTGTGGGAAGTCTAAGTGTGGGCACCCTTTCCCAGTCGCCATCTAAGGGTCCGAAACTCCCCAGGACTCCCAGCCTGCTGTGCTGAGTGTGCCGGCGTGATCCGGTTCCTCCGCTGGGCTCCTGTCTCTTTAATACCGCTGAAAAAAGCGCACTTTTTTTTCCTTCCCAGGAGCCGGCTGCAACACCCTGGCGCATTCCTGGCTCAGATTCTGCACCCTCTGTCTCTCCAATCTCCGCTACACCGCATGAGGTGTGTCCGCGCTCCCCGTGCAGGTCACCAGGGCTGGTTATTTCATGGGGTGTACTTCCACTCCCTCCTGGCTCTGAATCCTCTCCTCCCACTGGTACGGAGGAGTGGGTGAGTGCTCGGGTCTCGCCAGGTCGCGCCTCCATATCTTATCCACTTCGCGGTGTGCTGTGTCCTCTCAGGTGTAGCTGCATGCTGTGTGCTTTCCTGTGTATTCTGGTCTCTCTTTTAGGAATAGTTGTATTTGCTGTATTTTCATAGATATATATAGTTTTTGGAGGAGATTTCTGCCACCCTGCTCACGCCTCCATGTTCCCAGAAGTCCTCTCTGGCTGCTTTTAGTAGTCTTTCCTTATCCTTGATCTTTGCCATTTTAATTATTATATGTCTTGATGTTGTCTTCCTCAGGTCCCTTGTGTTGGGATATCTGTGCACTTGCATGGCCTAAGAGACTATCTCCTTCCCCAGATTGGGGAAATTTTCAACAATAACCTCCTCAAAGTCACTTTCTATCCCTTTTTCTCTCTTTTCTTCTTCTTGTACCCCTACAATGTGAATATTGTTCTGTTTGGATTGGTCACACAGTTCTCTCAATATTCTTTCATTCCCAGAGATCCTTTTTTCTCTCTGTGCCTCACCTTCTTTGTATTCCTCTTCTCTAATTTCTATTTCATTTATCGTTTCCTCCACCAAATCTAACCTGTTTTTAAAACCCTCTGTTGTGTTCCTTAATGATTAGATCTCCATTGCAAATTCGTTCCTGAGTTCTTGAATATTTTTGTGTACCTCCATGAGCCTGTTTATGATTTTTATCTTGAAATCTCTTTCTGGAAGATTGATGAGATCTGTTTCATTTGACTTCTTTTTTTCATGTTTTTGGTATATTTGTTTGAACCAGGTTCCTTTCACGTTTAATATTTGTATATGGCACACTGTAGTGCCCAGAAGCTCTAGTCTTTGGAGCTGCTTGGCCCCTGGAATGATGTCAGGGGTCCCAGGGGCGTGGTGCTGGTGCCAGGGATATTAAAGAGCTATTTGCTGCTTCCCGGCTGTTATGCCTGTCTCCACTGCCAGAACCAGTGGGCTGAATACATAGGTGTAAGCCTCTGTGCTTTGCGTTTGTATTATCCATAGGCAGGGCTTCCCTCTGGCTGGCCTGATGCCAGGGCAGGGGCTGCTGGTTTGGGAGCCAGGTGTGGACTGGCCAGGAGGAAGGTGCAGCCTTCTGCGTGTCATGCTGGGGACCCTTGGAGCTGTGTATCCAGCCAGGGGTATGGAGTGCCTGTAGCTCTTGAAAGTTCCCAACCTGCTGGGCAAAGTGAGCCTGGACAATTTTGTCTACCTGTCCTTTCTCCTGAGCAGTGAGCTCTGTGTAATCCTTGCCCCTTTAGCAGCCCTCTCGCTGTTAGGAAGCCTCTCAGACTGCCCTCCTTTCTTTTGTCCAAGAATGGCTGGTTGTGGGTACCTGTTTTCTACAGACAGCTGGAATCTCAGTCTCTCCAGGTATTCTGCCTGTGTTAGATTTCCAACTCCACGAATCACCAGAGCACCATGTAATGTAGATTTGTGCCTCCAGAGCACATCTCTAAGGTTCGGGGTTCAGCAGTCCCAGGCCTCCACACTTCCTCCTGCTGGTGAGTTGGGGTGGGGGAAGGGCTTGGGTCCTGTTGGATGACAGCTTTGGTACATTATCCTGTTCCATGAGGTCTGCTCTGTTCTCTAGGTGTATGCAGTGTGGTCCAGCCTTTTTTCCTGTTGCTCTTCAGGATTAGTTGTATTAATTATATTTTCATATTACATGTGATTTAAGGAGGAGGCCTTTATCTTACCTCTCATGCCATGAATCCCCTTCAAGGTATTTTATTATAGTCCAGAATGACTACTGAAGCTTCAGTATCTCAGACAAGAGGAAAAAGGAATGAGGAACAAATGCACCCACCTTCAAACTGAGTCAGTGCTTTTAAAGCAGGCTCCAATTCTAAGGAGCTCTCATAACACTTTTTAAACATTTCTTTGGCCATAACTTAGTCACTTTTCCAGGGCCAGTTGGAAGGGAATCTGGAAATATAGTAGGCACATGGATATACCAAGTAAAATGGAATTTCTAATAGTAAGGAGGAAGGGGAGAATAGACTTTGGACTGCAACTATCATTTGCTTCCACAATCTATGAATTCAAAATGTTTAAGAATAGCATCCTTTCCCTCCCTTCATACTTCAACATCTAGCTCCTGTGGTGTGTCTGTGCAAATAGGACAGGAAAAGGGACAATTGTTAAGCGTGGTCTTAGATCCAGACTGAAGGGGCAGCCATAGCAGTGCCTCTCCTCCAATCAGGTAGAGTCCACAGAGCCAAATAGATTTTCCTGAGAGCCTAAGGAGTAGCCAAATGATGGCATTTGGTAATAGAGACGGGGTGTGTGGTTTGAGATAAACTTGTTAGAATCCTTGAAGAATGAGAAAGATTTACAGTAGGAAGAGAAGGGAGGTGGACTAGGAACCATGGTTGGGAGAACAAGTATATCTGTGCCACCACATTCTTGTGTGAAACTCCAAGGGCTTCTAAAATTCTAAATTCAAACCTGGCCTTTCATGTTGTTTTGAAAATACAGTCATACCTCAGAGATTTTGTGGGTTCAATTCTAGACTTCCTCAACAAAGCAAATATTGTAATAAATCAAGTCAAATGAATTTTTTGGTTTTCCAGTGCATATAAAAGTTGTTTATGCTATAGTGTAGTCTATTAAGTGTGCAATAGCATTATATCTAAAAAAAATTACATACATTAAATTTTAAAAATATAGCTAAAAAATGCTAACCATCATCTGATCTTTCAGTGAGTCACAATCTTTTTGCTGGTAGAGGGGCTTGCACTGATGCTGATCAGCGTGGTGGTTGCTGAAGGTTGGAGTAACTGGGGCAATTTCTTAAAATAATACAACAGTGAAGTTTGCCTCATCAATTCATGAACAATTTCACTACAGCATATGATGCTGTTTGATACCATCATTTTACCTACAGTAGATCTTCTTTCAAAATTGGAGTCAGTCCTCTCAAACCTCGCCACTACTTTATCAACTAAGTTTATTGAATATTCTATATCCTTTGTTGTCATTTCAACAATCTTCACAGCATCTTCACCAGGAATAGATTCCATCTCAAGAAACCACTTTCTTTGCTCATTCATAAGAAACAGCTCCTCATACATTAAAGTTTTATCATGAGATTGCAGCAATTCAGTCACATCTTTAGGCTCCACTTCTAATTCTGGTTTTCTTGCTATTTCCACATTTGCAGTTACTTCCTCCACTAAAATCTTGAACCCCTCCAAGTCATCCTCAAGGGTTGGAATCAACTTCTTCCAAACTCCTGCTAATGTTGATATTTTGACCTCTTTCCAAAAATCATGAAATTCTTAATGACATCCAGAATGGTGAACCCATTCCAGAAAGTTTTCAATTTACTTTGCCTAGCTCCACCAGAGGCATCACTATGTATAACAGCTATAGACTTTACAAAATGTAATTCTTAAATAATAAAACTTGAAAGTCAAAATTACTCCCTGAGCCATGGGCTGCAGAATGGATGTTGTGTGAGCAGGCATGAAACCAACATTCATCTAATTATACATCTGTCAGAGCTCTTGAGCAATCGGGTGCATTGCCAGTGAGCAGTCATATTTTGAAAGGAACCTTTTTTCCTGAGCTGTAGGCCTCAACCGTGGGCTTAAAATACTCAGTTAACCACCTTGTAAATAGATGTGCTATCACCCAGGCTTTGTTGCTACATTTGTAGAGCACAGGCAGAGTAGATTTAGCATGTTTCTTAAGGGCCTTAGGATTTTTAGAATGGTAAATAAGCACTGGCTTTGTGTTAAAGTCACCAGCTGCATTAGCCCCTAATAAGAGAGTCAGCCAATGCTTTGGAGCTTTGAAACCAACTATTGACTTCTCTTTAGCTATGAAAGTCCTAGATGGCATCTTCTTCCAATAGAAGGTTGTTTTGTCTAAAATCTGCTGTTTAGTGCAGCCACCCTCATAATCTTAACTAGATCTTCAGGATAACTTGTGGCAGCTTCTATATCAGCAATTGCTACTTCACCTTGCACTCTTATGTTATAGAGACAGGTTGTTTCCTTAAACCTCACAAACCTACGTCTGCTAGTTTCCAACTTTTCTTCTGCAGCTTCCTTAGCTCTCTCAGCCTTATAGAATCGAAGAGAGTTAGGGTCCTCCTCTGGATTAGACTTTGTCTTAAGGGAAATTTGTGGCTGGTATGATCTTTTATCTAGACCATTGGAACTTTCTCCATATCAGCAATAAGTCTATGCTTTTATCTTCTTATCATTTGCATGTACACTGGAGTCATTTTTAGTTTCCTTCAAGAACTTTTTCTCTGCATTCATTACTTGGCTAACTGTTGGGCACAAGAGGCCTAGCTTTTAGCCTAACTAGGCTTTTGGCATGCCTTCCTCACTAAGCTTGAACATTTCTAGCTTTTGATTTAAAGTGAGAGACATGTGACTCTTCATTTCACTTAAACACTTAGAGACTATTATAGGGTTATTAATTGGCCTAAACTCAATATTGTGTCTCATGGACTAGGGCAGACAGAGGAGAGGGAGAAAGATGGGGGAGTGGCTGTTTGGTGGACCAGTCATTTCAACAATCTTCACAGTATCTCTACCAGGAGTAAATTCACCATTTTATAATATGGGCCCAGTTCATTGTGATTCAAAACAATCACAATAGTAATATTAAAGGTCACTGATCACAGATAACGGCAACAAATATAACAATAATGAAAAATTTGGAATACCGTGAGAATTACCAAAATGTGATACAGACATTAAGAGATCAAATGCTGTTGGAAAACTGGCACCTATAGACTTGCTGGATACAGGGTTGCCACAAGCCTTCGAATTCAGTAGGTCTGAGGCAGTGTGAAAGAATTTGCATTTACAAGAGCTTCAGTGATGCTGACGCTGCTAGGAACCACAATTTTAGAATTACGGTTGTAGAAAATCTAATAACATGGAAAGTGCTCATGGCATATTGTCAAGTGAAAAAAAAACAGGTTCCAAAATAGAATTATATTCATGACCTCATTTTGGTAGAACAGATGTGTTTGTATACACATCAGCAGAGGTCTGTAAAGATGTACAAATTGTTAACAGGTAGATTTATAAGTGTTTTTTTTGTGTGTGTGTTTGTAAATTGTTTACAATTAACATTTGTAATAATTGTTTTTATTTTGCTTATTGTGGTAAAATGCACATAAAATAACAGTTACCATCTTAACCATTTTTAAGTGTACAATTCAGTGAGTAAGCTCATTCACACATTCCCACTGTCCATCCCAAAACTCTTTTCATCTTGTAAAATTGAAACTCTACACCCATTAAACAAGGACTCTCCATTATTCCCACCCCTCAGCTCCTGGCACCAGCATTCTACTTTCAGTCTCTATGAACTTGACTCTTCTAGGTACCTCGTATAAGTGGAATCATAATAATCATAAGGTGGTTTGTAGTTGTTTTAAAGAAAAAGAATTGATAAGAATCGGGAGGAGTAGTCAAAGTGGTAACGGACGGTTATACCACTTTAGAGAAAGAGACAGGATGGCATAATGACAGAACAGAGAAGAACAAAGTGAGAACTAGATATTGGAAAAATGATGATGAGTTTGATTTGGGATATATAAATTTTAAGGTGACTGCAAGACACCTAGCTGAAGAAAACTAGGAGTATGTTCATCAAAGAAGTTAGAAGAATATTTCACAAAGGAGGACATAAAAGAGGAGAGTTATCATTAGTATCAATGCTGTCAATTTAATATGTTCATGGCTTCTCAATGCCTATAGGATAGAGTATAAATTTCTTACCATGATATTCAAGGCCATGACAATTCCATCTTACCTACCTTTCCAAAATTTTTTCCTGTGACAATGCTAAAGTGAGCCTTTTTGATAAGGTGCACTTCAGACAAGTTACCCTGTTTTTTTTTAATCTAGAACACATAGAGCACTCTGCCTACTTGTCATCATTGGATGTATCTTCTGCCCATCACCACTTATCTAAATCCTACCTATTTTCTATACCCTGACCCTATTTCACCTCCTCCATGAAGATTAATGTGGCACCATGAGGATGAACCTCTCAGACCTCTGACTGCATTGAGCACAGTTGACTGAGGGCTCCAGCTACTGCCCTTCGAAATTCATCGCTGTGTGCATACCAAGGCTCTGCTTCCTATGGGCTGCTCCCAACCAATGTCTGAGCATGGCAGAGATCCTAAGGTATACCCATTCCTGGGAGATACCAGACTCCTCTGACAGGAGACTGAAAAATCTCAAACAGCCTCGTCAAAATTCCCTTGAGACTGCACTGGTATAGGAGATACTTCCATCCAATCTTCCTCCTCTCCTTCCTTCCTTCCCTCAGGGTCAGTCTTGCTTTGTAGTCTGATGGCTCTCCCCTTATTTGCCTCCCCATTTTCTCTCAGAGGCATTTCCTTTAACAAATTTCCTGCATAGTTAATCTTGTCTTGAATCCATTTTTCAAGGACCCAGACAGACAACAGCTGTACTGGTAGGGGTCCACAAAAAAAGGTGGTGAGATAGGAATCTGGACTGGCTCGTCTACTGCCCATCAGGCAAAGAGGATGTCTTCCTGATTAGTAGGCGAGGTGTAGATAATTCCTGGCATAAGGTGGTAGCACAACTGCTAAAGATTTCACCAGTGTTAACCTGGAAAATGTCCCAGTGGAGAGGAATGCTTTAGCAGATATGATGATACAGGCATTTGAAAACCAAGGTGGGGTGGGAACAATGCCTACAAAGAGTAAAATTGGGTGGTAGATACTAACTTGTATTAATACCCTGCAGAAAAATCATGAGAGACTGAGGGCCATTAACAGACATTTTTTGGTTGAGAGAACCGTAAGGCTTTTGGGATGGCTTACAGAGAGACCTTTTCCTCTGTTAGGAGAAAGGAATACATGGCTGAGTGGCAGGATGAAGACCTAATTGTTAGAGCACCAGAGACGTTAGAATGCTCTAAAGCCAAGGCAGGTCTACAACAGCCTTCTAAGAGCAGTATAAAGACAGCAGTCTGGACTGGGGGGAGTTGCTCCTTCAAGACACAGTGTATGTATAAAACCAGAGGCTTCTATGTGGTGCTGTGTCCTCACTAGTAAGAGAACATGGGTCTGGGAACCAAGAGATAGAAGCAGGAATGACTCCACTTATTATCACACCCAGTACTCCATTGACAGACTTTACACTTTCTGTTCCAACTCTTCACTCTGCAGGGTTAGAAGTCCTAGTCCCCAAAGAGAGTACACTTTTGCCAGGGGATGTAGCAAGCATCCCACTGAATTACAAGTTGCAGCCACTGCCAGGCACTTTGAGCTCCATGTGTCCAGGAACCCACAGCTGAGAAGAATTTCCATCCAGCAGGAGTAATTGACCCTGATCAGCACGAGGGCTATTTTTACACAGTGGGAACAAGGAAGAACACGTGTGGAAGCCAGGCATCCACCTGGGTGCCTCCTGGCACTATCTTGCTTTGTTATGACCATTAATGGACATAGGAAGCAACCCTGGCCTAAGAAAGGTTTGATTACCAATAGCTCAGAACTTCCTAGAAAGGGTCTGCTGTGAAAATTTGGGTCACATCACCAGATGAGTTACCAAGACCTGCCAAGGGTGAGGGAAAATTGATAGTGAAGGAGGAAGAAGATGAGTAGCAGCTGTGGCCCACAGATCAATTGCAGCAACAGAGGCTAAGGTTTGTTCCACCAAATGCCATCTTCTGAGTTTCCCCTCAGGAAGAAAGGCCCACAGGAACCATGGAGGAGTTGCTTCCCAAGTGGTGGGAAAAGGTTGATCTGTATGGGGGGCAAAGGGTAGACAGTATTGACCATGAGAATGTACCTCTCAGATCTCCAAGTGCAAGGAGTGTAATTGACCAAAGGCCCCAACTGCTGCCATCTGATGTCCATGACTAGTTTTGCTCTGAGGCTAGCATCTTGCAGGCTGCTTCCAGGCAATGCCTGAGTGTGGAGAAAGTGAAAGTTCCTATGGCCAGGATTCTCACCTGGCCCTGGTCAGCTTGCTCACTACACATGTGTGGGCAATACGTTGTTATTGACTCTATATAAAGGCTCCACCCAGTGCTCCGGGCTGCTGCACGGCTACAGGAGAGCAGAGACTGGAGTGGTGGCAGCACTGAGGACAGACTGAGATGGCTGCAGGGGCAGAGAAGCCCAGAGGCAGAGACTAAGGAGGATTACAGACCTGCAGGCTGCTGGATGCAGACTGATCCTAGTGCTCAAACTATCAAGGGGGAAATTAATCCAGGTAATAAACCCTTTTACCCAGGAGCATTACATTATCATTCCTCAGTCTCACTGAATCCACAGTGAACTTGCCCAGGGCTGAAACCCATTGGCAAGACACCGAGTGAGTCAAGGAAACTGAAGTGGGCTGGCCATTCCTGGGGGACATGGGTCTCATCTGGTGGGTGACTTTGGCTCAAGAACTCCCTAGTGGTCTTGCTCTACTTTCCTTAACCTGCTCTCTGGTTTAAGAAGCTTTCCCCCAACTTGCTTTCTGTACTTCCCTCTCTCTTTAACTCAGGGTCAGATTACCTTATATTTGCAGTCTTAAAGCTCTCCCAAGTTAGCCTGGCTTCCTTCTGTTTTTCTCTCACAGGCATTTACCCTAGTAAACTGTTACACATTTTCTCACCTGAGGCATATTGCCCCTGGGCAAGTTCACTCTGGATTTCGTGAGACTGAATAACAATAATGGAACATTAAGGGTAAAAGGGTTTATACCAAGCTTTATCCTCACAGTGGCAGGTCCAATGCTGGAATCACATCTGCTCCTGGGACAGTCTACGTGCAGCAAGTCCACCTCCATCTCTGCCTCCAGGCAGAGCACTGGGCAGAGAGCTCTTTATGTAATAACACTGGCAATAATAGCTCATTGTCAACAGGTGTATAAGCAGTAGCCTATCAGTAGGCCCAATTACAACATCAAACAGTTTAGGGTCAGGTGACGATCCTAGCCATAGGATCTTTCACCTTCCCTACACACATTCAATTCTGTCTTTGCATCAGCTTCTTAGAGGACCTGGACTAAACACTTGCCTTAAGCCCCAGCTTTCAGTGATAATTTCCTACTTTGAACTTTACAACACTTTCCTCTACCACCCACCTGACACTTCCAAAATGTACCTAGGAAATAAAATTTGTCTTTATGCCTCTTCTCAATTAGTTTAGAAGTCTCCTGGTGGTAGTCACCTCACCAACCTCTGCATTTCGTCACATGCCCTGAACACAGAAGGAGCTCAGTTCAACCATCATGAGTGTAGAGAAAATGGAAGTTCCTATGGCCAGGATCCTCACCTGTTCCTAATCTACTTGATGATGTAATTGGCCTAGTGCTGGGCTAATGCTTACACACCTGTTGGCAATGAGCCATTATTGCTTGTGTTACTACATAAAGAGCTCCGTCCAGTTCTCTACCAGAGGCAGAGATGGAGATGGATTTTGGACTTGTCAGAGCCAGACCACTCTACCTGCCACCATAAGAATACAGCTTGGTATAAGCCCTTTAACCCTTAATGTTCCATTGTTGTTTATTGGTCTTACTGAATCCAGACTGAACTTGCCCAGGGCTGAAACCCTCACGCAAGACAATAGAAAAGTTGTCACGGGTGCTGAGTTGTTCCAACAATCCTACACCCCAGACTTGATGGTCTCCACTTACTTCAACTTCCTATCATACTATCCCTTTCCCACTCTCCAAATTCCCCTACTTGAAATGGTTCTCCATCTATGGATAAAGTGAAGGTTCCTATGGCCAGGATTTTCACCTGGCCCTGGTCAGCTAGCTCACTACACACCTGTGGGCAATACATTGCTATTGACTCTATATAAAGAGCTCTGCCCAGTGCTCTGCGTACGAGGTAGCAAGGCTGCAGGAGAGCAGAGATTCGAGTGGTGGCAGCACCGAGGACAGAGACTGAGACGGCTGCAGGGATAGAGAGGCCCAGAGGCAGAGACCAGCTTGCTACATGCAGACTTTCCCAGAGTGGATGGTATTCTAGGGATTGGCCTGGCACCATGGGAATAAAGTTGGGTATGAACCCTTTTACTCCAAGAACATTCCATTGTCATTTTTCAGTCTTACTGACTCCATAGTGAACTTGCCCAGGGCTGAAACCCATTGGCAAGACACCATCCTTTCAGGGTCCTTTAATCCTCAGTTCCCTGCCCCACTAGGGGTAGTGGGGCAGGGAGGGTGTGGGATAGAGAGCTAACTATCAACCAAAACTTTGTGACTCGTGCCCCCCTTCTTCAGTGTGGAGTTGTTGCTGGAAAGTGGCCAGCCAGCCCAGGACTACATTGCCAAGCTTGCCCTTGTATTTAGCCAGGGGACTTTAAGAAGCAGGACTCCTCTTCCACTTGTCTCCTTCCTCATTCTCTAGTTGAATACAGAGGACTCTGAAATGGTGAGGCCATAAGATGGAAGTCCTTGAATCACCATGTGGAGGGGAGCTGCCCACCGTACCCAGGAACACCTACACTGGAATGTTTTATGAGTGAACAATGACCTTGTATTATGTTAGATCACTGAAATTTGGGGGGTTGTTTGTTACAGTTGCTAGTATTGTTCTATGTAATATAGAAATCATTTGTCCTTTTCTTGGCTACTCACCATTTTAACTCCCTTTATTTAAAGGGAGTCTCCCATTATGGGACTTTTGATGCCAAATGGGTTAGAGCCTTCTCAGGCTAGGGTGTGGGCATGTTACTTAGTCTCTGATAATCTGCCACATTCTCACTCAAAACTATGAAGGTGGGAGTATTGCAAAGATACATGACCATGTAGAAAGTATTCACAGGGTTGGTATGGCCTTGAGAATCCAGGGGCTGTGACAGCAAGGCATGGCAACAGTGGTGTTTAGGTCTATGTCCTAACAAGACTGTTCTTATGGTATGACCTTGTCTGTATTTCCTGCTTCTAGATTCACTTGCTTTATGACTTTTCTCCAGCTTTGTTGACAATTCCTTCCTCCCAATATTTAATTTTTTTCTTTAGAGATCCAGAATCAATTTCCATCTACAGCATCTTTTGCATTCACATTGGACTCTCCTCCCAAACTAGAGTCAGTGGGATTGCTACTTATTAAGCACCTAGTGGCACTGTGGTAGACACTTTACATATGCGACACTTAATTTAATCCTTCCAACTACTCTATTGGGTCAGTATTATAATTGCCATTCATAAATGAGAAAATTTCAGCTCAAAGAGATTAACCTTTTTTTCCAGTTAAACTGCTTGTATCACTTGGAATTCAGTTTTGATGGCATCAAGGCATGTTTTCCTGTTGCACCAGAAACCCTTCACTAATTCCTAATTCTTGCAGTGCTTCTTTCTAGGGCTTCTTCTAGCCTGTTACTGGCTCTGGAAGTTTCCTACTCACAGAAAGGATTTAAGGAAAGTTCCGTCATTGCAGCTGTTTTCTGATCCTTCAAACAGTATGTGTTTTTCTCTTCTCATCCTTCCCTTCCCTTCCTTTCTCTCCCTCTCCTTTTCCTTCTTCCTTGCTTTCTCTTTTATTCCTCTTATGCTCCCTCCTTCCCTTCGTCTCCTTCTTTCCTCCCGCCATCCCTTCCTTCTTGACAAATAACAGACTGTGTTCGATAGCTGAGACTACATGATGGCATCATTAAATCAGTTCTCCTGTGTACTTTCCGTAGACTGTATTGCAATCTAAGATGCTTCTTCCTAACCTTCCTCCTTTTTCTCATGATCCCACTTGCATCAATCATAAGGTTGAAATTTGGGGGGAGTTGGATGGGATGAGACACACCCTAATGATCTTTATTACTTTTGATGTTCCCCAGTTAAGTATGTCTTAAATGTCAACAATACCCTCAGGAAGTAGGTGTCCCATGCTCCTTGAAAAAGAAGCTGCTTCTAGTGATGGAGCCAAAGGTCAGATAATTCCATTTTTCCAGAGAAACTGGAATAGGGAGAGCAAAGTTAATTTAGCCATTAAATACCTTCCATGTGTCAGGAGCCATCGGGCACTAGAAACACAGAAATAAAAATGATAGAATCCTTATTCTAAACAAGTTTACAATCCAGTGGAGAACCATATATGAATAGTTAATTTTTCCAGTTTCTAGATGTTAACCTTAATTGCTCTAGCACAGCATAATTCATAAAAAATGCTTAGAATCATCCATTATAATAGAAATAATTGTGAAATTAGCATAACAATATAAACTTTTAGAGTTGTAGCAGTAATTATGGAAGAAAAGAAGGTAGGAGGAGAAGCTACTAATTAAAAGATTTCTTAATTTCTTAATCAAATACTGTGATTCTTGCCTTAGAATTTTCTAAGCAGTTGGAAGAGGGCTAGGAAGGAGGAGAATGAGGAAAAAAGAGGGAGTATTTCTTGTATCATGGGTGCATTTCTGCTTAAATGCAACCCAGTATCCAGAAATGGAGAGACTCATTGAGGCCCTTTTGGTTGAAATGAGAAAGGGCATTCTGAAGGGTGGTAGAATCAGTATATTCAGATGGCAATACTGGCATTGTTCTTGTGAGTTTAAGGACTCTCTCTTCAAATCCACATCTTTTTTCTTCTACCATTCCAGGTAGGAGTACCCAATATATCACAGTTCTGAACACAAACATCCCAAACCCCATTACCAGGGATAAGTACAACCAGAATTGGAGTGTAACGTGGGTGGGAAGGCTGAGGTCAGCAAAATCTGAACAAGTAATTTAAAAAAAAATTAATGTATCATTGATATACAATCTTATGTTGGTTTCAAATACTCAACGCAGTGATTCAATGGTTACCCATATTATCAAGTCCTCAACCCCTCCAGTGCAGTCACTGTCCATCAACATAGCAAGATATTACAGAACCATTAACTGTATTCTCCATGCTGTACTACCGTCCCCATCACCAACCTATACTGTGATTGTGAATTATTGTGTCCATAGTCCCCTCCCCCCTCCTCCCCACGCTCCTCAGTGCCTCCCCCTTGGTAACCATTAGTCCCTTCTTGGTGTCTATGAGTCTACTGCTTTTTTTTTGAACAGGTAATTTTAATGCAACATATCAAGCAGGTGTAGGGAACAAATTATGGGAACATAAAAGAAAAATGCAGTAATTCTGTGGAGTGGAAACACAGTTTGGTATTAGAAGGAAGTGAATTAATGTCACCAGGAAAAGCAAGAAGGTGATGGGAGCGTTCTTGGAGAAAGTTAATGATCTCTTGTGAGCCAGGTGGAGGAGGCAGGAGAAAGCCTCAAGGGAAGGGCTGAACCGGTGGAGGAGAGAATACTGGTGGCCTGAGGAGCAATATTGTGCTTCACAGGGCTGAACAAGGTGGGGGACAGGTGAAAGTAGAGAAGGGACAAGTTGCTGAGCAGAAGGCTGGGAACTGGTTAGGGAAGAAGAATCACTAAGAATCAGTCAGGCTCTTTTGGTTGAGAAAGGCAGGGTCCTTATGTAGAGGGTCAGAGCAGCATGTTCAGTGGTGGCAGGAGCAATGTAAAACATTTTATCCAGACCAAAGATTTCAAAGTGGAGTCAGCTGACCAGACACTTGGGTAGCACTTTCTGCAACCCAGGGAACCAGAGAAAGTATAAGGCTCTCTTACATAGACAACATCAATAAAAGGTCATTATTGATGAAAAGATGTAAGGAACAAAAAGAAGACAGGAGTTGAGAGAAGGAAGGGGTTGCTTATCATGGGAAATTATGGAAATGCTTCACAGAAGAAATGGTGTTTGGAATTGGATATGTTAGATTTGGACACACAGAGATGGGATTGAGGAAAACAGCAAGGAACAGCAAGAATCTGCAGTGATCTAGTGTAGTATAGTGAATCATGTTCTCCAAAAAGATATGTTCAGGTCCTTACCCCTGGACCCTGTGATTGTGACCTTATTTGGATAGTCTTGCACATGTAACCAAGTTAATAATCTCAAGATGAGGTCCCCATGGATTTAGGGTGGGCCCTAAATCCAATGATTTGTGTCCTAACAAGAAAAGGGAGGAGATCATAAATACAAAGACGCAGGGAAGAAGGCTATGTGAAGATGGAAGAGAGATTGGAGTAACGCTGCCACATGCCAGGGAACACCAGGAACCACCAGAAGCTGGCAGAGGCAAGAATGATGCTCCCCTAGAGCCTCTGAAGGGGGAATGGCCCTGCCAAATCTTGATTTTGGTTTTCTGGCCTCCAGAACAGTGACAGAACAAATTTGTTATTTTATGGCATCAATTTTGTGGGAATCTGTGGCAGCAGCTTTAGGAAACTAATACATTTGGTATGATTTTTTGTGACTTCTGCCAGCAACTGTGGGCAGTCTGTAAACACAATTGAGTGATCCAAGAGAATGGGTGATCAGGGTTGAGACTTGGCATGGTGATCTTGATGGAAACTCAATGGTCAAAAGAGGCTAGAGTGTTAGCGTAGGTAGTGTAGGTAGTTTAATTACTTAAACTGAGGGAATTAAAGATCAAGGGCATGGACCAGGTGCAGTATGAAGAAAGGGTTGTGGGAAAGATAGGAGGGAAGGAGATGGCAGAACTGCCAGGTTCCAACCTGTGGAAGTAGAGATATTCTTGGTGATCACAGGCCAGAGTGTGGGTGACTTAAGTGGAACAGAACTGAAGGCCTTTCTTGTTGAGGAAGCTGAGGAATTCTGAGGCCAGGGAATTGGGATATCAGCGTGGAGGCTGAATGGAATCTCTGATGATGGTGGAAGATACGTGTGATGGTTAATTTTATGTGTCAACTTGACTAGGCTAGTGGATGCCCAGATAGCTGGCAATAATACTATTTCTGGGTGTGTTTGTGAGGGTGTCTCTGGAAGAGATTATCATTTGATTCAGCAAACTGGCTAAAAAGGGTTATCTTCACCAATGTGTGTAGGCATCATCCAATCCACTGAGGGTCTGAAAAAAACAAAAAGGTAGCAGGAGGTCAAATTCCTGCTTGAGCTGAGACATCCATCTACTCCTGCCCAAGGACATCTTCCCTCCTAGGGCTAGGGTTTTCAGATTCAGGTCCAGACTTGACACCATTAACCCTACAGCTCCCCTTTCTCAGACCTTTGGACTTGGACTGAATTGCACCACAGACTTTCACGGTTCTCCATCTTTAATTTTTATTTTTTGGAATAAAAACCACATAATCTTTAATATTTATATCAGTACATTTGAAAGCATCCACAATAAACTATGAATATTATGAATTGCATTCTCATTTTTTATTGAGGTATAAGTGGCAAACATTATATTCATTTCAGATGTGAATCATTCAATATTTGTATATATTGCAAAATTATATACAAATTGTATATATAAAAGATCTAGTTAGCATCTGTTACCACACAGATACAAAATTTTTTTCTTGTAACGACAGCTTTTAAGATCTATTCTCTTAGCTTTCGAATATGTAATGCCTATTTAATAATATGCTAATAATACAATATAGTATTGTTAAGTATAATCACCATGCTGTGCATTACATTTCTGTGATTTTATATCTGGATATTTTTACCTTTTGACCCCCTTCACTCATTTTACCCATCCACCACCTCCTGCCTCTGGCAAACACCAATTAATTTATTCTCTGTATCTCTGTAACATGAGCTTGGTTTTTCTGTTTTGCTTTAAGATTCTATATATAAGTGAGATCAAACAGTATTTCTCTTTCTCTGTCTGACTTATTTTGCTTTGCATAATGCCCTGAAGGTCCATCCATGTTGTCACAAATGACAAGATTTCATTCTTTATGGCTGATTAATATTCCATTATATATACCACAACTCCTTACCCATTCATCTGTTGATGGACACTGGTTGTTTCCTTGTCTTGGTTATTGTAAACAATGCTGCAATAAACATGGGGGTGCATAAGGTGCATAGATGTTTTTTATTTAGTGTTTTTGTTTTCTTTGGATTAATACCCAGAAGTGAAAGCCTGGATTATATGATAGTTCTATTTTTATTTTTTTGAGGAATCTCCATACTGTTTTCCATAGTGGCTGCACCAATTTACATTCCCACCAATAGTGTTCAAGGGTTCCATTTTCTCTACATCCTTGCCAAAATGTGTTATTTCTTGTCTTTTTGATAACAGTCATTCTAAACGATGTGGGGTGCTATTTCATTCTGGTTTTGATTTGCATTTTCCTGAAGAATAGTAATGTTGAGCATCTTTCTGTTGGCCACCTGCACGCTTTCTTTGGAAAAATGTCCATTTTTAATAGGATTTTTTATTTGGCTATTGAGTTGTATGAGTTCTTTATTTATTTTGGATATTATCACTCTATTAGATACATACTTCGAAAATATTTTCTCCTATCTGGTAGGTTTCTTTTCCTTGTGTTTATAGTTTCCTTTGCTGTGCAGAGCTTTTTTGTTTGCAGTCCCACATGCTTATTTTTGCTTTTGTTGTCTTTGCTTTTGGTGTCAAATCCAAAAAATCATCACCAAGACCAATATTGAGGAGTTTATTGCTTAAGTTTTCTTCTAGGAGTTTTATCATTTCAGGTCTTATGTTAAGTCTTTTATCTATTTTGAGTTTATTTTTGTATACGATGTAAGATAGTGGCCTAGTTTCATTCTTTTGCATAATGGCTGTCCAGTTTTTCCAATACCATTTATTGAAGAGATTCTCCTTGTCCCACTGTATATTCTTGACTCCGCTGTAGTAAATTAATTGACCATATGTATCTAGGTTTACTTCTGGGTTCTCTATTCCATTCCATTAATCTAGGGGTCTGTTTTTATGCCAATGCCATACTATTTTAATTATTATAGGCTGTAATATTGTTTAAAATCAGGGAGCATGATGCCTCCACCTTTGTTCTTCTTTCTCAAAATAGCTTTGGCTATTTGGGGTCTTTTGTGGTTCTGTACTATTTTTAGGATTTTTTTGTTCTATTTCTATGGAAAATGCCATTAGAATTTTGATAGGGATTGCCTTAAGTCTGTATGTTGCTTTGGACAGTATGACATTTTAACAATATTAGTTAACCACATGAGCCAATTTTTCTGCACACACACATACATGTCCTAATGGCTCTTTTTCTCTGGAGAACCCTGACTAATAGAGCAGAGAAGAGGGGAAAAGCAAGCCTGATGTGAAAATCACAGAAGGGAGAGGAGGCTGTGTTGTGGAGGTCAGGGATCAACATATGACAAAAACTTCAAAGAAAGAGCAGCTCAGCAGAGATTGAAGAATGGTCTGAAAGTGCCTGTGGAAAAAGGGACAGGCCAACTCTAGTCATTTCCCACAGAGCTCAAGGAGTCAGAAAAGATGACAATTTTCCAAGGTGGCTTGGAAAATGTGTGTGGTCTGGGGAAAGCCAGGCTCCAGGTCTTGACAATCATTTTAGCTGGAATTTAAGCCAGGGTTCTCGAGATCCCATTTCAGCAGTGAAAGAGACACAGTCTAGAAAAACAAAGTGAATTGAGAGTGCTTCAATTTTTTCTTCAGTTTTTAAAATAAAACACTAAGGAGAGAAGTGCATTCATACCATGGAAGAAACACCTTAAAAGTCCTCTCTTCCCACATAGATGGCAGCTGCTCTCCAAAATTTCCTCTTTCACACCCTTTACTCTTAACCACCCAAAACCCTCTAAGGTGAGAAAACACTTAGACTGCACTAAGCGTAACTGAGTGAGAGCTCTGGCTGTTTCTCTTAACTACTGAATTGGCAATGAGGCCAACATGTCTCAAAGGCTGCTCCCAGATAAACAGTGGCTGGATTAGTTTGGCTCCAGGACTCCTCCACAGCCTTACTGAACTTTCCTTAAAACTGCATAGTAGTTCAAGAAACTCCCAGTCACCTTTATTCCTCCCCTTTCTCCCTGACTGGAGGTTAGACTTGCACTGCAATCTGATATTTCTCCCAGCCTCTCCCAGATGCTGACCCATTTTCTGTCATAGGCGGCTCCCCTAACTGATTTCTTGGATGTTTAATTCCTCTCTTGGTGGCTGCTTCTCAGAAGACCCAGACTAACACACTTTCCCAAATACGTGTGTCCTCTTATAAATGTATTCCTTCCATTTCACCCATACTTGCTGACAGTTGTCACTGACTAGGATAGAATGTCCAGATCAGGGTTATTCCTGTCTCAAAATAGGAAATAACTCGAACATAGCAATCTCACGAGGGCAACTAGGGACAGGAAAACAGCCCACAGCAAGCTAAAGCTCTAGGGGCAATTACTAGGTTAGTTCAACTCTCCTCTCCCATTGACCCAAGGCTGGGACTTGCATCTGAGGTAGGAGGAAAACCATTACAGATCTATTGAATTACTTATGGAGTACCCAAGCTAGGGCACTAGGACAAGGAGGAGGTGGAATGAGAGGAGGGGGAAGAGGGAAGGAGAACCACCTGGAAGGAGCATGTAGGTTTAGTCTAACAGTCGTTTATGGGTCTCTCCTGTGCTGGGCATTCTGCTAATCATTGGCTATTCAAAGTTAAATAAGAAAACTTCCTTGCTTCCCTGAGGGATCAATACTTTCCTAACCCAGGCAGAGGGTAATTCAGGGTAAATTGCCTTGAGGACATGATACCTAAGCAGAGCCTGAAAGTGTGCGTTAAGTGGAGAAAACCTCCTGAGCCACATGAAATTGCCTATTTGCTAGCTCAATTCAATTCCACAAATAGATTTTGAATGCCTCCTATGTGTTGGGCTTTGTTCTATGTGCAGGGGCCACAAAGGTGAGCAAGCCAGCAATAGGCATTGCCCTCTGGTTTGGGGAATCTAGCTGGGAAGAGAGATAAACAATTGTAACACAGTGTGAGATGTGCCAGAGGAGAGGGATTTGCGAAACCCTTGAGGACAAAGGCAGCACAATGCCCTCAGCCCAAATCAAGTCCCAGTTTCTGAATATGAACCAATTCTTCACTCTAACTCCATTATTACTTTCCAGTCTCAGTTACCACCATTCCCCCAAAGGCTGGGGACACAACCATGCGTGTAAATCTGAACATGCCCCTACTCCTGTCCCCTGGCATGCACTTCTCATAGATACTCTCTGACAACCCAACCTTGCCCAAATTCTCTCCCATGCTACCAGGTTGGTCCTTTGTCTACCTGTCTACGTTGGTGAGATCCTTAAGGCAGGTGCCTAAATGCAGAGTCAAGAGCATTCACTTTTGAGTCAGACAGATTCAGGTAGGTTTTGTCTAGATATATGACTTCAGGCCTTGGACCCTCAGCTCCCCTGCATATCAGAGTGAACAATTCCTATTCCAGGAAACATAAATACTGGTGGTTAGTTCTTGGCACACAGTGGGTTCTCAAAAATGTTTGCTGAATTGAATTGCATTAACATTAAAGTCTTAGGCCAGAGATTGGACTTTATGAGGGCCCTGGTTATGAGCTGGAATTGGAGGGGTTAATGATCAACTGTAGCATTTTCTGTGGCTAAGAATGCAAAATATACACCTATTTTTTGACTTAAAGACTTGCTTGTTAACTGGGGAAACAGACGGACAAACTCCCAATAGTTCAGTTCCCTAGAGCAGTTCTCAAACTTATGCAAGCATAAAATCATCTAGAGGTCATCTGTCGAAACAGATTGATTTAGCAGGTACAGGGTGGAGTCTGAGAATTTAAAGTTTGTATCTCCAACTTGCGCCAGTTGATGCTGAAGCTGCTGGGCCCACCCTTTGAGAACTACTCACTAGAGGTTAACATCAATACATGGCACGTAGTACATGCCTCTGTGTTTGAATCCTGGCTCCACCACATTTTTAGTCTTTGCTCTTGATAATGACACGTTCGGATTCACTCTACCTCTGTGCTTCAATTGCCTCATTTGCGAAATCAGCATAATAAACTAGTGCAAGTAAGTGCTTAAAACCACACGAGGCACGGTGTTCAATAAATGTTGGTTAGCTCTTACCATCTACTCTTTTTCTGGAGGAAAATGACAAAACTCGAGGCCTAGGTATTGGGAAAAAGGCATAGGCTATCCATTTACTATGTTGCCAGGTGGCCACAAGATCTAAGGATCAGGTCTATACTTCTCTTGGTGACGCCGTCGGGGGCCTGGGGTCTTGAACTCTCACACTCTCCTTCCAAGCACGCTCCGCATTCCAGCCCACAGGTTCCCTATGTCCTGCCGTCGCTACGCAGGCGCAGACCCGCTGCGCGCACGCTTGACGCACTTGCGTACTGAGGCGTGCCGGTTAGGGGCGCGCCGGCAGAACAAAGATGGCGGCGGCAGTACGCGTGGCGGCAGCTGGGGCAAAGCTTCGCGTCGGGGTTCGTCGCCTCTGCAGCCAGCCCGTCTCCGTTAACGAACGCATCGAGAACAAGCGTCGTTCTGCGCTGCTGGGAGGAGGCCAGCACCGCATCGACGCGCAGCATAAGCGAGTGAGTCCTAAGGAGGCCCAGGGCCCCTCGGCGTCATTCGCGACCTATTACAGCGCGCCTGGCTCCGGGCCCCGAGGCCTCCCAGCCAATCAGCGCGATGCTCGCGAGGGGCGGGGGCAAGCGCGAGAGCGTTCACTCTGGGGTCCTGCTGTTAGCTTTTCCCAAGAGGCCAGTGCGGAGAGGGTGGTCACTTGATGCTTTATCGCTCTCTGCTTTCTCTTTGGAATTTTAGACGGACCTGGCTGGGCTCCAGCCGACTAAACACTCAAGAGCTGTAAACTTTCGGACAAGTTATTTAATCTCTAGGCGTCGATTTACTGTAAACAGAAGGTAGTATTCTCTCACAATCTGATTGTTAGATAGTGAAGCGATGATAGGCACTTAATCAAAAAAGAAATCTGTTTGTTCTAGTGCCCCATGAAAGTAGTGGTAGGTTCTTGTTCCGTTATGGAAGCAGGAAAATCGAGACATAAGGCAGGAGAAGTAACACGGACAAACTCACATCAACTTGGAGTAGGGGATGTGGTGTGCACCGACAACTTGTGGAACCTCTGCCTCCAGAACGCTAGCAGAACCCCGTTAGGGGCTCAGCGTGCGTCGGCCTGCTGCATAGGAAGGGCGTGCCCTGGGAACAGGTGTTTTTTCTGGGAACTCTAGTTATTTGGATTAGGGTAAGCAGCTGAGGCACTGTCACCCACTGCCCTGGGTTTGGGGGCGAGAATTGCAGCTGGCCTTTGGAGATAATGCTGGGTGGGCCATTTAGCAAAAGAAACGGGCCTGGATCGGTGCCCTGGTGACCTGGCAGAAGTAAAGTTCTTCCAGGTGAAGGGCACTGAGGCACAACTCACAAGCGTGGGGTAGGCGAAGGCTGGGGTCTTCAGTGACCAGCCCTTTAAGTCGAAATAGAACGTTGATTTAGATGTTGTAAATTTAAACTATTTAAGAAGGCAACAATTCCCTCTTCACACTTTTGGGAGTGGGATATAAATTTGGCTGATAATGTGTGGTGCCTGGATGGCTTAACCTCCCTCTAGGGGAACTTTACATCATCTTCTGGAAAGGCTTGTACCTGGTTCTGTGCATTCTTTCTCTTGGTGCCCACTGTTCAATTCCTTCCTGGAACATCACTCCACCCCTTCGACCGCAGATCCTGTTGGGTTTAGATGCAGCCTCCGGAATCTGTTTTCTTTTGACAAGGCTGACTTAGTTAGGGGGCAGACTTGATTTAAATCCCCCACTCCACTCGTTGAAACAATTTTTGGATTACTTCCATAGGATAGATTACCAGAAATAGAATTAATGTATTGGAAGATACAAAATTTTTAACATTCTGATATATACTGCCAAATTATTTTCTGCAAAAATTTACTCTACTTTACACAGCAGTATGTAGGATTGTCTGTTTTAACATGACATCACTGACTTCTGCTATTTTCTTAAGGAAAAAATATAGCCAATTTGAAGTGTTTTTGAGGGGCAGGAGACAGTGGGTCTGGATATTTTGCTTGGGTCTAAAGGCTTGGGAGCTCAAGTAACAGAGGCACTTGATGGGTTGAGGGCTCCAGCCTCACCCCCTCCAGAAGCATTTGTTTCACTCCTCTCTGTATTGAGCACTGTCCCACTACTTTTCTCAAGTACTCTGAGCTGGGGTTGTCTCTGTATCATAGCATCACTGTCAAGTCTGGGGTTCTTAAGCAGGGCTCCCAGTGTAGGAGAAACTTATGCAGGAGACGGGAAGTAGTCCTGGAAGTGTCCTTGTGTTACCTGCTGAGAACCCTTAAGTTTCCCCAGGATCATGTCTCAGAGGTGATGAAGAATGAAGCTAGCAGACCAGAGTAGAAGCAACTAACAAATCTCTTGTAATGAGTGAAAAGAGAAAGTTTTGGCTACTCAGGAGGAGCTCCAAGGAAGAATGCCATCAGGACTGTGGTGTCAGAAGTTTATATTGCCTCCTGAGGGGAGTCGTCCCACTCTTCCTGGATCATATAAAGAACTGAACTGATGACATCACAACCCACTGCTGATTTGCTGAAAGTACAAGGCTTCATTTGCACAGGGCATAACCAATCAGAGCTGAGGTCTAACTGAGTGTACTCTTTGAGTGGCTAAGTTTGACTGGAGTTTCTTGAAACTTAACAAGGGCCTTGAAACTTACAGGGGTCCTGAACTCTTACCTGGCTGCATCCTCTATCACCTGTCTCACTTGGGCCTTGACCCTAGTGAGGTGAACTTCTGTGGGGTTTCCTAGAAGAAGCCTGTGAATAATGGGGTGTAATCTCAGACCCCTCACTAAACCTGTTTTAGTTTTCCACCTCATGCTTCTCCATTCTTCTTTTTATTGCTCCTTAGGTCTCCCGTAAATGTTTGTGGGACTAGTTATCTTGTTTCAGAGTCAGGCTCTCCTTACTCCCACTTCTTCTCACCTTTTCCTTCTCTGCCTCCTTATCTTCCTTACACAATTAGTGGCTCCTGGAGCACCCTGTCTGCCCTGATTTCCTTACTGGCTGAAGTCTACTGGTAACACCTGTCTTCTGGGCAGGTTGATGAAATAGAGGTTTTCACATGGGTGAAGGGGGAAAACCTATCCTGGCCCACCCATGAGCACTCCTTGCTTTCTGACTTTGTCTGTAATGACAACAATGAGTGATTTTTTTGCATTTCAGGGAAAACTAACAGCCAGAGAGCGGATCAGTCTCTTGTTGGACCCCGGCAGTTTTGTTGAGAGCGACATGTTTGTGGAACACAGGTGTGCAGATTTTGGAATGGCTGCTGATAAGAATAAGGTATCTGTTTGTTCACAGTGGTGATGTGAGCCTCCAAGTTGCACTTTTGAGCTGTGGCCCTGCTGGCCTACCCGCTAGACTAATGAAACCCCTCAGGGACTCAGGATATGTTGAAAACTTCAAACTTGGTACCCTGGAATTGTGGGAGTGCCTCTGGAGGAGCATTGCTGGGCCCTCCAGGTTCCCCCACTTAGCTTTGTCTGCAGATGAAGGAATGTGAGTGAACTGCTCATTCCCAGGGCTCTGGTTGTAGGTTCAGAGTTCTTGGAGATATAGAATGACAAACCTGGGAAAGGTGAAAATATCTTTTAGTTGTATTCTATTATGTCTAGGCACCAGAGACCCCTAAAGACTGACCACTTGCCTTTTTCGACACACTTTAAGTTTATGCCTTGAAGTTTTTGAGGTTGGAGTCTCTGGACATTTCTTCCTTCAACTGGGTGTTCTTCATGGGTGTCCAGAGTTCTTTGGATTTACTTTTGATCAGTTTTCTTCAGGTCCTGGTATATGCTGTTTGTGATCAAAGATTTGTAAACTTGGCACTAAACCAGCTGGGTCCATTTGAGCCATTATAGGGCCACCCAGTTATTGCCAGGATTCCAAGCAAGATGATGGGTTTGCTTTTTTAAGATTTGAGGGTGGAGGGTGAGGAGGGTGGTAGAAGTTGCCATGTTTCTTTGTATGTCCTCTTCCCTCAAGCATTTGGTGGTGGCAGCCCTAGGGGTTGTCTTGATTATTCTGCTTTTGAGGAGAGTGAAGCCTAAGACCACAGTATCCTGCACTTATGTTCATGAAGCAGTAGTGCAATGCTTGCTGTGCCAGAGGGACAAGGGGAGATTTCTTCATGTCCCTTATTCCCACTGAATTTTAAGGAATTGGGATGGATTTTTGTGTGTGTGTGTGTGTGTGTGTGTGTGGGTGGTGGTCTTTCAATTGGGGCATAATTGCAGAATTCATTAAAAGAAATATTTGGGTTTTTTAACCTTTATTTTTCTGTTTTTCTGGTAGTTTCCTGGAGACAGTGTGGTCACTGGACGGGGCCGAATCAATGGAAGATTGGTTTATGTCTTCAGTCAGGTATTTTATAACTCGAATAGGCTGAGAGTGGAGCCGGGAGCAAAATGAGAAGAAAACAGTCTTGGGGAGTGAAAGTTTACCTGTAGTTTGGGGCAGATGAGAGATTTACTTTCTAGTTTTCAGTGCTTTCTAATTATCAGTGCATATGTCCAGAGTATTATACTATTTTTTTTTTTTTTTAGGGAGAAAGCATCCTTAGTCTGGGGGCAGATCACAGGGCAATAATCAAGTAAGTCTCAGGAACCAGGGGATTATTCCAAGTGAGTGAGATTGCTCTTGCCAGGTTGGATGTGTGCCTGGAGGGCAGCCTTGTTCTGGGCAGTGTGTGTGGAACTGAGACAGTAGAGGGGACTTGCCTCTTAGAACCCTAGACCTCTAAGTTCTGGGCTTTCATAAAAGTGTGTAAACAAGTTTTCTCAGGTTGCATCAAGACAGATACAATTTCTTCACACTTAGACCGTAGGAGAATGTAGTAGGCAGAATAATGGCCCCCAAAGATATCTAAGCTCTAACCCTCAAAACCTATGAGTATGTTGCCTTACATAGGTAAGGGGAATTAAGCTTCCAGAATAAATGAATGTTGCTAATCAGCTGACCTTAAAATAGAGCATCCTGGGTTTTCCAGGTGGGCCCAGTGTATCAGAAGGGTCCTTGAATGTGCAGGAGAGAGGCACAAGAAGAAGAGTGATGCGATGTGAGAAGCACTTGATCTGCCAGTGCTGGCTTAGAAGCTGGTGGAAGGGGGTCATGATGAAGGAAGAAGGCACATGGGCTGTAGAGCTGGAAAAGGCAAGAAAACAGATTCTCTCCTGGACCCTTCAGAAGGGAGCATGGCATTGCTAACCTTGATTTCAGCTCAGTGAGATCCATGTAGGACTTCTAAAGTTACAGAAATGTAAGGTAATACATTTGTATTGTTTCTAGTCACTGAATTTGTGGTCATTTGTTACAGTGGCATTAGAAAACTAACAACATGTTACATACTATTTTGGATTTGATTTCCACCCCTACAGAGGTAGAAATATGTATGTAATTCTAAATAATTAAGTTTCTTTTACAGAACTAAAGTTATAAGGGTTGTTTAGAAACCTAAAGTGTTTTCTGGGTTTCATATTAAAATAATTATGCTTGGTTAATTTTCAATTTATTATATTTAGACAATACTCGTTTGTAAATGAATTACTGTGGGTAAAATGGCAATATTTGCAGAATCTCTTGCCTTAGTGCATATCTGTCTTGCCAATGGGTTTCAGCCCTGGGCAAGTTCACTATGGATTCAATGTGACCAAAGAAATGACAGTAAAATTGTTCTTGGGGTGAAAGGGTTATTACCCAACTTTATTTCCATGGTGGCAGGTCAGTCACTAAAATCCTGTTCACTCAGAGCAAGTCTGCATGCAGCAAGCCCATCTCTGCCTCTGGGCCTCTCTGCCCGCACAGCCATCCTCTGGGCCTCTGTCCTCGGCACTGACACCACTCCAGCCCCTGCTCTGCTCTCCTGCAGCCTTGCAGCCATGCCACCGTGTCCCCCAGAGCACTGGACAGAGCTCTTTATATAGAGTCAGTAACAATGTATTGCCCACATGTGTGTAATGAGCTAGCCAACTGGGGCCAGGTGAGAATCCTGGGCACAGGGACCTTTATTTTATCCACAATCTCCATATCAATAGGCGTCTCCCAGGGGTGGAGTGAAGTAGTCCAACTCCGTATCAATAGGTGATTACAAGGTGGATGGAGAGCAAGCGCAGGCATGGATCTGAGAGGTTTGGTAGGACTCTTCAGAGCTGGGTCCCTAGAGACACCAGCAAGCAACAGTAGACGATTGCTTGTAAGCAATACATGGGTTTTTCCCACTTTATTTCTCCCTTTGACTGATTTCAGCCTCAAAGGTTTATTTGCCCTAGGCTGGAAACACATTTTCTCACCAGAGTTAGCAATTACCTTTGGATTTTAAAATTGTCATAAATGGATCTACCAAATGCCTGACTAGAAAGAATCACCTGTTTTTTGTAACTTAGGAGAGGGAGGTAAAGATTTATACAGAAGGAACCCTAATAAGAAAACTAGAACAAAGAAAGGTACTGTGTTTTCTGGACCTGTTGTTCTCCTATTTTTTTTTATTAAGGTATTATTGATATACACCCTTATGAAGGTTTCACATGAAAAAAATGTGGTTATTACATTCACCCATATTACCATGACCCTCCCATACCCTATTGCAGTAACTGCCCATCAGTGTAGTAAGATGCCACAGAGTCTCTATTTACCTTCTCTGTGCCACACTATATTCCCCATGATCCCCCATCCCATGTGTGCCAATCATAATACCACTGAATCCCCTTTTCCCTTCCTCCCCACCAGCACTCCCTCACTCTTCCGCTTTGGTAACCACCAGTCCCTTCTTAGAGTCTGTGAGTCTGTTGCCATTTTGTTCCTTCAGTTTTGCTTTGTTGTTGTACTCCACAAATGAGGGAAATAATTTGGTACTTGTCATTCTCTGCCTGGCTTATTTCACTGAGCATAATATCCACCAGCTCCATCCATGTTGTTGTAAATGGTAGGATTTGTTTCTTTCTTATGGCTGAATAGTATTCCATTGTGTATATATACCACATTTTCTTTATCCATTCATCTACTGATGGACACTTAGGTTCCTTCCATATCTTGGCTGTTGTAAATAGTGCTGTGATAAATATAGGGGTGCATATAGCTTTTTGAATCTGAGAAATTAAATTCTTTGGGGAAATTCCTAGGAGTTGAATTCCCAGGTCAAATGGTATTTCTATTTTTAGTTTTCTGAGAAACTTTCATACTGCTTTCCACAATGGTAGAACTAGCTTACATTTCCACCAGTGGTGTAGGAGGGTTCCCCTTTCTCCTCATCCTCACCAACATTTGTTGTTCTTAGTCTTTTTGATACTGGCCATCCTAACTGGTGTGAGGGGATATCTCATTGTGGTTTTTATTTCCATTTTCCTGATAATTAGTGATGTGGAGTATCTTTTGATGTGCCTGTTGGCAATCTGAATTTCTTCTTTGGAGATGTGTCTGTTCATATTTTCTGCCCATTTTTTAATTGGGTTATTTACTTTTTGGTTGTTGACGTGTGTTGAGTTTTTTATATATTTTGGATGTTAACCCCTTGTAAGAAATGTCATTTACAAATATATTCTCCCATACTGTAGGATGCCTTCTTGTTCTGTTGATGGGTTTTCTTTGCTGTACAGAAGCTTTTTAGTTTGATGTAGTCCTATGTGTTCATTTTTGCTTTTGTTTCCCTTGCTCGAGGAGATGCGTTCAGGAAAAAGTTGCTCATGTTTGTATTCAGGAGATTTTTGCCTGTGTTGTCTTCTAAGAGTTTTATGGTTTCATGCCTTACATTCAGGTCTTTGACCATTTTGAATTTACTTTTGTGTTTGGGGAGAGACAATCCAGTTTCATTCTATTGCATGTAGTTGTCCAGTTTTGCCAACACCAGTTGTTGAAGAGGATGTCATTTCCCCATTGTATGTCCATGGCTCCTTTATCATATATTAATTGACTATATATGGTTGGGTTAAAAACTGGACTCTATTCTGTTCCACTGGTCTGTGGGTCTGTTCTTGTGCCAGTACCAAACTGTCTTGATTAGTGTGGCTTTGTAGTTGAGTTGAAGTCGGGGAGCATAATCCCTGCTGCTTTATTCTTCCTTCTCAGGATTGCTTTGGCTATTTGGGGTCTTTTGTGGTTCCATATGAATTTTAGAACAATTTGCTCTAGTTCATTGAAGAATGCTGTTGGTATTTTGATACGGAGTACATTGAATCTGTAGATTGCTTTAGGCAGGATGGCCATTTTGACAGTATTAATTCTTCCTAGCCAAGAGCATGGGATGAATTTCCATTTATTAGTGTTCCCTTTAATTTCTCCTGAGAGTGTCTTGTAGGAGTTCCAGGAAGATGGCGGCATGAGCAGGGCGGCGGAAATCTCCCAAAACCATATATATTTATGAAAATACAACAAATACAACTATTCCTAAAAGAGAGACCAGAAGATACAGGACAGCACCCAGCCTGCATCTACACCTGAGAGGACTTGGCACCCCGCGGGGCGGGTAAGATACAGAGCCACGTCCCGGCGGGACCCGAGCACTCCCCCAACCCAGCGCACCGGCAGGAGGAGAGGATTCAGAGACAGGAGGGAGTGGAAGTAGAGGCCTGCGAAATAACCAGCCCTCATGATCTGTGCCAGGAGCACTGACACACATCGCACGGTGTATCGGAGATTGGAGAGACAGAGGGTGCAGGATCTGAGCTAGGAACACACCGGGTCCTTGCAGCCGGCTCCCCGGGTTGTAAAGAGATAGGGGCCCAATGGAGGAGCAGGATCGTCCCAGCACACTCACCCCAGCAGGCTAGCAGTCCTGGGGAATTTCGGACCCCGTGGCTGGAGACTGGGAAAAAGTAGCTGCACTGAGACTTTCCACAGAGATCAGCAGCCTCCCATTCGTTCCCGCCTGGGCCAGAGCTACAAAGGGCCCTGTGGAGCAGCACGGCCGAGGCTGCCTAATAGTGGAGCAGCAGCGCCACCTACAGCATCCTAACAGAATCTATTCCCAGTGGGCATCTTTTTGTTTTTTTTGTTGTTGTTGGTCTTTCTTTATTTCTTTTTTCTTCTTCTTCTTTTTTTTTTAAGTCTTAAAGAGTCCAGCTGACATACATGGCACCTACCAGCGACCACTTCTATCACTATGAAAAGACAGAGGAATATTTTACAAACAAAGCTTCTCCAGATACAGACACCAGAGAGGGAGTCGGAAGGGATGGAAATGCACAATCTTCCAGAAAAAGAATTCAGAATAAAAGTCATAACCATACTGATGGATCTGCAGAGAAATATGCAAGAGCTGAGGGAGTAAGTGAGGGAAGTGAGGAAAGACAATGCAGAAATGAGACAAGCGATAGATAGGCTTAGCAGCAGACTGGACGAGATGCAAGAGACTGTTAATAGAATAGAAATCAGAGAACAGGAATACAGAGAAGCTGAGGCAGAGAGAGATAAAAGAATCTCTAGGAATGAAAGAATATTAAGAGAACTGTGTGACCAATCCAAACGGAACAATACTCGCATTATACCAGTACCAGAAGAAGAAGAGAGAGAAAAAGGGATACAAAGTGTCTTTGAAGAAATAATTGCGGAAAACTTCCCCATGCTGGGGAAGGAAATAGTCTCGCAGTCCATGGAAGCCCACAGATCTCCCAACACAAGGGCCCCAAAGAAGACAACACCAAGACACATAATAATTAAAATGGCAAAGATCAAAGATAAGGACAGAGTATTAAAGGAAGCTAGAGAGAGAAAAAAGATCACCCACAAAGGAAAACCCATCAGATTGTCAGCAGACTTCTCAACAGAAACCTTACAGGCCGAAGAGAATGGCATGATATATTTAACATAATGAAACGGAAGGACCTCGAATCAAGAATATTGTATCCAGCACGATTATCATTTAAATAAGATGGAGGGATTAAACAATTTCTAGACAAGCGAAAGCTGAGGGAATTTGCATCCCATAAACCACCTCTACAGGATATCTTAAACGGACTGCTCTAGAGGGAAGCACTCCTGAGGCTAAAAAGATGTCACCAGAAAAAATAAAATCATAGCAAAGAAAGCAGACCATCCAAATACTAACTTAAGGCAAAGAATAAAACACCTAGTATATAAAGAATGGAGGAGGAAGAATAAGAACGGAGAAAAACAAAGAAACATCAGACTGTGTTTACAATAACTTAACAAGAAAGTTAAGTTAGATTGACAGATAGTAAAGAAGCAACCTTTGAACCTTTGGTAACCACGAATGTAAAGCCAGCAATGGCAATAAGTACATACCTATCAATAATCACCCTAAATGTAAATGGACTGAATACACCAATCAAAAGACACAGAGTAATAGAGTGGATAAAAAAGCAAGACCCATCTATATGCTGCTTACAAGAGACTCACCCCAAACCTAAAGATATACACAGACTAAAAGTGAAGGGATGGAAAAAGATATTTCATGCAAACAACAAGGAGAAAAAAGCAGGTGTTGCAGTACTCGTATTAGACTTCAAAACGAAGAAAGTAGCAAAAGATAAAGAAGGTCATTACATAATGATAAAGGGGTCAATCAAACAAGAGGATATAACTATTTTAAATATATATGTACACAACACAGGAGCGCCGGCATACGTGAAACAAATACTAACAGTATTAAAGGAGGAAATAGAAAGCAATGCATTCATTTTAGGAGACTTCAACAAACTGACTCACTCCAAAGGACATATCAACCAGACAGAAAATAAGACACAGAGGCACTAAACAACACACTGGAACAGATGGACCTAACAGACATCTACAGAACTCTACACCCAAAAGCAACAGGATACACATTCTTCTTAAGTGCACATGGAACATTTTCCAAAATAGACCACATACTAGGCCACGACAAGAACCTCAGAAAACTAAAAAATATTGAAATTCTACCAACCAACTTCTCAGATCACAAAGGTATAAAATTAGAGATAAATTTTAGAAAGAAAAAGGCTCACAAATACATGGAGACCTAACAACATTCTCCTAATTAATCAATGGGTTAACGACCAAATCAAAACAGAAATCAGAGAATATATGGAGACTAATGACAACAACAACACAAAGCCACAACTTCTGTGGGACGCAGCAAAGGCAGTTCTAAGAGGAAAGTATATTGCAATCCAGGCCTATTTAAAGAAGGAAGAACATTCGCAAATGAATAGTCTAAAGACACAATTACTGAAATTGGAAAAAGACTAACAAATGAGGCCCAAAGTCACCGGAAGGAGGGACATAATAAAGATTATAGAAGAAATAAATAAAATTGAGAAGAATAAAACAATAGAAAAAATCAATAAAACCAAGAGCTGGTTCTTTGAAAAAATAAACAAAATAGATAAACCCCTAGCCAGACTCACTAAGAGAAAAAGAGAATCTACACACATAAACACAATCAGAAATGAGAAAGGAAAAATCACGACGGACCCCACAGAAATACAAAGAATCATAAGAGAATATTATGAGAATCTATATGCTAACCAGCTGGAAAACATAGAAGAAATGGACAACTTCTTAGAAAAATACAACCTTCCAAGACTGACCAAGCAAGAAACAGAAAAACTAAACAGACCAATCACCAGTGACGAAATCGAATTGGTAATCAAAAAACTACCCAAGAACAAAACCCCTGGGCCTGATGGATTCACCTCTGAATTCTACCAGACATATAGAGAAGAAATAACACTGATTCTCCTTAAAGTTTTCCAAAAAATAGAAGAGGAGGGAATACTTCCAAACTCATTCTATGAAGCCAGCATCACTCTAATACCAAAACCGGGCAAAGACCTCACCAAAAAAGAAAATTACAGACCAATATCCCTGATGAACGTAGATGCAAAAATACTCAACAAAATATTAGCAAACCGAATTCAAAAATACATCAAGAGGATCATACACCACAACCAAGTGGGATTCATCCCAGGGATGCAAGGATGGTACAACATTCGAAATTCCATCAACATCATGCACCACATCAACAAAAAGAAGAACAAAAACTACACGATCATCTCCATAGATGCTGAAAAAGCATTTGACAAAATTCAGCATCCATTCCTGATTAAAACTCTCAACAAAATGGGTATAGAGGGCAAGTACCTCAACATCATAAAGGCCATATATGACAAACCCACTGCTACCATCATACTTAACAGCGAGAAGCTGAAAGATTTTCATCTAAGATCGGGAACAAGACAGGGATGCCCACTTTCTCCACTGTTATGGAACATAGTACTGGAGGTCCTAGCCACAGCAATCAGACAAAACAAAGAAATACAACGCATCCAGATTGATAAAGAAGTCAAACTGTCACTATTTGCAGATGACATGATATTGTACATAAAAAACCCTAAAGACTCTACTCCAAAACTACTAGAACTAATATGTGAATTCAGGAAAGTTGCAGGATACAAAATTAACACACAGAAATCTGTTGCTTTCCTATACCCTAACAATGAACTAACAGAAGGAGAAATCAGAAAAACAATTTCATTCACAACTGCGTAAAAAAGAATAAAATACCTAGGAATAAACCTAACGAAGGAAGTGAAAGACCTGTACTCTGAAAACTACAAGACACTCCTAAGAGAAATTAAAGAGGACAGTAACAAATGGAAATTCATCCCATGCTCTTGGCTAGGTAGAGTAAATCTTGTCAAAATGGCTGTACTTCCTAAAGCAATCTACAGATTCAGCGTAATCCCTATCACAGTACCAACAGCTTTCTTCAATGAACTGGAACAAATAATTCTAAAATGCATATGGAACCACAAAAGACCCCGAAAAGCCAAAGCAATCCTGAGACGGAGGAATAGAATGGGGAATTATGCTCCCTGACTTCAAGCTCTACTACAAAGGCACCATAATCAAGACAATTTGGTATTGGCACAGAAACAGACCCACAGACCAGTGGAACAGAATAGAAAGTCCAAACATAACCAAAACATATGCAGTCAATATTTGATAAAGGATGCTTGGATGTACAATGGGGAGATAACAGCCTCTTCAGCAGCTGGTGTTGGCAAAACTGGACAGCTACATGTAAGAGAATGAAACTGGACTACTGTCTAACCCCATACACAAAGGTAAACTCCAAGTGGATCAAAGACCTGAATGTAAATCATGAAACCATAAAAGTCTTAGAAAAAAACATAGGCAAAAATCTCTTGGACATAAACATGAGCAACTTCTTCATGAACATATCTCCCCGGGCAAGGGAAACAAAAGCATAAATGAACAAGTGGGACTATATCAAGCTGAAAAGCTTCTGTACAGCAAAGGACACCATCAGTAGAACAAAAAGACATCCTACAGTATGGGAGAATATATTCATAAAAAACGTATCTGATAAAGGGTTGACATCCAAAATATATAAAGAACTCATGCACCTTAACAAACAGAAAGCAAATAATCCAATTAAGAAATGGGCAGAGGACATGAATAGACACTTCTCTAAAGAAGAAATTCAGATGGCCAACAGGCACATGAAAACATGCTTCACATTGCTAATCATCAGAGAAATGCAGATTAAAACCACAATGAGATATCACCTCACACCAGTGAGGATGGCCAACATCCAAAACACAAAGAACAAATGTTGGCGAGGTTGTGGAGAAAAGGGAACCCTCCTACACTGCTGGTGGGAATGCCAATTAGTCCAACTATTGTGGAAAGCAGTATAGAGGTTCCTCAAAAAACTCAAAATAGAAATACCATTTGACCCAGGAATCCACTCCTAGGAATTTACCCGATGAATCCAGCAGCCCAGTTTGAAAAAGACATATGCACCCCTATGTTTATCGCAGCACTATTTACAATAGCCAAGAAATGGAATCAACCTAAGTGTCCATCCGTAGATGAATGGATAAGGAAGATGTGGTACATATACACAATGGAATATTATTCAACCATAAAAGAAAACAAATCCTACCATTTACAGCAACATGGATGGAGCCAGAGGGTATTATGCTCAGTGAAATAAGCCAAGCTGAAAAAGACAAGTATCAAATGGTTTCAGTCATATGTGGAGTATAAGAACAAAGAAAAAAACTGAGGGAACAAAACAGCAGCTGACTCACAGAACCCAAGAACGGACTAATAGTTACCAAAGGGAGAGGGACTGGGGAAGATGGGTGGGAAGGGAGGGATAAGGGGGAAAAGGGTCATTACAATTAGCAGATGTAGTGTTGGGGCATGGGGAGGGCTGTACAGCTGAGAAGACAAGTAGTGATTCTATAGCATCTCACTACGCTGATGGAGAGTGACTGTTATGCGATTGGTGGGGGGCCTGATGAAGGGGTTAGTTTAATAACCATAATATTGCACATGTAATTGTAGATTAATGATTCCAAAATAAATTATGTATAAAAAAAGTGTGTGTTATAGTTTTCAGGGTATCGGTCTTTCACTTCCTTGGTTAGGTGTGTTCCTAGGTATTTTATTCTTTTTGATGCAATTGTGAATCGAATTGTTTTCTTAATTTCTCTTTCTGCTGGTTCACCATTAGTGACTAGGAATGCAACAGATTTCTGCGTATTAATTTTGTATCCTGCAACCTTGCTGAATTCAGATATTAGGTCTAGTAGTTTTGGATTGGATTCTTTAGGGTTTTTTATGTACCGTATCATGTCATCTGCACACAGGGACAGTTTGACTTCTTCCTTGTTAATCTGAATGCCTTTTATTTGTTTTTGTTGTCTGACTGCGATGACTAGGACCTCCAGTACTGTGTTGAGATTGGGCATCCTTGTCTTCTTCCCGATCTTAAAGGAAAGGCTTTTTGCTTCTCGCTCTTATGTATGATGTTGGCTGTGGATTTGTCATATATGGCCTTTGTTTTGTTCAAGTACTTGCCTTCTATACCCATTTTGGGGGGACTTTTTATGATGAATGGATGTTGAAATTGGTTGAATGCATTTTCCAAATCTATGTAGATGATCATGTGGTTTTTTCCTTCTTTTTGTTGACTTAGTGGATGATGTTGATGCATTTTCTAGTATTGTACCATCCTTGTATCCCTGGAATAAATTCTGCTTGATCATGGTGGATGATCTTGTTGATATGTTTTTGAATTCAGTTTACTACTATTTTATTTTTGCATGTATGTTCATCAGTGATATTTGTCTGTAATTTTCTTTTTTTGTGGTGTCTTTGCCTGGTTTTGGTATTAGGGTGATTCTGGCCTCATAGAATGAGTTTGAAAGTATTCCTTGCTCCTCTACTTTTTGGAAATCTTTAAGGAGAATGGGTATTAGGTTTTCACTAAACGTTTGATAAAATTCAGCGGTGAAGCCATCTGGCTCAGGGATTTTGTTCTTAGGTAGTTTTGTGATTAACAGTTCAATTTCCTTGCTAGTGATTGGTCTGTTCATATTTTCCGTTTCTATTTGGTTCATCTTTGGAAGACTGTATTTTTCTAGAAAGTTGTCCATTTCTTTTGGGTTTTACAGTTTGTTAGTATAAAATTTTTCATAGTATTCTCTAATAATTCTTTGTATTTCTGTGTGTCCATAGTGATATTTCCTTTTTCATTGTTGATTTTTTGTTTATGTGTGTACACTCTTTTTTCTTGATAAGTCTGGCTAGGGGTTATCAATCTTGTTTATTTTCTCGAGAAAACAGCTTCTGCTTTCATTGATTCATTCTATTGTTTTATTCTCAGTTTTATTTATTTCTGCTCTAATCTTCATTATGTCCCTCCTTCTACTGTCTTTGGGTCTCATTTGTTTTTCTTTTTCTAGTTTAATTGTGAGTTTAGACTGTTCATATGGGATTGTTCTTCTTTACTGAGGTAGTTGTGTTTTGCAGTATACTTCCCTCTTAGCATGGCCTTCGCAGCGTCCCACAGATTTTACGTCCTTGAGTTATTGTTGTCATTTTCTCCATATATTGCTTGATCTCTGTTTTTATTTGTTCATTGATCCATTGGTTATTTAGGAGCATGTTGTGAAACCTTCATGTGTCTGTGGATTTTTTTGTTTTCTTTACATAATTTATTTCTAGTTTCATACCTTTGTAGTCTGAGAAGCTGGTTGGCACAATTTCAATCGTTTTAAATTTACTGAGGCTCTTTTTGTGGCCTAGTATATGATCTATTCTTGAAAATGTTCCATATGCACTTGAAAAGAATGTGTATCCTGGTCCTTTTGGGTGTAGAGTTCTGTAGGCGTTTGTTAGGGCCATCTGTTCTAATGTATTGTTCAATGCCTCTGTCTCCTTACTTATTTTCTGTCTGGTTGATCTGTCCTTTGGAGTTAGTGGAGTGTTGAAGTCTCCTAGAATGAATGCATTGTATTCTATTTCTTCCTTTAGTTCTGTTAGTATTTATTTCACTTATGTAGGTGCTCCTGTGTTGAGTGCATAGATATTTATAATGGTTGTATCTTCTTGTTGGATTGACCCTGTTATCATTATGTAATGCTCTTCTTTATCTCTTGTTACTTTCTTTATTTTGAAGTCTATTTTGTCTGATATAAGTACTGCAACATCTGCTTTTTTCTCCTTATTAGTTGCTTGAATACCTTTTTCTATCCATTCACTTTTAGTCTGTGTATGTCTTTGGGTTTAAAGTGAGTCTCTTGTAGGCAGCATATAGTTGGATCTTGTTTTTTTATCCATTCATTGACTTTTTGTCTTTTGATTGGTGCATTCACACCATTTACATTTAGGGTGATTATTGATATGTATGTACTTATTGCCATTGCAAGCCTTAGATTCGTGGTTACCAAAGGTTCAAGGGTAACTTCCTTACTATGTAAGAGTAATTTAACTCACTTAGCATGCTGTTACAAACACAGTCTAAAGTTTCTCTTTTTTTTCTCCTCCTTTATCTTATTCTTTATATATTAGGTATCATATTCTGTTCTCCGTCTATCCGTTGAATTACCTTGGGGGAGTTGATTTAATTTTGCATCTGCTTAGTAATTAACTGTTCTACTTTTTTATTGTGGTTTTATTTCCTCTGTTATACTGCAACACAGGCCTACCTCAGGAAAGAAGAACAGTCCCATATGAACAGTCTAAACTCACAAACTAGAAAAAGAACAAATGAAGCCATTTAGCTTTAGAAACAGAACATTTCCATGTATAGCATCCTTCCCAAATACATTGTAGAGACGGTTTGTGGGAGGTAAATCTCTCAGCATTTCCCTATTTGGAAATTATTTAATCCCTCTGTCAAATTGAAATTTTAATATTTTCAGATAGAGTATTGTTGGCTTAAGGCCCTTCTACATCATTGCATTAAATATATCCTGCCACTCCTTTCTGGCCTGTAAGGTTTCTGCTGAGAAGTCTGATGATAGTCTGATGGGTTTTCCTTTGTATGTGATCTTTTTTCTCTCTCTCACTTCTTTTAATAGTCCTTATCCTTGATTTTTGCCATTTTAAATATTATACGTCTTGATGTAGTCTTCCTTAGTCCCTTGTATTGGGAGATTGCACCTCTGTGGCCTGAGAGACTATCCCCTTTCCCAGATTGGGGAAGTTTTCAGCAATCACCTCCTCAAAGACGCTTTCTATCCCTTTTTCTCTCTCTTCTTCTTCTTGTACCCCTATAATATGAATATTGTTCTGTTTGGATTGGTCACACATTTCTCTCAATATTCTTTCATTTTTAGAGATCCTTTTTTCTCTCTGTGCCTCAGCTTCTTTGTATTCTTCTCTAATTTCTATTTTATTTATCGTTTCCTCCACTGTATCTAATCTGCTTTTGAAACCCTTCATTGTTTTCCTTAACGATTGGCTTGCTGCTCTAAATTCGTTCCTGAGTTCTTGAATATTTTTCTTTACCTCCAGGAGCATGTTTATGATTTTTATTTTGAAATCTGTTTCAGGAAGATTGATGAGATTGGTTTCATTTGACTCTTTTCTGGTGTTTGTGGTATTTTTGTTTGAAGCAGGTTCCTTTGACATTTCATGTTTGTAAGTGTCGCCCTCTAGTGCCCAGAAGCTCTAGTATCTGGAGCTGCTCAGCCCTTGGAGCGTTGTCGGGGGTCACAGGGGTGTGGTGCTGGTACCTGGGGGGATGAAAGAGCTGCTTCCTGCTTCCCGGCTGCTATGCCTGTCTCTACTTCCAGAACCAGTGGTCCGAACACACAGGTGTAAGTCTGTATGCTTCGCGTTTGTAGCTGCTCTAGGTGGGGCTTCCCTCTTGCTAGCCTGACACCAGGGCAGGGGTTGCCAGTTTGCGAGCCAGATGCAGGCCAGCCGGGAGGAAGTTGCAGCAGGCTGTGTATCACAGTGGGGAGCCTTGGCGCTGCGTAGCTAACCAGGGGTATGGAGCGCCTGAAGCTCCTGAAAGTTTCTAACCTATAGGGCCAAGTGCGCCCTGACAATTTTGTCTACCTGTCTTTTTTCCTAAGCAGTAAGCTCTGTGTAATCCTTGTCCCTTTAGAAGCCCTCTCACTGTTAGGACGTCTCTCATACTGCCCATCCAGAGCTGCTGGTTATAGATCCCTGTTTTCCACAAGCTGGAATCTTAGTCTCTCCTGGTTTTTTGTTGTCTTAGCTTTCTAACCCCACTAATCACCAGAGCACCATGCAGTGTAGGTTCATGCTCCCAGAGCAGATTTCCAGGGCTAGGTGTTCAGTAGTCCGAGGCCTCCACTCCCTCCCCGCTCTGTTTCTCTTTCTCCTGCCAGTGAGCTGGGGTGGTGGAAGAGTTTGGGTCCTGTTTGGTATGTTACCCTGTTCCATTACGTCTGTTGTTTTCTCCAGGTGTATGCAGTCTGGCGCAGCCTTCTTTCTTGTTGCTTTTTCAGGAGTAGTTGTATTAATTATATTTTTGTATTATATGTGGTTTTAGGAGGAGTTCTCTGTCTCACCTTTTGCTCTGCCATCTTTAATCCCCTCTCTCTGTTCTCCTATTAAACAGATACAAAATTCTCTGAAAGGATAGTTCTGAACACATTTTATGCCCATGGTGTAGGGTGGGAGTGAGGGTGAGGTGGAGATGACTGAGACAGAGCTTGACTGAGAAGCTAATGATTCTGTAGATAGAATGGGGCTGAACAGGAGTGAATACAGTACAGATAAGGTGAGGGAGGTTCCCGGCAAGTGCTGTTGGCTCAGAACAAGGAAGGATTCAGGATGGCTTTAGAGAAAATGGGGCATTTTATTATTATTTCTTTAATTTTTATATTTTTAATTAAAAATTTTTTTATTAGGTATTGTTGATAAACCCTCTTATGAAGGTTTCACATGAAAAAACAATGTGGTTACTACATTTACCCATATTATCAAGTCCCCACCATACCCCAATGCAGTCATTGTCCATCAGTGTAATAACATGCCACAGATTGACTATTTGCCTTCTCTGTGCTACCCTGTTTTCCCTGTGACCCCCCACACCATGGTACTAAACATAACACCCCTCAATCCCCTTCTCCCTTCCTCCCCACCTGCCCTCCCACACCCCTCCCCTTTGGTAGCCACTAGTTCCTTCTTGGAGTCTCTGAGTCTGCTGCTATTTTGTTCCTTCAGTTTTGCTTTTTCGTTATACTTCACAAATGAGGGAAATCATTTGGTATTTGTCTTTCTCTGCCTGGCTTATTTCACGGAGCATAATATTCTCCAGCTCCATCCATGTTATTGCAAATGGCAGAATATGTTTCTTTCGGTGGCTGAATAGTATTCCATTGTGTATATGTACCACATTTTCTTTATCCATTCATCTACTGATGGACAATTAGGTTGCTTCCATATCTTGGCTATTGTAAAAAGTGCTGTGATAAACATAGGGCTGCATATGTCTTTTTGAATCTGAGTTGTATTCTTTGGGTAAATCCCAAGGAATGGGAATCCAGGGTCAAATGGTATTTCTATTTTGAGTTTTTTGAGGAACCTCCATATTGCTTTCCACAATGATTGAACTAACTTACATTCAAAATGGGGCATTTAAAATAAGTCCTGAAGACTTCCGGGAAGATGGCGGTGTGAGCAGGGTGGCAGAAATCTCCCAACACTATATTTATCTACGAAAACACAGAAAATACATCTATTCCTAAAAGAGAGACGAGAATACACAGGAAAGCGCACAGTGTGCAGCTACACCCGAGAGGACTCGGCACCCCAAGAGGCGGGTAAGATACGGAGCCGCGACCCGGCGGGACCCGAGCCCTCCCCCACCCCAGTGCACCGGCGGGAGGAGAGGATTCAGAGCCGGGAGGGAGTGGAAGTACACCCCGCGAAGTAGCCAGCCCCGGTGATCTGCGCGGGGAGCGCTGACCCACATTGCGCAGTGCAGCGGAGATTGGAGAGACAGAGGGGCAGGATCTGAGTGGGGAACGCGCCAGGGTGCTTGCAGCCGGCTCCCGGGAAGGAAAAAAAAAAGTGCGCGCTTTCTTCAGCGGTCTTAAAGAGACAGGAGCCCAGCGGAGGAGCCGGATCGCCCCAGCACACTCAGCCCAGCAGGCTGGGAGTCCTGGGGAGTTTCAGACGCCTTAGCTGGCGACTGAGGAAGCGTAGCCATACTTAACACTTCTCACTGAGATCAACAGCCTCCTATTCGTTCCCACCCCTGCCAGAGCGATAAAGGGCCCTGCGGAGCGGTACAGTCACAGCTGTGGAATAGTAGGGCAATAGCGCCACCTAGAGCATTCCCACAGAATCTACGTCCGGTGGGCATTTTTGTTGTTTTTGTTTTGTTTTTTGTTTTGTTTTTGTTTTTTCGTTTCTTTCTTTTTTTTTCTTTTTTTCTTTCTTTCTTTCTTTTTTTTCTTTTTTACCTTTTTTTCTCTCTCTTTTTTTTCTTCTCTTTTTAAAGTCTTAAAGAGCCCAGCTGACATACGTGGCAACTATCAGTGACCAAATTATACAGCCATGAAAAGACAGAGGAATATGGTTCAGACCAAAATCAACCAGACAACCCCAGAGAGGGAGTCTGAAGGGATGGAAATACACAGCCTCCCTGAAAAAGAATTCAGAATAAAAGTCATAACCATGCTGATGGACCTACAGAGAAATGTGCAAGAGCTGAGGGAGGAAGTGAGGGAACTGAGGAAAGACAATACAGAAATCAGACAAGCGATCGACGGGCTTAACAGCAGAATGGATGAGATGCGAGAGACTGTTAATGGAATAGAAAACAGAGAACAGGAGTACAGAGCAGCTGAGGCAGAGAGAGATAAAAGGATTTCTAGGAATGAAGGAATATTAAGAGAACTGTGTGACCAATCCAAACGGAACAATATTCGCATTATAGGAGTACCAGAGGAAGAAGAGAGAGAAAAAGGGATAGAAAGTGTCTTTGAAGAAATAATTGCTGAAAACTTTCCCTCGCTGGGGAAGGAAGTAGTCTCGCAGTCCACCAAAGCTCATAGATCTCCCAACACAAGGGACCCAAGGAAGACAACACCAAGACACATAATAATTAAGATGGCAAAGATCAAAGATAAAGACAGGGTATTAAAGGCAGCTAGAGAGAGAAAAAAGATCACCTACAAAGGAAAACCCATCAGACTATCATCAGACTTCTCAACAGAAACCTTACAGGCCAGAAGAGAATGGCATGATATATTTAACGTTATGAAACAGAAGGGCCTCGAACCAAGAATATTGTATACAGCACGATTATCATTTAAATATGATGGAGGGATTAAACAATTTCCAGATAAACGAAAGTTAAGAGAGTTTGCCTCTCATAAACCACCACTACAGGATATCTTAAATGGACTGCTCTAGATGGAAGCACACCTAAGGCTAAAAAGATGTCACCAGAGAAAAAAAATCATAGCAAAGAAAGCAGACCATCCAAATACTAACTAAAGGCAAAGAATAAAACACCTATTATAGAAAGAATGGAGGAGGAGGAATAAGAAGGGAGAGAAATAAAGAAACATCAGACTGTGTTTTCAATAACTTAACAAGAAAGTTAAGTTAGATTGTTAGATAGTAAAGAAGCAACCCTTGAACCCTTGGTAACCACGAATCTAAAGCCAGCAATGGCAATAAGTACATACCTATCAATAATCAACCTAAATGTAAATGGACTGAATGCACCAATCAAAAGACACAGAGTAACAGAATGGATAAAAAGCAAGACCCATCTATATGCTGCCTACAAGAAACTCACCTCAAATCCAAAGATATACACAGACTAAAAGTGAAGGGATGGAAAAAGATATTTCATGCAAACAATAAAGAGAAAAAAGCAGGTGTTGCAGTACTTGTATCAGACAAAATAGACTTCAAAACGAAGAAAGTAGCAAAAGATAAAGAAGGACATTACATAATGATAAAGAGGTCAGTCCAACAAGAAGATATAACCATTATAAATATATATGCACCCAACACAGGAGCGCCAGCATATGTGAGACAAATACTAACAGAATTAAAGGAGGAAATAGACAGCAATGCATTCATCTTAGGAGACTTCAACACACCACTCACTCCAGAGGACAGATCAACCAGACAGAAAATAAGTAAAGACACACAGGCACTGAACAACACACTAGAACAGATGGACCTAACAGACATCTACAGAACTCTACACCCAAAAGCAACAAGATACACATTCTTCTCAAGTGCACATGGAACATTTTCCAGAATAGACCACATACTAGGCCACAAAAAGAACCTCAGTAATTTCAAAAATATTGAAATCCTGCCAACCAACTTCTCAGATCACCAAGGTATAAAACTAGAAATAAATTTTAGAAAGAAATCAGAAAGGCTCACAAATACATGGAGAATTAACAACACTCTCCTAATTAATCAATGGGTTAACGACCAAATCAAAACAGAAACCAGAGAATATATGGAGACTAATGACAACAACAACCCAAAGCCACAACCTCTGTGGGACGCAGCAAAGGCAGTTCTAAGAGGAAAGTATATTGCAATCCAGGCCTATTTAAAGAAGGAAGAACATTCGCAAATGAATAGTCTAAAGGCACAATTACTGAAATTGGAAAAAGGCTAACAAATGAGGCCCAAAGTCACCAGAAGGAGGGACATAATAAAGATTAGAGAAGAAATAAATAAAATTGAGAAGAATAAAACAATAGAAAAAATCAATAAAACCAAGAGCTGGTTCTTTGAAAAAATAAACAAAATAGATAAACCCCTAGCCAGACTCATTAAGAGAAAAAGAGAATCTACACACATAAACACAATCAGAAATGAGAAAGGAAAAATCACGACGGACCCCACAGAAATACAAAGAATCATAAGAGAATATTATGAGAATCTATATGCTAACCAGCTGGAAAACATAGAAGAAATGGACAACTTCTTAGAAAAATACAACCTTCCAAGACTGACCAAGCAAGAAACAGAAAAACTAAACAGACCAATCACCAGTGACGAAATCGAATTGGTAATCAAAAAACTACCCAAGAACAAAACCCTTGGGCCTGATGGATTCACCTCTGAATTCTACCAGACATATAGAGAAGAAATAACACTGATTCTCCTTAAAGTTTTCCAAAAAATAGAAGAGGAGGGAATACTTCCAAACTCAGTCTATGAAGCCAGCATCACTCTAATACCAAAACCGGGCAAAGACCTCACCAAAAAAGAAAATTACAGACCAATATCCCTGATGAACGTAGATGCAAAAATACTCAACAAAATATTAGCAAACCGAATTCAAAAATACATCAAGAGGATCATACACCATGATCAAGTGGGATTCATCCCAGGGATGCAAGGATGGTACAACATTCGAAAATCCATCAACATCATCCACCACATCAACAAAAAGAAGAACAAAAACCACATGATCATCTCCATAGATGCTGAAAAAGCATTTGACAAAATTCAGCATCCATTCCTGATTAAAACTCTCAACAAAATGGGTATAGAGGGCAAGTACCTCAACATCATAAAGGCTATATATGACAAACCCACATCTAACATCATACTTAACGGCGAGACGCTGAAAGCTTTTCATCTAAGATCGGGAACAAGACAAGGATGCCCACTCTCTCCACTGTTATTCAACATAGTACTGGAGGTCCTAGCCACAGCAATCAGACAAAACAAAGACATACAAGGCATCCAGATTGGTAAAGAAGAAGCCAGATTGTCACTATTTGCAGATGACATGATACTCTACATAAAAAACCCTAAAGATTCCATTCCAAAACTACTAGAACTAATATCTGAATTCAGCAAAGTTGCAGGATACAAAATTAACACACAGAAATCTGTTGCTTTCCTATACACTAATGATGAACTATGAGAAAGAGAAATCAGCAAAACAATTCCATTCGCAATTGCATCAAAAAGAATAAAATACCTAGGAATAAACCTAACGAAGGAAGTGAAAGACCTGTACTCCGAAAACTACAAGACACTCCTAAAAGAAATTAAAGAGGACACTAACAAATGGAAATGCATCCCATGCTCTTGGCTAGGAAGAATAAATATTGTCAAAATGGCTATACTACCTATAGCAATCTACAGATTCAATGCAATCCCTATCAAACAACCAACAGCTTTCTTCAATGAACTGGAACAAATAATTCTAAAATTCATATGGAACCACAAAAGACCCCGAATAGCCAAAGCAATCCTGAGAAGGAGGAATAAAACAGGGGGAATTACACTCCTGACTTCAAGCTCTACTACAAAGCCACAGTAATCAAGACAATTTGGTATTGGCACAAAACAGACCCACAGACCAGTGGAACAGAATAGAAAATCCAAACATTAACCCAAACATATACAGTCAATTAATATTTGATAAAAGTGCCTTGGATATACAATGGGAGATGACAGCCTCTTCAGCAGCTGGTGTTGGAAAAACTGGACAGCTACATGTAAGAGAATGAAACTGGACTACTGTCTAGCCCCATACACAAAGGTAAACTCAAGGTGGATCAAAGACTTGAATGTAAGTCATGAAACCATAAAAGTCTTAGAAAAAAACATAGTCAAAAATCTCTTGGACATAAACATGAGCAACTTCTTCATGAACATATCTCCCCGGGCAAGGGAAACAAAAGCAAAAATGAACAAGTGGCACTATATCAAGCTGAAAAGCTTCTGACAGCAAAGGACACCATCAGTAGAACAAAAAGACATCCTACAGTATGGGAGAATATATTCATAAAAAACGTATCTGATAAGGGTTGACATCCAAAATATATAAAGAACTCACGCACCTCAACAAACAAAAAGCAAATAATCCAATTAAGAAATGGGCAGAGGACATGAATAGACACTTCTTCAAAGAAGAAATTCAGATGGCCAACAGGCACATGAAAAGATGCTCCACATCACTAATCATCAGAGAAATGCAGATTAAAACGACAATGAGATATCACCTCACACCAGTGAGGATGGCCAACATCCAAAACACAAACAACAACAAATGTTGGCGAGGATGTGGAGAAAAGGAAATCCTCCTACACTGCTGGTGGGAATGCAAATTAGTTCAACCATTGTGGAAAGCAGTATGGAGGTTCCTCAAAAAACTCAAATAGAAATACCATTTGACCCAGGAATTCCACTCCTAGGAATTTACCCTAAGAATGCAGCAGCCCAATTTGAAAAGGACAGATGCACCCCTATGTTTATTGCAGCACTATTTACAATAGCCAAGTAATGGAAGCAACCTAAGTGTCCATCAGTAGATGAATGGATAAAGAAGAGGTGGTACATATACACAATGGAATATTATTCAGCCATAAGAAGAAAACAAATCCTACCATTTGCAAGAACATGGATGGAGCTAGAGGGTATTATGCTCAGTGAAATAAGCCAAGCCGAAAAAGACAAGTATCAAATGATTTCACCATATGTGGAGTACAAGAACAAAGAAAAAAACTGAAGAACAAAACAGCAGCAGACTCACAGAACCCAAGAACGGACTAATAGTTACCAAAGGGAAAGGGACTGGGGAAAATGGGCGGGAAGGGAGGGATAATAGGGAAAAAGGGGCATTACGATTAGCAGATGTAATGTTGGGGGGGCACGGGGAGGGCTGTACATGATTCTATAGCATCTCAGTACGCTGATGGACAGTGACTGTAATGGGGTTTGTGGGGGGGACCTGATGAAGGGGTAGTTTAATAATCATAATATTGCACATGTAATTGTAAATTAATGATAAAAAAAAAGCAGAATGTAAAAAAAAAAATAAGTCCTGAAGGATACTGAGGTGTTGGGGTGTGATGAATCACTTTTTTGAGTAATCCCCCAAATCTTAATACCTGTATGTGTTTTTTTCTGGAGAGGTTGTTTTTGTAGAGAAGCAGGTTCTGTCTCTTGCCTAATACTGTAAGTGTGTATTAGGGAGAGGGGAGTAGGAGAAAAGTGGGGCCAGCAGTAGCTCATGATTCAGTGTGCAGATTATTATTCTCACCTGTTTTCAGCCTCACTTTTGCAGCTGGTGATTATGAGTGCAGAACCCCTCTAGCTAAGTTTCAGAGAACAAACCTTTCTTCTCTCAAGGTGAAGGAGAGGCCCTGTGAACTCTAACTGTTACTTATAGACTTTGTATCCATCTGTTTTTTCACCACTCCTCACCTCTCACTTTCCCTGATTTCTCGGTTGTCCCCTCCTTTTGGTCACTCCTTCTGCAGGTGTGTATGCTTCCATTTGTTCTAACATAGATATTCTTCTGCTCTCAGTTCCTAGGTTAATCCTCTGGGCTGAATCTGCTTTAAATTCCCCATTGTCTTTCTGAGGGGGTTTTAGGAAGGAGGTCATTCCTACAAGAAGCCCTTTATATCAGAAGGTAATTTAAAAAATCCATTAGCAAAAGGAAGCAGTGAGGACTTTGATTCATTCACTTTTTACTTCTCCCTTGTCAAAAGTGCAAGTGTTTCCTAGTAATAGGAATGCCCATTTGACGTTCATGGAGTCTGAGTTTTTGGGTTAATTCTGTGTGGAAATGTTTCCTTTTCTTAAGGCTACAAATTGTTTTTGTAGAGCAGACTAGGTGTTTTGCTCTTAACAATATGTGAACTCACTTTTAAGGTATTTTATGGAGTAATTTATAAGCCAGACTTTTCTCCTAATTTTTTAAATGTCTGAAAGTTCTTTAAAAACTTTTATTTGTGAACTTTCAATTTCTTCCTCCTACTGGTTCTTTTTCTCTGACTAGTCACTGTATTTTATTGATTTGTTTTCTTTTTAGGATTTTACAGTTTTTGGAGGCAGTTTGTCAGGAGCTCATGCACAGAAGATCTGCAAAGTAAGTATTTAATATTGAAAACAAATCCAGGACTTTGATCAGTCATACAGTGCATATTGAGTATCATTGGGGTACAAGACACTGAGCTGGGTGTATGGGTTGGGGTAGAGGTGTGAAAGATTTAGTGCTGACCTGAAGGTGCCTCCATTCCATGGCAGGAGAGTTCCAGGACAGGAGAGTTCTTAACATTTTTGCATTGTGGATCCTTTTGGCAGGCTGGTGAAGCCTGGACCTTCACTTTTTTTTTAACATGCATAAAATAAAATATATAGGGTATAAAAGATTAAAAAACATTTTAAACCATATCTGTAATGTATGTGCTTCATTAATACATTAAAGAAGATTTATAGTGGATCTAAACTGCTATAATTGCAAAATTGGCATGAGTGAAAATATTTCAGGATATCTGCAACAATGTTAATGTGACATAAAAATATCTGGCTTTCATTAGCAATAAAGCCTCAGGTATTTCTAATATTACTGTGCTTCTTTTTTTGCCTGTATTCATAATTGAAGGAAATGCTAAAGACTAGCGAATAAAGAGGTAAATCTTTTGCCCATCCACGTTCATAAACTCCCATTTTGAAATCTATTCACAGACCCCTTAGGGTTCTGAGGACCCCAGCTAAAGTACCCGTGGTCTAGGTGGAGAGTCCAGGTACTAAAAAAGCAGTGCCAGGATTACGTGATGGTATTTTTAAAAATCACTGTTTGAGATGATGATGATCTGGAGATGAATTAAAGTATTGATTATATTTGGAGAATTTTGGATTTAAAGGTAGAGTTGACTGTTAGGAGCCAGAGCTGCTCTGTGTAATGGAACACCTAGATTCTAGACATAGTCCTGTCATATATTGCTCCTGAAGTTTTGGGCCAATTACTTCTAAACCTTCCTATTTTTTCTCTTTTTAATGATGGTTAAATGAGATAATGGAAGTGAAAATGCTTTGTAATCTATCAAGGGTTGCTAGAAATGTTGCTCATTAGGCTGTCAACAACCCATGAGGAAAATCTCTCTATTAGAAGTCAAAGCCAGCCTTGGCCTGGCCTCAGGTTAACAGATGGGTCTTCATTTACTTTCTTAAAATACTTCTTTGCCATTCTACTACCAGTTCTTTCAAGAGTATTGGGGAACAAAACTGCCTGCTGAGAAATATCACAGCCTCGGCCTGTGACTGCAGAAATGTTCACCATGAGCAGTTTTAACCCCTGTTAGTGGGAAGTACCTTGGCTCCTGGATGTTTGGAGGGTTTTAATCAGCCCTTTAAATATCTGGTTCTCTGTCTTCTGTGAAGGTACCCAGTCATCATGGGGAATGAAGCCTGTGTTTCTCCTGTTTTGAAAGTGCATTCAGAACAGTTCCCAGAAAACACTGTGGTGCTTTGTGAATGCTGTTCTGATAACAGGATCAGTTGTCTCACAAAATATTTCTCTGCTGTCTCAGATAATGGACCAGGCCATGACAGTGGGGGCTCCGGTGATTGGACTGAATGACTCTGGGGGAGCACGGATCCAAGAGGGAATAGAGTCTTTGGCTGGCTATGCAGACATCTTTCTGGTGAGAAACCCATTAGTAGAAAATAGAGGGTAAAAAAGTACAGGGCTTAGTTCGCTAAGCTGTGTTCTGGTCAGACCTTCCCCATCTTTCCTCACTGTTCTCTGCCCCATTGTGTCTATTCTGTGGCTCCTTTCTATCACTGGAGGTAGCATGAAGGATGGATGAAAAGAGAGGAAGTGAGGAGAGTTTTTTTTCTCATAGAGGGCTACTGATAGGGGAAAACAGAATTAAAGACCACTCAAAAGAGAAAGCCACTTAAATACATATTTTTTTTCCCAAAAGCAAGCGAGAGGGAATATAAAAGGTTAAAGTGAATTGACTTGCTAGAATAAGGAATTTAAAACAAAATGTAGTGCTTTTTATTTTTTGTTTAGAACACTGTAACATCAACATACAAAGGTCAAAGTAGTACAAATAAGAAAGAAGTCAGTTCAAATCCCCCCATTCAGAGACATTTGGAGAATATAATTTCAGGTATCTTTCTTCTTACTTACAGACTACAAGAGAAAAGTGAAAAATGCAAAAATAAATTAAATGTGTTATTTGTAGTAAGGTATATATCGTGAGAGAGATAGTAAGGGAGATTGGGGTGATGGAAAGAGATATTGCCAGATGGAAACTTGAGAAAAGAGATAAAATCAGCATTTCCAGGGAGAAGAACAAAGATGGAGAAGGAAAGAAAAAGAAAGGCAGAGATTGCTTCTACTCAGGCCAGCAGTTCTTGTCATCTGCTGGCCTGTGGGCTTATGAGGGTTTTCATTCCTAGCTACTGCCCTTTGTGATTAGTGAAAAAAATGGAAATTTGTGTAAGATACTCTGGTAATTGTTAGTGTTAGTTGAGAAGCTACTTTGTAGATCTTAAACCTACTTTTTAGCCTTGAGCTCCAGGGATAACCCACTGGGGACAATTAGTTCTTTGGGTGGCTTGGCCAGAAGAGTTTAGATCTGGCAGGTCTACTTTGGCCCCAGCCTGGAAATCATGCCTGTGTTAGAAATGAAGGAAAGACAGAGTGGCTTTAAGAAAGGTGGCAGTAAACCACTACATTTTAGAGCTTGTCAGGATTTCCGAATACTGTCCAGTCTAACAGATCTTCATGAGTTCAGGTTGGGGAAGGTGGGTTTTGTTTTTTTTCAACATATAGACTTTACTGACTTTAAGATCTGTATTACTTTCAGTCCAACAAGAGGATATAACTATTATAAATTTCTATACACCCAACACAGGATCACCTACATATGTGAAACAAATACTAACAGAATTAAAGCGGGAAATAGAATGCAATGCATTCATTTTAGGAGACTTCAATGCATCACTCACTCCAAAGGACAGATCAACCAGACAGAAAAATAGAGACAGAGGCACTAAACAACATATTAGAACAGATGGACCTAACGGACATCTACAGAACACTCCATGCAAAAGCAACAGGATACACATTCTTCTCAAGTGCACATGGAACATTTCCAAGAATAGATCATATACTAAGACACAAAAGGAACCTCAGTAAATTCAAAAAGATTGAAATTGTACCAACCAGCTTCCCAGATCACAAAGGTATGGGACTAGAAATAAATTACACAAAGAAAACGAAAAAGCCCACAAACACATGGAGGCGTAATAACATGCTCCTAAATAATGAATGGATCAATGACCAAATAAAAACAGAGGTCAAGCAATATATATGGAGACAAATGACAACGATAATTCAACATCCACAAAAAATGCAGTGAAGGCCATGTTAAGAGGGAGATATATTGCAATACAGGCCTACCTCAGGAAAGAAGAACAAAACCAAATGAAAAGTCTAAACTCACAATTAATGAAAGTAGAAAAGGAAGAACAAATGAGGCCCAAAGGCAGTAGAGGGAGGGACGTAATAAAGATTAAAGCAGAAATAAATAAAATTGAGAAGAATAAAACAATAGAAAGAAACAATAGAAAGAATCAGGAACAGGTTCTTCGAGAAAATAGACGAAACAGATAAACCACTAGCAAGACTGACTTATCAAGAAAAAAAGAGAGTCTACACACATAAACAGAATCAGAAATGAGAAAGGAAAAACCACTATAGACACCACAGAAATACAAAGAATTATGACAGAATACTATGAAAAATTATATGGTAACAAACTGGATAACCTAGAAGAAATGGACAACTTTCTAGAAAAATACAACCTTCCAAGTCTGACACAGGAAGAAACAGAAAATCTGAATAGACCAATTACCAGCAAAGAAATTGAATTCATAATCACAAAACTACCTAAGAACAAAACCCCTGGACCAGATGGTTTCACTGCTGAATTTCATCAAACATTTAGTGAAGACCTATTACCCATCCTCCTTAAAGTTTCCCAAAAAGTAGAAGAGGAAGGAATACTTCCAAACTCATTCTACAATACCAGCATCACTCTAACACGAAAACCAGGCAAAGACACCACAAAAAAAGAATATTACAGACCAATATCCCTGATGAACATCGATGCAAGAATACTCAACAAAATATTAGCAAAACGAATTCAAAAATATATCAAAAAGATCATCCATCATGATCAAGTGGGATTCATCCCAGGGATGCAAGGATGGCACAATGTTCGAAAATCCATCAACATCATCCACTACATCAAGAAAAAGAAGGACAAAAACACGTGATCATCTCCATAGATGCCAAAAAAGAAATCCATCAACACCATCCACTACATCAACAAATAGAAGGACAAAAACACGTGATCATCTCCATAGATGCTGAAAAAGCATTTGACAAAATTCAACATCCATTCATGTTAAAAACTCTCAACAAAATGGGTATAGAGGGCAAGTGCCTCAACATAATAAAGGCCATATATGACAAACCCACAGCCAACATTATACTTAACAGTGAGAAGCTGAAAGCTTTGCCTTTAATATTGGGAGCAAGACAAGGATGCTCACTCTCACCACTTTTATTCAACATAGTTCTGGAGGTCCGAGCCACGGCAATCAGACAATACAAAGAAATAAAAGGCATCCAGATTGGTAAGGAAGAAGTCAAACTGTCCCTGTTTGTAGATGCTTTGATAGTGTACATAAAAAGCCCTAAAGAGTCCACTCCAAAGCTACTAGATCTAATATCTGAATCAGCTAAGTTGTGGGATACAAAATTAACACACAGAAATCTGTTGCATTCCTATACACTGACAGTGAACTAGCAGAATGAGAAATCAGGAAAACAATTCCATTCACAATCGCAACAAAAAGAATAAAATACCTAGGAATAAACCTAACCAAGGAAGTGAAAGACCTATACCCTGAAAACTACAAGATGCTCTTAAGAGAAATTAAAGAGGACACTAATAAATGGAAATACATTCCATGCTCTTGGCTAGGAAGAAATAATATTGTCAAAATGGCCATCCTGCCTAAAACAATCTACAGATTCAGTGTAATCCCTATCAAAATATCAACAACATTCTTCAATGAACTAGTGCAAACAGTTCTAAAATTCATATAGAACCACAAAAGACCCTGAATAGCCAAAGCTATCCTGAGAAGAAGGAATAAAACGGGGGAATTACGTTCCCTAACTTCAAGCTCTACTGCAAAGCCACAGTAATCAAGACAATTTGGTATTGGCACAAGAACAGACCCATAGACCAGTGGAAAAGAATAGAGAGCCCAGATATAAACCCAAGCTTACATGGTCAATTAATATACGATAAAGGAGCCATGGATATACAATGGGGAAATGACAGCCTCTCCAACAGCTGGTGTTGGCAAAACTGGACAGCTAGTTGTAAGAGAATGAAACTGGATTACTGTGTAACCCCATACACAAAAGTAAACTCAAAATGGACCAAAGACCTGAATGTAAGTCATGAAACCATAAAACTCTTAGAAAAAAATATAGGTACAAGTCTCTTGGACATAAACATGGGCAACTACTTCATGAACATATCTCTCCGGGTAAGGGAAACAAAAGCAAAAATGAGCAAGTGGCACTATAACAAACTAAAAACTTCTGTACAGCAAAGGATACCATCAGTAGAACAAAAAGACATCCTACAGTATGGGAGAATATGTTCATAAATGACATATCCGATAAGGGGTTGACATCCAAATTATATGAAGAGTTCACGCACAAAAAGCAAATAAGCCAGTTAAAAAGGGGGGAGAGGAGCTGAACAGACACTTCTCCAAAGAAGAAATTCAGATGGCCAACAGGTACATGAAAAGATGCTCCACATTGCTTATCATCAGAAAAATGCAAATTAAAACCACAATTAGATATCACCTCACACCAGTTAGGATGGCCAACATCCAAAACACAAACAACAAATGTTGTCGAGGATGTGGAGAAAGGGGAACCCTCCTACACTGCTGGTGGGAATGTAAACTAGTTCAACCATTGTGGAAAGTAGTATGGTGGTTCCTCAAAAAAGTTAAAATAGAAATACCATTTGTCCCAGGAATCCTACTCCTAGGAATTTACCCTAAGAATGCAGCAGCCCAATTTGAAAAAGACATAGGCACCCCTATGTTTATCGCAGCACTATTTACAACAGCCAAGAAGTGGAAGCAACCTACACATGTCCACCAGTAGATGAATGGATAAAGAAGATGTAGTACATATAAACAATGGAGTATTATTTAGCCATAAGAAGAAAACAAATCCTACCATTTGCAACAACATGAATGGAGCTAGAGGGTATTATGCTCAGTGAAATAAGCCAGGTGGAGAAAGACAAGTATCAAATGATTTCACTCATCTGTGTTGTATAAGAACAAAGGAAAAACTGAAGGAATAAAACAGCAGCAGACTCACAGAATCCAAGAATGGACTAACAGTTACCAAAGGGAATGGGGAGGATGAGTGGGAAGGGAGGGTTAAGGGGGAAAAAGGGGCATTACGATTAGCACATGTAATGCAATGGCGGGGAACACAGGAAAGGCAGTATTTATAGAGAAGACACGTAATGATTCTATAGCATCTTACTACACTGATGGACAGTGAATGTAGTGGGGGACTTGATAATAGGGGATTTTGTATAATGTTCAAGTTATTGTACATTAGCGATACCAAAAGAAAAGAAAAAAGATCTGCATTGTTTAATTGGCTACTAATGCTGCTTGTCACCTTCACTTCCATCCACTTCTCCTGCCTCTATTGTTATTTTTTTTATCTTTGTTTTTATATAATTTCAGTGTTCATAGAAAAATTGCCAAAATAATACAAGGAACTCCCATATATCCTTTACTCAGGTTCACTAGTTGTTTATATTTTACCCATTTGCTCTATCATTCTTAATATGAATGTATTTGCATGTTTATTTTTCTGAAACATTTGAGGGTACATTGGAAACTGAGCCTCTTTCCTTTCTTAAATCCTTCATGGTGTATTTCCTAAGAACAAGGGCATTCTTTTATATAACCAGAGTATAATAATAAAAATCAGGAAATTTAACATTGATTCATTTATATTATTCTTATCCATACTTATAGCTATCCATACTATTCTTATTCAGATTACATCAAATGATCCTAATAAAATCCTCTTTAGCTATTCACCATCTCTTTCCCCCAATCCAATCCAGGATTAAATACTGCCTTTGGCTGGCATATCTCTTTAATCTCCTTTAATCTGCAGCAGTTCCTTAGTTTTTCTTTTTCCTACATGACCTTGACATTTTAAAACATAGCTATATTGTAGTATAATTTATAACCCATAAAATCCACACAAAAAAACTAAGCTTATAGTAAATTGATTTTTAATACATTTACAGAGTTGTGGAATCATTACCACAATCCAATTTTAGAGTTTTTCCCTCTGTAACTGGGGGCAAAAGAAGTACCCAGCCAGGGGCAAATTACCTTTGAGGCCAGAATCAGTCAAACGGAGAAATAAAGTGGGAGAAACTTGCTTTTTGCTTACAAGCAGTTGTCCACTTCTGCTCACCTGTGTCTCTCATGACCCAGCTGCAAAAAGGGACCCCACCCAACCTCTCCGGTTCAGATACATCCTCATGCCCCCTACCCTTGTAATCACCTATTGATTTGGAGACACCCTAAGGCCAGGTGAAAGATTCTGGAAATATGGCAGTTCTACCAGCCTACCCATCCAGAAATCTTGCCTCACAATTTACTCGCTCCCCATCTCCCACAGTGGTCTTTGTGCAAGAAAACTGGAGCATTGTAACTGGACTAATAACATACAATAACAACAGCAATAAAATCATGATAATCCTCAAGATGGAGGATTCAACTAGATTCAAAGTTGTATGCAGATTAACTCCATAGCTTGCTGGTTCAACAGGAGGTGGTCAGTAGCTTGACAGGTAGGGAGTTCAGAGCAATCATCACATGGCAGCTGCAGCAAGGGGGTAGGTCCAGGCCACAGAGAATATAGAAGAAAATAAACTTAAGGGCAATAAGATAAATGTTTTAATGACACCAGCATAGACAAATCTTGTCCATCAGGCAGGATGCATGCAAGAGAGTGGTCCTGTGATAGGACAGTGGCAGGAATGGGATCTTGCTCTGGTCTAATATACCAGACTTTCACCCCCCTCCCTGTGGGAGTTACAGATGGGTCAATATATAGGGCAAGGAGAGGTACGTGTACTGGCTGTAGAGATAAAATGAAACTTCCCTGTAAGATGCTCTTACCTCCTGGACATTTTGGGTACACTACTGTGATCTTTGGGGGCCATTCTGCTTTTACTTCAGGAACACACAGGAGGCCAGCTTCAGGCCTCTTCCCCAAGGTTCCAGAAGGGCCAGCCATCACTGGTCCATGTGTTGAAATGTCCAGGGCCACATCCACTCGACAGTCTTCAGGGCTTAATGCAGTTGGGCCTGGCAGTAGGATGTTGCTCTGCTGGCCATGTCCTGGCTTCAGTAACTCCTCTTTGGTTTGCAAATACAGTTGTATAGGAGAGGCAGCAATGTGTGTTAGCATGTCCATAGGGCTCAAGGTTCCTTTTCAGGGCTTCTTATTCAAACCCCATAGCACTGTCCATAAACGAACTGACCAGTCTCATAGATTATTGGTGTCTGACTTCAGGCCAGATTTCAGCAGACCATTGCACCTCTTTGTTATGCCTGCTCCGGTAGGGTTACATGGTACATGAAACTTCCACTTTATTCCCAATTGCTGCACCCATTCTTGTAATGCATGTCCAGTAAAGTGGGTGCCTTGATTGCTCTCAGTCACCTGTGCCCAGCCATTGACTGCAAAGAGATGCTCCAGGCCCCTTTTGGTGGTTTGTTGATCTGCATGACATGCATGAAAAGCAACCAACAGTTCAGTAGCAGTGTCCACACAAGTCATGGCATACCTTCTTCTCCATACAAGTCAAGTCACCACATCCTTCTGATATGGGCAGAGGCCCAGTATAGTCTCTATCTGCCCCCTCACAAGGGGTATTGGCCCCCTTACTATTGTCCCATGTTGCTGCGGGACTCGGTGTAAGTCCCTCTTAGAGCACACAAGGCACTCCTTCTGGGTCTTCTGACTTCTTCAAAGGTCAGTGGTAAGCCCCACTGATGGGCTACAGCCCACATTGTCTTTTGCCTTGCATGCAACAAGCACTGATGTAACCATTGGGCTACATCAGAGGTAGGCTTTTGTTCTAGCCACACACCTGGGCTGATGTGTCTGCTTCATCATTCCCTGGGATGCCAAAGGCAAATGGCCGGTCACATGATATATGGTAACTGTCTTAGTCTAACCAGAGGCCCGTAGGTCTTGCCATAGCATTTGCCACCAAAGAGGCTGGTGACCAGCCATCCAACTGGCATGGTACCATTTCGGTAGCACAGGGTCAAACCCTGATAGATGGCCCAGCTGTCAGCACAGACAACTATAGGGGACGGCTCCTGGGTGATCACAAGCCATACTGCCCGCAACTCAGCCCACTGACTGCTCTTCCCCTCTCTGTCCTTCATATCATCTCATTCTTAGGATGGAAGGCCACAGCCCTCCACTTTGGGGGCTGCCCATAACTGGAGCCATCTGTATACCAAGCATCTTCAGGTATAGGGGCTTTGCCCCTCCTGATAAGGACTCTTGGCTACCAATGGCTCGAAAGGAAGTTCTTCTTGCTTTCCACTGGTATATGTCACTGGCCCAGTAAGCTTTGGAGTTCTCCAGTTAAGGGGCTACTAGACAGGTTGCTATACTGCTGTAAGTATGTGCCCCATTTCGCCATTGTAGGTGTCTGTGCTATGTCACTCTGTGGCCTTTAGGTCTAGTCTTGCACCAACCCTGTGATGGGATAGGTGGTTATTACCTTGGTTGGCACTGTTCTGGTGATGGACTCTGTAGCCAGCAAAGTGTGATACACAGCAGCTAGTTGCTTCTCTGTCAAGGTGTGCCAGACCTCTGCTCCTTTCCATAGTTATGGCCAGAATCCAATAGCTTGGCATGCCTGTTCAAGCCTCTGCCAAAGACCCCATCCATAACCATCTTTGGTTACATGAACATCTAGCTCACAGGGCCTTGATGAAGCCATTACACTCAAGGCCTGGACAGTCTTGACTGCTTGCTCAGCAGCAATAAAAGCAGCTGCACGTTTCATCCCAGTCCCACCTGATGCCCTTTCGCACCAACTGGCATAAGAGCTTCCGAATTTGTGCCAAGTGCGGGATAAACACTCTCCAGTAGCCCAAAAGACCCCAAAACTCTTGTAATACTGCCACAGTGGTAGGGTAGGGAAAGCCTGGACCTTGTCTATGACCGCTGCTGGGATAACTTCAATTTTACCCAACCAAACAACCCCCAAGAACTTTACTGACAGACCAGGTTTCTGAACCTTGGTGCTGTTCGCAGCCCCTCCTTTCTCCTGTAGATGTTCAAACAGTCTAGGAACTGCCCCATCTAAATCTGCAAGAGAATCAGATGTGAGCATGATAACGTCAATATAGTGACAGAGCTGCACCATTTGTGGTTTCTTCCATGTGGTAAAGTCCTGGGCTGTAAGTCCGTGACAAATGGTGGGACTGTGGATGTGTCCCTGTGGAAGGACAGTGAATGTCCACTGTTGGCCTTCCCACGTGAAGGCAAACTGTTCCTGACTTTCTTGTGCTATGTCAATAGAGAAAAAGCATTAGCAAGGTCCACAACATAATGATACGTCCCTAGTTCATGACTGAGTGTGTCCACAAGGGCTGCGATAGAGGGGAGAGCAGCATGCAGAGGGGGTATGACTTTATTAAATTCCCTGTAATCCGTGGTCATACGCCAAGAGCCATCCAGCGTTTTTTACTGGCCACAGTGGGGAATTAAAAGGACTATGAGTGGGCTTTGTAATGCCCACTTTCTCAAACTGCTGCAGAATTTCTCCAATTTCCTTGTGTTCCCCAGGCAATTTATACTGCTAAGTATTTTCACCCACTGAGGTACAGGCATGGCTACCGGTGGGTGGTGAGCATGTCCCCTCAAAACTGCCTTTACCATACATATCCTCAATCTGAACTCATCTTCAGTGGTCTGTAACCACAGGCCTTGCAGGATATCTACTCACAAAATATATTCAGGGATGGGAGAAATGTACATAGTATACTCCTTTGTAGAAACACCCTATCCCCAATGGGATTTGGGCTTTCTTCACTAATTGCCTTACCCCTATAGCCATCTATCACAGCAGGGGTCCCTGGAAAACGCTCAGGGTTGCCATAAATCAGAGAATACTCAGCTCCTGTGTCCACCAGCGCCAGGACACGTTGTACATTCACAGGGGTCCAGTGAATTGCCAATTCTACATGTGGCCTCTGGTCCCCACCATGTCCCCCAAGGTGGGGACTTTGAACCCCCTCAGCTGAACCATGATGCCCAATCATCCTCCTGTGGGGGTGAGGGCTCAGGTGAATCCTAAGTACTGTCTTCAAGAAGTTTTGCGTGGACATAGGCTGGGCATGAGGCCTTGAAGGACTCGATTTCTGTGTCCTTGACCTCAGTGGCTGGAACTGCTGCTCTGGCTTTAATTGGTGCCACAGTTCTAACAATATTCTATTGGGCTGCCCATCGAGTTTTTCTTTGACTACCCCGGCCTTTATGAAATCAACCCACATCTGGGTCCTTGAGACCATCACGGGGCCTTTTGTACTTCTCCTTTCAGTCATAGCCCGTAGTTCCTTCTGTGTTCTTATTGTTTCAACCTCCCCCAGATCTGCTAAAGTATCAGTAGCCTCACTTGTGGGTATCCCTATGTGGGGGGGTGAGAATAGTCACTAGGGACCCAAAGAGAGATGGGGAGCTATATGCAGAACCAGATTTCTCATTCCTATGGTGAGCAACTCATTGGGGCCCTGGGGGGTCCATTTTATAGATGATATTTTTCATGTCCAGCTCCCATAACATCTGCTGGAGCTCTGCATACGTTTTTCAGCTAGTGGGTAAGTATGGTAAATCACCCTGATTAAGTCAAACTGCCCTGATGGCTGCTGTCAGCCAATCCAGAAGCTTCTGATTCCTTGAGGTGTGATGGGCACTTTGCCACTACTGCTGGAGGGAAGATTTGAGTCGTCAGGGAAGCCAGTCTGCCCATTTGAAAATGCAACATAACAATGTCTTCCACCCTCATATCCCAGAGACATGAAAGCCGTGTAGGCAGAGGTTCTAACGGCTTCTGCCAAAACTGGATGCTCATGTCCAACAGCTCATCCTGGGTATAGGGGCGGAGCACAGAGTACTCTACAACCTTGGGCAGAGGGCACTCCTTCCCATGAGGAACCTGTGGTTGTTGCGTTTTTGCTTTCTTAATAACTAGTTGAGCCTTAAATACGGGAGGGGCTGGTGCTTTAGGTGGTGGCCTCGGCAGCAGATCATCCCTTGGCCTCACCCCTTCATCCTCTCCCAACATGTCCTCTACCATCTCTGGGGCTGAAGGCGCCGCTCTTTCCTTCCCCTCCCCCCCAGCCTCCTGCAACGCAGCTTCTCGTGCTGCCTCCTCCCTCGCTGCTGCTAACTTATCTTCCAGGAGTGCGACCCGTCTTCTCAATAACTCTCTCTTTCTTAAGGGCATCCCCTAGGTTATCACTCAACTTTTCGAGGCAACACCGAACTGCATATCTCTCTTACCGAAGTGTGTCTGTCTTCTCGATAACTTTCTACTATCTTGAGAAACAAAAATCCCACAATCCTGGCTGCTACGCAGACACTCAGGGGCTCTAAGCAGTTTTCTGTCTTGTGGAGGGCTAATTCCATGGCTTCCTGTGTCTCCACCCTTCCCCAATTCTGGGGAGGGGCCCACCTGTCTAGGAGATGCTTTACGCTAGACCAGTTTCCCACTAGGGGCTCCCCAGGTGGAAGCCCCATGGATAGGGACCTCCTGGGTGAAGCCACACCCTCTACTGCTGTATCACTGTGGTCTCCCCACCATCTACAGGGGGGTTTCCGGACTTCTCCCCACCATCCCTAGGGGCAGTCCACCCAAGTGTTGCTCCCATGAAGCATATTTCAGGTTCAGAGACCATGCCGATTATGCTAGGTGTAATTTTCAGGGGGAAATTAAGTTCCCAGCCTGGGGCAAATTATCTTTGAAGCCGAAATCAGTCAAAGGGAGAAATAAAGTGGGAGAAACCCGTTTACTGCCTACAAGCAGGTATCCACTTCTGCTTGCCTGTGTCTCTTGTGACCCAGCTGCTAAAAGGGCCCCCACCAAACCTCTCTGATCCAGATATACCCTTGCTCCCCACACCCTTGTAATCACTTATTGATATGGAGACTACTTCTCTCCACCCCTTGGAAACATTGACATGGAGGTGCACTAAGGCCAAGTGAGAGATTCTGGAAATTTTACCCATTACCCATACCCTCCAAAAAGATCCTTCCTGCTGTTTGCAGTCAATTCTGATCTGGTCCTAAGCAACCACTGATAATCTTTCTGTCTCTATGGTTTTTGCATCTGACTCTTTTCACTTAGCATAATGTTTTTTGTGGTTCACTCTTACTGTGTTGTGTATTAATGGTTTATTCTTTTTTATTGGTGAATAATACTCTTATGGATGTACAACATCATGTTCAGCTATCAGTTGATAGATATTGGGTTGTTTTTACTTTCTGGCTATCATAAATAATGCTGCTGTGAACATTTGTGTATAACTGTGTGGACATATATTTTTATAACCCTGGAGTAGATACCTAATCATGGAATTGTTGGGCCTTAAGTTTATTTATAACTTTTAAAGAGCTGCCATTTTTCCCCCTCAAATGGCTATCAGTTTACATTATCACAAGCAATGCTTTGAGGATTTCAGGTTCTCTACTTCCTTGCCAATACTAGTATTGTCAGTCTTCTTCCTTATAGCTATTCTAGTGGTATGTAGTGGCATCTTACTCTGTTTTCAATTTGCATTTCCTGCTGATTAAATCATGTTGAGTATCTTTTCATGTACATGTTAGTCATTTGTATATCTTCTTTGCTGAAATTTCTATTCAGATCTTTTGCTTATTTTGTAATTGGATTTTTGAAAATTTTGAGTTCTTTGTATATTCTGGATAGAAGTCATTTATCAGATATATGATTTGCAAATATTTCTGCTAGTCTGTGCTGCCTTTTTATTAATGGTAGCATTTGAAAGTGCAAAAGTTTTAAATCCTGAAGCCCAATTTATCATTTTTTTCTTTTATGGAGTGCTTTTATTGTCATGTGTAAGAACTTTGTTCATTATAAAGTCTTGAAGATTTTGTCAGTGTTTTTTATTATTATTATTTTTAACAGAGTTTTATAGGTTTGGCTTTCATATATTAGGTCTGTGATCCATTTTGAGTTAATTTTTGTGTTTGTGAGGTCAGGATCTAAATTCATCCTTGTCCCATCACCATTTATTGCCATGACTACTCTTTCCCCATTGAATTGTCTTTGCACTTTGGAAAAATCGATTGACCATAAATATAATGGTTTATTTCTGGCTCATTTCTTTTCCATTGGTTTGTATGCTTATCCTTATATAAGAATCACACTGTCTTGATTACTCAACTTTGAAACTTCTAGAAAGGTATGATAAAGTCCTCCAACATTATTCTTTTAAAAAGTTGCTCTGCCTGTTCTGGTTCTTTGCATTTTCATATAAATTTTTGCATCAGCTGCCACCTCTACAGAAATGCTTGCTGGGATTTGATAGAAACTATAAAATGTGATTGAGTCTCTAGATCAATTTTTCAAGGATTTATATCTTAACATACTGAGCCTGCTACTCCATGTAAATAGAATGTTTTTCCATTTATGTGGGTTGTCTTTAATTTCTCTCAGTAATATTTGGAACTTTAAACATACATGTCTTTCCTTGCTATTTATAACTATTTTTGGTATCTATGATTTTTCACTGAGGTGGATTATTTTTATTATGAATAGACTTTCTAATTTCCTTTTTTCACTTTTCTTCTTTGCAAGAATATAGAAATAAAATTGGTTTTTGTATGTTGATCTTATGTCCTGCAACCTTGCTGAACTTGCTTATTCTAAATTTTTGCCTATGTGGATTCCTTAGGATTTTCTATATAAATGATCATATCTTCTGCAAATAGAGGAGGTAATTTTTTATTTGTTCCTTTGTAATCTGGATGTCTTTTTCTAACATAATTTATGTAGCTGGAACATGCAATACAATGTTGAATAGAAATGGTGAGAGTGGACCTCCTTGTCTTGTTTCTGAACTATGGTAGAAAGCTTTCATTCTTTTACTGTGAAATATGATGTTAACTGTGGTTTTTTTTTGGGGGGGGTGTCTGTGCTTTATCAGCTTGAGGAAGTTCCCTTATTGTTTGTTGAGGGGGTTACTGTGAAGGTTGTTTAATTTTGTCAAATGCTTTTTCCTGCATTTGTAAGATAATCCTGTAGTTTTTGTCTTTTATTCTGTTGATATGGTGTATTACCATAATTGAATTTGGGAGGTTACACCAGCCTTGTATTCCTGTTATAAATCCCATTTGCTCATGATATACCTTTTTGTAAGTGGCTGGGTTCTGTTCGCTAATATTTTGTTGAATACTTTTGAGTCTATTATCAAGAGATATTTGTCTGAAGTTTTCTTCTCCTGTGATGTCTTTTTGTTTCCTCTAATTTTTTTGTCTTATTTTTTTTATTAAGGTATTATTGATATACATTCCTATGAAGGTTTCACATGAAAAAACAGTGTGGTTACATTTATCCATATTATCAAGTCCCCACTCATACCCCAAAGCAGTCACTGTCCATCAGTGTAGTAAGATGCCACAGATTCACTGTTTGCCTTCTCTGTGCTACACTGTTTTCCCCGTGATCCTCCACACCATGTGTACTAAACATAATACCCCACAATCCCCATCTCCCACCCTCCCCACCCGCCCTCCCAAACTCCTCCCCTTTGGTAGCCACTAGTTCCTTCTTGGAGTCTCTGAGTCTGCTGCTATTTTGTTCCTTCAATATTGCTGTGTTGTTATGCTCCACAAATGAGGGAAATCATTTGGCACTTGTCTTTCTCCACCTGGCTTATTTCACTGAGCATAATAGCCTCCAGCTCTATCCATGTTGTTGCAAATGGTAAGATTTGTTTCATTCTTATGGCTGATTAATATTCCATTGTGTATACATACCACATCTTCTTTATCCATTCATTTACTGAAGGACACTTAGGTTGCTTCCATATCTTGGCTATTGTAAAAAGTGCTGCAGTAAACATAGGGGTGCATATGTCTTTTTGAATCTGAGAACTTGTATTCTTTGGGTAAATTCCAAGGAGTGGGATTCCCAGGTCAAATGGTATTTCTATTTTCAGTTTTTTGAGGAACCTCCATATTGCTTTCCACAATGGTTGAATGAGCTTACATTCCCACCAGCAGTGTAGGAGGGTTCCCCTTTCTCTGCATCCTTGCCAGCATTTGTTGTTCTTAGTCTTTTGGATGGTGGCCATCCTTACTGGTGTGAGGTGATATCTCACTGTGGTTTTAATTTGCATTTCCGTGATGATTAGTGATGTGGAGCATCTTTTCATGTGTCTGTTGGCCATCTGAATTTCTTCTTTGGAGAACTGTCTCTTCATATCCTCTGCCCATTTTTTAATCAGGTTATTTGCTTTTTGGGTGTTGAGGCATGTAAGTTCTTTATATATTTTGGATGTTAACCCCTTGTCGGATATGTCATTTACAAATATATTCTCCAATACTGTAGGATGCCTTTTTGTTCTGTTGATGGTGTCCTTTGCCATACAGAACTTTTTAGTTTGATGTAGTCCTATGAGTTCATTTTTGCTTTTGTTTCCCTTGCTCGAGGAGATGCGTTCAGGAAGAAGTTGCTGATGCTTATATTCAGGAGATTTTTGCCTATGTTGTCTTCTAAGAGGTTTATGGTTTCATGACTTACATTCAGGACTTTGATCCATTCTGAGTTTACTTTTGTGTATGGGGTTAAACAATAATACAGTTTCATTCTCTTCCATGTAACTGTCCAGTTTTGCCAACACCAGCTGTTGAAGAGGCTGTCATTTCCCCATTGTATGTCCATGGCTCCTTTGTCATATATTAATTGACCATATATGCTTGGGTTTATATCAGGGCTCTCTAGTCCGTTCCATTGGTCTATTGATCTGTTCTTGTGCCTGTACCAAATTGTCTTGAGTACTGTGGCTTTGTAGTAAAGCCTCAAGTCAGGGAGCATAATCCCCCCAGCTTTTTTCTTCCTTCTCAGGATTGCTTTGGCTATTTGGGGTCTTTTGTGGTTCTATATGAATTTTAGAATGATTTTCTCTAGTTCGTTGAAAAATGCGGTTGGTATTTTGATAGGAATTGCATTGAATCTGTAGATTGCTTTAGGCAGGACGGCCATTTTGACAATATTAATTCTTCCTATCCATGGGCATGGGATGTGTTTCCATTTGTTGGTGTCTTCTTTAATTTCTCTCATGAGTGTCCTATAGTTTTCAGAGTATAGGTCTTTCACTTCCTTGGTTAGGTTTATTCCTAGGTATTTTATTCTTTTTGATGCAATTGTGAATGGAATTGTTTTCCTGATTTCTCTCTCTGCTAGTTCATTGTTAGTGTATAGGAATGCCACAGATTTCTGTGTATTAATTTTGTATTCCGCAACTTTGCTGAATTCAGTATTAGATCTAGTAGTTTTGGAGTGGACTCTTTAGGGTTTTTTATGTACAGTATCATGTCATCTACAAACAGGGACAGTTTAACTTCTTCCCTGCCAATCTGGATGCCTTTTATTTCTTTGTGTTGTCTGATTGCCATGGCTAGGACGTCCAGTACTATGATGAATAGAAGTGGGGAAGGTGGGCATCCTTGTCTTGTTCCTGATCTTCAAAGAAAAGCTTTCAGCCTCTCACTGTTGAGTATAATGTTGGCTGTGGGTTTTTCATATATGGCCTTTATTATGTTGAGGTACTTGCCCTCTATACCCATTTTGTGAGTTTTTATCATGAATGAATGTTGAATTTTGTCAAATGCTTTTTCAGCATCTATGGAGATGATCATGTGGTTTTTGTCCTTTTTGTTGATGTGGCAGATGATGTTGATGGATTTTCGAATGTTGTACCATCCTTGCATCCCTGGAATAAATCCTACTTGATCATGATGGATGATCCTTCTGATGTATTTCTGAATTCGGTTTGCTAATATTTTGTTGAGTATTTTTGCATCTATGTTCATCAGGGATATTGGTCTGTTGTTTTCTTTTTTTGTGGTGTCTTTGCCCGGTTTTGGTATTAGAGTGATGCTGGCCTCATAGAGTAAGTTTGGAAGTATTCCCTCTTCTTCTACTCCTTGGAAAACTTTAAGGAAGGATGGGTATTAGGTCTTCACTAAATGTTTGATAAAATTCAGCAGTGAAACCATCTTGTCCAGGCGTTTTGTTCTTAGGTAGGTTTTTGTTTACCAGTTCAGTTTTGTTGCTGCTAATTGGTCTGATGAGACTTTCTGTTTCTTTCTGGGTCAGCCTTGAAAGGTTGTATTTTTCTAGAAAATTGTCCATTTCTTCTAGGTTCTTCAGTTTGTTACCATATAATTTTAATAGTATTCTCCAATAATTCTTTGTATTTCTGTGCTGTCCATGGTGATTTTTCCTTTCTCATTTCTGAATCTACCTATGTGAGTCGACTCTTTTTTTCTTGATAAGTGTGGCTAGGGGTTTATCTATTTTGTTAATTTTCTCAAAGAACCAGCTCCTGCTTTCGTTAATCCTTTCTATTGTTTTATTCTTCTCGATTTTATTTATTTCTGCCCTAATCTTTACTATGTCCCTCCTTCTACTGACTTTGGGTCTCATTTGTTCTTCTTTTTCTAGTTTTGTTAATTGTGAGTTTAGACTGCTCATATGGGATTGTTCTTCTTTCCTGAGGTAGACCTGTATTGCAGTATACTTTCCTCCTAGCACGGCCTTCACTTGCATCCCACAGATTTTGCGGTGTCGAATTATTGTTGTCATTTGTCTCCATATATTGCTTGATCTCTGTTTTTATTTGGTCATTGATCCATTGATTATTTAGGAGCATGTTATTAAGCCTCTATGTGTTTGTGGGATTTTTCATTTTCTTTGCGTAATTCATTTCTAGTTTCATACCTTTGTGGTCTGAGAAACTGGTTGGTACAATTTCAATCTTTTTGAATTTACTGAGGCTCTTTTTGTGGCCTAGTATATGATCTGTTTTTGAAAATGTTACTTGAGAAGTATATTTTCTGCTGCTCCTGGGTGTAGAGTTCTGTAGATGTCTGTTAGGTCCCTCTATTCTAATGTGTTCTTCAGTGCCTCTGTCTCCTTATTTATTTTCTGTCTGGTTGATCTGTCCTTTGGAGTGAGTGGTGTGTTGAAGTCTCCTAAAAAGAATGCATTACTTTCTATTTCCTCCTTTAATTCTGTTAGTATTTGTTTCACATATGTAGGTGCTCCTGTGTTGGGTGCATAGATATTTATAGTAGTTATATCTTCTTTTTGGATTGACCCTTTTATCATTATGTAATGTCCTTCTTTATCTCTTGCTACTTTCTTCGTTTTGAAGTCTATTTTGTCTGATACAAGTACTGCAACTCCTGCTTTTTTCTCCTTATTAGTTGCATGAAATGTCTTTTTCCATCCCTTCACTTTAATCTGTGTATGTCTTTGGGTTTAAAGTGAGTCTCTTGAAGGCAGCATATAGATGGGTCTTGTTTTTTTATCTATTGAGTGACTCTGGGTCTTTTGATTGGTGCATTCAGTCCCTTTACATTTAGGGTGATTATGGATAGGTATGTACTTACTGGCATTGCAGGCTTCAGATACGTGGTTACCAAAGGTTCAAGGTTAACTTCCCTACTATCTGAGTCTAACTTAATTCACTTAATATGCTATTACAAACACAATCTTAGGGTTCTTTTTTTTTTTCCTCCTCCATTCTTTATATATTAGGTATGATATTCTGTACTGTTTATCTATCCCTTGATTGACTTTGGGGAAAGTTAATTTAATTTTGTATTTTCTTAGTAATTAGCGGTTCTGCTTTGTTTACTGTGGTTTTATTACCTCTGGTGACAGCTATGAAACTGTAGAAACACTTCCATCCATAGCAGTCCCTCCAAAATACACTGTAGAGATGGTTTGTGGGAGGTAAATTCTCTCTGCTTTTGCTTATCTGGGAATTGTTTAATCCCTCCTTTAAATTTAAATGATAATCTTGCTGGATAAAGTAATCTTGGTTCAAGGCCCTACTGCTTCATTGCATTAAATACATCATGCCACTCCCTTCTGGCCTGTAAGGTTTCTGCTGAGAAGTCTGATGATAGCCTGATGGGCTTTCCTTTGTATGTGATCTTATTTCTCTCTCTGGCTGCTTTTAATAGTCTGTCCTTATCCTTGATCTTTGCTATTTTAATTACTATATGTCTTGGTGTTGTCTTCCTTGGGTCCTTTCTGTTGGTAGATCTGTGCACCTCCATGGCCTGAGAGACTTTCTCCTTCCACAAATTGGGGAAGTTTTTCAGCAATTACCTCCTGAAAGACACTTTCTGTCCCTTTTTCTCTCTCTTCTTCTAGTACCCCTATGATGCGAATATTGTTCTGTTTGGATTGGTCACACAGTTCTCTCAATATTCTTTCATTCTTGGAGATCCTTTTTTCTCTGTGTGCCTCAGCTTCTTTGTATTCCTCTTCTCTAGTTTCTATTTCATTTATCGTCTCCACCATATCCAGTCTGCTTTTAATACTGTCCATTGTGCTCTTCGATTATTGGATCTCTGACCATAATTCGTTCCTGAGTTCTTGAATATCTTTCCATACCTCCATGAACATGTTAATGATTTTTATTTGATCTCCCTTTCAAGGAGAGTTATGAGGTCAATATCATTTAAATCTTTCTCAGGAATTGTATTAATAATTTTACTCTGAACCAGGTTCCTTTGGCATTTCATATTTGTGTATGGTGCCCTCTACTGCTCAGAAGCTCTACTCTCTGGAGCTGCTCAGCCCCTGAAACTATGTCGGGGGTTGCAGGGGAGTGGTATTGGTGCCTGGAGGTTGGCAGCGGGGGGGGTTAAGAGCTTTTTCCAGTTTCCCAGCATCTATTCCAGTCTCCACTGCCTGAACAAGTGGGCCGAGCACAGAGGTATAAGCCTCTGTGCTTTGCGTTTTTAGTTGCTGTAGACAGATCTTCCCTGTGGCTGGTCTAACACCTGGGTAGGGTTTCCCGTTTTGCAAGCTCTTTGGGGCTGGCCAGGAAAAAGGTGCAGTAGGCTTCCTATCACAGAAGGGGTTTTTGGAGCTGTGTAGGCAGCCAGGGAGCTGGAGCACCTGAAGATCATGAAAGCTCCCAACCTGCTGAGCAGAGTACACCTGGACAATTTTGTCTGCCTGTCCTCTCCTGATCAGTAAGCTCTGTGCAATCCTTGCCCCTTTAGCAGCTCTCTTGCTAAGGGCTTCTTTGTTAGGAAGCCTCTCAGACTGCCCAACTTTCTTTTATCCCAGAGCAGCTGGATATGGATCCCTGCTTTCCACAAGCAGCTGGAATCTTAGTCTCTCCCGTAATTCTGCCTATCTTAGCTTTCCAGCCCCCTAATTACGAGAGTATCATGCAAGCACCATGAATGTAGGTTTGTGCTCCCAGAGCAGATCTCCAGAGTTAGGTATTCAGCTGTCCCAGATCTCCACTCCCTCCCTGCTTCCATTCCTCTTCCTCCTGCAGGTGAGCTGGGGTGGGTGAAGGGCTTGGATCCCTCGGGCCACAGCTTTATTACGTTACCCTTTTCCGTGAGGTCTGCTCTTGTCTCCAGGTGTATGCAGTTCGGTGCAGTCCTCTTTCCTGTTGCTCTTTCAAGGGTCGTTGTATTAGTTATATTTTCGTATTATATGCGGTTTTAGGAGGAAGCCTCTCTCTTGCCTCTCATGCCACCATCTTTAATCCCTGTTTCCTCCAATTTTTTGCTGCTGTGAATTCCAGCCCCTTCCTCCTCCTAGCTTTATTGAATATTGTTATATCATTTTCTGGTTTTGATGTCAGGATAATTCTGGCCTCATGGAAGGAGTTTGATGTGTAGCCTCCTCTCTCTTTTTTTGGAAGATCTTGTAAGGGATTGATATTATTTTTTAAATGTTTAGTAAAATTCATCAGTGAAGCCATCTGTGTCTTGACTTTTGTAGAAAGTTGTATCATTACTGATTCAATATCTTTATTTGTTACGGGGTTATCAGAGTTTCTATTTCTTCTAGACTCAGTTTCAGTTGTTTTTGTTTTTATAGGAATTACCCATTTCATCTAAGTTATCCAGTTTGCCATAGAGTTAATATTATTTTCTTGTAATATTTCTCTAGGGATGTCACCTCATTTCTGATTTTAGTAATATGAATTATTTTCTTATCAGTTATGTAAAGGTTTGTCGATTTTGTCTTCAAAGAACCAACTTTAGGTTTTGACTTTTTTCTCTATTGCCTTTATATCCTTTTTCATTTATTTCTGCTCCAAGTTATATTTCCTTCTTTCTGCTTCGTTGTACTTTTTGGTTTCTTAAGGTGTATGGTTAGGTTATTGCCTTGAGTTCTTTCTTGGTTTATAAATTTCCCTCTCAGTGCTTTTATACCATAAGCTTTAGTAGCTTACATTTTCATTCATCTCTAAGCATTTTCTATTTTTTTTGTAATGCTTTTCACCTGTTGGTTACTTAGGAGTGTTTTGATTAATTTCAACGTACTTGAATTTTCCAGTTTCTTTTGTTACTCTGCTTGAATTCCATTGTGATTGGAAAAGATACTTTGTATAACTTCGATCATTTAAAACTTACAAAGACTTATTTTGTGGCCTAACATATAATCTCTCCTAGAGAATATCCATGTGCAGTGGGAAAGAATATGTACTTTGTTGTTGGGTGCAGTGTTCTGTATATGTCTGTTACACATATATAATGTACAAGTGCATTATTTCCTTACAATCTTTTGTCTGGTTGATCTATCCATTATTGGAAGTAGGGTGTTGAAATCTCTAACCATTATTGTGTACCTGTTTCTCCCTTCAATTTTGTCAATTTCTGTTTCATATATTTTGGGGCTCAGTTGTTAGGTGCATGTTTTTATAATTATCCTCTTGGTATATTGAATATTGAACTTTAATAGAGTTGTCTTGGTCTTTTGTAGTTTTTATTTGAAGTCTAATTTGACAAAATTCACCACATAGAATTAATCAGTGAATCCATCTGATCCTGAACTTTTGTTTGTTGGGAGGTTTTTGATTGAATCTGTAATCTTACTATTGATCAATTCCTATTTTCTATTTCATCATGGTTCGGTTTTGGTAATATGTTTCTAGCAATTTATCCTTTCTTCTAGGTTGTTGATATATGATTGTTTATATTAGTGTCTGACCATTTGTAGTTCTGTGGTGTCTTGTAACATGTCTTCGGCTTTTTTATCCCCTTCGTGAGTCTAGCTGAAAGGTTTGTCAATTTTGCTTTTCATAGAATCAGCTCTTAATTTCATTGATCTTTTCTATTGTCTCTTTAGTGTATATTTTGTTTGTTTCTGCTCTAATCTTTTCCCTTCCTTCTAATTTTGAGATCATTTGTTTTTTAATAGTTCCTTGGAGTATAAAGGTAGGTTGTTAGATTTTTCTTGTTTCTTGAGGTGGGCATTTATTACTATAAATGTCTCTTGTAGAACTGCTTTTGCTGCATACCATGAATTCTGGGATTCTACACTTCCATTTTCATTTTGTCTTAAGGTATTTGTCCCTTTTGTACTTGAATCCCATTGGTTGTTCAACAGCATGTTCACCATGTTTGTGAATTCTCTAGTTTTCTCAGTATAATTAATTTCTGGTTTCACACCACTGTGTTTGGAAAAGGTACTTGATATGATTTCAGTCCTCTTACGTTTAATACAGCTTTTGTAGCCTAACATATGATCTAGCTTGGAGGTGTTCCATGTTCACTTGAGAAGAAAATGTATTCGCCTGACTTTGGATGGAATGTCTGTATATATTTAAGTCCCTCTGATCTAATATGTCCTTTAAGGCTGATGCTTCTGTGTATTCTTCTTTTTTTTAAATAATTTATTTTGGTAACATTAATCTACAATTACATGTGCAATATTATGGTTACTAATTTACCCCCTTCATCAGGTCCCCCCCCCACCAACCCCATTACAGTCACTGTCCATCAGCATAGTGAGATGCTATACAATCACTATTTGTCTTCTCTGAGTTGTACAACCCTCCCCGTGCACCCCCCAGATTACATCTGCTAATTGTAACACCCCCTTTACCCCCGTATATCTCCCTTCACACCTATCTTCCCTAGTCCCTTTCCCATCGGTAACTATTAGTCCATTCTTGGGATCTGTGAGTCTGCTGCTGTTTTGTTCCTTCAGTTTTTTTCCTTTGTTCTTAATACTCCACATGTGAGTGAAATCATTTGATACTTGTCCTTTTCCGCTTGGCTTATTTCACAGAGCATAATACCCTCTACCTGCATCCATGTTGTTGCAAATGGTAGGATTTGTTTTCTTCTCATGGCTGAATAATATTCCATTGTGTGTATGTATCACGTCTTCTTTATCCATTCATCTACTGATGGACACTTAGGTTGCTTCCATTTCTTGGCTATTGTAAATAGTGCTGCGATAAATGTAGGGGTGCATCTGTCTTTTTCAAACTGGGCTGCTGCATTCTTAGGGTAAATTCGTAGGAGTGGAATTCCTGGGTCAAATGGTATTTCTATTTTGAGTTTTTTGAGGAACCTCATACTGCTTTCCACAATGGTTGAACTAATTTGCATTCCCAACAGCAGTGTAGGAGGGTTCCCTTTTCTCCACATCCTCACCAACATTTGTTGTTTTTTGTGTTTTGGATGTTGGCCATCCTCACTGGTGTGAGGTGATATCTCATTGTGGTTTTAATTAGCAGTTCTCTGATGATTAGCGATGTGGAGCATCTTTTCATGTGCCTGTTGGCCATCTGAATTTCTTCTTTGGAGAAGTGTCTATTCATTTTCTCTGCCCATTTCTTAATTGGATTAGTTGCTTTTTCTTTGTTAAGGTGCGTGAGTTCTTTATATATTTTGGATGTCAACACCTTATTGGATACGTCATTTATGAATATATTCTCCCATACTGTAGGATGTCTTTTTGTTCTACTAATGGTGTCCTTTGCTGTACAGACCTTTTCAGCTTGATATAGTCCCACTTGTTCATTTTTGCTTTTGTTTCCCTTGGTCAAGGAGATGCGTTCATGAAGAAGTCGCTCATGCTTATATTCAGGAGATTTTGCCTATGTTGTCTTCTATAAGAGTTTTATGGTTTCATGACTTACATTCAGGTCCTTTATCCATTTCGAGTTCACTTTGGTGTGTGGGGTTAAATAATAATCCAGTTTCATTCTCTTGCATATAGCTGTCCAGTTTTGCCAACACCAGCTGTTGAAGAGGCTGTTATTTCCCCATTGTGTATCCATAGCGCCTTTATCATATATTAATTGACCATATATGTTTGGGTTAATGTCTGGATTTTCTAATCTGTTCCACTGGTCTGTGAGTCTGTTCTTGTGCCAATACCAAATTGTCTTGATTACTGTAGCTTTGTACTAGAGCTTCAAGTCTGGGAGCGTAATTCCCTCTCTTTTATTCTTCCTTCTCAGGATTTCTTTGGCTATTCAGCGTCTTTTGTGGTTCCATATGAATTGTAGAACTGTTTGTTCCAGTTCATTGAAGAATGCTGTTGGTATTTTGATAGGGATTGCATTGAATCTGTAGATTGCTTTAGGTAGTATAGCCATTTTGACAATATTTATTCTTCCTAGCCAAGAGCATGGGATGCATTTCCATTTGTTAGTGTCCTCTTTAATTTCTCTTAGGAGTGTCTTGTAGTTTTCAGGGTACAGGTCTTTCACTTTCTTCGTTAGGTTTATTCCTAGGTATTTTATTCTTTTGATGCAATTGTGAATGGGATTCTTTTCCTTTTTCTCTGTCTGTTAGCTCATTGTTAGTGTATAGCAAAGCAACAGATTTCTGTGTGTTAACTTTGTATCCTGCAACTTTGCTGAATTCAGATATTAGTTCTAGTAGTTTTGGAGTGGAGTCTTTAGGGTTTTTTATGTACAGTATCATGTCATCTGCAAATAGTGACAATTTGACTTCTTCTTTACCAATCTGGATGCCTTGTATTTCTTTGTGTTGTCTGATTGCCATGGCTAGGACCTCCAGTACTGTGTTGAATTACAGTGGGGAGAGTAGGCATCCCTGTCTTGTTCCTGATCTTAGGTGAAAAGCTTTCAGTTTCTCCCTGTTAAGTATGATGTTATCTGTGGGTTTGTCATATATGGCCTTTATTATGTTGAGGTACTTGCCCTCTATACCCACTTTTTGAGCGTTTTATTATGAATAGATATTGAATTTTGTCAAATGCTTTTTCAGCATCTGTGGAGATGATCATGTGGTTTTTGTTGTTCTTTTTGTTGATGTGGTGGATGATGTTGATGGATTTTCGAATGTTGTACCATCCTTGCATCCCTGAGATGAATCCCACTTGATCATGGTGTATGATCTTCTTGATGTATTTTTGAATTGAGTTTGCTAATATTCTGTTGAGTATTTTTTTGCATTTGTGATCATCAGGGATATTGGTGTGTAATTTTCTTTTTCAGTGAGGCCTTTGTCTGGTTTTGGTATTAGAGTGATGCTGGCTTTATAGGACGAGTTTGGAAGTATTTCCTCTTCTTCTATTTTTTGGAAAACTTAAAAGGAGAATGGGCATTATTTCTTCTCTATATGTGGTAAAATTCAGAGGTGAATCCATCTGCTTCCGGTGGTTTTTTTCTTGGGTAGTTTTTTGATTTCTGATTCAATTTCGTTGTTGGTGATTGGTCCGTTTAGTTTTTGTGTTTCTTGCTTTGTCAGTCTTGGAAGGTTTATTTTTCTAAGAAGTCCATTTCTTCTAGGTTTTCCAGCTTGTTTGCATATAGATTTTCATAGTATTCTCTTATAATTATTTGTATTTCTGTTGGATCCATTGTTATTTTTCCTTTCTGATTTCTGATTCTGTTTATGTGTGTAGATTCTCTTTTGCTCTAATAGGTCTGGCTAGGGTTTTATCTATTTTGTTTATTTTTTCAAAGAACCAGCTGTTTCATTGATTTTTTTCCATTGTTTTATTCTTCTCAATTTTATTTATTTCTTCTCTAATCTTTATTATGTCCCTCCTTCTGGTGACTTTGGGCCTCATTTGTTCTTCTTTTTCCAATTTCAATAATTGTGCCTTTAGAGTATTCATTTGGGATTGTTCTTCCTTCTTTAAATAGGCCTGGATTGCAGTAGTTTCCTCTTAGAACTGCCTTTACTGCATCCACAGAAGTTGTGACTTTGTGTTGTTGTCATTTGTCTCCGTATACTGTTTGATCTTTGTTTTAATTTGGTCGTTGATCCATTGATTATTTAGGAGTATGTTGTTAAGCCTCCATGTGTTTGTGAGCCTTTTTGTTTTCTTTGTAAAATTTATTTCTAGTTTCTTACCTTTTTGATCTGAGAAGCTGGTTGGTAGAATTTCAGTATTTTTGAAATTACTGATGTTCTTTTTGTGGCCTAGTGTGTGGTATATTCTGGAAAATGTTCTATGTGTACTTGAGAAGAATGTGTATCCTGCTGCTTTTGTGTGTAGAGTTCTGTAGATCTGTTAGTTCCATGTGTTCTAGTGTGTTGTTCAGTGCCTCTCTGTCTTAATTATTTTCTGTCTGTTTGATCTGTCCTTTGGAGTGAGTGGTGTGTTAAAGTCTCCTAAAATGAATGCATTGCTTTCTCTTTCCTCCTTTAATTCTGTTAGTATTTGTTTCACAGATGTCGGCGCTCCTGTGTTGGTTCCATATATATTTAAAATGGTTATATCCTCTTGTTGGAGTAACCCCTTTATCATTATGTAATGTCCTTCTTTATCTCTTGCTACTTTCTTCGTTTTGAAGTGTATTTTGTCTGATATAATTACTGCAACACGTGCCTTTTCTCTTTGTTGTTTGCGTGATATATCTTTTTCCATCCCTTCACCTTTAGTCTGTGTATATCTTTGGCTTTGAGGTGAGTCTCTTGTAAGCAGCATATAGATGGGTCTTGCTTTTTTATCCATTCTGTTACTCTGTGTCTTTTGATTGGTGCATTCAGTCCATTTACGTTTAGAGTGATTATCAATAGATATGTACATATTGTCATTGCTGGCTTTAGATTCGTGGTTACCAAAGGTTCTAGGATAGCTTCTTTACTGTCTAACAGCATACCTTAACTCTCTTGTTATGCTATTATAAACACAGTCTGATGATTCTTTATTTCTGTCCCTTCTTATTCTTCCTCCTCCATTCTTTATATACCAGGTGTTTTATTCTGTACTCTTTTACGTTTCCTTTGACTCTTTCTGTGGATAGTAGATTTTAGTTTTTTTCTTTAGTTCATATTTGGATGGTCTGCTTTCTTTGCTATGATTTTATTTTCTCTGGTGACATCTTTTTAGCCTTAGGAGTGCTTCCATCTAGAGCAGTCCTTTTAGGATATCTTGTAGAGTTCTTTTGTGGGAGGTAAATTTTCTCAACTTTCGCTTGTCTGAGAATTTTTTAATCCGTCCCTGAAATTTAAATGATACAGTATTCTTGTTTCAAGGCCCTTCTGTTTCATTACGTTAAATGTATCATGCCATTCTCTTCTGGCCTGTAAGGTTTCTGTTTAGAAGTCTGGTGATTGTTTCATGTGTTTTCCTTTGTAGGTGATTTTTTTTCTCCTTCTGGCTGCCTTTAATACTCTTTTCTTGTCTTAGATCTTTGCCATTTTAATTATTATGTGTCTTGGTGTTGTCTTCTTTGGGTCCCTTGTGTCGGGAGATCTGTCGGCTTCTCTGGACTGCGAGACTATTTCTTTCCCCAGCTTGGGGAAGTTTTCAGCAATTATTTCTTCAAAGACAGTTTCTATCCCTTTTTCTCTCTCTTTTTCTCGTACTCTTATAATGCGAATATTATTCCGTTTTGATTGATCACACTGTTTTCTTAATATTCTTTCATTCCTAGAGATCCTTTTATCTCTCTCTGCTTCAGTGTCTCTGTATGCCTGTTCTCTAATTTCTATTCGATTAACAGTCTCTTGCACCTTGTCCAGTCTACTCTTAAGCCCGTTGATAGCTTGTCTCACTTCTGTAATGTCTCTCACTTCCTCCCTTGGCTGTTGTATATTTCTCTGTCAGTCCATCAGCATGGTTATGAATTTTATTCTGAATTCTTTTTCAGGAAGATCGTTTAAATCTATCCCTTCAGGCCCTCTCTCTGGGGTTGTCTGGGTGATCTTTGGACCATATTCCTCTGTCTTTTCATGGCAATAGAAGTGGTTGTTGGTAGGTGCCACGTGTGTCAGCTGGGAGTACAAAGTCCCTTACTGCTTGTTGTTCTCCTTGCCCTTCTCTGGGGCCTGAACTGGTTTCCTCCACACTGGGATGCAGTGTCTGGGATAATCCCCTGAGCTGCCTGTGTGCGGGGTCGCCTTCAGCCTAGCCTGTAGCACTGTGTAGGTTTGCAGTTCACCGGGTGCATTCTGCTCCCCTTGGTGCCTTCCAGATCTTGTTCTGTGTTCTGTAGCCCTTTCCAGTTAGCTGCACGCCAGTCGGGAGGAGATTCTGTGTGGTTGCTGTGGGCAGGGCTGCTCTTCCGCTGTTCTGCAGCTGTGGTGGATCCACCAGACCCTTTCAGTGCCGGCCAGGGGGGAACGAATGGCAGGCTGCTGATCTCTGTGGGAGGCTTTGGTGTGGCTGCTTTACCCAGCAGGTGCTTACATGGTCTGAAATTCCTCAAGATTCCCAGCCTGCTGGGCTGAGTGTGCTGTGACGATTTTGTTCTGCTGTTGTGCCCTTGTCTCTTTAAGACTTTTAGAAAAGTGTCCACTTTTCTTTTGTCCCAGGGAGCCAGCTGTGGGGACCCACTTGCAGTGTCCGTCTCAGATCCTGCCCTTCTGTTTCTCTAATCTCCAGTACAGCATGCAATGTGTGTCTGCGCTGTCAGTGCAGATTACCAGGGCTGGTCATTTAGCAGGCCTGTGCTTCCACACCCTCCCCACTCTGATTCTTTTTCTCCTGCCAGTGCGCTGCGTTGGGGAATGCTCGGGTCCCGCTGGGTCACGGCTTTGTACCCGCTTTGTGAGACGCTGAATTCTCTCAGATGTATCTGTAGCCTGGCTGTTGTACTGTATCTTCTGGTTTCTCTTTTAGGAATAGTTTAATTTGTTGTATTTTCACAAGTATATAGGTTTTAGGAGGAGATTTCCGCCCCCCTGCTCATGCTGCCATCTTCCCAGAAGTCCCAATAAGCATTCTTTTAAAAAATATTTTGTCTGATTCCAGAGCCCTGAAGCATTTGTTTTTTGGCAGTTTGGTCATTTTATATTTGTTTTTTGGAGAGTTTCCTGAATTCTGTATCGTAGCTGGAAGTCCACCTACCCACCTCGATATTTTTGCAGAATAGGAAAAGGTTTTTTTCCAACTTATTTTTATTGTGGTAAAATATACAAAATATGAAATTTACAAACTTAACTATTTTTAAATGTATACTTAACTGGTTTTAAATACATTCATAGTGTTCTATACAACCATCACCATTCTCAATCTCCATAACTCTTTTTATCTTGTAAAGCTGAAACTCTGTATCGATTAAACAATTACTCCCCATTATCCCCTCACCCCTAACCTCTGGCAACTAATATTCTACTTTGTTTCTATGACTTTTGACTAAGGACCTCATATAAGTGGAATCATAGTGTATTTGTCTTTTTGTGAGTGGCTTATTTTCATTTAGCATAATGCCCTCAAGGTTCAGCAGTGCTGTGGCATGTGACATGATTTCCTTTCTTTTCAGGCTGAATAATATTACATTATTGGTAATAACACATTTTTCTTACCTATTAGTCCCTTGATGGGTACTTGGGTTGCTGGTACGTTTTAGCTATTGTGAATAATACTGCTATGAAATTGGTGTACAAACGTTGCTTTGAAACTCTGCTTTCCATTCGTTTCAGTATATCCCCAGACGTGGAATTTCTGGATCCTCTGATAATTCTATTTTTCAACTTTTGAAGAACTTCTGTACTGTTTTACACAGTGGCTACATCATTTTACATTCCCACTAACAGTGTACAAGTGTTCTAATTTCTCCACATCCTTGCCAGTGCTACTTTTTTTCTGTTTTAATAGCCATCTCAATGTGTGTGATGTGCTATCTCATTCTAATTTTGATTTGCATTTCCTAATGATTAGTGATGTTGAGCTGGAGGGGGAGGGGCTTATAACAATGAAGGGAGGTACAGCAACAATGGCTGCCTACCTCTCTAACTGCATCTTTTTTTATTAGAATCAGCAGTGGGTGATCAGAGCACAGTTCCACAGTATTTGGAGAACAGTGTCATATCTGCCTACCTTGGCTCCTGATAGCTATGTGTAAGTTGCTCTGGGAATACATGCACAGCCTCTGCCTCCTTGCTTGGGATTCGGTAGTGCTACTGTGCTAAGAGTTGAAACTGACCGAAAATTAACCACAATTTGCCCTCCAAATCTTCCCCTGCAAGTTGCCAGCCTGTAAGAGGCTCCAGAGTTCCAAAACATTACATCAGACATATGCTAGTACAATTGTTGTCTAGGTAGAGAGACAGATTCCTGGTGCTTCCTCCTTTGCCATCTTCCCCAAATGTTCTTTCTCTGTGTGTTCTTTCATATGGTCCTGAGCTGTGTCCTACACCTGACAGAAATTGGGTTCAGAGCCAAGGCAGGGCTGAAAGTGGATAAACTTCTCTTAAGCTGTTAGGGGTCGGAGGAAGGAAAGAAGTTGGGAATTGGGCAAGGAGTCCTTGGCTCTTTATCGTCTTGCCAAAGGTCCTCCAGTCCCCGGTGTGTCTTTTCCAGGAGGTGGTTTGAGGCTTGTCCCTTCACATCACCTTGTATAGCCTTTCTGGCTCTTGCTACCTCTCTCTTTTCCTTGCAATCTTTCCAGGGCTGGGCAAACATTGAAGACAGAATAAAGTAGCACCTGCCTTTTGTGTTGCCTTATAACTGTTGGATGCCCTCTGTGGAGGGTGTGAAGGGGCTCCCAATAGAGATTATGGTTCCAGGGTAAGTGTTGTCCCTGTATATTGTGCTGAGGTGTTCATTCATTCTTCTAGTCAGCTTTGTGCATATAGGGATCCTGGGTTGAGGTATGTTTAGATCTGGAGTGAGAGTGAGCTTCTGTCCTGGTGGAACTTTTGGGGAACTGCTACAATGGAGGGAAGAGGAGAGAGGGAATATGTGCCAGAAAGTAATATGCCAACGTCCTACCAGCTATGGGGAGAAATTGTATAGATAATTCTGGAAGAAACTGTACTGATTAGTCTCTTGCCGCCAGGAAATAATTTCTGTGAATTAAAGCCAAGTGTAATTTTATTGTTGCCTTTATCTTTCTGCACATAATGCCTTGAACACTTCTGTAACCAGATGCCTTTGCCTTTTTCTTTTGGTAGAGGAATGTCATGGCGTCCGGAGTCATCCCTCAGATTTCTCTGATCATGGGCCCATGTGCTGGTGGGGCTGTCTACTCCCCAGCCCTAACAGACTTCACGTTCATGGTAAAGGTAAGAAAGAAGAAACCCATTTCTCTTGCCCTTTGAGATTTGTGAAATACTTCACCTGCCCCAAAAATAAGTCCTGACCCAGATCTGGGTTTTTATGTGCATTCTCATTGGCTTTCTGTGTAGTGATGATAAGGTCATGGTGGATAGGAAATTTTGGCATGAAATCTGTAGCTTGTTGGAGGTTCAGAGGTACAGTGTGCTTGTGTGCTTCATTAGTGGGTGATTTTACTTGATCTGAATTGCAAATGATTTTCAAGTAATCAAAGGATACTGTCCTTTGCTCATACAGGTGATTGTTTACTGAATCCTATTCAGAGTTTCTCAGAAGGCTTTTCTGTAATGTGCTTGCTTCAGCTCTTTGCCATTTTATTACATTTTTTCTATGACCCTATAGTGAATCTGACCTCCAGCTTAATTTTGAGAGGTTCATTCATATCTTCAATATATGAATTTTTTTCTTTTCTTGTGAACTTGTTTTTATTGGAATACAGGGGGTGAGGTGGGGTGGAAATGTTACCACGGGCTTTGCCGAGCCAGGGAAATGTCCAGTCTAATTGTCCTGGAATCGTTTTTGCAACTTTCTCTTTTTCTTTGAGCTGCTGCTCTTGCTGCCAGTGGTCTCTTCAGGTTCCCTGCCGAGTGGCTCTTCCTTAGAGGAGAACTTATCTACTCTGCACCGCAGCATTCCCTCTACCCTCAGCTTCATCTTTAATATATGATTTTGATGGAATGATATTCTAAAATAATGATTAAATGAAGCCTATATGGATCTTACTATGCTGATGGACAGTGACTGCAATGGAGTACGGTGAGGACTTGATAATGTGGGTGACTGTAGTACCACAATGTTGCTCATGTGAAACTTTCATAAGAGTGTATATCAGTGATACCTTAATAAAAAAAAAAGAATCCTATTTGGATTTATACATGAGTGTTTACCATTAACTGAATACTCTTGAAAAAAATCAGTCTTTTTCTTTTAAAATGTTTTAAGCAATAAATGCCAAGACAGAAAGACGGTGGCAAAAAGTAAAGATAGTCACCTAATGTGAAAACAGTAAATAGAGGGAGGACAATAGGAAATGCTTTTTTCTTCTGGGTAGTTTGGCAGTAGGAATGCAGTAGGAATTCAGCAGTTTGGAAAAGTGCTAACCCTTTGACCCAACTATTCTGTTCTTAGTGACAGATTGAAAACGACCTAAATAATCAACAACAGTGCTGGGTTTTAAAAATTAAGAAGACTACATCTTTTACTTCCTGAACAAAGCAGAATTCCCTAAACTTTGTCCACTAACTGTAACTATACTGTACCTACTTGGTGCTACCTCAGTCCTCTTCTCCTTCCTGGTAGGAATGGAGGTGTGAGATCAATTTACTTTGATGGCTTCCTTTCTCCCTCTCCCCATATACATGCACATTGCTGAATACAATTCTTCACACCTTTTCAGTAGCCTTATCCTGTCAGTTCTATTTTCTATGCTATCTTCAGTCTGTCCTTTGGTACTGGATCCTTTCATCAGAACTTACCCATGTTTAAGTCTTCCCTATCTTCAAAGACAAAAGCCCTCCCCTAGTCTGTGTCTTCTTGTGGCTGTTGCCCTGTGTCTATCTTCCTGCCTTCTCCTTAACACACTGCAACTTGACCTTTTCCTCTCAGTTCACTAAACGTGTTTTCAAAGGTCACAAGGGACTTCTGTGTCACTAAAAATGCTCTTTACTCTCATTTTTCTCAATGTTTCTGCAACATTCTTTTCCCTTGGCTTCCATGAGGCCCATACTCTGGTGTTTTGGCATTTTCTCTTATATCTCTGGTCTTAAGCTTCTTGGTTTTCATTGCTGTTTCACTCTGTTCTACTCACTATAGATGCTGGATTTCATTCTAAAATGCTTTCTCATTTAAATATTTCTTTCCAACTTCATTAAGTTGTAACTGACATAAAATATTATGTAAGTTTAAGGTATACAACGCATTGACTTGATGCACTTATATATTGCTAAATGATTATCACTGTAGTGTTAGCTAACATGTCCATCATCTCACAGTTGGAATATCTTTTTTGTGGTGAGAACACTTAAGATTTATTCTCTTAGCAACTTTCAAGTATATAATACAGTATTGTTAACTGTAATCACCATGTTATGCAATAGATCCCCAGAACTTACTTATCTTATAACTGGGAGTTTGTACTCTTTGACCAACATCTCCCCATTTCCCCTTGTCTTGCAGCCCCTGATAACACCATCCTATTCTGTTTTTATGAGTTTTTAGATTCCATATATAAATGAGATATAATATTTGTCTTTTTCTTATTTACCCTGGTGAATGCCAGGTGAAATGCCCTCAAGGTACATCTATGTTATCACAAATGGCAGGATTTCTTTCCTGCCTATGGCTGAGTAATATTCCAGTGTGTGTATATGTGTTACCATTTTCTTTATCCCTTCATTTGTTGATGGACACTTAGATTGTTTCTATTTCTTGGCTATTGTGAATAATGCTGCAGTGAACCTGGCAGTGCAGATACCTCTTCAAGGTCCTGATTTTATTTCCTTTGAATGTATTTCCAGAAGTGCTGGATCATATGGTATAGATCTATTTTCAATTTTCAATTTCAATATCAATTTTTCAGGAACCTCCATATTGTTTTCTATGGTGGCTGTATCAATTTACCTTCCATATGCTTAACAACACTTGTTACTTCTTTTTGATAATATCCATTCTAACAGGTGTCAGGTAATATCTCATTGTGGTTTTGATTTGCATTTTCCTGATTATGAGTGAAATTGAGCAGCTTTTCATGTACCTGTTAGCCATTTGTATATCTTTGGAAAAATGTCTATTCAGATCCTCTGCCCATTTTTTAATTGGATTGTTTTTTTGTTGTTGGTATTGAGTTGTATGAGTTCCTTAAATATTTGGGATATTAACCCCTTTTCATATATGATTTGCAAATACTTTCTCCCATTTGGTAGGTTGCTTTTTTATTTTGTTGACAGCTTCTGCACAGTAAAAGAGACATTTTAGTTTGATATAGTCCCACTTATTAATTTTTGCTTTTGTTGCTTGTGCTTTTAGTGACCTATCTGTAAAACTGTTGCCAACACCAGTGTCAGGGCGCATTTACCCTATGTTTTCTTCTAGGACTTTTATAGTTTTAGTCCAATTCTTTTTTTATTTTGCTATTGTTAATATACAAGTACATGAGCAACATTATGGTTACTAGACTCCCCCTATTATCAAGTCCCCACCACATACCCCATTGTAGTCACTGTCCATCAGCGTAGTAGGATGTTATAGAATCACTACTTGTCTTCTGTGTTATACTGCCTTCCCTGTATCCCCCCACCCCACTCCCACCCCCACTACATTATGTGTGCTAATTGTAATAGCCCTTTTTCCCCCTTATCCCTCCCTTCCCACCCATCTTCCCCAGTCCCTTTCCCTTTGGTAACCGTTAGTCCATTCTTGGGTTCTGTGAGTCTGCTGCTGTTCCTTCAGGTTTTGCTTTGTTCTTATACTCCACAGATGAGTGCAATTGTTTGATACTTGTCTTTCTCTGCCTGGCTTATTTCACTGAGCATAATACCTTCTAGCTCCATCCATGTTGTTGCAAATGGAAGGATTTGTTTTCTTCTTATGGCTGAATAATATTCCATTGTGTATATATAGCACATCTCCTTTATCCATTCATCTACTGATGGACACTTAGGTTGCTTCCATTTCTTGGCTATTGTAAATAGTGCTGCAATAAACATAGGGGTGCATATGTCTTTTTGAAACTGGGCTGCTGCATTCTTAGGGTAAATTCCTAGGAGTGGAATTCCTGGGTCAAATGGTATTTCTATTTTAGTTTTTTTTTTTTTAATATAATTTATTTTATTATCATTAATTTACAATTACATGTGCAATATTACGATTATTAAACTACCCCTTCATCAGGTCCCCCCCACCAACCCCATTACAGTCACTGTCCATCACCGTAGTGAGATGTTACAGAATCACTACTTGTCTTCTCTGAGTTGTACTGCCCTCCCCGTGCCCCCCCAACATTACATCTGCTAATCGTAATGCCCCTTTTTCCCTCTTATCCCTCCCTTCCCGCCCATTTTCCCCAGTCCCTTTCCCTTTGGTAACTATTAGTCCGTTCTTGGGTTCTGTGAGTCTGCTGCTGTTTTGTTCCTTCAGTTTTTTTCTTTGTTCTTATACTCCACATATGAGTGAAATCATTTGATACTTGTCTTTTTCGGCTTGGCTTATTTCACTGAGCATAATACCCTCTAGCTCCATCCATGTTGTTGCAAATGGTAGGATTTGTTTTCTTCTTATGGCTGAATAATATCCCATTGTGTATATGTACCACCTCTTCTTTATCCATTCATCTACTGATGGACACTTAGGTTGCTACCATATCTTGGCTCTTGTAAATAGTACTACAATAAACAGAGGGGAGCGTATGTCTTTTTGAATCTTAGATCTTGTTTTCTTTGGGTAAATTCCTAGGAGTGGAATTACCGGGTCAAATGGTATTTCTATTTTTAGTTTTTTGAGGAACCTCCATACTGCTTTCCACAATGGTTGTATTAATGTACATTCCCACCAGCAATATAGGAGAGTTCCCCTTTCTCCACATCCTCGCTAACATTTGTTGTTGTTTGTCTTTTGGATGTTGTCCATCCTAACTGGTGTGAGGTGATATCTCATCGTGGTTTTAATTTGCATTTCTCTGATGACTAGTGATGTGGAGCATCTTTTCATGTGTCTGTTGGCCATCTGAATTTCTTCTTTGGGGAAGTGTCTGTTCAGCTCCTCTGCCCATTTTTTAATGGCTTATTTGCTAGTCCTTCTAATTTAATCCATTTCAGGTTAATTTTGGTGACTTTGGAAGATATAGGTCAGATGAGTTTCATTCTTTTGCATGAGGTTATTCAGTTTTCCCTGTACTATTTATTTAAGAGACTATCCTTACCCATTGAGAATTCTTGGCTCTCTTGTCAAATTTTAGTTGACTGTAATATGTTAAGGGTTTATTTCTGAACTTTTGATCCTGTTCCTTTGGTTTATGTATCTGATTTTATGGTAGAATCATACTGTTTTGATTACTGTAGCTTTGTAGTATAGTTTGAAATCAGGAAGTGTGAGATGGCTCCAGCTTTGTTCTCTCTTAGGATTGCTTTGGCTATTTGGGATTTTTTTTGGTTCCATACCAAGTTTAGATTTTTTCCCATTTCTGTCAAAAATGTTATTAGAATTTTGATAGGAATTGCATTGAATCTGTTGATGACTTTGGGTAGTTTAGACATTTTAATAATCTTAATTCTTCTAATCCATGAACATGGGATCCCACCCCATTTATTTGTGTCTTCATTTCTTTCATCAAAATCTTATAGTTTTCAATGTATAGATCTTTCACCTCCTTGTTAAATTTAAGTATTTTGTTATGTTTGCCACTGTAAGTGGGTTGACTTTTTTTTCATGTATTGTGTTAGTGTTTGGAGATGCAACTGATTTCTGTTTTGTTTGTGTGCTTTCTTTTAATTCTGCGTAATCGTCTGCTTGCAGATCTTTAGTTAATATCTGCATATTGGTATTACCTCTTCTCTCTTATCCTCCACAACTAATCAAGGCTAACCATTCATCTTAAATATTACGTATGTATGAGAGTGCAATAAAAATGCTAACAGATTCTTTTTTAAAGGACTAGACAAGGTAAAAAAAAGTTCAGATGAGGGGGAGGGGAATACTATGCAAGAATAGATACTTAATGAAAGAAGTGTAATGAAGGGCTAGCCCTGCCAGGAATAAAATATATTATAAAGCTAATATAACTACAGCTGTTTAATCAACTTGTAAGTAAACAGAAAGACCAGGGGAACAGACAGAATCGAGAAATAAATCTAAATATACTTGGTGTAACTCCAGGGAGAGGAAATCCCAGGGCAAAATACCTCTAAAACCAAAATCAGTCAAAGTGAGAAATAAAGTTTAAAGTTATGAACAAACTGCCCCTGTCTTTTTATTGCTTACAAATTGCAGTCTGGGCAGTCTCTCTCTCCTACTCAGGCAGAAGCAAAAAAAAGACCTCCCCTAACCTCTCAGGTTCAGATAAGCCCTCAGTTGCCCAGGTAATTACCCATTGACAGGGAGATGAACTACTTTCTCCACCCCTGAGGAATGCCTGTTGATATGCAAATGTACTAAAGCCATGCGAGATAGTCTGGCAACATTAAAATTTTACCCACACTTGGACATTTAGTTTATGATGAAAAGAATATTGTTCTATTCAGGGTCACTGATAATGTTAATTTGTTGTTTCTAAGACACCAATGATTGCTCCATCACTAAATCCAACTGACATTTCCTAGTCCTTACTTGACCTTTATGGCAGCATTTGACCTAGCTGATCACTCCTTCCTCTGAAACATGAGGCCACCATACTCTCTTGGTTTTCTTCTTCTAGCTCCTTGGTGATCTTATCCTGTCTCAAGACTTTAAATATCCATCTATATGCTGACCACTCTCAAATGTCTTTTTCTTCAGGATGGAATAGTCTTCTGAACTCCAGGATTATACATTCCGTTGCCTACTCATGTTGCTGTTTGGACTTTAATGGGTATCTCAAATTTGATAGGTTTTGATCTGTAACAAACTCTTTCTAAAGTGCTCTCCTGAAGCCTTCCCCATCTTAATAAATGACAAGTCCAGCCTTCCAGTGGGTCAGGTTAAAAATACTGACAGTGTTTTGATTCATCTTTTTCTGTCACATCCCAAGTTCAGTCAGTCAGAAATCATATTTGTTGTACATTTGGATATTATCTAAAATCAAATTGCTACCACTTTGATTCAGGTATGCTGCCTGGATTATTGTAAAATCCTTCTGATCGCTCTGTTTCTGTCTCTGCCTCCTCTCCCAGTTAATTTAAAAAATTTAAACACTTTTAATTGTCTACTGTAATATATACTCAGGGAAGCACATAAAATATGTATAGTTTAGCAATTACTATTAAGTAGGAATACATGTAAATAACACCCACATCAAGAAATGTCCCTCCAGGAGCCCTGCCCCCATTATTTTTCCTAATCACTATTGCTTTTATCCATCCTGCCTAGAATTGTTTATTATATCAACTTTTATGGTAATTTAAAAATTTGCTTTGCTTTGCAGTTTAAATTTTATGCCTCATGAAATAATGTGGTTTAGTGTTGCCTGTTTTTGGCCTTTAATGTAAAGTGAAGTCATATAATATGCATTCTTTGGTGCATGGCTGTGACCCATATTTTTAAATTTATTCATTTTCTTTGTAAATATAGTACATTCTTTTAATAGCTGTGTAGTAAATTATCTTAATATACTCATCCATTCTACTGTCAAAGGACATTTGTGTTTCAGGATTTTTGCTGTTGCAGACAATGCTGTTAGCATTCTTACACATGTGTCTTGGTGCACATGTGTTTTAGTTTCTCAAGGCAGGGACAGTGTTATGTCATAGGATTTACATATCTTCAGCTTTTCTAGGTAATGCCTGTTTACTAAGAGGTTGCAGCAATTTATACTTTTACTAGCTGTGTGTGTGTGAGAATTTCACTTGTTCCACATCATTGCTAGCACTTTTATTAACATAATTATGCCAGTTTGTGTGTAGTATGATCTCTCATTGTGGTTTTTCATTTGCATTTCCATAACTAATGAGATGGAGGAACTTTTCATAATGTTTCTTTTGTGGCATGCCTGTCCATATATTTTGCCCATTTAAAAAATTGAGGTTTGGGGTTTTTTTCTTAGGATTTTTAGGAGTTCTTTGTATATTCTGGATATAAGTTATCAGTTATATGTTGCCCCTGTCTTCTTCCAGTTTTTGAATTGTATTTTTCCTTCTCTGAATGTTATACTTTGAAATAATTTTTTAAAAATGTCTTGACTTTGAAATTTCAAATTTACAGAATTCTTAACCATCGGAAAGTGGGTTGTATATATCTTGTCTCTTTACTCCCTAATGCTTATGTTTAATTTTTAAGAACTATGATGCTTACTTAAATAACCAGATACTAAATTTAAGAAGTTTAACACTGATATAATATTTTAAAATAATTGTGGTAAAACATACATGAAAGGTTAAAATGGTAAACATTAAGTTACAGTTGTATGGCATTAGGTACAGTCATGTTTTTATGCAACCATCACTGCCACCCATCTCCAGAACTTCTTCATCTGCCTCAACTGAAACTCTGTACTCATGAAACACTAGCTCTCTATTCCCCCTCCCCCTTCAGCCCCTTTCTGTCTCTCTGAATTTGTGGAATCATGCAATATCTGTCTGTTTGTGATTGGCTTATTTCGGTTACCACAGTGTCTTCAAGGTTCATTCATGTTGTAACATGGTTTGGCTATTGTGTTTTTGTGTATTTGTGTTACTATTTTTGTTCCGTTTTCACCTTTTGGCTGTTGTGAATACTGTTGCAGTAATCACTGGTGAGTAAGTATCTGCTTGAATCCCTGTTTTATGTTCTTTTGGGCATATACCTAGGAGTTGAATTAGTGGGTCATATATTAATTCTATTTAATTTTTTGAGGAAACCTCATGCTGTTTTAGTTAGTGGCTGCATCATTTTACACTACCACCAGCAATACACAAGGGTCCAATTTCTTTACATTGTTGTCTACACTTGTTATTTTGTGTTTTTATAATAGCCATTCTAATGGGTGTAAAGGGTATATCATTGTGGTTTTCATTTCCCTAATACTAGAGGTGTTGAAGTGTCTTTTCATATTCTTATTGGCCTTCTGTGTATCTTCTTTTGGAGAAATGTCTATTTAAGTCCTCTGTCCCTTTTTAAATTGGATTTTTGTTGTTGAGCTGTAGGAGTTCTTTATATATTCTGACTATTAATGACTTATCAGATACATAATTTGCAAATATTTGCCCTGATTTCATGGCCTGCCCTTTCATCCTGTTGATAGTGTCCTTTGCACAAAAGATTTTAGTTTTAGTGTGTTATCTGTCTTGTCTGCTTTTGTTACATCTAAGACATTTTGCCAAATTGGATGTTATGAAACTTTTTCCCTGTATTTTCTTTTAAGTTTTATTATTTTATCTCTTATGTTTAGGCCTCTGATCCATTTTGAGTTAATTTTTATATATAATATGATATGAGTTTCAACTTCATGTTTTTGCATGTGTATATGTAGTTTTTCTATCACCAGTTGTTGAGAAGACTGTCCTTTCCTCACTGAATGGTCTAGGAGTCATTGTCAAAACCATTTGAGCACACAGATGAGGGTTTATTTCTGGGCTATTTTGTCTGTTGGTCTGAATGCTTTATGCCACTACCGCACTGTTTTAATTTCTGTAGCCTTGTAGTAGGTTTTGAAATCAGGAAATGTGAGACCTCGAACTTTGTTCTTTTTCAAGATTGTTTTAGCTATAGAGTCCCTTGGGATTTTTCTACTTCTTCAGAAAAATGTTGTTGTGATTTTGATAGGGATGGCATTGAATCTGTATATTGGTTTTGGTAGTGTTGACAGTATTGAGTCTTTCAATCCATTTATTTGTGTTTTTAATTTTTTTCAATGATGTTTTATTTTCAGTGTGCATATCTTTTGCCCCCTTGGGTACGTTAGTCGTAAATAATTTCATTTACAATAGCTTTTAAAAGAATAAAGTATTTTTGTAATTTCCTTTTTCAGATTATTCATTGTTAGTATATTCAAATTCTACTGATTTTTGGGTGTTGATTTTGTATCCTGCAACTTTGCTTAATTTTTTTATTAGTTCTAACTTTTTTGGTGGAATATTTAGGGTTTCTACATATAAAATCATGTCATCTGCAAACAGATAATTTTACTTCTTCCTTTCAGATTTGGATGCCTTTTCTTCTTGCCTAATTACTATGGCTAGGACTTCCAGTACTGCACTGAATAGAAGTGGCAGAAGTGGGAATCCTTGCCTTGTACCTGATCATAATTATAGGAAAAGCTTTCAGTTTTCCACCATTGAATATGATGTTAGCTGTGGGTTTTTATTATATGACCTTTATCACATTGAGGTAATTTCTTTCTATTTCTGGTTTTGAGTATTTTTATCATGAAGAGTGTTTAAGTTTTGTCAAATGCTTTATCTGCATCAATTGAGATGATTATGTAATCTTTCCCCTTTGTTCTTTTAATGTGGCATATTACATGATAAGTGCATGTTCAAACATCATTGCATTTTAGGAGAAAATTCCACTTGGTCTTTGTGTATAATTCTTTTAAAATGTTGAATTAGGTTTGCTAATATTTTGTATTTTTTGCATCAATATTTATATGTTTTCTTGTCATGTCTTTGTCTGGCTTTGGTGTTAAGGTAATGCTTGGCCTTGTCGAATGAGTATGGAAGTGTGTTCTCTTTTTGGGAAGAATTTGAGAAGGATTAGTATTTAATTCTTCCTGAAATGATTGGTAGATTTCAGTATTGAAACTGTTTGGTTTAGGAATGTTTTTTGATTACTGATTTATTCTCTTTAGTAGTTATAGGTCTATTTTGATTTTCTATTTTTCCATGAGTCAGTCCTTGTGGATTGTGTGTTTCTAGGAATTTGTGCATTTCATCTAGTTTATCCAATTTGTTGGTGGAGAATTGTTCACAGTACTCTTATAATCTCTTTATTTCTGTAGAATTGGCAGTAATGTTCCCATTTTCACTTCTTATTTTAGTAATTTGAGTCTTTTTTTCTTAGTTCATCTAGCTAAAGATTTGTCAGTTTTGATCTTTTGAAAAATCAACTTTTGGTTTCATTGGTTTTTCTCTATTTTTCACCCTTCTCTGTTCTAATCATTTCCTTCTGCTAGCTTTGGGTTTAGTTATTTTTATTTTTTTAAGTTTCTTAAAGCATGTAAAGTTAGATTGAGATCTTTCTTCTTTCCTAGTGTAAGTGTTTACAGCTGGAAAGTCTCCTCTTAGCACTGCTTTGGCTGCATCCATTAGTTTTTGTATGTTGTACTTTTGTTTGTGTTGAGATATTTTCTAATTTCCCTTGATTTCATCTTTGACCCCTTGGTTGTTTAAGAATGTATTTTCTTAAAATTTTATGTATTTTCCAGTTTTCCTTCTGTTTGTTACTAGTTTCATTCCATTTTGATTGGCTAAGACTGTTTATATGATTTCAATCTTTTAAAATTAAGACTTGTTTTATATATGCTGAACATATAGTCTATCATATATAATACTTTTGTCTAGTTTACCAATCAGATTCCAGTTTGGTTCATTGTCTTAATAATGTCCTTTGTAGCATTTTTGTTCTCCAGTACAGGATCCATTTTGAGATCACATATTTGTCACATTAATCTACTACAATTCCTCAGACTTACTTTGTCATGATACATTTTTTGAAGTCTGCAAAGCAAATTATCATATATATTGTTCTTTAGTTTGATTTTATCTGATATTTCCTCGTGATTAGATTCAGAGGAGGTATCCAGCCTTTCTACCTCATAAGTAATGTTATATTCTGCTCAGATTATCACATCTGGAAACAAATGATGTTTATCTGCCCCTTAGTAGTAGTGCTAATTTGATCACTGTTCTAGGTGTTGTCTGGTTTCTCTACTGTGTAGTTACTGTTTTCACTTTTGTAACTGCTAAGTACTCATTGGGGAGATACTTTGAGACCATGCAAGTATTCTGTTCTGTATTGCCCTTTTTCTCCTTGATTTTAGCATCTGTTGATGATTCTCATCTGAACCAGTTTTTACAAAATTATTTGGTAGCTCCATCACTTTGTATTAGTTGGCATTTTACTCCAAGGAAGAACCCTGCTCTCTTGGGTACTTGTTTATTTCAACTTTTAATATAAATATGGGTTCATGATTTCCTATTTTACTTAATGGTTTGTAATCCATTCCTATCATTATTTATTTTGCTCAAATTGTCCTTTACTTAGCTAGTCTTCTTCAAGCTGGTTTCTATGCCCTTTTGATACAAGAGTCAGTGTGAAATGTATAAGTTATGGGTAGTGTGTTTTAGTTCTTGAAGAACTTTTTCCTACCCTGAGGTCGTGAAGATAGTTTCTGTTTTATAAAAGTCTTACTCATTTGTCTTTTATGTCTGTAGTCCAGTTGGGATTAATTTTTATGCATAATATGAGATAGAGGCTACTTTTATTTTTTTCAGTATAGCTACCTAGCTGACCTAGAGCTTAAGTACAGCACATATCCTTTCCTGCTCTGTAATGCCACATGTATCATGAATCAAATGTCCACATGTCAAGAGTGTTTCACTGAGCTCTGTTCGTCTGTTTGCCTAACGTGTGCTAGTACCATGCTTTCTCAGTTAGAATAGCTTTATGAGAAATGCTGATAACTGGTATGGTAAGTTGTCCCCCCATATTCTTCAAATGGTATGGGATATTCTTGGCTCTTTACATTTCCACATTTTTTTTTACAACTTTGAGATATAATTGACATGTTGTCTGCCTCTATTTAAATTTTGTAGTTTGAGGTTTTACACATTTATACAGCCATGAAGCCATGAGCACAGTCAAGATAATTAACATAGCATTACCTCCAAAAGTTTCCTCATGTTTCTTTGTTAATCCATCCTTCCCTATCTCCCAACCCTGTCTCTAGGAAACCATTCTTCTGCCTTCTATTGCAATAGATTAATTTGTATTTACTAGAATGTTATATAATCAGAATCATACAAAATGACATTTTTTATTTACAAAATACATACAAAAATATGCATTTAAAATTTCTTTGGCAGAAGAGGGCTGGCTTTTTACACTTGGGATAATTATTTTGAGATTTATGTGTTGAACATTGGGTTATTTCCAGTTTTTTTTCCCTTGCACATCAAAATGAATAATTTTAATGAATTAAAAAATATCAAATCTATGGAAATCTTTGATCTACAGAAAAAGAAAATGTGTATTGACAGCATTTAAGATGGCTCTTAAATCAACTCCTTATTTTAAAAACTGGTAATGAAAGGTAAAGAATTAAGCCATTGTCCTATCTTCCCAGAATTGATCTTGAGGAATTTTTAATTTTATCGCATGTGATATTATTTTAGCTAAGTAGGTGAATCTTCTTACTTTTGAGATGTATCCTAAATAGGAGGAAAATCATAATATCATCAAGCACCTTAAAATATTTTGATATAAAAATGGTTTAAAATTTTTTATTGAAGTATCATTGATATACAATCTTACATTGGTTTCAAATGTACAGCACAGTGGTTCAACAGTTACCCATATTATTAAATTCTCACCCCCTCTAGTGCGGTTACTGTCTATCAACATAGAAAGATGTTACAGAATCATTCTCCATGCTGTATTACCACCCCTGTGACCAACTTATATTGTGGTTGTGAATTATTGCGTGCCTTATTCCCCTCCCCCTTCTCATCCCTCTGCCCCAACCCCTCCCCCTTGGTAACCACTACCCTTCTCAGTATCTATGAGTCTACTGCTGTTTTGTTACTTCACTTTTGGCTTGTTTTTATATTCCACAAATAAATGAAATCATATAGTATTTGTCTTTCTCTGCCTGGCTTATTTCACTTAGCATAATAACCTCTAAATCCATTCATGTTGTTGCAGATGGGAAGATTTCTTTTCTTTTTATGGCTGAATAATACTCCATTGTATATATGTACCATATCTTCTTTATCCATTCATCTATTGATGGACACTTAGGTGGCTTCCATATCTTGGCTATTGCTAACAGTATGGTGATAAAGGTAGGGGTGCAAAAATCTTTATGAATCATGGATTTTGTTCCTTTGGGTAAATTCCTAGAAGTGGAATTACTGGGTCAAATGGTATTTCTATTTTTAGTTTTCTGAGGAACCTCCATTTTGATTTCTACAGCAGTTGCACCAATTTGCTGTGCCACCAACACTGTAGGAGGGTTCCTATTTCTCCGCATTCTTGCTGGCATTTGTTGTTTTTTGCCTTTTGTATAGTGGACATTCTAACTGGTGTGAAGTGGTATCTCATTGTGGTTTTAATTTGCATTCCATGATGATTAGTGATGTGGAACATCTTGCCATGTGCCTGTTGGCCATTTGTGTATCTTTTTTGGAGAAGTGTCTGTTCAGGTCCTCTGCCTATTTCTTGATCAGGTTATTTGTTTTTTGGGGTGTTGAGGCTTATGAGTACTTTTAGGTATTTTGGATGTTAACCCCTTATCAGATATAAGTCATTTACAAATATATTCTCCCATACTGTAGTGTATCTTTTTGTTCTGCTAATGGCGTCCTTTGCTGTATAGAAGCTTTTTAGTTTGATGTAGTTCACTTTTTATTTTGTTTCCCTTGCCTGAGGAGATGTGTCCATGAAAAACTTGGTCATGCTTATATTCGAGAGATTTTTGCCTATATTTTCTTCTAAGAGTTTTATGGTTTCATGACTTACATTTAGGTTTGTGATCCAGTTTGAGTTTACTTTTGTGTATGATGTTAGATGATAATCCAGTTTCATTCGCTTGCATGTAGCTGTCCAGTTTTCCCAACACCAGTTGTTGAAGAGGCTGTCTTTTCCCCATTCTATATTCATGGCTCCTTTATCATATATTAATTGACCACATATGTGTGGGTTTATATCTGGGCTCTCTATTCTGTTCCATTGATCTATGGATCTGTTCTTGTGCTAGTAACGTACTGTTTTGATTACTGTAGCTTTGTAGTATAGCTCAAAGTCAGGGAGTGTAATAACCCCAGCTTTGTTCGTCTTTCTCAAGATTGCCTTGGCTGTTTGGGATCTCTTGTGGTTTCATATAAATTTTAGGATTATTTGTTCTAGTTCATTGAAAAATGTTGGTATTTTAATAGGGATTGCATTGAATCTATAATTACTTTATGGCCATTTTGACAGTATTAATTCTTCCTATTCATGAGCATGGGATAGATATCTATTTATTGTTGTCTTCTTTAATTTCATTCAGGACTGTCTTATAGTTTTCCAAGTATAGGTCTTTCACCTCCTTGGTTAGCTATATTTCTAGGTATTTTATTCTTTTTGATGCAGTTGTAAAGGAGTTGTTTTCCTGATTTCTCTTTCTGCTAGTTCATTGTTAGTATATAGGAATAAAACAGATTTCTGTGTATTAATTTTGTATCCTGCAACTTTGCTGAATCCAGTTATTAGTTCTCAGTTTTATGGTGGAGTCTTTAGGGCTTTTTTTTTATAGTTGACATACAATGTTACATTAGTTTCAGGTGTACAACATAGTGATTCAACGTTTATATACATATGAAATGCTCACCCAGTAAGTATAGTCCCCATCTGTCACCATACAAAGATATTACAATGTTATTGACAATATTCCTTATGCTGTACATTTCACCCCTGTGACTTTTTTATTTATAACTGCAGGCTGGTAATTCTTGAAGGCTCTTCATCTATTTCACCCATCACTCTACTGCCTCCCCTCTAGCAAACACCAGCTTGTTCTCTGTATTTATGAGGGATTTCAGTTCTGTTTGTTGGCTTGTTTTGTTTTTTAGATTCCACATATAAATGAGATCATATAGTATTTGTATTTCTCTGACGTGGAACATAGCTTTTAATTAATTAATTTATTTTTATTTTAGTATCATTAATGTACAATCACTTGAACAACATGGTTACTAGACCCCTGTTATCAAGTCCTCTCCACATACACCATGACAATCACTGTCCATCAGCGTAGTAAGATACTATAGAATCATTACTTGTCTTCTCTATAAATATTGCCTTTCCTGTGTCTCCTGCTGTTTCATTACGTGTGCTAATCATAATGCCCCCCTCTTCCCCCCTTATCCCTCGCTTCCCTCCCATCCTCCACATTCCCTTTCCCTTTGGTAACTGTTAGTCCATTCTTGGGTTCTGTGAGTCTGCTGCTGTTGTGTTCCTTCAGGTTTTTCTTTGTTCTTATGCTCCACATATGAGTGAAATCATTTGGTACTTGTCTTTCTCTGCCTGGCTTATTTCACTGAGCATAATGCCCTCTAGCTCCATCCATGTTGTTGCAAAGGGTACGATTTGTTTTCTTCTTATGGATGAATAATATTCCATTGTGTATATGTGTCACATCTTCTTTATCCTTCATCTACTGATGGACACTTAGGTTGCTTCCATTTCTTGGCTATTGTAAATAGTGCTGCGATAAACATAGGGGTACATATGTCTTTTTCAAACTGCGCTGCTGCATTCTTAGGGTAAATTCTTAGGAGTGGAATTCCTGGGTCAAATGGTATTTCTATTTTGAGTTTTTTGAGGAACCTCTATACTGCTTTCCACAATGGTTTAACTAGTTTACATTCCCACCAGCAGTGTAGGAGGTTTCCCCTTTCTCCACATCCTCACCAACATTTTTTGTTTGTCTTTTGGATGGACAAACTGGTGTGAGGTGATATCTCATTGTGGTTTTAATTTGCACTTCTCTGATGATTAGCGATGTGGAGCATCTTTTCATGTGCCTGTTGGCCATGTGAAATTCTTCTGGAGAAGTGTCTGTTCAGCTCCTCTGCCCATTTTTTAATTGGCTTATTTGCTTTTTGTTTCTTGAGGTGCATGGCTCTTTATATAATTTGGATGTCAACCACTTATCAGGTATGTCATTTATGAATGTATCCTCTCATACTGTAGGATGTCTTTTTGTTCTACTGATGGTGTCCTTTGCTGTACAGAAGGTTTTTAGTTTGTTATAGTCCCACTTGTTCATTTGTGCTTTTGTTTCCCTTGCCCGGGGAGATATGTTCATGAAGAAGTTGCTCATGTTTATGTCCAAGAGATTTTTGCCTATACTTTTTTCTAAGAGTTTTATGGTTTCATGACTTACATTCAGGTCTTTGATCCATTTTGAGTTTACTTTTGTGTATGGGGTTAGACAATAATCCAGTTTCATACTCTGACATGTAGCTGTCCAGTTTTGCCAACACCAGCTGATGAAGAAGCTGTCATTTCCCCATTGTATATCCAGGCTCCTTTATTGTATATTAATTGACCATATATGCTTGGGTTTATATCTGGGCTCTCTATTCTGTTCCACTGGTCTATGGGTCTGTCTTGTCCCAGTACCAAATTGTCTTGATTACTGTGGCTTTGTAGTAGAGCTTGAAGTCAGGAAGCATAATTCATCCTGGTTTATTCTTCCTTCTCAGTATTGTTTTGGCTATTCGGGGTCTTTTGTGGTTCCATATGAATTTTAGAACTATTTGCTGTAGTTCATTGAGGAATGCTGTTGGTATTTTGATAAGGATTGCATTGAATCTGTAGATTGCTTTAGGCAAGATGGCCATTTTGACAATATTAATTCTTTCTAGCCAATAGCATGGAATGAATTTCCATTTATTAGGGTCATCTTTAATTTCTCTTAAAAGTGTCTTGTAGTTTTCAGGGTATAGGTCTTTCACTTCCTTTGTTAGGTTTATTCCTAGGTATTTTATTCTTTTGGATGCAATTGTGAATGGAATTGTTTTCCTGATTTCTCTTTCTGATAGGTTACCATTAGTGTATAGGAATGCAACAGATTTCTGTGTATTAATTTTGTATCCCACAACTTTGCTGAATTCAGATATTAGATCTAGTAGTTTTGGAGTGGATTCTTTAGGGTTTTTTATGTACACTATCATGTCATCTGCAAACAGGGACAGTTTGACTTCTTCCTTACCAATCTGGATGCCTTTTATTTCTTTGTGTTGTCTGATTGCTGTGGCTAGCACCTCCAGAACTATGTTGAATAAAAGAGGGGAGAGTGGGCCTCCTTGTCTTGTTCCTGATCTTAAAGGAAAAGATTTCATTTTCTTGCTGTTAAGTATAATGTTGGCTGTGGGTTTGACATATATTGACTTTATTATGTTGAGGTACTTGCCCTCTATATCCTTTTTGTTGAGAGTTTTTATCATGAATGGATGTTGAATTTCATTGAATGGTTTTTCAGCATCTATGGGGATGGTCATGTGATTTTTGTCCTTCTTTTTGTTGATGTAGTGGATGATGATGATGCATTTTCCAATCTTGTACCATCCTTGCATCCCTGGCATGAATCCCACTTGATCATGATGGATGATCTTTTTGATGTATTTTTGAATTCGGTTTGCTAATATTTTGTTGAGTATTCTTGTATCTATGTTCATCATGGATATTGGTGTGTAATTTTCTTTTTTTGTGGTGCCTTTGCCTGGTTTTGGTGTTAGAGTGATGTTGGTCTCGTAGAATGAGTTTGGGAGTATTCCTTCCTCTTCTATTTTTGGAAAACTTTAAGGAGGATGGGTTTTAGGTCTTCACTAAATGTTTGATAAAATTCAGCAGTGAGACCATCTGGTGCAGGGGTTTTATTCTTAGGTAGTTTTTTATTTTCAATTCAATTTCTTTGCAGGTAATTGGTCTATTCAGATTTTCTGTTTCTTCTTGGGTCAGCCTTGGAAGGTTGTATTTTTCTAGAAAGTTGTCCATTTCTTCTAGGTTATCCAGTTTGTTAGCATATGATTTTTCATAGTATTCTCTCATAATTCTTTGTTTTTCTGTGGTGTCCGTAGTGATTTTTCCTTTCTCATTTCTGTTCCTGTTTATGTGTATTGACTCTCTTTTTTTCTTGATAAATCTGGTTAAGCGTTTATCTATTTTGTTTATTTTCTCAAAGAACCAACTCCTGCTTTCATTGATTCTATTGTTTTATTCTTCTCAATTTTATTTATTTCTTCTTTAATCTTTATTATATCCCTCCTTCTACTGACTTTTGGCCTCATTTGTTCTTTCTTTTCTAATTTCATTAATTATGAGTTTAGACTGTTCATTTGAGATTGTTCTTCTTTCCTGAGGTAGGCCTGTATTGCAATATATTTCTCTCTTAGCACGGCCTTCACTGCATCCCACAGATACTGCGGTGTTGAATTATTGTTGTCATTTGTCTCCATATATTGCTTGATCTCTGTTTTTATTTGGTCATTGATCTGTTGATTATTTAGGAGCATGTTATTAAGCCTCCATGTGTTTGTTGGCTTTTTCATATTCTTTTTGTAATTTATTTCTAGTTCCATACTTTTGTCATCTGAGAAGCTGGTTGGTACAATTTCAATCTTTTTGAATTTACCGAGGTTCTTTTTGTGGCCTAGTGTATGATCAATTCTTGAAAATGTTCCATGTGCACTTGAGAAGAATGTGTATCCTGTTGCTTTTAGATGGAGTGTTCTGTAGATGTCCATTAGGTCCATCTGTTTAATGTGTTGTGTAGTGCCTCTGTCTCTTTATTCATTTTGTGTCTGGTTGGTCCTTCGGATGAGTATGTTGAAGTCTACTAAAATGAATGCATTGCATTCTATTTCCCGCTTTAATTCTGTTAGTATTTGTTTCACATATGTAGGTGATCCTGTGTTGGGTACATAGATATTTATAATAGTTGTATCCTCTTGTTGGACTGACCGTTTTATCATTATGTAATGTCCTTCTTGTCTCTTGTGACTTTCTTTGTTTTGAAGTCTATTTTGTCTGATACAAGTACTTCAACTCCTGCTTTTTTCTCACTGTTAGTTGCATGATATATCTTTTTCCATCCCTTTACCTTCAGTCTGTGTATGTCTGTGGGTTTGAAGTGAGTCTCTTGTAGGCAGCATATAGATGGGTCTTGTTTTTTTATCCATTCAGTAACTCAAAGTCTTTTGATTGGTGCATTCAGACCATTTACATTTAGGGTGATTATCGATAGGTATGTACTTACTGGCATTGCAGTCTTTAGATTCATGGTTACCAAAGATTCAAGGGCAATTTCCTTACTATATAACAGTCTAATTTATCTCACTCATGTGCTATTACAAACACAACCTAAATCTTCTTTTTCTTTTCTTTTTTTCTTCCTCCTCCATTTTTTGTATGTTATGAATCATATTCTGTACACTTTGTCTAGCCCTGGGTGACATCTATTTAGCCTTAGGAATACTTCCATCTATAGGAGTCCCTCCAAAATGCAGTGTAGAGGTGGTTTGTGGGAGGTAAATTCTCTCAGCTTTTGCTTATGTGAAAATTGTTTAATCCTTCCTGCAAATTTAAATGATAACTTTGCCAGTTAGAGTAACCTTTGTTCCAGGCCCTTCTGCTTCATTGCATTAAATATATCATGCTACTCCCTTTTGGCCTGTAATGTTTCTGTTGAGAGGTCTGATGATAGCCTGATAGGTTTTCCTTTGTATGTGATCTTTTTTCTCTCTCTAGCTGCTTTTAAAAGTTTGTCTTTTTCCTTGATCTTTTCCATTGTAATTATTATATGTCTTGCTCTTGTCTTCCTTGGGTCCCTTGTGTTGAGAGATCTGTGCACCTCCATGGCTTAAGAGACTCTCTTCTTCCCAAGATTGGGGAATTTTTCAGCGATTACCTCCTCAATAATACTTTCTATCCCTTTTTCTCTCTCTTCTTCTTCTGGTACCCCTACAATGTGAATATTGTTCCGTTTGGATTGGTCACACAGTTCTCTCAATATTCTTTCATTCTTAGAGATTCTTTTTTCTCTCTGTGCCTCAGCTTCTTTGTATTCCTGTTCTCCAATTTCTATTTCATTTACCGTGTCTTCTACTACATCTAATCTGCTTTTAAGCCCCTCCATTGTATGTTTCATTTCAGATATCGAATTTCTTAATGATTGAATCTCCGACTTAAATTCGTTCCTGAGTTCTTGAATATTTTTCTGTACCTCCATAAGCATGTTTGTAATTTTTATTTTGAACTCTCTTTCAGGAAGGTTGGTGATTTCGGTTTCATTTGGTCCTTTTTCTGGAGTTTGTGAGATTTTGGTCTGAACCATGTTCTTTTGACGTTTCATATTTCAGTGTGGTGCCCACTAGTGCACAGAAACTCCAGTCTCTGGAGCTGCTCAGCCTGTAGAGTGATGTTGGGTGTTGTAGGGAAGCAGAGCTGGTCCCTTGGGGAGGCAATATCTGTTTCCTAATTCCCGTCTGTGCTGCCTGTCTCCAGTGTCAGAGCCAGTGGGCCAAGCGCACACGTGTAAGCCTCTTTGCTTTGCGTCTCTAGCTGTTGTAGGTGGGGCCTCCCTCTGGTTGGCCCGACGCCAGTGCAGTGACTGCCAGTTTGTGAGCAGGTGCCTGCAAGCCAGTAGGAAGGCTCAGCAGCCTGTGTGTCACAGTGGGGGGGGTCTCGGAGTTGAGTAGGTAGTCAGGGGGATGGAGCACCTGAATGTTCTCAAAGTTCCCAACCAGCATGGCAGAGCACACCCAGACATCCTTGTCCAGCTCTCCCTTCTCCCATGCAGCAAGCTCTGTGCAAACCCCGCACCTTCAGCAGCCCTGTCATTGCTAGGATGCCTCTCAGACTGCTCGCCCTACCTCTAACACTGAGCGGCCAGGTGTGGATCCCATCTTCCACAAACGGCCGGAATGTCAGTCTCCCAGGCCTTCCCCCTGTCCAAGCTCCCCAACATCCAGAGCACCACACAATATAGGCTTCTGCTCACAATGCAGATCTCCAGGGCTAGGTGTTCAGCAGTCCCAGGCTTCCAGCCCCTCCCCGCTCTGTTTCTGTTCCCCCTGCCCATGAGCTGGGGTGGGGGAAGGGCTTGTGTCCTGCCGGATTAAGGCTTTCGTACATTACCCTGTTTCATGAGGTCTGCTCTGTTTGTGAGGTCTGTATGCAGTCTGGTTCAGGCTTCTTTCTTCTTGCTGTTTTAGGGTTAATTGTATTAGTTAACTATATTTTTGTACTATTTGTGGTTTTGGGAGGAGTTCTCAGTGTCACCTTTCACCCCGCCATCTTGAATCTCCTCTGTAGGGCTTTTCATGTATAATATCGTGTCATCTGCAAATAGTGACAGTTTTTCTTCCTTACCAATTTTGATGCATTTTTTCTTTGCCTGATGTAAGTACTGCTACTCCTGCTTTTTCTTCCCTGTTTAATCCCTGCTTCAAATTTAAATGATAATTTTGCTGGGTAGAGGATTATTGGTTGAAAGTCCTGTTTCAATACATTATGTATTTCATGCCATTCCCCTCTTCCCTGTTAGTCGCATGAAATATCTTTTTCCTTCCCTTCACTTTGAATCTGTTTATATCTTTGGGTCTGAGATTAGTCTCTTGTAGGCAGCGTATAGATGGGTCTTGTTTCTTTATTCATTCTGCCACTCTGTCTTTTGATTTTTACATTCAGTCCATTTATATTTAAGGTAATTATTGACCGGGATGTACTTACTGCCATTTTATTGTTTTCTGGTTGTTTTTAATGTTCCTTTCTGTTCCTTTCTTCCTCTTAACTCTTGTTATTTGATGGTTTTTTTTAATGTTGCATTTGGATTTCTCTTTAATTTTTTTGTGAATCCATGGCTTTAGTTTTATGGTTACCAAAGGTTCAAGGATAGCTTCTTTACTATATAAGAGTATAAAGTTGCTGATCACTTTATTTCAAACACAGTCTAAAAGTGCTTTTTATCTTCTTCTTCCTTCTCACTTTATGTAGTAGATGTCATAATCTTTACTTTTTGTGTATCCCTTGATTGATTCTGTGTATAGTTGCTTTTGCTTCTATTTTTTTTTTAATTTCGTACTTGCTTGGAATTCATTGGTCTACTACCTTTACTGTCGTTTATTTTCACTGATGAAAACTATTGAGCCTTATGAACATTTCCATCTACAGTAGTAGTCCCTTTAACATATCCTTTAATGGTGGTTTAGATGTTAATTCTTTGATCCTTGTTTTATCTGGAAATTGTTTAATCCCTGCTTCAAATTTAAATGATAATTTTGCTGGGTAGAGGATTATTGGTTGAAAGTCCTGTTTCAATACATTATGTATTTCATGCCATTCCCCTCTGGCCTGTAAAGTTTCCGTTGAGAAGTCTGTCTGATGGGGTTTCTTTTATAAGTAATCTTTTTTCCCTCTCAGGCTGCTTTCAGTTCTCTCTCCTTATCCTTAATCTTTGCCAGTTTAATTATTATATGTTGTGGTGTCGTCTTACTGGGGTTCCTTTTGTTAGGGGCTATCTGTATTTCCATGATCTGAGTGTCTATTTCCTTCCCTAGATTGGGGAAGTTTTCAACAATTATTCCTCAGAGAGATGTTCTATCCCTTTGTCTGTCTCTCTTCTCCCTCTGGTACCCCTCTTATGCAAATATTGTTTCATTTGGTTAGGTCACATAGCTCTCTTAGAGTCTTTCATTCCTAGAGATCCTTTTTTCTCTCTGTTCCTCAGCCTTCATGTTGTTTCTGTTCTCTGATTTTCATCTCATTGTCTCCTCTACTTGCAGCAACCTACTATTCACTCCCTGCATTGTATGTTTCATTTCCGATACTATATTCTTCAGCTCTGAGTGGTTCTTTTTCAACTCTTCTCTTTTTTAAGTCCTCCCTGAGATCTTCAATACTTTTCTGTAAATCCATGAGCATATTTATGACTTTTACTTTGAAATGTTCATCATGAAGATTGGAGATATCTATTTCATTTAGTCCTCTTTCTGGTGTCTTGTCTTGTAGTTTTGTTTGGAACATATTCCCCTGCCTCCTTATTTTGTCAGGGTTTCTGTGTTTCTTCCTTTGTATTAGATGGCTCTGCTGTGCTTCCTGGCCTAGAGAGTAATAGCTTTATGAAGAAGGCATCCTGTGGTGCCAGAGACTCAAGACTCTTTACTCTCCAGTGCCTGGTTCTAATTTGTGGGAACCCCACTTGCTTTTGTTGTGCAGTGGGTGAGGCTGTCTTTCTGTCTACTGGTAGTGGTCTGAGTCTGCAGTGCTGGCAGTTTTCTTCAGCTGCCTTTGTGATCAGAGCAGAGGCCTATGCTGGAATTGCTGTGGGTGGGCCACTGCCTGCCTGCTGTGCAGTGATGGCAGAGCTGCAGGGTTAATGGGGTAAGCTGGGCTGTTATACAACTCTTGGGCCTGGCTGAACACGCAGCATGGGACTTTTTCCCCTGGGGGGAGCAACGAACTCTTGGAGTTGGATCCTGCAGGCTCCACCCCATTCGGGCTAAGACTGGGCCGTGAAAGCTGGGAGAGTCTCACTTTGCCTGCCTTGCAGCAAAGTCTGACGCTGCTGCTGGGCCGAGTAGGTTGGCTCACAGGCATTGTGCTCAAGGAGATGCCTTGGGGCTGAGTTTCCAGTGAGGAGCATGGTGCATCTGGGGCTCCTGAGATTTCCTGAACTGTTGGGCCAAGGGTAGGCTGTAGAGGTATCTTCTACTTGCTCTTTCTTCTGAGGAGAGAGCTCCAACCAGTTCTTGCTGCTCTAGCATTCCTCCCACTGCTGGCAAGTCTTTCAAACTTCTGTTTCTCCTTTGGGTCTCAGGACTGGTAGAGCACGCCTGTCCTCCACAAGCAGCTGGAGTCTCAGCCTCCCAGAGTGTTTACCTGTCCCTGGTGTCCAACCCTGCTAATCATCAGGACCCAATGTAATGTGGACTTGTGCTCCCAGAGAATATCTCCAGGCCAGGTGTGCAGAGTTTCTAGGCTCCTACCTTTCTGGACTCTTTTCCTTTTCCTCCTGCCTGTGGGCTGGGATCAGGGAAAGGCTTGGGTCCCACTTGATGGCAGTTCTGCCACTTTACAGAATTTAATCTGTAATAAACAAAACCAATATAAAAAGGAAACTCATAGCATTTTAATTTTATTATTTATTATTTTTTTCCTGAGAGTACTGATGTTTGATGCTTGCACGGAGTCATTATGATTGGTGAGGGGAACTCGTTCCTGAATATTTAATGATTGACTCTCACAAGCCAGTTTGAGCCTGATCCAGGACACTACTGCCTCATTCTGACTTTTTCTGAGGGTAAAGCAGCACAGAAATGGGAATCTCGTGATGTACATTTGTTCTGACCCTACTCTAAATTTGTCATGTGACTCTAGGTTAGCTATTTCATGTTTCTCAAGATTCAGACTTCTTAACTGCAAAATGTGTTGGCTGAATTAATGATCTCCAGGATCTATTACAGCTGCAGGAAAGTTCCTATAGTAGAGTTCCTCACTGTTCACAGCTTGAACAGTGTTATTCTTCGTGGCGAAACAGGGATGTGTCCTGTGTCTTGAGGGATGCTTAGCAGTAGATGCTTAACTTCAACCCAGTATGTTCTAATAGCATCCCTCCTCCACTGCCATCAAAAATGTCCCCAGACATTACCAGATGTCCCCTGGGGGGCAGAACTCTTCCCTGGCAAGAATCATAGGTCCATAGTGTAGAAATAAAGTATGTACTCAAAGAATAGATTTGGAAATCACCTTTTAGGTAATTGTTAAATCTTACATGATAGTGGAAATCTCTCAGAAACATCTTTAGAGTAAAAAAAAATAGGTAGTTGCCAAAGCCAGTATTATAAATGACAGTTACCTAACTCAAACTAAAGAAATATGGGACTTTACTGGACCTCTAGAAAGGAGATCCTGTTAACACCAACATTCACAGAGCCAGGAAGTTATATGTGTGCATGGAGGAGATGAAAGAAGAGGCAACAACATAAAAAGAAATCCAGACAAAAATGGCAAGATAAATCCAAACGATTCCTAATCTTCTTTGCTCAACTCTTCCCCAGGGCCTCCCTGCTGTTTAAGGCCCAGTTCAACTCGTATGTTGTCTTCTCTTCTTCCCTAGGTGTAGGTGGTCCATTCTGCAGTCTTCAGGTCGTTTTCAGGTTTAGTTCTATTTGCTGTAGTTTCTTTGGTTATGTGTTTGTGAGAGGAGGTTTTGCCTTGCCTTCCTTCTCTGCCAACTTTTTCTCTGCCCTATATGTCCAACAGTGTTATTTATAAGTCTTTGTGTAGAGGGGGATTTCTAGCTAGACTAGAAGGATTCCACACCAAGGAGGTATAAAATAAAGACTGATACAGTACACATAACAGTCTAAGGACTAATTTCCTTGGTTCATAAAAACAACTATCCAATAGAAAAATGGGCAAAGAGTGTGAACAGTTAGCTTACTATAGATGAGTGTTTTAGGGTAGTTACTGCAGAATTCCTTGTTTTAGCAAAGTACTTGAAACAACCTAAATGACCATCAATAGGTGCCAGTTAAATAAATCATGATACATATCTTACTATACTGATATGGAATGATTTTTAAGTTTCAGAGTTGTATATGTATGATACTGTGCTCTAAAGAAAATAAGAGGATATATGCCATCTTAATGTTCATATATGTTCAATAATGTTCCTATGTGGATGTCTTTATAAGGATAGAGAGACTGACAGTGGTTGCCTTTGGGTAGGGAAATGGGAGACCTAAAAATAAAGGCTGGAATGTAGACTTATTTTCCATTGTATCCTGTTAAAAAAAAATTTTTTTTACAATGTGACTTTAAATTAGCAATGAAAATTTAAAAGCTTGGCACCCTCTCAAAACACCAAAGCACTGATTATCATTGTTCCCAGATGACTTAGAGTGGCTGGTTAATTTTGGACAAGCTGTATACTGTCACAGTGCCTTCATTTCTTCATCTATACATCTATAAATGGGGGTGATAATAGAACCTTGGTTTTAATGGCACAGTCCTGTGAAGTGCTTAGAAAAATGCTTGGTGCATAGCAAGCTCTGAATAAGGGCTACCTGTTCAACAGATGACCCTGAAATGTTGGCCATACTGTAAGTCATTTTGCCAAAGTAGAACCATGCAATGAAGATTTTTAGATAGTGAGACAGTGAAAACTTGGGTCTTTAGTTTGGATAGGCATCTTTGAGCTGCATCCTAACCAGGTTCAGCTACCACATCACTATCTTCTCTGCATCTGTCTTTTCAGCTATGGAAAAGGCCCCATCCAGCCCTGGTACTGAGATTGATTCTTTTGGAATTCTGATTTCAGGACACCTCTTACCTGTTCATCACTGGTCCTGATGTTGTGAAGTCTGTCACCAACGAGGACGTTACCCAGGAGGAGCTTGGTGGTGCCAGGACCCATACCACCTTGTCAGGTTAGAGGGTTTGAGGCTCACCTCACTGTGTTCAAATACTGAGAAGAGGGCCAAAGAGAATGGTGACAATCTTTTATAAATATAACTTAATTGACAGAATTTAGAAAGACCATAGTATGCTATATTGACTACAGATATAATAATAAAGATGTATTTAGTATTTCAAATTCTCTGGAATAAATAACAGACTATTATTAATGCTTTCATGTTCTTTAAAATTTTAAAGGCAACTGGAATGGTGGTTATAAGATGTGTGAAATATATGTATGCAGTTGAGCCCATTAAAAAAATTTTATTGCTTGACTTTCTTTTACTCCAGAGTAGTGTATGTCTTGGAGTAGATGGTATTTTACCAGTCAGCACTGGTCAGATGCACTTGTAATGTGAGGGTCACGGCCCACATGTTCACCAACTTCCTCATAGCTCATCACTCTTTTGGGTTATGTGCCACCCACTGTGCTGAGTTCAGAATGTATAAAGATTATTTTTTGCTTTGGTGTTGGAACAAAAGTTACTGTTTATATGGCGCAGCATACATGGAATTGCAAGTAGGGCATGAACCTGATGTTAGTGAAGACATTTATTGTTGAAGCAATGATTGGAATTCCGTATTTTCTTGGAAAAAGATACCAAGTTGTGAAAGCATTGCCCACCATAACAAGCAGTGTAATGAAGACAGGAGAAATTGCCTCTTTGAAAGATTTCTAAGCAATGAGAGGCCAGTGTGACTGATTTTATGCACTGCATTAGACTGTGGTTAAGACACTGGGTCGTCATTATCAGCATTTCTTTCTTAGTGAACATATAATAGAAGTCTGTCTTACTGTCATTTAAGTCTTAGATTTTATAAAATATGGTTTTAAAAGAAAGAGAGCTCTTGAATCCCTGCCCCACCCCTCCGTATGTAAAAATTATTCCTCCCCCATCTCAACCTCGACTCATTCCTTTCCCTCCCCATCAGCTCCATTCAGCTCCATCTCCATCCAGCACACATGTAAACCAGACAGCTTCTCATTATTGACTCCTCACAACTTGTCCTCACACTCTTGTCTCAGGGCTTAGTAGGAGCAGTTTTTCTTTCTTATTGGGATATAAAATAATGTTGAGTCTTCATGGCATCTTCGATTTGATGAAGTACGCTGTTTTTTCCTGATTTCAATAATACACATTTGTAGTAGACAATTTAGAAAATACAGGAATAAAAATGACTAGAAATTCCATCATCCACTGATTAGCAGCACTCATTTTTAGGTCATACCCTTCCAGTCTTTTCATGCAGGTAGGTATGAATATACATATATGTGCTCAAACATAGGTACATGTAACTCTTTTGTTGCCCTTTTTTTCACTTGACATCTTAAAGTAATGAATGTCTGCCTGTGACATTAAATTTCTGCAGCATAATTTTAGTTTTAAAGGTGACAGTTGGTGTTCTTGCTGAGCCTAAGGCTCTTTGATGGGCCATGTCTGATGTGCTTAGCTTTATATCTGCAGAGCATGACCCAGAAGATACTGTGTACATATTTTTCCTTTTTTCTCTTCCTTTTTTTTTTTGGTAACAGCTTTATTGAGAGATAGTTCATATACTATACACATGTGAAATACCATTTAAAATACAATTCAATGGTTTTAGTATAGTCAGTGTTGTTCAACTATCAGTATAATTAATTTTAGAACATTTTCATCACCCCAAAAAGAAAACCTATATCCAAGAGCATTTGTTCCCAATTTCTCCCCAAATACTCTAACTCTAGGCAATCACTAATTTATTTTGTTTCTATGGATTTGTCTGTTCTGGGTATATATGGATATATAAGTGGAATCAAATAATAGGTGGTTTTCTGTGACAGGTTTCTTTTAGTTAGCATAAATTCATGTTGTAGCATGAATCAGTACCTTAATCCTTTTTATTGCTGGATAATGTTTCAGTGTATGGATATATCACATTTTGTTTATCTATTGATCAGTTAAACATTTGGATTGTTTCCACTTCTTGGCTGTCATGAATATGCTGCTATAAACATTCATGTCTAAGTTTTTGTGTGGACATGTTTTTGTTTCCCTTGGGTATATAGCTAGAATGGAATTTCTGGGTCAAATGGTAACTTTGTCTAGGTTTTTGAGGAATTGCTATGCTGTCCTCCAAAGTGGTTGTACCAATTCATAAATATTTCTTGAGTGAAAGAATCCTGTTATGTTGAAAATGCTTTTTATTCATTCAGCAAATACTGGGTGCCTGTGTGTCACCTGTTATTCTGTGTACTAGAAATACATTTTTGAAAGAAATAAAAAAAACCCTGCCTATTTGTGACTTACATTCTAGCAGAAGAGATACACAACAAACAATAAACCTTATAAATAAGAATCTTACATAGGATGATAGAATGTAATATATGTCATGGAGAAAGTGCAACAGTGTAAAGAGGTTGGGATTGTTGCAGTCATAAAATGGTGGTCAGAGCGGGCAGGCCTCACTGTGAGGGTAACAGCTGAGTAGATTTTAGGAAGTTAACTGCATGAATATCTAGAGGAGAAGCATTGCAGGCAGAGGGAATAGCTTATGCAAAGGTGCAGAGGAAGGAGAGTGGCTGGCATGTTCAGTGAACAGCAAGGAAACATGACACGATCTGACTTACAAAGTTCAGTTTAGCTGTGGTGTGGAGAGTCTGTAGAGGCACAGTGCAAGCAGGGAGTCTGGTGGGGTGAACCCGGGAGAGCTGGCCCTACTCTCTCTGTTATGTCTGTGGCCTTGTTTGGTTGTGTGATTTGAGTGTTCTGGAGGAATGATGGCTGATTTCTCACTAGGGCCAGGCAGTTTCCCTCCTTCCCTTTTTGCCTCTCACCATTGCCGAGTGCCAGGACATTATGTACGAGTCAGTATTCTTTTTTAAATTACACAGCTTTATTGAGAGAGATCTGACATAATCAGGCATTATTCTTGATGTGGTACTATGGTGGTAAGATGGGCCTGGTCTCTGTCCTGTTGGAGCTGATATTCTAGGGGAGATGTCAGGCAGTAAACAAGGAAATGGACGGAAGGGCGTTTCAGGGAAAACTGTGAAGAGAACTCCCACCCCCACCGCCCCGGAATGGGAATGGCAAGTGTGAAGTGTGGGGAAGGGCATGCTCTAGACAGGGGCCAGGGAAAGCCTCTGAGTAGGTGGTGTTAGAGAAAAGATCTGAATAAAGAAAGGACTGACCCTGGCAGGGGTGTGGATACAGAGCAGAGGGAACAGGCTGCAGGAACTGAAGATCAGCCTGAAGGTGTGTGGTATTCCACCCTCAGGGGAGGACAGAGCTATTGGCCCAGTCTGCTGTTGACCCGCCCTGGAATGGGCAGGTGGGCATGAAGCAGCATCTTGGGGCTGACAGGTACCCTGGCCCATTATATCCTCCCTGTTTTCTTAGGTGTTGCCCACAGAGCTTTTGAAAATGATGTTGATGCCTTGTGTAATCTCCGGGAGTTCTTCAACTACCTGCCCCTCAGCAGTCAGGACCCAGCTCCTGTCTGCGAATGCCATGATCCTAGGTGAGTTGCAGGCTGGGACACCTTCTCTCATTTTGCAGGTTAGCTTGGTCCTCTCTGTTCCTGCTGCCCTGGCAAGAACTTCAGGGTCTTCCCTGTTGGGCAGCTTGGAGTAGATTGTGGAGGGGAGTCAGTGTGGCTCTCAGGTGTGGGCATGGTGGTGACATGTCTGACTACAGGAGCAAAGAAAGAGCTCGTATTTATTCACTCTTTTCCTCTGTAATACCTGATAAATAGCTTAGGAGTAAAGAGTGACCAAAAAACCTGCTTTCTCAGAATCTTGATTTGTCCAGAATTGGACATGGAACTTTCTTTGTCTTGACATGAAACAAATGTGAAATGGTTCAGACAGCATGCCTTTTAGGAAGTGTGCTTGTGCATACCTGCTGGTGGCCAGGGCTGGGGCAGTCCTGGGGAAGGGTGTGTTGCTAGCCACCTAGTGAACCCTTTTCTTTTAGCTATTGGGGCTGTGGCCTGATGTGGGGAGGCACCACAGAGTAAGCCAGAGGCCCAGCTGAGGAACTGTTGCTTTAGACCTGTGGCTGCTTTCTTCTTTTTGCTTCTGTTCCAATTTTGAGACATTCACTTGGCTTGGACTTTCTTCTGCAGAAGGGATTTAAAATTGTATCCCCTGGGAAGAAGCCATTTTTAGACACTGCCCTATGGGGTGGACCTGGGCTCCCACCTAAGGGGCACTGTTGGGGCCAAGGAGTGGGCTCTGGCTTGGGCTCCTTGCTCAGCCCCTTAGATGCAGGACACAGTGGAGGGACAGCCCTGTGTGACTGGTTAGTCCTCAGTGATTCTACCCACCAGGGTCCTGCAGTTTTGTTTTTTTTAAAGGAGCTCTAGTAAGTTTACCTTCCAGTAGAGAGCTTAAACCCCCAGTTATTTCAGCAGAACTCTCTTTGCATTTCCAAGTTTTCTTTTTAATGTCTCAGGAAGTTAGAATGGGACCATTCCAGGATAGTGTCTTGTTTGCTACAATGTCCTGCAGTACCCCACACAGTACCCAGAATGGAGGAGTTATTCAGAGAGGTGTTCAGAGAGGATAAATGAAGGAACCACATTCAGGGGAATAAGCCCATTTTTTCCTCTCTAAATGAAAACAAAGATCTTTTGGGTTAATATCAAGCTCAGGTTGAGTTTAATATGGTGGTAACAAAGGAATGTATCTTTAGGGACTGCTCTGCAAGCCCTGCAGGCACTGAATCAACCCAGGACCCATGATGTGTCTCTCCCATCTGCGATCCACAGAGATCCACAGAAAGCAACTGACTCTTGGAATGCTGATTGTATCTGCTTCTTTTTCTATCCAAAGTGACCGTCTGGTTCCTGAGCTTGACACAATTGTCCCTTTGGAATCTACCAAAGCCTACAACATGGTGGACATCATACACTCTGTAAGTGCTGCATCTGCCTGTCATGTCTGTGCTGACTCAGCCATGTCCATGGGCATTGTTCTTTGGCTAGTGAGGAAGTGCTAGACACACAGGCTTTAACATCGGCAACATGCACAGAGAATGCGGAAACCACAGTTCCAGGGGCCACCAAGTAGTGTGTTCTGGGAAGACTAGGGGCTGGCTCTGATGGACTTGAGGGTGGAGGAGCTAATTGGGCTGGCAGAGCTCTGATTTTTAGATGGCACTCTGCAGTGCTTAGAGAAGGGCCATGTCCCCAGAGTCTGGAGTTGAGGCCAGAGTGGCTCTTTGTTAGGCATCTTTGTTTGGAGCCTTATGCTCAGAGGGCATTTGTCTTTCTAAAGAAAAGAGATACATGAAATGTTCTATGACAAGGGTGAGAGGCACATGTCTGTGTGTGTGTGTGTAAGTCTGGAGTCATTTGTACTTTTTTCCCAGTGTAGCAGATTCCTGGGTCACTAAGTGAAGAGGACAGTGTTGGGGTAAACTGGGCATCTGTCTGGCCATCGTCTTCCTTACAAACTCTGATCTGCACACTACTCTTAGCAGGCCTTGTGTAATGGAACGCCGATGGCTCTGTAGGCATAGATTCTCCTGGAGCTATGGCTTGTGCAGTAACCTGTTCCTTCTTCTGTGCTCTGGGGAGCCAGTGTGAGTTAGCAGCCGTGGCCAGACTGTGCCCCACTCAGTGATGGATTCTGTAGCCTAGTAAGCACTGTAAGAACCTTCTACTGGCATGCCCTCTCTGACCGCAGCCTGCAATATTCTACATCCTCACTTTGCCCCTGTCCCTCTCCCATCACCTCTCCTCATTGACTCTCCAGCCCTCAATTTTTCCATTCCTCTGGAGCCCTCAGCCCCTTCTGGCCTCTGCCTTCTTGGTTGGCCCAGCTTGGACTCTGCCATTCTGCCAGATATTAAGGGCTAGGCACTGTTCTCAGGGCTGGTGCTAAATGACACTGTGATGGACAAAATCCCTGCCTCAGGGACCTCACGTTGGGTGAAATACAAAGAGAGCAAAAGCATATACATCATGGGAAGATTTAGATCCAAAAAACACTATGAAGAAGGTAAAAGAAGGTCTCTGTCATCAGCACCTCTGATTCTTTTCTTGCCCTGTACAGCTCTAGCCCTCTTTCAGGGCCGCAGCCGTCCATCCACACACTGTCTGCGGTGCTTGGGGCTGCTGAAAGAGAACCCCAGAACCCTACTCCACCCTAAGATGGGCTGTTACTGTGGCCCTCTGGCTTGAATATGTCCTGTTGGCCTCCCCTCAGTGCCTGTTTTTTTTTTGATAATTTATTTTGATATCATTATTCTACAATTACATGTGCAATATTATGGTTATTAAACTACCCCCTTCATCAGGTCCCCCCCACCAACCCCATTACAGTCACTGTCCATCAGCGTAGTGAGATGCTATAGAATCACTACTTGTCTTCTCTGAGTTGTACAGCCCTCCCCGTGCCCCCCCAACATTACATCTGCTAATCGTAATGCCCCTTTTTCCCTCTCATCCCTCCCTTCCCACCCATTTTCCCCAGTCCCTTTCCCTTTGGTAACTATTAGTCCGTTCTTGGGTTCTGTGAGTCTGCTGCTGTTTTGTTCCTTCAGTTTTTTTCCTTTGTTCTTATACTCCACATATGAGTGAAATCATTTGATACTTGTCTTTTTCGGCTTGGCTTATTTCACTGAGCATAATACCCTCTAGTTCCATCCATGTTGTTGCAAATGGTAGGATTTGTTTTCTTCTTATGGCTGAATAATATTCCATTGTGTATACCTAGCACCCCTTCTTTATCCATTCATCTACTGATGGACACTTAGGTTGATTCCATTTCTTGGCTATTGTTATTAGTGCTGAGATAAACAGAGGGGTGCATATGTCTTTTTGAAACTGGGCTGCTGCAGTCTTAGGGTAAATTCCTAGGAGTGGAATTCCTGGGTCAAATGGTATTTCTATTTTGAGCTTTTTGAGGAACCTCCATACTGCTTTCCACAATGGTTGAACTAATTTGCATTCCCACCAGAGGTATAGGAGGGTTCCCTTTTCTCCACATCCTCGCCAACATTTGTTGTTGTTTGTGTTTTGGATGTTGGCCATCCTCACTGGTGTGGGGTGATATTTCATTGTGGTTTCAATCTGCATTTCTCTGATGATTAGCGATGTGGAGCATCTTTTCATGTGCCTGTTGGCCATCTGAATTTCTTCTTTAGAGAAGTGTCTGTTCAGCTCCTCTGCCCATTTCTTAATTGGATTATTTGCTTTCTGTTTGTTAAGGTGCATGAATTCTTTATATATTTTGGATGTCAACCCTTTATCAGATACGTTTTTTATGAATATATTCTCCCATACTATAGGATGTCTTTTTGTTCTACTGATGATGTCCTTTGCTGCACAGAAGCTTTTCAGCTTGATATAGTCCCACTTATTCATTTTTGCTTTTGTTTCCCTTGCCCGAGGAGATATGTTCATGAAGAAGTTGCTCATGTTTATGTCCAAGAGATTTTTGCCTATGTTTTTTTCTAAGAGTTTTATGGTTTCATGACTTACATTCAGGTCTTTGATCCAGCTTGAGTTTACCTTTGTGTATGGGGCTAGACAGTAGTCCAATTTCATTCTCTTACATGTAGCTGTCCAGTTTTTCCAACGCCAGCTGCTGAAGAGGCTGTCATCTCCCCATTGTATATCCAAGGCTCCTTTATCAAATATTAATTGACTGTATATGTTTGGGTTAATGTTTGGATTTTCCAATCTGTTCCACTGGTCTGCGGGTCTGTTTTTGTGCCAATACTAAATTGTCTTGATTACTGTGGCTTTGTAGTAGAGCTTGAAGTCAGGGAGCATAATTCCCCCTGTTTTATTCCTCCTTCTCAGGATTGCTTTGGCTATTCGGGGACTTTTGTGGTTCCATATGAATTTTAGAATTATTTGTTCCAGTTCATTGAAGAAAGCGGTTGGTAGTTTGATAGGGATTGCATTGAATCTGTAGATTGCTTTAAGTAGTATAGCCATTTTGACAATATTTATTCTTCCTAGCCAAGAGCATGGGATGCATTTCTATTTGTTAGTGTCCTCTTTAATTTCTCTTAGGAGTGTCTTGTAGTTTTCAGAGTACAGGTCTTTCACTTCCTTCGTTAGGTTTATTCCTAGGTATTTTATTGCTTTTGATGTAATTGTGAATGGAATTGTTTTTCTGATTTATCTTTCTGTTAGTTCATCATTAGTGTATAGGAAAGCAACAGATTTCTGTGTGTTAATTTTGTATCCTGCAACTTTGCTGAATTCAGATATTAGTTCTAGTAGTTTTGGAATGGAGTCTTTAGGGTTTTTTATGTACAGGATCATGTCATCTGCAAATAGTGACAATTTGACTACTTCTTTACTAATCTGGGTGCCTTGTATGTCTTTGTTTTGTCTGATTGCTGTGGCTAGGACCTCCAGTACTATGTTGAATAACAGTGGAGAGAGTGGGCATCCGTGTCTTGTTCCCGATCTTAGATGAAAAGCTTTCAGCGTCTCGCCGTTAAGTATGATGTTAGCTGTGGGTTTGTCATATATAGCCTTTATGATGTTGAGGTACTTGCCGTCTATACCCATTTTGTTGAGAGTTTTAATCATGAATGGATGCTGAATTTTGTCAAATGCTTTTTCAGCATCTATGGAGATGATCATGTGGTTTTTGTTCTTCTTTTTGTTGATGTGGTGGATGATGTTGATGGATTTTCGAATGTTGTACCATCCTTGCATCCCTGGGATGAATCCCACTTGATCATGGTGTTTGATCCTCTTGATGTATTTTTGAATTTGGTTTGCTTATATTTTGTTGAGTATTTTTGCATCTACGTTCATCAGGGATATTGGTCTGTAATTTTCTTTTTTGGTGAGGTCTTTGCCAGATTTTGGTATTAGAGTGATGCTAGCTTCATAGAATGAGTTTGGAAGTATTCCCTCCTCTTCTATTTTTTGGAAAACTTTAAGGAAAATCGGTGTTATTTCTTCTCTATATGTCTGGTAGAATTCAGAGGTGAATCCATCAGGCCCAGGGGTTTTGTTCTTGGGTAGTTTTTTGATTACCAATTCGATTTCGTCACTGGTGATTGGTCTGTTTAGTTTTTCTGTTTCTTGCTTGGTCAGTCTTGGAAGGTTGTATTTTTCTAAGAAGTTGTCCATTTCTTCTATGTTTTCCAGCTTGTTAGCATATAGATTCTCATACTATTCTCTTATGATTCTTTGTATTTCTGTGGGGTCCGTCGTGATTTTTCCTTTCTCATTTCTGATTGTGTTTATGTGTGTAGATTCTCTTTTTCTCTTAATGAGTCTGGCTAGGGGTTTATCTATTTTGTTTATCTTTTCAAAGAACCAGCTCTTGGTTTCATTGATTTTTTCTATTGTTTTATTCTTCTCAATTTTATTCATTTCTTCTCTAATCTTTATTATGTCCCTCCTTCTGGTGACTTTGGGCCTCATTTGTTCTTCTTTTTCCAGTTTCAGTAATTGTGTCTTTAGACTATTCATTTGGGAATGTTCTTCCTTCTTTAAATAGGCCTGGATTGCAATATACTTTCCTCTTAGAACTGCCTTTGCTGTGTCCCACAGAAGTTGTGGCTTTGTGTTGTTGTTGTCATTAGTCTCCATATATTCTTTGATTTCTGTTTTGATTTGGTCATTAACCCATTGATTAATTAGGAGAATGTTGTTAAGTCTCCATGTATTTGTGAGCCTTTTTGATTTCTTTCTAAAATTTATTTCTAGTTTTATACCTTGGTGATCTGAGAAGTTGGTTGGTAGAGATTTCAATATTTTTGAAATTACTGAGGTTCTTTTTGTGGCCTAGTATGTGTTCTATTCTGGAAAATGTTCCATGTGCACTTGAGAAGAATGTGTATCCTGTTGCTTTTGGGTGTAGAGTTCTGTAGATGTCTGTTAGGTCCATCTGTTCTAGTGTGTTGTTCAGTGCCTCTGTGTCTTTACTTATTTTCTGTCTGGTTGATCTGTCCTCTGGAGTGAGTGGTGTGTTGAAGTCTCCTAAGATGAATGCATTGCTATTTCCTCCTTTAATTCTGTTAGTATTTGTCTCACATATGCTGTCGCTCCCTTGTTGGGTGCACATATATTTATAATGGTTATATCTTCTTGTTGGACTGACCCCTTTATCATTATGTAATGTCCTTCTTTATCTCTTGCTGCTTTCTTGGTTTTGAAGTCTATTTTGTCTGATACAAGTACTGCAATACCTGCTTTTTTCTCTTTGTTGTTTGCATGAAGTATCTTTTTCTATCCCTTCCCTTTTAGTCTGTGTATATCTTTGGATTTGAGGTGAGTCTCTTGTAAGCAGCATATAGATGGGTCTTGCTTTTTTATCCATTCTGTTACTCTGTGTCTTTTTATTGGTGCATTCAGTCCATTTACATTTACGGTGATTATTGATAGATATGTACTTATTGCCATTGCTGGCTTTAGATTCGTGGTTACCAAAGGTTCAAGGGTTGCTTCTTTACTATCTAACAATGTCACTTAACTTTCTTGTTAAGTTATTGTAAGCACCCTCTGATGTTTCTTTATTTCTCTCCCTTCTTATTCCTCCTCCTCCATTCTTTCTATAATAGGTGTTTTCTTTGCCTTTAGTTAGTATTTGGATGGTCTCCTTTCTTTGCTATGATTTTATTTTCTCTGGTGACATCTTTTTAGCCTTAGGTGTGCTTCCATCTAGAGCAGTCCATTTAAGATATCCTGTAGTGGTGGTTTATGAGAGGCAAACCCTCTGAACTTTCGTTTGTGTGGATATTGTTTAATCCCTCCATCATATTTAAATGATAATTGTGCTGGATACAATATTCTTGGTTCGAGGCCCTTCTGTTTCATAACGTGAAATATATCATGCCATTCTCTTCTGACCTGTAATGTTTCTGTTGAGAAGTCTGATCATTGTCTGATGGGTTTTCCTTTGTAGGTGGTCTTTTTTCTCTGTCTAGCTGCCTTTCATACTCTGTCTACGTTAAATATATCATGCCATTCTCTTCTGGCCTGTAATGTTTCTGTTGAGAAGTCTGATCATGGTCTGATGGGTTTTCCTTTGTAGGTGGTGTTTTTTCTCTGTCTAGCTGCCTTTCATACTCTGTCTTTATCTTTGATCTTTGTCATTTTAATTATTATGTGTCTTGGTGTTGTCTTCCTTGGGTCCCTTGTGTTGGTTGATCTGTGGGCTTCCGTGCACTGCGAGACTATTTCCTTCCCCAGCGTGGGAAATTTTCAGCAATTATTTCTTCAAAGACACTTTCTATCCCTTTTTCTCTCTCTTCTTCCTTTGGTACTCCTATAATGTGAATATTGTTCTGTTTGAGTTAGTCCCACAGGTCTCTTAATATTCTTTCATTCCTAGCGATCCTTTTATCTGTCTCTGCCTCAGCTTCTCTGTATTCCTGTTCTCTGATTTCTATTCCATTAACAGTCTCTTGCATCTCATCCAGTCTGCTGTTAAGCCCATCGATCGCTTGTCTGATTTCTGCATTGTCTTTCCTCCCTTCCCTCACTTCGTCCCTCAGCTCATGCACATTTCTCTGTAGATCCATCAGCATGGTTATGACTTTTATTCTGAATTCTTTTTCAGGAAGACTGTGCATTTCCATCCCTTCAGGCTCCCTCTCTGGGTTTGTCTGGTTGATCTTAGTGTGGACCATATTCCTCTGTCTTTTCATGGCTATAGATGTGGTCGCTGGTAGTTGCCACGTATGTCAGCTGGGCTCTTTAAGACTTTAAGAAGAAAAGAAAAAAAGAGAGAAAGAAAGAAAAAAAGAAAGAGAAGAAAAAACAAAAAACAAAACAAAAGAAAAAACGCCCACCGGGAGTAGATTCTGTGGGGATACTGTAGGTCGCGCTGTTGCTCCACTATTCCACAGCCATGGCCGTGCTGCTCTGCAGGGCCCTTTATAGCTCCGCCTCGCGGGGTGCCGTTTCCTCTCAGGTGTAGCTGCACGCTGTGCGCTTTCCTGTGTATTCTGGTCTCACGTTTAGGAATAGTTGTATTTTCTGTATTTTCATAGATATATATAGTTTTCATAGGAGATTTCTGCTGCTGTGCTCACGTCGCCATCTTCCCGGAAGTCCCTCAGTGTCTGTTTTTATCATCTTCCCTCTCCCCAAGACCTGATCCAACCCCTCACTTCCTACTCCAGTCCCCACTCTGATCAGATGACAGCATAAATCAGTTTTTTCTTGTTTTTAGGTATTATATACATGGAATCATATAGTGTATGGTCTTATTGTGTCAGGCTTCTTTCATTCAACATTGTGAGATTTGTCTGTGTTGTTGCATGTTATTCTTGTTGGTCTCCTTAGACTTTTGTATAAGCAGACTAGTTTAGACTAGTTTACCCACTGCCAGTGGACATTTGGGTACTTTCTAATTTGGGGCTATTATGAATAGTTCTGGTGTGAACATTCTATTATGTAATTTTTGGTAAGTAAATAACATATTTTTGTTGACTCCCTACCTAGGTGTGAAAGTCCCATGTCATAGGGTATGCCTACATTTAGCTTTAGTGGATACTGCCAAAGAGTTTTCAAAGCAATTTTCACTCTCACCAACAGCCCAGGAAGGGTCAAGTTCCTTCACGTTCTCAACACTTGGCCAATGCCATGCTGTTTTAATCATTCAGAGTGTATGAGAATGCTTTCACGTTGAGTAGCTATTGTTCCTCTTGATCATTCTTTTTTTTGGATTTTTCTTGACTAGTCTTTGCTTGTTTATTTTTCCATAGGAACTTTAGAGTCAGTTTGTCTGTGTTAGGTGGAGGGGTTATAAGTAGGGAATCCTGTTGTTTTTATTGCTATCATGTTACATTTATGAAGTAAGAGAATTGATATCCTTATGAATCTGAAACTATCTAAAAGCATAGTTTGTATCTCTGTTTGCTGAAGTATACTTTTTTCCTTTTGGGGATTGTTTTAAAGATATCCTTGTGTAGGTGTTTCACATATACGTTTATTTCTAAGTGTCTAATCTTTTTATTGTAAAATGGGTCTTTTCTGTCTTCTGTTTTTAGATTTACATGAAAGCTATTGATTCTGTTTATCAACTTATATCCTGTTACCTATTAAGTTCTCTTATTTGTAATAGTTTTTTATTGTTAATTCTTTTGGGTTTTTCAAGTGTTCTATTATAGTGTCTACATATAGTTCTACCTTTTCCTTTCCAATTTTGTCATTTCTTTTGTCTGGTAGTTCTGTCTATACCTCCATGTTTTATCAAATGCATTGATGAGTAATGGTAGAGTGGGCATCTTTGTCTTGTTCCTAACCTTAGAGAGACTGCCATTAGCATTGCCTAATTTTATATCATTTCCTCATGTAAGTAAGCCACCACTGCTTCCTATTTTAATTTTTGTTGTTTACTCCTCCCCCCCACCCCCAACCAGGATGGATACTGAATATTGTTAAACCCTTTCAGGATTTATGGAGATGTTCATGTGGTTTTACTCCAGATCTACTAATATATCTTAATAGGTTTCATAATATTGAACTATTCTTATTCCTCACGTAAATCCTACCTGTTATATGATGTTGATATCTTATTTTGAGTTTTTGTATCACTAACATGTGATGTTAGTAGATTTTTTTGTGTGTGTGTGTGTACATCTTTAAATTGTTTTGCTGTCAATGTTGTTCTTGCTTCATGTACTTATTTGCTAGGGATGCCATAATAAGAATACCACAGACTGGATGAGTTTTCTCACAATTCTGGAGGCTGCAAGTCTAAGATCAAGGTGCCAGCAGGGTTGGTTTCTGGTGAGGGCTTTCTTCTGCAGACAGCTGCTTTCTCGTGTCCTGATGTGGTCTTTCTTCTCTGTGCACATGGGAAAAGAAATCTCTGGCGTCTGTTCCTCCTCTAAGAAGGATACTAGTAAGTACTTAAAGGATACTATTCCTACCAGATTAGGGCCCTGGTCTTATGACCTCATTTAACCTTAATTATTTCTTTAAAGGCCCCATCTCCTAATAAAGTCACACTGAGGGGACCGGGGGGTAGATACAGTTCAGTTCAGACAGCGTCATAAAGAGAATTTGAGAGTTTTTTTTCTATGCTTTGGAACAATTTAAATAATATTGGGATTTTCTACTCTTTTTAGATTTGGTAGAAATTCTCCTGAGAAATTATCAGAGCCTTGTGCTTTTTTTGTGGGGGAGGAGTGGCCTTTTGATAACTTACTTTGTTCTTTAATTTTACTGTCTCTAAACTTTGCTGGGTAAGTTTTGATAACTTTTTTTTCTATGATCTGTTTTTTTCTAAGTTTTCAATTTTATCTGCACAGGGTTGTGCACAGTGACCTCACAAGATTAGTGACACATCTATTTCAGTGGTTTTCTTGACAGGTATTTTGTTGATATATTTTAGAGAATCAGTTGTTTAACTTTTTCTTTTTTAAAGCTCACTCTTTTCTTTTTTATATTCCCTTTCTACTTTCTTTCAGCTTATCATCTTGTCTTTCCCCCTCAAGCTTCTGAACTAGAAGTTTAATACATATATTTTCTTTCTTTCATTTTTGATATTGTACTTAAGTCTACGGTAGAGAACATAATCAAATAGCCACATCTAACTGCAGGGGAGGCTAGGAAATATGATAGCCATTTGCCCATCATTTTTGTTACAGTGGTAAAAATGGGAGCTAGATTTTTGTTGGATACTTAGCAGTCTACACCTTATTCTCTTAATGCTTTTAAAACAAAAGCAAATATTATCTCCAAAAACATGACAAGTGAAATGTGTATCTTTTCCCTTTCCTTTCTTCATATCAGTTGTCCTTCTCAGAGGTAACTGCTCTTGAGTTTCTTATCTTTCCAGAAAATTTACTTATATTCCAAATATATATCCATTACCTTTGTCTCAAAAAAGGTTGCATTACACACCCTTTCACACCTTTCTTTTTTCACTTTATTTTCCTATCATGGATAGCATACAGATTCACCTTATTCATTGTAGTGACTGTATAGTATTCCATTGTATGGATGGAACATTATTTAAACATTACACTACTGATAAAATATTTAGATCCTTTATAGTTTTTGCTGTTACAAGCAGTGCTCAGTGAATGTATGTGTATGTGTTAGTATATTTTTGTGACTATCAGATCAGAGCCCAACAATGAAATTTTGTCAGTATGAATATTTAAAATTGTAAAAAAAAAACCATTTCTGGGTAATTGAGGTAATGATGATCTCCTAAATCCAAAATACTCTATATATATCCTCTGAAAACTATAGGTCAACAAGAACAGATAAAACTACCATTCACTTGCTGTTAGCATAATGGAAGACTTCAAATAACAATAAGTAAAAAAATATCACTTTCTAATAGGACTCTTTCTGGAGTTCTCACTATAAGTGCCTGTGAGAGACTGCACAAAGAGAAGGGAATTTAGAAAAAAATCACTTTCAAAAAGAGAAAGTTCAGTGTGAGAGTGAAAATACTGGTAAAGAGTCCTGTTAGGTCAGACTAGTGACTTCAGGGATGGACCTTAAACATGCCCATGGGAATCAAGACAGTTGTAGAAATGCACTGCTTCTGGGATAGAAAAGATTAAAAAGGAAGGGAGAGGAACCCTTGGAAACTGTGACATGAAGGAAAAAAATGAAGCAAGAGGTAAATTTATGTGTCTGCAAGATTTAAAAAAAAATGAAGGACATACTACCCCTTTCCCTGCCACCTTCTTAATATCAATACACCATAAACTAAGTGGCAACTTGTTATACTGCCAGAGGAGGATGCTCTTGAACTGGGAATCTTGTTTGCCATCCCAAATTGCCAACACTGTCCACAAAATACAGAGATACAAGTAGTTTATCTATGTAAACTTACTAAAATAAGAAAACATGAGAAGCAGTATGGAGGTTCCTCAAAAAACTAAAAATAGAAATACCATTTGACCCAGGAATTCCACACCTAGGAATTTACCCTAAGAATGCAGGATCCCAGTTTCAAAAAGACATATGCACCCCTATCACAGCGCTATTTACAATAGCCAAGAAATGGAAGCAACCTAAGTGTCCATCAGTAGATGAATGGATAAAGAAGAGGTGGTACATATACACAATGGAATATTATTCAGCCATAAGAAGAAAAAAATCCTACCATTTGCAACAACATGGAGGGAGCTAGAGGGTATTATGCTCAGTGAAATAAGCTAGGCAGAGAAAGGCAAGTATCAAATGATTTCACTCATCTTGGAATATAAGAACAAAGAAAAAAACTGAAGGAACAAAACAGCAGCAGACTCATAGAGCCCAAGAATGGACTAACAGTTACTAAAGGGAAAGAGTCTGGGGAGGATGGGTGGGAAGGGAGGGATAAGGGGAAAAAGGGACATTACGATTAACACACATAATGTGGGGGGTGGGGAGCACAGGGAAGGCAGTATAGCACAGAGACGACAAGTAGTGATTCTATAGCATCTTACTATGCTGATGGACAGTGACTGTAATGGGGTATGTGGTGGGGATCTGATAATGGGGGGGAATCTAGTAACCACAGTGTTGCTCATGTAATTGTATATTAATGATACCAAAATAAAAAAAAATTTTTTTAAGAGAATAAAAGAAAACTCCCTTCACTGTAAAAGTTAATCATGAAGCAGGTCACATTGAAGTCTGAGTTCAATAGCCTCAAACAAGCATTTGAGATATAGAAATCAAAAATTAGAAACTAATGACAGAATAGACATAGGATGAAGTAAGATTGTAGCTGATTAAATTAAAGTGGGGGAGGGGGATGATTGTATATCAGAAATGAAGACAGAATTACAAGGTGTTCTACATGGAGAATGTATTTGAAATTTAATAAGGAATATTGAAGAAAAATAGGAAAATAACCAAGAAATTGAAGATAAAGAAAAAAGGTAAAAAATACTAGAAAAAAATGACTAAAGTGGAAAATAGGCAAAGAGGACCAGACATTTATAATTGGAGTGTCTGAAGAAGGAAAACCAAGAACAGAATTAATATTTAAAACTGTAATCTAAGAAAACATTCCATAATAAAATTACACATAGAGCTACATAATGAAAGAGCCTGCTGAGCACCTGGGAAAATTAACCTAGAATGATCAAATTTGTGTAAATATCCATAATAAAATAAATATCCTCAGGATGTTGAGGCCAAAAGATCAAATAACTTATAAGGATAAGAGAATTAGAGTAGCATTAGACTTCTCAAAAGCAAGATACAAAACAAGGCAACCATAGAGAAGCACTTACAGGAGACTCAAGAAAAAAAAGATGGGACTAAGGATTGTGTGTCTGGCCAAACTGATGTTTAGGTGTTAAAACTAAGGAAAACCAGTTTTAAATATGCAAGAACTGAGGAAATTCCTTGTTTCTAGGCTCTTTTGAGGAAGATGAGCTTCATCTAACAAAGACATGACTGGAGAAATTTCAGCAAAAGTATTGATGATTTTATTTATAATTGTAAAACTAAAGGCTGGGATTGAGGCTGTAGGACAATGTATAAATGCCATAGTTTAGTTGCAGAAAAAGTACAACTGAAAAATGGGAGGAGAAGGAAGAGGGAAAGAGTATAACAGAGTAAGTTCAATGATTGTTGTGAGTCAACCCCATTAAAAATAGACAACCCAGTTAGTCTGTTTCTGTAACATTTTATTAAGGGTATTAAAAATATTACAAAGGTAACTGCTGGACCCAAAATATAAACCTTCAGTAAATAACAATATAAAACATATCATATAAAGAGCAAATGTAACATACTCCATAATTATAGAATGGTAGTAAAAATAAGCCATTCATATTTTGGTATAACATATTTACTAAACTCACTTATTTATCTCATTTATTGGAAGAAAAAGGTTAAATTTGTCTCAAAAAGCAAGACCAACTATATGTGGTATAAAGGAGACAGAAGTAATTCAGAAAGTTCACACATATGAGATGGGCAGATGTGTACTATGACAATGGAAACAACGTAACAGTGCTTGTGATCCTAATATTGGATGACATAAAATTGAAGTATTAACTGACAAAGAAAGACTTTTTCAAATGTAAAAGCCACAGTTCATAATGATATAAAAGACCTATCCTCCAAATAATACAGCTACCATTTTTATGAAGCATAAACTATAGGTGATCCAAGGAGCCATAGGTAGAAACAAATAATGGTACAAGGCAGGTCAAATGGAGAAAAGTAAGAGATAGGAGACCTCAATAATATAATAGGTAAATCTTACAGATCTATTTCAGACTTTACAGACTGTTTATAGGCAGTAAATCTTATTAAGTACCCATGGAACATTCACAAAAGTTGAACATAATAGGTCAGAAAGCATCCATCATTAAATAAAAGGTGAAAATATTACAGCACTGATCAAAAGTAGACACTTATAGCTGCAAAAACAAAAGTACAATCTCAACTTGGAAATAAATCTTTTGAACAGTTCTCAGATGAAAGAAAATATAGACCAAGCAAAAGAATTAAAAAAAAAACATTACACATCAAAACATATGGAATATTTTTATAGTAATGAGCCGAGGAAAATTTATAGCCTTAAGTGCTTAGTGAAAATGAAAGAAGGAAAATGGACTAATTCAATTCCCAGCTAAAAAGCCAGGAAAGATGTTCTAAAAGAAATCATACAGGATTTAATAAGGATAAAGAAATTTTATGATTTAGGAAGTAGAAAAATAAAAGATGTAATTAATGAAATAGAGTCACTACTATCTAACAAAGCAACGAACACACAAATGTGAAGTGAAAAGGGAAAATAACCATAGAAATGGTTATTACAAACATTAGAGATTAGGTAAACAGGACAATTTGTTTAGAAAACATATTTTATCAGAAACTGACCCTATTAGAGGTAGAAAGCTTAAGTGGACTAAATTCAGTAGAAGAAATTCACAGAAAAAACACCAGGCACAATGTAATTTCATGTTGGAATTGTGTGAAACCTCCAGAGACCAGAGTCACAATGTTACATAAATTGTATCAGAGTGTAGATAGGAAAGCAAACCCTTACCTTCACTTACAAGATCTCATTATGAGGCACGTGTGGCATTGGTACCTGAACCTGACAAAGAAGTGACTTCAGATTAATAACACTTACTGATATTTTTGCAACAGTACCAAATAGTTAAACTAACAGACTCCAATACCATATTAAAATTATACACCATGACCAAGTGGGATTGATTGTAGGAATGCAAGGTTGGTTTTAGGAAATCTTGGAATGTACTATGTTAATAGATAAATGGGAGAAAGATCATATTTTCATAGATGTTGAGAAAAAAAGCCTTTAGGAATACTCAAAATAGGAATGGTTGAATACTTTCTTTTTTTTTAATTATGATGTACGATCTTATTAAGATTTCACATGAACAACATTGTGGTTTCAACATTTACCCATATTATCAAGTCCTCACCGCCCCCATTGCAGTCACTGTCCATCAGCATAGTAAGATGCTATAGAGTCACTACTTGTCTTCTCTGTGCTGTACTGCTTTCCCTGTGACCCCCTACATTATATGTGCTAATCATAATGCCCCTTAATCCTCTTCTCCATTCCTGCCACCCTCCCCATCTCCTCTGCTTTGGTAACCATTAGTCCCTTCTCGGAGTCTGTGAGTCTGCTGCTATTTTTTTTTATAATTTATTTTGGTATCATTAATCTACAATTACATGTGCAATATTATGGTTATTAAACTACCCCCTTCATCAGGTCCCCCCCACCAACCCCATTAGAGTCACTGTCCATCAGTGTAGTGAGATGCTATAGAGTCACTACTTGTCTTCTGTGAGTTGTACAGCCCTCCCCATACCCCCCCAACATTATGTCTGCTAATCGTAATGCCCCTTTTTCCCTCTTATCCCTCCCTTCCCACCCATCTTCCCCAGTCCCTTTCCCTTTGGTAACTATTAGTCCAGTCTTGGGTTCCGTGAGTCTGCTGCTGTTTTGTTCCTTCAGTATTTTTGTTTGTTCTTATACTCCACATATGAGTGAAATCATTTGATACTTGCCTTTTTCAGCTATTCTGCTGCTATTTTGTTCCTTCAATTTTGCTTTGTTTTTATACTCCACAAATGAGTGAAGTCATTTGGTACTTGTCTGTCTCCATCTGGCTTATTTCGCTGAGCATAATACCCTCTAGCTCCATCCATGTTGTTGCAAATGGTAGGATTTTTTTTTCTTTTTATGGATAAATAATAGTCCATTGTGTATATATACCACATAGATGAATACTTTCTTAAGGTGAATAAAACTTAAATCTTTCTAAAACTCAGCATCTTACTTAATAAGGAAAGGCTGAGTCTCACTAAAATCAGGAATAAGGCAAGGATGCCCACTATCTCTACTATTGCTTAGCAGTGTACGGAGGGATTAGCCAATGCAATTGGACAAGGAGAGGGTGTACCAGAGGCAAAGTCATGGAAAAGAAGTTACGTTTGTAGATGACATAGTATTCTAAAAAATGCTAGAGAATGCATGATAAAACTGAAGTAGTAATTAGGGAACAGGATATAAAACTAATACATAGAAATAGTCTTCATATACATAAACTAACATCATGGTAGGGTAGACTCCTTTTACATAGTCACAAAAATAAAATACTTAGTAATAAACATGGGGCAAATTAAACTGAAAGACAAAAGTAGACAAACAAATGGAGAGACATCCCTTCTTCCTGCATACTGGGTTACCATAAAAACACTTCTTCCTAAGGTAGTTTATCAATTAAAGGCCGTCTCAAGCAAAATTTAATAAATAGAAGTAGACACGTTTATATAAAAGTTCATATGGACTGACATCAACTCATTTTTAAACTAGATTGATTTGAAAAGACTGAAGTTTCCCTTTAAAGAAATGTTTGTATGGAAAAATAGAACTGCAAGAATAGCTCAATGTATTGCCAAATAACTGTTATGGCCATATCATATATTAAGGCATACTATAGTGAAAACAGTGGTACTGGCACATAAATAGGTCAGTAGACTATATAGTAGAAAAGCTAAAACTAGATTGACGTACATGCAGAATTCAGATACATATGATAAATTATCTCAAATTCTAGGGGCAGACATTAGTTTTTTAATGGTGCTGGACAACTGGATAGCTATCAGGTTAGGAAAATATAAAATTAGGTTTGTACTTTGTACCATACACAAAATTAAACTACAATAGATGCAAGAACTAAATATAACAAGCGAATCTATTCAAGTACTAAAAGATGAATTTCTTTGTAACTTCAGGGGAAGGTAATGAAAGGATTTTGAACTATCACTCAAAATCCAGTTTGTTTTAAAAATTGAAAGCCTGTAAAATTTAAAAATCCCACTCTGCATAGCAAAAAAAATTATAAAAGTCAAAGGACAAGGAACAAACTGGGAGAAAATATTTGGTGCATATATCCAGAAGACTAATACCCCTAATATGTAAAGAACTCTTAAAAATTGAGGGAATAAGGACCAAAACTGATAGAAAAGCAAGCAATCAACACAAACAGCTCACAGATGTAGATATTATATATAAAATAGACTTTAAATATATGAAAAGAAGTTAACTTTACTCATAATGCTAGAAATGCAAATTAGCACTGAGTTATCTCCAGTCTGTCAGATTGGCAAAAAGTAAACTTGAATGTGCTTTCCACTGGTAAGTCTATGGGAAAGCAGAAAGTGTGGTACATTGCTAGAAGGGGAATACAATAATATCTAAGACTGCTGCACTTGGACCCAACAGTCCTACTTGTCCTACAGATATACTTCCCACCATACAAAATTATAGATGCACAAAATTACTACTTTTATTTTAATTGAAAAACATTCTGAATAACTTGAATGTAAGTCTCAAAATAATAATAAACAACACAGGAGGGTGGTTGAATAGACTTTGGTGTGTCCACACAATGGGGTACTATGTGGGACATATAAAGAAGATCTCTGTGAACTGATAGGGAATTAGTCCCAAGAAGTATTAGAAGAAATATGAAGAAACCCCAAGCACAGAAGAGTATGTCTAGTATATTACTTTCCATTGAAGGTAGGGGTAATTAAGAAGTGATAAATGTATCTGCTCTGTTCTGCAACACACACACACACAAGATAAATCAGAAAATGAGATTAATAACGGTGGGTGGAAATGGGATAGAAGGGGTGAGGGAGTTATAGTAAACCATATTTACATAATAAAAAAAATCAAGATTGGGGGAAAACCTTTAAAACGAAGTAAAAAAATGAATGTTTCAAATGAATAACTTTTGTGTAGCTACAGAAATAGTTGCAGAGAAATATTGAATTTTAGTTAGGCTTGATTTTTGGCAGTCTTATGGATGGATTAGTGATTCCAAAACCATTTTCTCTTTATTTGAGGATTAAATAAGTACGTTTTGAGGCTAATGGGAGTCAGATGTCCACTGACTGACTGTAAGTAATTATTTTTATTGCAATAATTGAGCCAGGCAAGAATCATCAGTCAGTGCTAAACCTAGTGGGTGAAAATTTGATGAAGAATAGGATTTTTACATAATTTCAAATTATTTCCCCAGAAAATACTTTTTAATTACGAATTGAAAAATAGTAATTTCACATATATGTCACCACTACCATTAATGGACAAATTGAGTGCTTCACTGAGGGTCACTTCTGTGATATTCCACCAAAAATACCTAATCTGAAACATGAAGGAATGTGGAAGGCAAATAACTGATCTGTATTCTTCAAGGATGTCACGATCATGAAAGACAAAGACTGAGGGGAAAAAATTAAAGGAGGCTGAAGATATATGATGGCTAAAAGTTCTAGGTGGTCTTAGGTCAGATTCTAGAGCCGGAGTTTTATTGTTCTCAAGGATATTATTGGAATAAATGGCAAAATTTGAATAAGGTTTTATAGTAGATAATAGTATTAATATTAATTTCCTGATATTAGTAACATCATTGCAGTCAAGAATATTGTTATTCTTAGGAGAGCATACTGAGGTACTTAGAGATAAAAACACGTCTAATTCTCAAATAGTTCAGGAAAAAAATTGTGTGCATATACATATATATGTAGAGAGAGAATGTATATACACATACACACGTATATGTATATATATAGAGAGAAAGGTAGGTAGGCGGGCAGGTGGGGAAGGAGAGGGAATGATAAAGCTTATGTGGTAAAATGTTAATAAATGGGAATCTGGGTGAAGGATATATAAATTATTTTGTACTATTCTGGAAATTTCAAAGTAAGCTTGAAATGATTTCAATTTCAAAATCAGGTAAGAAAGTGTAACAAATAATTCCAGATTCAAATAGAACCTTTAAAAAAGGCTGTATCAGTTTATCCTCCCCAGCAGTGTAGGAGGTTTGCCCTCCAGCAGGGAGGCCGTGCTGCCTCCGCCTGTGGTCCTGCTTCACTGGAGAACCTGCATGGGGTGCAGCAGCGATGCAGCGCTGTAATTCTGTACTTCTATCTTGTTCTTTATCATGTTAAGTTTAGGCATAAATTTATCCCTGCAGGTTGTTGACGAGCGAGAATTTTTTGAGATCATGCCCAATTATGCCAAGAACATCACTGTTGGTTTTGCAAGAATGAATGGGAGAACTGTTGGAATTGTTGGCAACCAGCCTAATGTGGCTTCAGGTAGGATGGAGATGGGCTTATAAACCTCCGATGGGGGTTGGGGCAGGGCTGCCAGGGCCTTCAGTGTCTGCCTTCTGCATTTTCCTCAGATGTGTCCTTCCATGGTCAGAGAAGAAACCCAAAAAGATGTTGTTAAATCTCTTTTTCTTCTTTAATGTTCATGTCTCAAAATGCTCCTTTTGTACTTTCCTGTTTTTTAAGTTTTTATAGATAACTTCTCAATTTAACATAGTCTTTTTCAGAGGTCTGCTTTATGTCTCCCCAGGTTGTGGCTGGGGGGAAACACACCCATTGAACTATGAGCTCCACGGGGGCAGGGTTATTGGTGTTGTCTTTACAGTTTTATCTCCAGTGCCTTCCATGATGCTGGGTACCTACCTGGTGCTTGATGAGTTAAGAGCATCTTGCTGTGTCTGTGCCCTGTAGCTTTCTGGTGATACGGCCAGGCCTGGGTGACAGCCAGCTTGTGGGGACTCTTCCCTAGCTGCATTCTGGGTGGGGTTGGGAGTGTGGGGTGAGGACTGTGCACTCTTCCTTCCTCACTATTTTCCTTCTTAGGTTTGTTTTGAATCCCCGTGTAGGACAAATGTGCCCGCCTTTATTGACTCAGACTCTTGTATTTCTGCTATAGCAGTTTTCTTTGTCTTTGGAAAAAGTGTTTTTTTTTAAGTATTTTTTATTGTGGTAAAATACATGTAATATAAAATTTGCTATTTTAATCATTTTTAAGTGTACAGTGCTGTGGCAATGCTCACATTCACACTGTGTGTAACCATTACTTCTCTTCCAAAACATTTTCAGATCACCCCAAATAGACATTCCCTTTCCAACCTTCCCCCTACTCTTCATGTTCTAAATCTCCTCTGTTTCTGTGAATTTACCTTTTCTGCATATTCCATATAAGTGGAATCATACAATACTTGTCTTTTTGTGCTTGGTTTATTTTACTTAGCATAATATTTTTAAGGTTCACCCATATTTTAGCATGTATCAGAACTTCATTTTAACTTTTCATGGCTGAAGAATATTCCACTGTGTGGATATAGAACATTTTGTTTAATCATTCATCTGTTGATGAACACTTGGGTTTCTGCCTTTTAACTCCTGTGAATAATGCTGCAGTGAACATTGGTGAACAAATATCTGTGAATCACTGTTTTCAGTTCTTTTGGGTATATACCTGGAGTGAAATTACTGGGTCATATGGTAATTTTTTTTTTAACTTTGGTATCATTAATGTACAATTACATGAGCAACATTATGGTTACTAGACTCTCTCCATTATCAAGTCCCCAGCACATACCCCATTAAAGTCACTGTCCATCAGTGTACTAAGATGCTACAGAATCACTACTTATCTTCTCTGTATTGTACTGCCTTCCCCATGCACCCCACACCGCCTATATTATGTGTGCTAATCATATTGCCCCTTTTTCCCCCTTATCCCTCCTTTTCTACCCATCCTCCCCAGTCCCTTTTGGTAACTGTTAGTCCATTCTTGGGTTCTGTGAGTCTTCTCCTGTTTTGTTCCATCAGTTTCTTCTTTGTTCTTATACTCCACAGATGAGTGAAATCACTTGATACTTGTCTTTCTCTGCCTGGCTTATTTCACTGAGCATAATACCCTCTAGCTCCCTCCATGTTGTTGCAAATGGTAGGATTTCTTTTCTTCTTATGGCTGAATAATATTCCATTCTGTACATGTACCACCTCTTCTTTATCCATTCATCTACTGATGGACACTTAGGTTGCTTCCATGTCTTGGCTATTGTAAATAGTGCTGTGATAGGGATGCATGTGTCTTTTTGTAACTGGGATCCTGCATTCTAAGGGCAAATTCCTAGGTGTGGAATTCCTGGGTCAAATGGTATTTCAATTTTTAGTTTTTGAGGAACCTCCATAATGCTTTCCAAAATGGTTGAACTATTTTACATTCTCACCAGCAGTGTAGGAGGGTTCCCCTTTCTCCACATCCTCGCCAGCATTTGTTGTTGTTTGTCTTTTGGATGTTGTCCATCCTAAATGGAGTGAGGTGATATCTCATTGTGGTTTTAATTTGCATTTCTCTGATGATTAGCAATGTGAAGCATCTTTTCATGTGCCTGTTGGCCATCTGAACTTCGTCTTTGGAGAAGTGTCTGTTCAGATCCTCTGTCCATTTTTTAATTGGATTGTTTGCTTTTTGTTTGTTGAGGTGTGTGAGCTCTTTATATATTTTGGATGTTAACTCCTTATTGGATATTTCTCCCATACTGTAGGATTCCTTTTTGTTCTACTGATGGTGTCCTTTACTGTACAGAAGCTTTTTAGTTTGATATAGTCCCACTTGTTCATTTTTGCTTTTGTTTCCCTTGCCTGGGGAGATATGTTCATGAAAAAGTTTCTCACGTTTCTGTCCAAGAGATTTTTGCCTATGTTTTTTTCTAAGAGTTTTATGGTTTTATGACTTACATTCAGGTCTTTGATCCATTTTGAATTTACTTTTGTGTATGGGGCTAGACAGTAATCCAGTTTCATTCTCTTACATGTAGCTGTCCAGTTTTGCCAACACCAGCTGTTGAAGAGGCTGTCATTTCCCTATTGTATATCCATGGCTCCTTTATCATATATTAATTGACCATATGTGCTTGGGTTAATATCTGGGCTCTCTATTCTGTTCCACTGGTCTATGGGTCTGTTCTTGTGCCAGTACCAAATTGTCTTGATTACTGTGACTTTATAGTAGAGCTTGAAGGTGGGAACCAAGATCCCCCCTGCTTTATTCTTCCTTCTCAGGATTGCTTTGGCTATTCTGGGTCTTTTGTGGTTCCATATGAATTTTCAACAATTTGTTCTAGTTTGTTGAAGAATGCTGTTGGTATTTTGATAGGGATTGTATTGAATCCGTAGATTGCTTTAGACAGGATGGCCATTTTAACAATATTATTTCTTTCTACCCAAGAGCATGGGATGAATTTACATTTATTACTGTCCTCTTTAATTTCTCTTAAGAGTGTCTTGTAGTTTTCAGGGTATAGGTCTTTCACTTCCTTGGTTGGGCTTATTCCTAGGTATTTTATTCTTTTTGATGCAATTGTGAATGGAATTGTTTTCCTGATTTCTCTTGCTGCTAGTTCATCGTCAGTGTATACTAATGCAACAGATTTCTGTGTATTAATTATGTATCCTGCAAGTTTGCTGAATTCAGATATTAGTTCTAGTAGGTTTGGAGTGGGTTTTTAGGGTTTTTTATGTACAAACAATGAGAATTTGACTTCTTCCTTACCATTCTGAATGCCATTTATTTCTTTGTGTTGTCTGATTGCTGTGGCTAGGACGTCCAGGACTATGTTGAATAAAAGCGGGGAGAGTGGGCATCCTTGTCTTGTTCCTGGTTTTAGAGGAGAAACTTTCAGCTTCTCGCTGTTAAGTATGATGTTGGCTGTCGGTTTGTCATATATGGCCTTTATGATGTTGAGGTACTTGCCCTCTATACCCATTTTGTTGAGAGTTTTTATCATGAATGGATGCTGAATTTTGTCGAATGCTTTTTCAGCATCTATGGAGATGATCATGTGCTTTTTGTCCTTCTTTTTGTTGATGTGGTGGATGATGTTAATGGATTTTCTAATGTTGTACCATCCTTGCATCCCTGAGATGAATCCCACTTGATTGTGGTGTATGATCCTCTTGATGTATTTTTGAATTCAGTTTGCTAGTATTATGTTGAGTATTTTTGCATCTATGTTCATCAGGGATATTGGTCTGTAGTTTTCTTTTTTTGTGGTGTCTTTGCCTGGTTTTGGTATTAGCGTAATGCTGGCCTCATAGAATGAGTTTGGAAGTATTCCCTCCTCTTCTATTTTTTGGAAAACTTTAAAGAGAATGGGTATTACGGCTTCTCTGTATGTCTGATAAAATTCAGCGGTGAATCTATCTGGCCTGGGGGTTTTGTTCTTGGGTAGTTTTTTGATTACTGGTTCAATTTTGTTGCTCATAATTGGTCTGTTTAGATTTTCTGTTTCTTCCTGGGTCTGTCTTGGAAAGTTTTATTTTTGGAGAAAGTTGTCCATTTCTTCTGTGTTTTCCAGCTTGTTAGCATATAGATTCTCATAGTATTCTCTCATAATTCTTTGTATTTCTGTGGTGTCCGTTGTGATTTTTCCTTTCTCATTTCTGATTCTGTTTATGTGTGTAGATTTTCTTTTTCTCTTAATGAGTCTGGCTAGGGGTTTATCTATTTTGTTTATTTTTTGAAAGAACCAGCTCTTGTTTTCATTGATTTTTTTCTATTGTTTTATTATTCTCAATTTTATTGATTTCTTCTCTTTATTATGTCCCTACTCTGGTGACTTTGGGCCTCATTTGTTCTTCTTTTTCAGCTTTCAATAATTGTGAATTTAGACTATTCATTTGGGATTGTTCTTCCTTCTTTAAATAGGCCTGGAATGCTATATATTTGCCTCTTTGAACTGTCTTCATGTGTCCCACAGAAGTTGCGGCTTTGTGCTGTTGTTTTCATTTCTCTCCATATATTGCTTCTTTGTTTTAATTTGCTCATTGACCCATTGATTATTTACGAACATGTTGTTTAGCCTCCATGTGTTTGTGAGCCTTTTTGTTTTCTTTGTACAATTTATTTCTAGTTTTATACGTTTGTGATCTTAAAAGTTGGTTGGTAGAATTTCAATCTTTCTGAATTTACTGAGACTCATTCTGTGGCCTAGTATGTGGTCTATTCTGGAAAATGTTCCGTGTGCCCTTGAGAAAAATGTGTATCCTGCTGCTTTTGGGTGTAAAGTTCTGTAGACATCTGTTATGTCCATCTGTTCTAATCTGTTGTTCAATGCCTCTGTGTCCTTACTTATTTTCTTTCTGGTTGATCTGTCCTTTGGAGTGAGTGGTGTGTTGACGTCTCCTAAAATGAATGCATTGTTTTCTATTTCCTCCTTTAATTCTGTTAGTATTTGTTTCACATATGTAGGTGCTCCTGTGTTCAGTGTGTAGATATTTATAATGGTTATGTCCTCTTGTTGGATTGACCCTTTTATCATTATGTAATGTCCTTCTTTGCCTCTTGTGACTTTTCTTTGTTTTGATATCTATTTTGCCTGATATAAGTACTGCAACACCTGCTTTTTTCTTTCTATTAGTTGCATGAAATGTCTTTTTCCATCCCTTCACTTTTAGTCTGTGTATGTCTTTGGGTTTGAAGTGAGTCTCTTGTAGGCAGCATATAGTTGGGTCTTGTTTTTTTATCCATTCAATGACTATGTCTTTTGATTGGTGCATTCAGACTATTTACATTTAGGGTGATTATTGGTAGGTATGTACTTACTGCCATTGCAGGCTTTAAATTTGTGGTTTCCAAAGGTTCAAGAGTAACTTCTTTACTATCTAAGAGTGTAACTAACCTCATTTAGTATGCTATTAGAAACACCTTATAAAGGTTCTTTTTTTAATCTCCTTTTCTTCCCCCTCAATTTTTTATATATTAGGTATCATATTCTGTACTCTCTATCTATTCCTTTTTATTACATCTGGTGACAGCTATTTAACCTTAGGAGCACTTCCATCTATAGCAGTCCCTTGAAAATACACTGTAGAGATGGTTTGTGGGACATAAATTCTCTCAGCTTTTGCTTATCTGGAAATTGTTTAATCCCTCCTTCAAATTTAAATGATAATCTTGCCAGATAAAGTATTCTTGGTTCAAGGCCCTTCTGCTTCATTGCATTAAATATATCACCCCACTCCCTTCTGGCCTGTAAGGTTTCTGCTGAGAAGTCTGATGATAGCCTGATGGGTTTTCCTTTGTATGTGATCTTATTTCTCTTTCCAGCTGCTTTTAAAAGTCTGTCTTTTTCCTTGTTCTTTGCCATTTTAATTATTATATGTCTTGGTGTTGTCTTCCTTGGGTGCCTTGTGTTGGGAGATCTGTGCACCTCCATGCCCTGACAAACTATCTCCTCCCCAAGATTGGGGAAGTTTTCAGAAATTACTTCCTCAAAGTCACTTCCTATCTCTTTTTCTCTCTTCTACTTCTGGTACCCCTATAATACGAATATTGTATCCTTTGGATTTGTCACAGTTCTCTCAGTATTCTTTCTTACTTAAGAGATCCTTTTTTCTCTCTGTGCCCCAGCTTCTTTGTATTCCTCTTCCCTAATTTCTATTTCATTCATCTCCTCCTCCACCGTATCTAATCTGGTTTTCGTACCCTCAATGATTGGATCTCTGTCCTAAATTCGTTCCTGAGATCTTGAATATTTTTCTATACCTCCATGAGCATGTTAATGACTTTTTTTTTGATATCTCTTTCAGGAAGATTCATGAGGTCTTTTTCATTTGGATCTTTCTCAGGTGTATTCATAGTTTTGCTTTGAAGCAGGTTCCTTTGACATTTCATAATTTTGTGTGTGGTGCCCTCTACTGCCCAGAAGCTCTACTCTCCAGAGCTGCTCAGCCCCTGGAGTAATGTCTGGAGTTGCAGAGGAGCGTGTTGGTGCTAGGTGGGGGGAAAGAGGTGTTTCCTGATTCCCGGCTGCTATGCCTGTCTCCACTGCGAGAACTAGTGGCCCGAACACACAGGTGTCAGCCTCTATGCTTTGTGTTTGTTGCTGCTGTAGGCAGGCCTTCCCTCTCGCTGGCCTTATGCCAGGACAGGTTGCCAGGTTGTGAGCCTGAGCCAGTTGCAGGCTAGCCTGGAGGAAGACACAGCATGCTGCATATCATGGTGAGGGGCTTTGGAGCTGTGTAGCCAGCCAAGGGGATGGAGTGTCTGAAGATCGTTTAAGCTCCCAGCCTTCTGGGCAGAGTGCACCCGGACAATTTTGTCTATCTGTCCTTTCTCCTGAGCAGTAAGCTGTGTGTGATCCTTGCCCCTTTAGCAGCCCTTTTGCTTTTAGGACGTCTCTCAGACTGCCCACCAAGAGCAGCTGGATATGAATCCCTGTTTTCCACAAGCAGCTGGGATCTCCGTCTATCCAGGTATTCTGCCTCTCTTAGCTTTCCAACCCCACCAAAGCACCAGAGAACCATGCAATGTAGGTTTCTGCTCCCAGAGCAGATCTCCAGGGGTAGGTGTTCAGCAGTCCCAGGGCTCCACTCCCTCCCTGTTCTGTTTCTCTTCCTCCTGACAGTCAGCTGGTGTGGGGGAAGGGAAGGGCTTGGGTCCTGCCAGGTCACAGCTTTGGTATGTTACCCTGTTCCGTGAGGTCTGCTCTTTTCTGCAGGTGTAAGCAGTCTGTTGCTGTCTTCTTTCCTGTTGTTCTTTCAGGATTAGTTGTATTAATTATATTTTAATAATATATGTGGTTTGGGACGAGGTCTCTGGCTCACTTCTCACGCTGCCACCTTTAATCCAAACTGATCAGCAATTATTTCTTAAAAGACACTTTCTATCCCTTTTTCTCTCTTTCCTCTGGTACCCCTATGATGCGAATATTGTTCCATTTGGATTGGTCACATAGTTCTCTTAATATTCTTTCATTCCTAGAAATCCTTTTATCTCTCTCTGCCTCAGCTTCTCTGTATTTCCTGTTCTCTGAATTCTACTCCATTAATAGTCTCTTCCACCTCATCCAGTCTGCTCTTAAGTCCTTCCATTGTTTGTTTCAATACTGTTATTTCCCTCTGGAATTCATCCCTTCACTCTTGAGTATTTCTCTTTAGTTCCATCAGCATGCTTATGAATTTTATTTTGAATTCTTTTTCAGGAAGATTGGTGATTTCAATATCACCAGGCCCCTGTCTCTGTTGTTTTAGGAATTTTGGACTGGACCAGGTTCTTCTGTGTTTTCATGGTGTGGGAGTGGTTGCCAGCAAGTGGTGCGTGTGTCAGCTGGGAGAACAAAGTCTTCCTGCTTGGGGGTCACCTTGCCTCTCTCTGCTGTCTATGGCTGTCAGCTGCACAGAGGGAGCAACCTCTGGGTTAATTCCCTGAACTGCTGTTGGTGAGGCGGCCCTTGTGATGGCCTAGGGCAGTGGCAGGGGTCGCGTGTGAGTGGCCTGTATTCTGCCGCGAGAACGAAGCCCCTTTGTGCTTCCCCAACTCTGTTCTGGTCTCTGCTGTCTGTGCTGGGCAACCTCACACAGGGAGCAGCCTCTGGGTTAATTTCCTGAGCTGCTGTTGGCTGGTCTGCCCTCAGGATGGCCTATGGCACTGGCAGGGGTCGCACGCGAGCGGCCTGTGTTCTGCCGTGAGAACAAAGCCCCTTCATGCTTTCCAAAGTCTGCTGTGGTCTCCGTTGCCTATGCTGGGCAACTGCACACAGGGAGCAGCCTCTGGATTATTCCCCTGAGCTGCCGTGGGCAGGCGGCCCTCGGGGTGGCCTAGGGTGCTGGCAGGGGTTGCAGGCCACCAGCGTGTGTTCGCTGCGAGAACAGAACCCCTTTGTGTTTTCCAGATGCTGCAGCGTTCTCCTCTGTCTGTGCCAGTCAGCCGTGCACAGGGGGCAGCCTTTGGGTCTGGGTGGTTAGACATGTGCAGGGAGAAGCCTCTGTGTAGTTGCTTTGGGCAGGGCCATGCCCCGGATATTCTACAGCAATGGTGGGTCAACTGGTTTGCTTGTAGTGCTGGCAGTGGGGAATGAACGGCAGGCTGCTTATTGCCATGAGGGTCTTCGGAGCTGCGTACCCACTCAGGGTGTTAGAGCGCCTGAAGTTCCTTAAAGTTTCCAGTCTGCTTGGCTGAGTGTGCCAGGATGATTTTGCCACCTGTTAAACCTTTGTCCCTTAAAGACTTTTTTTTTTTAGTTTTGTACTTATTATTTTTTTAAATTTATTTTGGTATCATTAATCTACAATTACATGTGCAATATTATGGTTATTAAACTACTCACTTCATCAGGTCCCCCCCACCAACCCCATTATAGTCACTGTCCACAAGTGTAGTGAGATGCTATAGAGTCACTACTTGCCTTCTCTGAGTTGTACTGCCCTCCCAGTGCCCCCCCAACATTACATCTGCTAATCGTAATGCCCCTTTTTCCCCCTTGTCCCTCCCTTCCTGCCCATCCTCTGCAGTCCCTTTCCCTTTGGTAACTATTAGTCCATTCTTGGGTTCTGTGAGTCTGCTGCTGTTTTTTTCTTTCAGTTTTTTTCTTTGCTCTTATGCTCCTCATATGAGTGAAATCATTTGATACTTGTCTTTTTCCACTTGGCTTATTTCACTGAGCATAATACCTTCTAGCTCCATCCATGTTGTTGCAAATGGTAGGATTTCTTTTCTTTTTATGGCTGAATAATATTCCATTGTATATATGTACCACATCTTCTTTATCCATTCATCTACTGATGGACACTTAGGTTGCTTCCATTTCTTGGCTATTGCAAATAGTGCTGCGATAAACGTAAGGGTGCATATGTCTTTTTCAAACTGCATTGCTGCATTCTTACGGTAAATTCCTAGGAGTGGGATTCAAGGGTCAAATGGTATTTCTATTATGAGTTTTTTGAGGAACCTCCATACTGGTTTCCACAATGGTTGAACTAATTTGCATTCCCACCAGCAGTGTAGGAGGGTTTCCTTTTCTCCACATCCTCACCAACATTTGTTATTGTTTGTGTTTTGGATGTTGGCCATCCTCACTGGTGTGAGGTGATATCTCACTGTAGTTTTAATTTGCATTTCTCTGATGATTAGCGATGTGGAGCATCTTTTCATGTGCCTGTTGGCCATCTGAATTTCTTCTTTGGAGAAGTGTGTATTCATGTCCTCTGCCCATGTCTTAATTGGATTATTTGCTTTTTGTTTCTTGAGGTGCGTGGGTTCTTTATATATTTTGGATGTCAACCCCGTATCGGATATTTTATGAATATATTCTCCCATACTATAGGATGTCTTTTTGTTGAACTGATGGTGTCCTTTGCTGTACAGAAGCTTTTCAGCTTGATATAGTGCCAGTTGTTCATTTTTGTTTTGTTTCCCTTGCCCGGGGAGATATGTTCATGAAGAAGTCACTCTTGCTTATGTCCAAGAGATTTTTGCCTATATTTTTTTCTAAGAGTTTTATGGTTTCATGATTTACATTCAGGTCTTTGATCCATTTTGAATTTACTTTTGTGTATGGGGTTAGACAGTAGTCCAGTTTCATTCTCTTACATATTGCTGTCCAGTTTTGCAAACACCACCTGCTGAAGAGGCTGTCATCTCCGCATTGTATATCCAAGGCTCCTTTATCATATATTAATTGACCATATATGTTTGGCTTAATGTTTGGATTTTCTACTCTGTTCCACTGGTCTGTGGGTCTGTTCTTGTGCCAATACCAAATTGTCTTGATTACTGTGGCTTTGTAGTAGAGCTTGAAGTCTGGGAACATAATTTCCCCTGTTTTATTCATCCTTCTTAGGATTGCTTTGGCTATTCGGGGTCTTTTGTGGTTGCAAATGCATTTTAGAACTATTTGCTCTAGTTCATTGAAGAAAGCTGTTGGTATTTTGATAGGGATTGCACTGAATCTGTAGATTGCTTTAGGTAGTATAGCCATTTTGATAATATTTATTCCTAGCCAAGAGCATGGGATGAATTTCCATTTGTTAGTGTCCTCTTAGTTTCTCTTAGGAGTGTCTTATAGTTTTCAGGGTATAGTTCTTTCACTTCCTTCGTTAGGTTTATTCCTAGGTATTTTATTCTTTTTGATGCAATTGTGAATGGAATTGTTTTCCTGATTTCTCTTTCTGTTAGCTCATCGTTAGTGTATAGGAAGCAACAGATTTCTGTGTGTTAATTTTGTATCTTGCAAGTTTGCTGAATTCAGATATTAGTTGTAGTAGTTTTAGAGTGGAGTCTTTAGGGATTTTTATGTACAGTATCATGTCATCCGCAAATAGTGACAATTTGACCTCTTCTTTACCAGTCTGGATGCCTTGTATTTCTTTGTTTTGTCTGATTGCCGTGGCTAGGACCTTCAGTACTATGTTAAATAACAGAGGAGGGAGTGGGCATCCTTGTCTTGTTCCTGATCTTAGATGAAAAGCTTTCAGCTTCTCACTGTTAAGTATGATGTTAGCTGTGAGTTTGTCATATATGGCCTTTATGATGTTGAGGTACTTGCCGTCTATACCCATTTTCTTGAGCGTTTTTATCATGAATGGATGTTGAATTTTGTTAAATGTTTTTTCAGCATCTATGGAGATGATCATGTGGTTTTTGTTCTTCTTTTTGTTGATGTGGTGGATGATGTGAATGGATTTTCTAGTGTTGTACCATCCTTGCATCCCTTGGATGAATACCACTTGATCATGGTATATGATCCTCTTGATGTATTTTTGAATTCGGTTTGCTAACATTTTGTTGAGTATTTTTGCATCTACGTTCATCAGGGATATTGGTCTGTAATTTTCTTTTTTGGTGAGTTCTTTGCCCGGTTTTGATATTAGAGTCATGCTGGCTTCATAGAAGGAGTTTGGAAGTATCCCCTCCTCTTCTATTTTTTGGAAAACTTTAAGGAGAATGGGTATTATTTCTTCTCTATATGTCTGTTAGAATTCAGAGGTGAATCCATCTGGTCCGGGGGTTTTGTTCTTGGGTAGCTTTTTGATTAGCAATTCAATTTCATTGCTGGTGATTGGTCTGTTTAGGTTTTGTGTTTATTGCTTGGTTAGTCTTGGAAGGTTGTGTTTTTCTAAGAAGTTGTCCACTTCTAGGTTTTCCAGCTTGTTAGCATATAGATTCTCATAATATTCTCTTATAATTCTTTATATTTCTGTGGGGTCCGTCGTTATTTTCCTTTTTCATTTCTGATTGTGTTTATGTGTGTAGATTCTCTTTTTCTCTTATTGCGTCTGGCTAGGGGTTTATCTATTTTGTTCATTTTTTCAAACAACCAGATCTTGGTTTCATTGGTTTTTTTATTTTGTTCTTCTCAATTTGATTTATATCTTCTCTGATCTTTATTATGTCCCTCCTTCTGGTGACTTTGGGCCTCATTTGTTCTTCTTTTTCCAATTTCAGTAATTGTGTCTTTAGACTATTCATTTGGGAATGTTCTTCCTTCTTTAAATAGGCCTGGATTGCAATATACTTTCCTCTTAGAACTGCCTTTGCTGCGTCCCACAGAAGTTGTGGCTTTGTGTTATTGTTGTCATTAGTCTCCATATATTGTTTGATCTCTGTTTTTATTTGGTCATTTATCCATTGATTATTTAGGAGCATGTTATTAAGCCTCCATGTATTTGAGACCATTTTTGTTTTCTTTGTACAATTTATTTCTAGTTTTACATCTTTGTGATCTGAGAATTTGGTTGGTAGAATTTCAATATTTTTGAATTTACTGAGGTTCTTTTTGTGGCCTAGTATGTGCTCTATTCTGGAAAATGTTCCATGTGCACTTGACAAGAATGTGTATCCTGCTGCTTTAGGGTGTAGCGTTTTGTAGATATCTGTTACGTCCATCTGTTCTAGTGTGTTGTTCAGTTCCTCAGTGTCTTTACTTATTTTCTGTCTGGTTGATCTGCCCTTTGGAGTGAGTTGTGTGTGGAAGTCTCCTAAAATGAATGCATTGTTTTCTATTTCCTCCTTTAATTTTGTTAGTATTTGTTTCACATATGTCGGTGCTCCTGTGTTGGGTGCATATGTATTTAAAATGGTTATATTCTCTTGTTCGCCTGACCCCTTTATCATTATGTAATGTGTTTCTTTATCTCTTGCTACTTTCCCTTTAAGACTTTTAAAGCACTTTCTTTTCTTTTGTCCCAGGGCAGCTGGCTGTGGAACCTGTTCGCAGTCTTATTTTCGGATTTTACTTTTCCATTCCTCTAATATCCAGAGCACCATGCAATGTGTGTCTGTAGTTCCAGTGCAGATTAGTAGGGCTGGTTATTTAGCAGTCCTGTGCTTCCACTCCCTCCCCACTCTGATTCTTTTCCTCCCGCTGTTGAGCTGGGGTGTGGGGAGTGCTCGGGTCCCGCCGGGTCATGGCTTTGTATCTTACCCTTTGCATGAGGTGCTGAGTTCTTGCAGATGTTGATGTATCCTGGCTGGTGTACTGTATCGTCTGGTCACTCTTTTAGGAATAGCTGTATTTGCTGTGTTTTCAAAATATATATGGTTTTGGGAGGAGATTTCTGCCACTGTCCTCACGCCGCCATATGAGAATCTCCTCATATGGTAATTTTTTGTTTACTTTTTGAGGAAAGACCATACTGATTCCCAGAGTGACACCTGTTTACATTCCTACCAGTGATGCACAAGGGTTCCAATTTCTTCACCCTGTTGATCATCACTTGTTATTTTCTGGTATGTTTCAATAATAGCCATTGTAATGGATGTGAAGTATTACCTCATTGTTGCTTTCATTTTTATTCACCTAATGATTCGTGACGTTGAGCATCTTTTCATGTGTTTGTTGTCCATTTGTTTATCGTCTTTGGAGAAATGTCTTCATGTCCTTGGCCCATTTTAATTCAATTTTTAAAATTAAAAACTTTTTATTGAAATATAGTTGTTCAATATTATAATTATCAAATCACTGTCATACATCTGAAATCAGTATAATATTGCACAAGTGTAATTCAGTATAACATTACAAAATGCTAGTGATGATAAGTGTTATCATATGTTAACATGCAAAGAAATTACAGTATTATTGGCTATATTCTCTATGCTGTACTTCCATACCTGTAATTTATAATTTGAAGTTTGTACCTCTTTATCCCCTTTACCTATTTCACACATTTTCCCACCTCTTCTCCCCTGTGGTAACCACCAGCCTCTTCTTTGTGTTTGTCTACTTGTTTTGTTTGTTCATTTGTTTTGTATTTTTTAGGTACAACATATAAGTGAAATCTGTGGTATTTGTCTTTCTCTGTCTGACTTACTACACTTAGTGTAATACCCTGTATATTTATCCATGATGTTTCAAATGGCAAGGTTTCATTCTTTTTTATGCTTTAACTATTTTTAATTATTTGGGGTTTTTTTGTTGTTGAGTTGCAGTTCTTTATTCTGGATATTAATTTCTTACCAGATACGTGGTTTGAAAATATTTTTTCCTATTTTGTAAGTTGTCTTTACTTTCTTGCTAATGCCATTTGATGCACAGAAGTTTTGAAATTTTATGAAGCCCAGCGTCTGTCTCTTTTTTTGCTGTTGTTGCTTGTGGAGCTTATATATCTAAGAACGTATTGCCAAATCAAATGTCATGAAGTTTTCTTGCATGTTTTCTTGTAGGAGTTTAATGTTTTTAGCTTTTAGATTTAATCAATTTAGAGTTAATTTTCATATATGATATTGTTAAGGGTCCAACTTCATTATTTTGAATATAGAAATCCAATTATCTTACCACCATTTGTTAAACAGATTATTCTTCCCTGTTGAATGGACTTCACATTCTTGCAGACAATAGACGACTGTACTCTCAGTACTATTCCATTGGTTTGCATGTACATATGCTAGTCCCACATTGTTTTGATCAGTATAGCTGTACAATAAGTATTAATATTAGGAAGTGTGGGAAATCTGGGAAGATGGTGGCAGAAATCTCCTCCCCAAACCACATATATTAATGAAACTACAACAAATACAACTATTCCTAAAAGAGAGACCAGAAGATACAGGACGACACCCAGCCTGCAGCTACACTTGAGAGGACTCGGCACCTCGCTAGGTGGGTAGGATACGGGGCCGTGACCCAGCGGGACCTGAGCACTCCCTCACCCGAGTGCACCAGCTGGAGGAGAGGATTCAGAGCAGGGAGGGAGTGGAAGCACAGGCCCGCCAAATAACCAGCGCTGGTGATCTGCACTGGGATCACTGACACACTTCACGCGGTGTATCGGAGATTGGAGAGACAGAGGTGCAGGATCCAAGATGGCAGTTTCACTCAGCCAGCTCCCCGGGACAAAAGAAAAGCACGTGCTTTTTTAGGGGTCTTAAAGAGACAGAGGCCCAACAAAGGAGCAGGATCATCCCAGCGCACTCAGCCAAGCAGTCTGGGAGTCCAGGGTTATTTCGGACCCTTGGACTGTGGATGGGAAAAGCAATCGCACTGAGACTTCCAACAGAAATCAGCAGCCTCCCATTTGTTCCCTCCCCGGCCAGAGTCCACTATTCACAGAGTGGCTGTGGCTGCGAATAGTGGAGCAGCAGCGCCACCTACAGCATCCTCACAGAAATTACACCTGGCGGGCGTTTTTCTTTTCTCTTTTTTCCCTTTCTTCTTTTTTTCTTTTTCTGACCACTTCTATCCTCATGAAAAGACAGAGGAATATGGTACAAACAAAGCTTACCCAGACAACCCCAGAGAGGGAGCCGGATGAAATGGACATGCACAATCTTCCTGAAAAAGAATTCAGAATAAAAGTCATAACCATACTGTTGGATCTACAGAGAAATATGCAAGAGCTAAGGGAGGAAGTGAGGGAAGTGAGGAAAGACAATGCAGAAATGAGACAGGCTATCGAAGGGCGTAGCAACACACTGGACGAGATGCAAGAGACTGTTAATGGAATAGACATCAGAGAACAGGAATACAGAGAAGCTGAGGCAGAGAGATATAAAAGGATCTCTAGGAATGAAAGAATATTAAGAGAACGGTGTGACCAATCCAGACGGAACAATATTTGCATTTATAGGAGTACCAGAGGAAGAAGAGAGAGAAAAAGGGATAGAAAGTGTCTCTGAAGAAATAATTGCTGAAGATTTCCCCAAGCGGGGGAAGGAAATAGTCTCTCAGACCATGGAAGCCTACAGATCTCCCAACACAAGGGACTCAAGGAAGACAACACCAAGACACATAATAATTAAAATGGCAAAGATGAAAGGTAATGACAGAGTATTAAAGGCAGCTAGAGAGAGAAAAAAGATCACCTACAAAGGAAAACCCATCAGACTATCATCAGACTTCTCAACAGAAATCCTACAGGCCAGAAGAGAATGGCATGATATATTTAATGTAATGAAACAGAAGGGCCTCAAACCAAGAATATTGTATCCAGCACGATTCTCATTTAAATTTGGGGGAGAGATTAAACAATTTCCAGACAAGTGAAAGCTGAGGGAATTTGCCTCCCATAAACCACCTCTTCAGGATATCTTTAAGGGACTGCTCTGGATGGAAGCACTCCTAAGGCTACAAAGATGTCACCAGAGAAAATAAAACCACAGCAAAGAAAGCAGACCATCAATACTAACTAAAGGCAAAGAACACAACACCTAGTATATAAAGATTGGAGAAGGAAGAATAAAAGGGGAGAGAAATAAAGAATCATCAGGCTGTGTTTACAATAACTTAACAAGAAAATTAAGTTAGACTGTTAGATAGTAGAGAAGCTACCCTTAAAACTTTGGTAACCACGAATCTAAAGCCACCAATGGCAATAAGTACATATCTATCGATAATCACCCTAAATGTAAATGGAATGAATGCACCAATCAAAAGACACAGAGTTACTGAATGGATAAAAAAGCAAGACCCATCTATATGCTGCTTACAAGAGACTCACCTCACACCCAAAGATATACACAGACTAAAAGTGAAGGGATGGAAAAAGATATTTCATGCAAACAACAAGGAGAAAAAAGCAGGTGTTGCAGTACTTGTATCAGACAAAATAGACTTCAAAATGAAGAAAGTAGCAAGAGATAAAAAAGGACATTACATAATGATAAAGGGGTGAGTCCAAGAAGAGGATATAACCATTTTAAGTATATATGCACACAATGCAGGAGCGCTGGCATATATGAAACAAATACTAACAGAATTAAAGGAGGACATAGAAAGCAATGCATTCATTTTAGGAGACTTCAACACACCGCTCACTCCAAAGGACAGATCAACCAGACAGAAAATAGGTAAAGACACAGAGGCACTGAACAACACACTAGAACAGACGTACCTAACAGACATCTACAGAACTCTACACACAAAAGCAGCAGGATACACATTCTTCTCAAGTGCACATGGAACATTTTCCAGAATAGGCCACAAACTAGGCCACAAAAAGAACCTCAGTAAATTCAAAAATATTGAAATTGTACCAACCAAATTCTCAGATCACAAAGGTATAAAACTAGAAATAAATTTTAGAAAGAAAACAAAACGGATCACAAATACATTGAGACTTAATAACATTGTCCTAAATAATCAATGGGTCAATGACCAAATCAAAACAGAAATCAAAGAATATTTGGAGACTAATGACAACAACAACACAAAGCCACATCTTCTGTGGGACGCAGCAAAGGCAGTTCTAAGAGGAAAGTATATTGTAATCCAGACCTATTTAAAGAAGGAAGAACAATCCCAAATGAATAGTCTAAAGACACAATTACTGAAATTGGAAAAAGAAGAACAAATGAGGCCCAAAGTCACCAGAAGGAGGGACATAATAAAGATCAGAGAAGATATAAATCAAATTGAGAAGAACAAAACAATAGAAAAAAACCAATGAAACCAAGATCTGGTTGTTTGAAAAAATGAACAAAATAGATAAACCCCTAGCCAGACTCATTAAGAGAAAAAGAGAATCTACACACATAAACACAATCAGAAATGAGAAAGGAAAAATCATTACGGACCCCACAGAAATACAATTATAAGAGAATATTATGAGAATCTATATGCTAACGAGCTGGAAAACCTAGAAGAAATGGACAACTTCTTAGAAAAACACAACCTTCCAAGACTGACCAAGCAAGAAACAGAAAAACTAAACAGACCAATCACCAGCAACGAAATTGAATTGGTAATCAAAAAACTACCCAAGAACAAAACCCCTGGGCCAGATGGACTCACCTCTGAATTCTACCAGACATATGTAGAAGAAATAATACCCGTTCTCCTTAAAGTTTTCCAAAAAATAGAAGAGAAGGGAATACTTACACATTGTATGAAGCCAGCATCAGTCTAATACCAAAACCTGGCAAAGACCTCACCAAAAACGAAAATTACAGACCAATATCCCTGATGAACGTAGATGCAAAAATACTCAACAAAATATTAGCAAACTGAAATCAAAAATATATCAAGAGGATCATACACCATGATCAAATGGGATTCATCCCAGGGATGCAAGGATGGCACAACCTTCGAAAATCCATCAACATCATCCACCACATCAACAAAAAAAAGGAAAAAAAACCCACATGATCATCTTCATAGATGTTGAAAAAGCATTTGACAAAATTCAACATCCATTTATGATAAAAACTCTAAACAAAATGGGTATAGAGGGCAGTTACCTCAACATCATAAAGGCCATATGTGACAAACCCACAGCTAACATCATACTAAACAGCGAGAAGCTGAACGCTTTTCATCTAAGATCAGAAACAAGACAGGGATGCCCACTCTCTCCACTGTTATTCAGCATATTACTGGAGGTCCTAGCCATGGCAATCAGACAAATCTAAGACATACAAGGCATCCAGATTGGTAAAGAAGAAGTCAAATTGTCACTGTTTGTAGATGACATGATATTGTACATGAAAAACCCTAAAGACTCTACTCCAAAACTGCTAGAACTAATATCTGAATTCAGCAAAGTTGCAGGATACAAAATTAACACACAAAAATCTGTTGCTTTCCTATATGATGAACTATGAGAAAGAGAAATCAGGAAAACAATTCCATTCACAATTGCATCAAAAAGAATAAAATACCTAGGAATAAACCTAATGAAGGAAGTGAAAGACCTATACCCTGGAAACTACAAGACACTCCTAAGAGAAATTAAAGAGGACACTAACAAATGGAAATGCGTCCCATGCTCTTGGCTAGGAAGAATAAATATTGTCAAAATGGCTATACTACCTACAGCAATCTACAGATTCAATGCAATCTCTATTAAAATACCAACAGCTTTCTTCAATGAACTGGAACAAATAATTCTAAAATTCATATGGAACCACAAAAGACTCCGAATAGCCAAGGCAATTCTGAGGAGGAATAAAACAGGGGAAATTACACTCCCTGACTTCAAGCTCTACTACAAAGCCACAGTAATCAAGACAATTTGGTATTGGCACAAAAACAGACCCAGAGTCCAGTGGAACAGAATAGAAAATGCAAACATTAACCCAAACATATATAGTCAATTAATATATGATAAAGGAGCCTTGGATATGCAATGTGGTGATGACAGCCTCTTCAGCAGCTGTTGTTGGCAAAGCTGGACAGCTACATGTAAGAGAATGAAACTGGACTACTATCTAACCCCATACACAAAAGTAAACTGAAAATGAATCAAAGATTTGAATGTAAGTCATGAAACCATAAAACTCTTAGAAAATAACATAGGCAAAAATCTCTTGGACATAAACATGAGAGCGACTTCTTCGTGAACATATCTCCCTGGGCAAGGGAAACAAAAGCAAAAATGAACAAGTGGGACTATATCAAGCTGAAAAGCTTCTGTACAGCAAAGGACACCATCAGTAGAACAAAAAGACATCCTACAGTATGGGCGAATATACTCATGAATGACATATCCGATAAGGCGTTGACATCTAAAATAAATAAAAAACTCACTCACCTCAAGAAACAAAAAGCAAATAATCCAATTAAGAAATGGGCAGAGGACATTAATAGACACTTCTCAAAGAAGAAATGCAGATGGCCAACAGGCACATGAAAAGATGCTCCACATCGCTAATCATCAGAGAAATGCAGATTAAAACCACAGTGAGATATCACCTCACACCAGTGAGGATGGCCAACATCTAAAACACAAACAACAACAAATGTTGGCGAGGATGTTGAGAAAAGGGAACCATCCTACACTGCTGGTGGGAATGCAAATTAGTTCAACCATTGTGGAAAGCAGTATGGAGGTTCCTCAAAAAACTCAAAATAGAAATACCATTTGACCCAGGAATTCCACTCCTAGGAATTTACCCTAAGAATGCAGCAGCCCAGTTTCAAAAAGACAGATGCACCCCTATGTTTATCGCAGCACTATTTACAACAGCCAAGAAATGGAAGCAACCTAAGTGTCCATCAGTATATGAAAGGATAAAGAAGAGGTGGTACATATACACAATGGAATATTATTCAGCCATAAGAAGAAAAGAAATCCTACCATTTGCAACAGCATGGATGGAGGTAGAGGGTATTATGGTCAGTGAAATAATCCTAGTGGAAAAAGATAAGTATCAAGTGATTTCACTCATATTTGGAGTATAAGAAAGAACAAAGAAAACAACTGAAGGAACAAAATAGCAGCAAACTCACAGAACTCAAGAACGGAGTAATAGTTACCAAAGCAAAAGGAACTGAGGGGAATGGGTGGGAAGGGAGGGACAAGCGGGAAGAAGGGGCATTATGATTAGCTGACGTAATATTGGGGGTCATGGGGAGTGTTGTACAACTCAGAGAAGACAAGTAGTGATTCTGTGGCATCTCACTACGCTGATGGACAGTGACTGTAATGGGGTTAGTGGGGGGGACCTGATGAAGTGAGTAGTTTAATCACCATAATATTGCACATGTAATTGTAGATTAATGATACCACAATAAATTATAAAAAATAAAAATAAAAAATAAATAAGTGAATGAGAAAAAAAAACATTAAGAATTGTGAGTCTTCTTCTCATTTTTTTTTCAAGATTGTTTTGTCTGTTTGGGGCCCCTAGTAATTCCAAAAGAATTTGAGTATTGACTTTTCCATTTCTGCAAAACAGGCTGTTGGACTTTGATAGGAATTGCATTGAAGCTGTAGATCACTTCAGGTAGGATTATTATCCTGTCAGTCAAGGTGTCTTTCCATTTATTTTTCTTTAATTTCTTTCAGCAATATTTTGTAGGTTTTTAAATTTTTATTTTTATTTTTTAGTATACAAGTCTTTCACCTCTTGGGTAAATTAACTCCTAAGTGTTTTATTCTTCCAGATGCTATTGTAAATGGAATTGTGTCCTCAATTTCGTCTTTGGGATTGTTCATTATTGTTGTGTAAAAGACAACTGTGCAAGTGATTTTTGCTTGATCTTGTAACCTTCAACTTGGCTGAGTTTATTAGCCTTAGTAGTTTTTTTGTGGATTTTCTGGGATTCCATATATAGGATATTTTTTTTCTGCAAATAAAGATAATTTTACTTCTTCCTCTCCAATTTAGATATCTTTTATTATATTTCTTTTCTAGTTGGCTCTGGCTCTAGTTACTTCAAGCACATCGTTAAAAGGCTATGGTGAAAGTATGCATCCTTGTCTTGTTATTGATTATAGGGGGAAAACTTGCTTTCACCATTGAATATGATGTAATCTCTGGTTTTTTTCACAAAAGCCCTTTGTCATGTTGAGGAAATTTCCTTCTAGTCTTAGTTTTATGGATATTTTATCATGAAAGGGTGGTAGACTTTGTCAAATGCCTTTTCTGTATCAATTGAGATGATCATGTAGTTTTTGTACTTTGTTCTTTTAATATGGTTTATTACATTGTTGATTTTTGTATGTTGAACCACTTTCGCATTGCTGGTATATATTCCAATTAGTCCTGATGTATAGTCCTTTTTAAAAAAAAATAAACTTTATTTTTTAACTCTTCTTAGGTTCACAGCAAAATTGACTGGAAACTGCAGAGTTCCCATACAGCCCATTCTTGCAACATGTGTAGGTTACTCCACTGTCAGTATCCTGAACCAGAGTGGTTCATTTGGTACAGCTGAAGAATGTACATTGATAAAACATGATCTTAAGTGCATAGTTATATTGGGACTTAGTCTTAGTGTTGTATATTTTATGGATTTTGATAAATGTATAATGATATATATCCACCATTGCAGCATCGTACAAAATGGTCTCACTGACCTAAAAATGCTTTGTGCTCAACTTATTCATCACTTCCTTCCCCTAACCTTGATAACCTAGTGACTTCTGGTAAACATTCATCCTTTTACTTTTCCAATAGTTTGACCTTTTCCAGAATATCATGTAGTTGGAGTCAATGAGTATGTAGCCTTTTCAGGTCAGCTTCTTCCACTTATTAAAATGCATTAAATTGTCCTCCATGTCTTTTCATTCCTTAATATCTCATTTCTTTTTTGAGTCGATTAATACTACACTGTCCGCATATATCACAGTTAATTTTCCTTTTCACCTACTGAAGCATATCTTGGTTGTAGCTAAGTTTTAGAAATGATGAATAACATAAAGCTGCTAAAAACATACATGTGCAGGTTTTGTATGGACATAAGTTTTCAACTCCTTTGGGTAAATATGGAGGAGCATGATTGCTGGCTCACATAGAAAGACTATGTATAGTTTATAAGAAACCATTGAACTGTCTTCCAGAGTAGCTGTACCATTTTGCATTCCCACCACCAATGAATGAAGGTTCCTGTTGCTTCACATACTTGTCAGCATTTGGTGTTGGCAATGTTCTGGATTTTGGCATTCTAATAGGGATGTATTGGGCTCTGTTTCTGGACTATCCTGTTGCATTGATTTGTCTATTCTTTACCAATACCACACTGTCATGAGTACTGTGGCTTTAATAGTAAGCTTGCAATTGGGTATTGTCATTTCTCCAAGTTTGTTCTTCTTCCATATTGTGTTGGCTATTCTGAGTCTTTTGCCTCCCTATATGAACTTTGGAAACATTTTGTTGCTATCCACAAAATAACTTGTTGGGATTTTGGTTGGAATTGTGTTAAATCTATAGATCAAATTGGAAGGAACTGACCTCTTGATGGTAGTCTTCTATCTGTGAACATCGAATAGCTCTCCATTTATTTAGTTCTTTAATTTAGTTCATCAGAATTTTCTAGTTTTCCTTATAGATTTTATATGTGTTAGATTTATGCTTATATACTCTTTTTTTGGGAGGCATGTGCTAATGTAAATGGTATTGTTTTAGTTTCCATTCATTGCTGGTATATAGGAAAGCACTTCACTTTTTACACATTAACTTTGTATCCTGCAACCTTGCTATAATTGCTTATTATTTTCAGTGGTGTTTTTGTCAGTTTTAGGAATTTCTACATAGACAATCATATGACTGAAGAAAGACAGTGATTTCTTCCTTCCCAATCTGTATACCTTTAATATGTTTTATTTTGTTTTATTAGCTAGGACTTCCAGTACAGTTTTGAAAGGTGACATCCTTTTCCTTGTACTTGATCTTAGTGGGAAACTTTATAGTTTTTCACCATTATGTATATTAACTGTAGATTTTTGTAGATGTTCTTTATTAGGTTGATAACGTTCCCCTGTATTCCTTGTTCGGTAAGTTTTTATCATCAGTGGGTGTTGGATTTTGTGTATACTTTTTCTGCATCTGTGATACATTTGTGTGATTTTCTTCTTTAGCTTTTTGATGTAATGGATTATATGAATTGATTTTCAAGGGTTGAGTCATGCTTACATACCTGGGACAAATCCCACTTGGAGTGTTGTGTAGTTATTTTTATACATTGCTGGATTTGATTTGTCAGTATTTTATTGAGGATTCCTGCATCTGTGTTCCTGAGAGACATTGGTCTATGGTTTTCTTTTCTTGAAATATCTTTGTCTGGTTTTGGTATTAGGGTAATGCTGGCCTCATAGTGACACAGGAAGTATTTACTCATATTCTGTCTTCTGGAATAGATTGTAGAGAATTGGTATAATTTCTTTTAAAAATATTTTATAGAATTCACTAGTGAACCTTTTCTGGGCTGCACTGGTTTTTTAAATCATGTAAAAAAAAAGTGGTGTTACAAATGAAAAATACAGTAATACTGGCTCTTATATTTCCTCACATAGTTACCTTTACTGGAGATCTTTATTTTTTCACACAGTTTGTGGTACTGTCTAGTATCCTTTCATTTCAACCTGAAGGACTCCCTGTATCATTTCTTATAGTCCAAGCCTAGTGGTGATGAACTCCTCAGCTTTTGTTTATCTGGGAATACCTTAATTTGTCCCTCTTTTTCGAAATACATTTTATAAAATACAGAGTTCTTTGTTGACAGTTTTATTCTTTCAGCACTTTAAATATGTCATCCCATTGTCATCTGGCCTCCAATGGTTTCTGCTGAGAAATCAATTGATAATCTTTTTGAGCATCTCTTGTATGTGATGAATCACTTGCTGCTTTCAGGATTATGTGTTTGTATTCATTGTGGGTTTTTTTGAGTTTGTCCTACTTGGAGTTTAGAGTTTCTTGGATTTGTAGCTTCATATATTGCATCAAATTTGAGAAGTTTTGGACATTATTTCTTGAAATAATCTCTCTGCCCTTTTCTCTCTCTTCTCCTTCTGGTTCTGCCTTACTGTGTTGGCTGGCACGATGGTATTCCATAGATCCCTTAATCTCTACTCACTTCATTTTTTTCCTTTCCTTTCTGCTCCTCAGACTGGATAACGTAAATTGTCTTTTATCTTCATGTTCCCTGATTCTTTCTCCTGACTCCTTGAATCTTCTATTAAAACCCTGTGGTGATTCTTTGATTTCATTTACTGTAGTTTTCATCCCCCAAATTTGTTTGGTTCCTTTACATAATTTGTCTCTATTATATTCTCATTTTGTTCACACATTGTTTTCTTGATTTTTTAGTTCTTTGTTCATGTTCTCATTTACCTCCTTGAGCATGTTGAAGACAGCTGTTTTAAAGTCTTTGAACAGTGAGTTCAATGTCTGAGCTTCCTCAGGGGCACAGTCTGCCAATTTTGTTCATTTGAATGGGTGTACTTTACTGGTTCTTTGTATGCCTTGTTGTTGTTTGTTGAAAACTGGATATTTGAATATTATAATGTGGTAACTCTGGTGTGGGGAAGTTGGGGTTCCTATGGCCAGGATCCTCACTGAACTTAAACCACCTGATAATGTAATTGGCCTGTTGCTAGACTACTGCTTCCACACCTTATGGCAATAAGCTATTATTGAGCTATATAGAGAGCTCGGCCCAGTGCTCTGTGCGAAGGCAGAGACGCTAGTGCTCAACCTACTGCTGGGAGAACAAACCCTTTCACCCCAAAGAACGTTTTGCTGTCACTTTCTTTGGTCACATTGAATCCATAGCAAACTTGTCCGGGGCTGAAACCCATTGGCAAGATAGTTGGCAAAAATCGGCAGGGTTCATTGTTGACCAAGGAAAAAGGCAGGCTGCCCTTATGGGAGGGGTGCTTCAGCGGGCTGCCTCTGTGAATGGGGACACAGTGGATTGTCCCCCAATGGGTATGTGGTCTGAGGTGGCTTGCCTCCTAGAGGCCTGGGCCCCGCCCCAGGACTGGAGGCAAGTGGAGGTGATACCCAAGGCAGTAGGGGTGGCCCTTGGTATAGTAAGTAGGTCTTTTGGGAGACAGAGGGCCAGTGAGGCAGCGGGGACTGTGGGTTGGCTGCTTCTCACAGTATTAAAAAGGTCTACAGAAGAGACCCAAGAAATGGCGGCATGAGAATGTGAGCTGCAAGCTTCTGTGAATTCCCTGAAGAAAGAAATGGTATTGATGGAGAGGTGACACGAGAACACGAGCTCCATACTTCTGTGGATTCCTTGAAGAAGGACGTGGGATTGATGCGAGAGGAGGCAGCATGAGAACACTGGCAGCAAGGTGCCGTTGGAGAGGTAAACAATTCCTTAGAGAATGAGACAGCGGTGCTGCCAGGTGTTCTGAAGGAGGAAGAGGCCATCATGGAAAAAGATGAACTCCTGAGGGAAGCACAGGCAGAGGTAGCACGGGAACGCCAGCTGCAAAGCATTGAGGTAAAGGTAAGAGAGCTTCTGAAGTCTGAGGTAGCATTGCTGCGAGGCACATTAGAAAAGGTAAAGGTTGTAGCAGAGGAGGCACTCGGGGGAGGGGAGAGAAAGGTGCCATCAGCCCCAGAAATGGAGGAGCTGGGGAAGGATGAAGGGGTGGTGCTGGAGGCACTGGCCCCTCGTGTATTGAAAGCATGCCCCGTGGTTGTAAAGAGAATAAAGACCCAGCAGCTGAAAGTTCCCCAAGGAGAGGAGCAGCCCCCTTCCCAGGTCATACGGCACTCTATGGTACGCCCCTATACTCAGGCTGAGCTGGTGGATTTGGGCTCCCAGTTTAGGCAGAAGCCCTCAAAGTCAATATCAGCTTGGCACCTGCATATGTGGGACTTAGAGGTGGATGTAATTGTTCTGTTGGGATCAGAGATGGGAAAGCTGTCTTCCCTGACAGTGCAGCCTGCCTTGAGGCAGCGATTACAAAATGCACATCAGACCCCATGGAGTTACTCCCTCCTTGATTGGCTTATGGCTGCACTTTGTGCTGTGTGGCCCAATCTGGGTGATCTACATCCTCTCCTGTTAGATGGCAGACATATGCTGAACTCCAACAGGTGTTACGAGAGCTAGGCATGAGAAATGCCATCTATAGTCCAGAGAATTATGGCCCAGATGAAGAGATTTTCACTACTGGGATGAGAAATATTGTACTTCAAATGGCTCCTGCATCCCTCTTTGGGTCTCTAGTGGCCATTCTTTCCCCTTACGGCATCCCATAAGTGAGGTGACACATACAGTAGCAGACTTAAGAGAGGCTGTAGCAATGAGAACCCTGAAAGAAATAAGACCTGTTACTCCTAAGAAGAATTTACAGGGCCCCATGATGGTTACGAGGACCCAGATGTGGTGATTTAATATGGGCAGAAGCAGATGGAAGGAAATTAGATGGGAAGCCAAACAAGATCTTACTAGAGCTATGGCAACAGCTGAAACCAGAGCAGCAGTTCCAGCCATTAAGACCAAAGAGGCAGAGGTCAGAGACAGAGCCACGAGTCCAGCCTGTTTGCAAGACTTCCTGCTGGAGAGTGAGCCAACCTCACTTGAGCCCACACAGGAATGTGATTGGGGGACATGGTTTGATTGAGGGGAAGGTCAAGGTATCTGGCCTGAGGGATCAGGGGGGGGACCGGAGGCCATATTTTGAAATAGCTATCCATTCGTCCCCAGTGAACATACAATGTGTCCTGGATCTGGTGGACACAGGGGCTGAATGTTCACTGATTCATGGTAACCCTGAGAGTTTCCCCGGGACCCGCACTATGATAGATGGATATGGGGGCAAGAATTTTGGCAAGACTTAATGGGCCTGTGGTCAGACTAAAATAATTACAGTATATTATGTGACAGGTCATTTGCCACTGGCATCCCCAGGAAATGATGAAGCAGATAAATTGGCCCAGAAAACGTTGGTTAGAAGGGAAGCCTGCCTCTGATGTAGCCCAATGGTTACGTCAGCGTTTGTTGCATGTGGGGCAAAAGACAATGTGGCTGTAGCCCGTCTTTGGGGCTTGCCTTTGACCTTTGAAGAAGTTAGTAGAGCCTGTCAGGAGTGTGTCCTGTGCTCCAAAATGGACTTACACTGAGGTCCACAGCAACATGGGACAATACCTAAGGGGCCTATACCCCTCGTCAGGTGGCAGATAGACTATATTGGGCCTCTACCTGTGTCAGACATATTGGTATGCTGACTTGTGTGGACACAGCTACTGGACTTCTGGTTGCTTTTCCTACCCATTTTACAGACCAGCAGATGTCCAAAAGAGGCCTCGAGTGCCTTTTTACTTCCTATAGCCAACCACAGGTAACTGAGAGTGATCAGGGCACCCATTTTACTGGACATACACTGCAAGAATGGGTGTGACAGCTGGGAATCAAATGGAAGTTTCATGTGCCTTACAATCCTACCGCAGCAGGCATGATAGAGAGGCACAGTGGCTTGTGAAAATCCAGACCAAAGTCAGATACCAATAGTCTGTGGGGATGGTCAGTCTGCTTATGGACCATTCTACGGCGTTTGAACGAGAGACCCCAAAAGGGAGCCCTGAGCCCCGTAGACATGTTAACACATGTGGCTGCCTCCCCTATACAACTGCAAGTACAAACTGAGGAAGAATCACTGAAGCCGAGGTTCGGCCACCAGAATAATATCTTGCTGCCAGCACCAACTGCACTGAACCCTGGAGACTCCATTGAGTGGACATGTCCTTGGACCTTTTGACACATGTACCAATGATGGCTGGCTCTCCTGGCACCTTGGGGACAAGGCCAGGAAGCTGGTCTCCTGTGTATTCCTGGAATAACAGCAGAGTGGCCCCAAAGGTCACAGTAGTGTATCCTGAACGGCCAGAGGTAGGAGCATCTTGCTGGGGCGTTTTATTTTATCATTATGGCCAGTGCATGCACCTCCAGTAGGACTATAGAGATCCTTCAGTAACCCCCACGGGGAAAGGAGTAAAAGTATGGTATTACTACACCTGGAAGGGATCCCCTTCCTGCTACAGTCCTATCACAGGACCACTCTCTTGCATACATCCTTCCCGACGGACTAGATTTGCCTATGTTGGTGTCATTAAAACGTGTCTTATCACCCCTAAAGTCTTTGTGGATTGGGAACTTCCTCTGGCTTGAGGATTATTATAATTTTTGTTACCTGTATTAAAATCTTGCTGTATCTTAATTTTTATTATCTCTAAGTTGTTATCCTCTGTTGCTGTTGTGGAATCTGGTTACAGTGCTCCAGCTTTCTCGCACAGGGACTGTTGCGGAAGATTGAAAGCACGTAGATTGTAAGGTGAAAATCCTGGAGGGGTGGAGTGTGGGGAAGTTGGGGTTCCTATGGCCAGGATCCTCACTGAACTGAAACCACCTGATGATATAACTGGCCTATTGGTAGGCTACCGCTTCCACACCTTATGGCAATAAGCTATTATTGTGCTATGAAGAGAGCTCGGCCCAGTGCTCTGGGGGAGGCAGAGACACTAGTGCTCAACCACTGGGAGAACAAGCCGGGTAATAAACCGTTTCACCCCAAAGAACATTTTGCTGTCAATTTCTTTGGTCACATTGAATCCATAGTGAACTTGCCCGGGGCTGAAACCCATTGGCAAGACATCTGGAAACTATAGTCTCGCCTTTCCCCAGCGATTGTCATTTTTTTAATTGTTGATTGCTATAGTTGTCCTTAATCTAGTGACTTTCCTCAGCTGTTTTTGTAGAGACCATATTCCTTGTTGTATGTGGTCACTGAAGTCTGTGTTTCTCAGCTTGCATCCATCTATTGTTTTGACAGAGATTTGCTTTAATACCAGGTGCTAAAACATAAAAACAATCTTGCACATTTCCTAGTCTTTGCAAATTGGCTCTGTGATGGGGTTTTCCTTCAACACTTAGCTGGACTTCAGCTGAGTTTATGGATCATCCCAAGGTTAAACCTTAAGGTATTCTCAGGTCTTTTGTTTTGTAATGTGTTTTCATTTAAATTCATCTCATGGTATTTCCTAATTTTTCCTTCTTCGGTCTTTTCTGCACGTGCATTCGGTCCTAGGTTTACCTGTGTCTTGCTAAAGTACCCTGTATACAAAGGTGTTCTTGAACACTCCGATTTCCCAAAGAAGTGCTCTCCCTGGGTGTTTTCTCCCATACCTTAGCTGTCATCTTTTATCCCTAACATCTGCAGTTTGTTTCTTTACCTTACAATGTTTTTGAGCACTGCCTACCACTTTTTTAGCCTGGATGAATTCTGAGTTAGGCAAAACAGAGACAAAAAGTCTTGAGTCAGTCTTTCAGGAAGACCCCAGACAAGTTAGAACAGACCTACCCAGTAATTTGTGACTGAGGTCTTCTTTGCTCCCTCTAGAACCAGGGAGAGTGTGGGGCAAGTGTAATAAAAAATGCCACAAAGCTTTCCCACTGCTTTTAAGTTATTGTTTACCTGATTCAGGTTTTACTTGTTTGTTGAGAACCTTTACCTGTTTTGGAGGTTTAACAAAGTTGGTCTCAGGTAGGCTGGGGACTAGTGCCTAAGGTGATAATTTCTTTTTGTTTTTTGATGTTTCTGTTGAAAGGCAGGAGCTTGGAGCTGCCTACTCCACCATTGTTTTTAGAAAAAGTGTTTAAAGTCAGGAATTTACACATACTGAAATTGCAGTTTGCTCCTACTCTTCTCAGCCGTTCACAGATCCCTTCATTTCCTCCTCCTAGCTTTGTCTGTCCCTGGCGTGGATGTCAAAGGATTTCCTGTGTCTTCTCAAAGGCCTTTCTCACCCCATGACTACATCTGCAGATTCTAGTGCCCTACAATACAAGTTGACTTCACAAGCCCACTTTTTAAGAACTTGTTAGGCTTATCATGGAAGTTTTATCTGCTAGTACTTACAGTATGTTCCCCAGGGGCCCGCTCTAGCCTAAACACTCGGTCCCATTGTGATTCCTTGACTTCCCTCTTCCTTGGCTCAGTAATTCTTTGTGATGTTTATGGAGTGGCATGGTATGAAATTTCAGTAGGTCACTGCTTTTTTGAAAAAAGCATCATTCATTTCATTGACTACTCATTCCGTTACTGAAAGGCATCTTTAGAGGCTCATAGAGGAGGCCTCCATTCTGTCTTTCATTTTTCCCTTGTAGAAATTAGCCAGGGCTCATTGGACATTCTCTGGGTGCCAGGCACTCTCGCTGGGGACTATTGCCTAAGGTGATAAAAGGTCAGGCCCCTGGACCTGGAGACTGCTTCCTGGTAGCTCAGGGCCACAGGCTTTCCTTTTCTGTGTTCATTTCCTCAACCACTGCAGTGTTTTTCTTGTCACTGCTTATCTTTTTTATTTTCAGCTTGATTTTATTCTAGCCTCTTTGTACGTTTTGCAGTTTGTTAATTTAGAATTGTCTTCATCCTGGGATTCATCACTCAGATTCTTTATTTCAGGTCATTAACATAGATTTTGAATAGAGAGGGAGGAGTGGAGATTCAAAACATTTTTCTTTCATTAAGTTATAATTTATACACAATAAAACGCACAGCTTCTAAGTGCTAATTTAGATGGGTTTTGACAGTTTGACGACTATACAACCTTGTAATCACCGTCTGAAACGAGATACAGAACATTTCTGTCATTTTCGAAATGTGTTTGGCAAGAGGGAAGTTTTACCTAAGTTGTTGTTGGTGTTTGTCTTTTTATTGTTTACTTTTAGGGTTTTACTTTTTTAGTATGTTCTGGGTGTGACACCCTTGTCAGATATTATATTGCAAATATTTTTTTTCCTGGTCTGTGGCTTGCCTAGTCAATAAATTAATGATGTCTTTTGACTCACATTATTTAAAAAATACAGTGAAAGTCCCATTTATCAATGTTGTTACTTATGATTAAAGCTTTTTGTGTCCCAGCCAAGAGATCTTTACCCACTATATGGTTGTAAAGATAGTCCTATATTCTAAGAGCTTTGAAATTCTAGATTTTATGGTAAGGTCTGTGATCCATTTTGAATGAATTTTTGTGTATAGTTGATTGAGTGAAACAGGAGTCTTGCATCTTTTTTTTTCCATACAGATGATTAACTGTTCCATCATCATTTGTTAGAAAGACTTCTTGCTTCATTGAATTGTTTTGGTACCTGGGCTTAAATCAGTTGTGTGAATCTATTTCTTCACAATCTATCCTGTGTTCTTTTTTTTTTTTTTTTAACCGTTATGCCTGTGCCATACTGTCGTTATGGTTCTCAGTGGTTTTCAGTGTGGGCATCTGTTTTGATATCCTTGGGACATTTGGCAACATTGGAACCATTTTTAGTTGTTATAGGTGGGAATGTGGGAGGAGGTAGCATCTAGTAGGTAGAGGTCGGAGATGCTGCTGATCATCCTATAGGCACAAGATAAGCCCTCACAACACAGAATTATCCAGCCCAAAATATCAGTAGTGCCAAGATTGAGAAACCCTGCTTTGTAAGTCTTGAAATCAGCTAGTGTTAATCTTCCAATTTTGTTTTTTTTTTTAAGAATTGTTTTGACTATTCGCTATCCTTTGTATTGCCTCATATGAATTTTAGAATCATCAATTTCTGTAAAAGAACATCGTATGATTTTGATAGGAATTGCTTGAAAATATAGATATGTCCATTATGCTAGATACTAAAATTTAAGTCTAAAATAATGAAAGTAGTATAAATAAATAAAATTAAATACAATTAGAAACTTAGTTTCTCAGTTGTACCAGCCATATTTCCAGTGGTCAATAGTCACACGTGGCTTGTGGCTACCATGTTGAATAGCACAACCAGAGAAGTTGCTCTCATCATAAAAGGTTCTTCTGGACAGCATAGGTATAGATCAGTACCACTGGGATTTGTTTTTTCTTCTCATCCATGAGTGTAAAGCATTTTTGTAGAAAATCCTTACCAGATGGTGAAAGTTCCATCGTGCTTCTAGTTTACTGCTGGTTTTAAATTATGAATACATTTTGTCAGATGTTTCTTTATTGAGATGACCAGATGATCTGTCTCCTTTATTTAATAACTTAGTTTTCACATGTTAAATCAACCTTGAGTTCTTGGGATAACCCCCAGTTGGTCATGATGCTAAATGTTTTTATATATATTACTGGATTTGATTTGGTAATATCTTAGGAATTTTTGTATCTGTATGTTCGTGAGGGATTTTGGTCTTCATTCTTCTTTTATAATGTCTTTATCTTGTTTTGGTATCAAGATGGTATCCTCATGGAATATGTTGGGAACTGTTGCTGGGGGGATTTGCTAATAATTGAGTTCTTACTCTGTGCCGCTTTACAGATACACCTCCTTTAATCTCTGTAATTACGGTAGGAGTTACTAACATCCCTACATTGCAGGTGTAACCTCAGGCTCAGAAAGGTGAAGTAGTTTCCCAAGGGCACACAGATATAATTGGTGGATCCAGAATCTTATTCTAGGCTGCCAGGACTCTCCAAGATCATCTGTTGAATGGTGTCTCCCACTACTGGTTCTACGGGGACAAACCAGGCTTGGCCTCTGGTGGCAGCAGTCTCTCAGTCAATGAGGCACAGAGCGCGACTGCCTGCACTAGGCTGTGTTCCCAGCAAATTTAATTACAATTAAGTTTAATTGTATTTAATTCCATGCCCTGTAGCTGAAGCCCCTTCTGGGCCCCCTTTGGCCAGTGCTAGGTGGACCCTCCTGCTGCCCCTGTTTTTCCCAGAGTGTGAGGGTCCCCTTTACTATTCTTTGATGAGAAAACTTTGGTGTCCCCATAGAAGCCAGCTCGGGGGGTTGCTGAGGGCACATTCCCATTGTGAGTGAAGCTGGGAGTCGCCCAGAAGGCAGGTTGTATAGTCTCTCTCTTTCTAGGATGTTTGGATATCAATTCGTCTGTGAAAGGGGCTCGTTTTGTTCGATTCTGTGATGCATTCAATATTCCACTCATCACTTTTGTTGATGTCCCTGGATTTCTGCCTGGTAAGTTGTTGACAGAGGTAGGGGCCAGGAGAGGTGGTTTTGCATAGTAAGGCATCCACTTTATTTGAAGACTGTGTAAAATTCCCTAAGGATTCATAACTTTTCAATATTCTGGGTATCAAGAAGATGGGGCTGTTTAAGGGGCAGTCCCCCCTGGCTCTTTGGGGAGCAGGGGAAGACCTTGCAGCTGAGAGTGGTGACCCCTTCTCATGACCCAGGCACGGCACAGGAACACGGAGGTATCATCCGCCATGGAGCCAAGCTTCTCTATGCGTTTGCTGAGGCAACTGTGCCCAAAGTCACAGTCATCACCAGGAAGGTGAGGAACCCACACGGGAGGCCGGGGGCCCACTTACCCTTAGCTGCAGGGCCATGGTTGGATGGGGCCGAGTGTTGGCAGGGCTGGAGAAGCACTCCTCACTCCTCACCCATCCTTGAAGAGCTCTCTTGAGGACAGCGTTTATAGTGCTGCACCCATACGCTGCAGCGACGTCCATGGTCATTGCAGGGAAAAGCCAGCAAAGACAACACTGACTGGGGAAGACCTCTGGGCTGTGCCACACACTCTCTGCCCTGGCTTCTTGGCCTCAAGACACTGGGCCTTCAGTGGCTCCAGGGGGCCGTTCTGACCTTTTGTCCTCATTTCACTTGGCTTCCTGGGGTCTCTCAGGGATGTGATTTGGTTGCCTCAGGATCTAACATTTAGCTTTTGGGTCTCTTCTAGGCCTACGGTGGTGCCTATGACGTCATGAGTTCCAAGCACCTTTGCGGTGACACCAACTATGCCTGGCCCACAGCAGAGATTGCAGTCATGGGAGCAAAGGTGAGGACTTTCCCTTCCTAGGCCTAGGCATTGTCCTTTCCCAGCATGAGTGTGAAACACAGCTGGGAGATGTTGGGGAGGCCAGGGCCCCTGGGATGGGCAGGACTCCAAGGAGGTGGGCCCTGAGCCCCAGGGCCTGTTCCTCCTCTTGTCCTGCATTCTCATGTCAGGCGCATGCTGGTGTCTTCATGCTCAGGGTGGGAGGGGCCCCAGTGGAGGGAAAGGCATTTTTTTTTCCTTAATGGTGTATCCATTAAGTACTTTTGGAGTAACTAGATGGGAAGACATGGTTTCCCCCTCATAGATTCCATGATGCCGTGTCTCTGTAGATGTCCATTCTTAGTTTTGAAGAATGATAAGTGCAATTAGAGTGAGTTGAGTGAGTAGGAGGGAATCTGGGGGAGAAGCTGCTGGCTTTTCCTGGGCTGCTGTCATGGGGGCCACAGTGAGGCGTCTCATCCATAGTCCTGGAATTGTGATGGTTGGCTCCAGGTAGTGTCTGCCCACCTTTGTGCCCTTCTCTTCAGAAGTTCACAACCTCGGTGATGAGCTGAGGGAGGCCTGCCCAGGTTGAGACCTCTAGCAAAGTTCACCGACTTCTCTCATGACAGGGTGCTGTGGAGATCATCTTCAAAGGGCATGAGAATGTGGAAGCTGCTCAGGCAGAGTATGTTGAGAAGTTTGCCAACCCTTTTCCTGCAGCAGTGAGAGGTAGGGACTGGGGTGGGGAGGGCAGCTTTGTTCATTTGGTTGGGCCACTTGTGTTCTTGTATTCCAGAAGGTGTCACATCACTGCCTTTTTATCCTCACAGCCGAATCTGGAGACTGGTGAGGGTTAGGGTTGTCCCGGGCAGTCATCAAGCAGTCTCAGTGAGGACAGTGGGGCCTGTAGAGGCTGTTTTGGTGACCAGAATCAGAATAGCGCCGCTGAAGTGACTACATGTCTTAGCGTAGTTCCAGTTACCTGGTACTGTGTAAAAATCCACCCAACAGAATGGCTTCAAACACCCACCTCTTTTTTTCCCTCATGGGTCCTGGGGATCTGCGGTTTTGGTCTGGGCTCAGCTGGGTGGTTCTTCCGCGGGTCTAGAATCAGGCATGCAGCTGCAGTCCTCCAGTAGGTCGGCTGGGGCTGGGTAGTTCATGACGGCCCCACTTACGTGGCTGTCAGCCAGACTGCCTCTCCACATGGTTTCCTACTCAAGAGGTGAATCCACGCTTCCTTATGTGGTGTTGTGATGGGGGCGCTGCAAGGCGCCTTGAGGCCTAAGTTTGGAAATTGGCCAGTGTCGGTTTTGCCACATTGTTGGCCACAGCAAGTCACAAGACCAAGTGAAAAACAGGATACACTTCTCAGTTGGAGAAGTGGTGAAGTCACATTGCAGAGGGCTGGGAGGAATTGTAGCGATTTTTGAAAATACAAGTGTATTTTCTTAATTTTATTTCCTACTGAATTCATCTTGGCCAGGAGTGGGTCAAATTTTCCTTTTCTTGCTAAGTGTTTCTAGGCCAGAAGTTGGGGACCTGCCAGAGGAACAGGGAGCTCCTGGGGTGCAGGAAGGGTTCATAGAGCCCAGCCCCTCTTACATCAAGTTGGGTCCTGCTCACACTGTTGGTCCCGGACAGGGTGCCCAGGCTGAGTACAAGATTGGGGTGGTGGCATCACCTGAGGACACAGATGATCAAATTCCTCTTCTGTGCTTCACCAGGGTTTGTAGATGACATCATCCAACCATCTTCCACACGTGCCCGAATCTGCTGTGACCTGGATGTCTTGGCCAGCAAGAAGGTGCAGCGTCCTTGGAGGAAACATGCAAACATGCCATTGTAAATGAATCAAAAGAAAATAAATTAAGAGTTAATTACTGTCTGGTCATTCGCACACATTCCTGACTTTTGCAATCATGAAACCCAGGAATCTAAATACCAGTAATAACTTGGAGTGGTTTAAGTTTACTAAATTTTAGGAAGATTTCATTTGTGCCTTACTGTAAGATTATTTGCTTTATTAAAAATCTTAACTGATTTTTTTGAGCATACATTTTTTTTATGGTAGAAATCTGAATAATCAAGAAAATAGAAAACAGTAATGTCACCTATGTGGAGCTGACCCTTGACACCTCTATGTATTATCTCCCTAATCTCCCATGAATTGATTTTTTTCTCTATAGGTGAGATAATTAGTCTTTAGGGCAAAGTACTTATCTGTTTAGGCTTGTTTCCTTACTTTTAAGTAATATTTGACTAAAACATTTCATTTTCCGGAAACTCTTGGGGATTGAATATTTTCACGTGTGTGTGTGTGTGTGTGTGTGTGTGTGTGTGTGTGTGTGTGGTCTGGCAGAATAGATGCTCAGTAAAGGCACAATGCCCTATATTCTTTCAAGAAATGTTGGCACATTTAAAACACTTATTTTAGAATTTTTCAAACTTATAGAAATATTGCAAGATCCACCTTCACCTAGATTCTCCAGTTCTTAATATTTTCTACATTTGCTTCATCTCTTCCATAAATAATAAATTATTTTTGTTGACCCATTTGAATTGCAGAATTGTGACTGTCCCTGAAAATGTCAATGTTTGTTTCCTAGGAAACAAGAGCCATTATCTTACAGTCTTTCAGTACAATGACATTTTTGAAAATGTTTGTCCGTTATTTTATAAAATGTCCGCAATTTGGGTTTGTCTAATTGTTTCCTGATGTTTAAATCCAGGTAGGAGTAATGCACAAGAGTGCTCGTTCTGTGTATGTCATTAGGAAGCACTAATGTTAGTTTTCCTTTTATTGATAAGAGTCTGATCACTTGGTTAAGATGGTGGCTCAAAGTTTACCATTTTCTCTTTGGAATTAATAACTAATTTGGGAATACTCGTTAGGCCTGTCAACAAACTTTCACACAGTACTTTTAGTTTCCATTGATTCTTGCCCCAAGTAGCTATTTTGACTATAAAATGTTGCATTTCTAACCCTATCATTATGTCTGCATTTGTTAGTTGGTACTCTACCGGAAAATGTTTCTCCCCTCCTGTTTTAATTATCAGTTTAATGGATTTTTTAAAAAACATTTTTCCTGAAATTATTTTTTTCTGAAAGTTTGTTACTATGCTAACACTATCAAATTTTCAAACAGTAGTTTATTATTTTTCTCCCTGTCCCATCCCTACTCCACCCTAAGAGTTCCTTGACACTGGGAACCATATATTATTCAGTTGAAATCTGTGCCTGGTACATAGTAGCTGTTTCATAAATGTTACTCATTTTGTTTTCAAAACTTCCTAATTTGGCCAACTGGGGCTTCTTTAAAGCTGGTTGGTTCCTTGATCCTTTTGATATGGCTCAATAATTTCTGATGCACTTCCTTATATTTTGACACAGGATAGTGTGCCAAGCTCATCTTCTAAATTCTTTGCCAAGCCCTGGAATCAGTGATTTCTCCAAAGCCCTGGTTTCTTTAGATGTCATTTAGAAGCTAAAATTGGCACTAGATGTTCACATTGATGCTGGGGGTGTATCATTTCTTCTAGGTATTCTCAGCAGACTAATACTTATATTAACACACAGTATATATATATGTATCTGGGGAGCATGCATATATATATATTATATATCTTCCTAAAGTCATGAGTTCATCCTGAAACTTGTAATTCCAATCCAGTATATGGCTTCTTCTTTGCCTCTCCCATTTCATATTAATATCTTGTCTCCTCCTAGTGATAAAACTGGCTCCTGTTATCTTTGTTACTCATTTGCTCAATCCAGAATAAATATGTTTCAGAACCACTAGTTTTATCAACAGTAAATCTTCTGTAAATTTAAGACTTTTTTTATAATTCTCTTTAAACTGAAGGTACATGGTTATTTGGATGGTCATGTAACTATAACTGGTTAGGTTACCTATGTGAAATATCGGTTTGGAAGTTGGCCTTTTATGTTCAGAGACCACTATAGTTTTCCCCCATCCTTGGCTTTATTTTGCTGACCATGTCCAGCATTAACAGTTAATCAGACTGGAGATCGTGCGTTCAGCCAAAAGGTCACCACAGAGCGCTGTTCGGGATGCCTCCCGGGTGCACTTCCTCCTCTACAGTGAGAGCCCTGGGTCCTTCCACCACTGGTGACCCTCTCGTGGTACAGACCCTTAGATCCAAAGGTCTGTGAGTCTTCTTGGATGTTCTGTCATTTCAAGCCCAACCTGACCTAAACCAACCTGTGAGTCTTACCACCTACTATCCCCATTTCCACCAGCTACCCCACCTCTCCAGGGAGCCAGGCTTATGTCCTTGAAGTTACTTTTTTGTTCTCAAGCTTCCTTCTTTCCTCTCTAGTTGGAGAAAGGGAGTCTCCCTTTCTAGTTGGGCTCTTAAGTCCTTTTGCAACAATCTCCCCACTGGCATCTCTTTGTAGCCCACTCCTAAGATAGAAGTCTTGCTCTATTATTTCCAGGCCCAGATTTTGTTGTGTTCCTCTGTTCTAGAAGTTTGTTTAGTATACTGCTCTCCAAAATCTTTAGCCTACACAGAAGGTTCTGGTCTGTCCTTCCCTTGCTCACCTATGCATTTTTTTTTTAAAGTAAAGCATTTGTGTTTTATTTTCTTTTTCTTCAGATCAAATTTTTTATTTTATTTATTTATTTTTATTGTGAAATGATTATCACAGTAAGTTTAGTTAACATCCTTCAACATACATAGTTACAAATTATTTTTTCTTGCGATGTGAACTTTTGAGGTTTTTTTCTCTTAACAACTTTTCAATACACAAGACATTGCTCACCACGCAACGAACAAGTTCCAATACAGTGAACAAGCTCCCACAGGTGAACAATGCAAGGAACATAGTGAACAAGTTCTCACAAGGTGAACAAACAATGCAAAGGCAGTCATATCAGAGAAACTAATTCAGTTACTATAATCAAGTCAACTATGATTATTCATATGATTTTTATACCTAAATTATAAGTGAATCCCACGTTTCCCCCTTTTTTGTTTTAATTGACGCAAATGCATATGCATATATTTGTGGAAGGTACCAGAATAATGATTAGCTGGGCTCGGCCTGTGACATAGCTTGTCACAGGCAATGTCTCTCTCATCTAGAGGGGTGAGGTTCTATGCCTCACCTCAGTTGGCCCCCACGTTGCTCACCTGAGGTCCCTTACGACTGTGCTGTCTTAGGTTGTTCCTCCCATGAGGAATCTTACCCGTCTCTGGCTATCTCCTGGGACCAAACAGGGAGATAAAATACAAAAGAGAGGACAGCCAGCAGCTATAATTCTGGATAAAACCACAATATACATGATTATTTTCTTGCAGCAAATGCAGGTGGGGAATCAGTATATGATTTCACAAAGTTGTTTCAAAGGACTCACTTATTTCTTGAAGTTAATTCTTGAAAAGCAGCATATGCTTGTATTGGCTTTAAAAGACCAACAACTGCCTTCCGCACACACACTAGGAGAACAGGAATACAAATGCATAACAGTATTAGAACTACAATTATAGGCCATATCCAATGAAACAAAGAAAACCAATTTAACAATCAAGGCATTTGTGAAAACGTATCAATAACATGGTGAATGTTGTCTATTTGATCTTGAATAGTATGCGAAAAATCAGACAAATTAAAACAACACATCCCTGGAAATTGTTCACATCCCATATGTTCTTTTTTTTTTAAATCACTTATTCTTTTATTAGCTTCTCCTAAGTATTCTTTTTTTTAAATAATTTATTTTGGATCATTAATCTACAGTTACATGTGCAATATTATGATTATTAAACTACCCCCGTCATCAAGTCCCCCCCACCAACCCCATTACACTCACTGTCCATCAGTGTAGTGAGATGCTATAGAGTCACTACTTGTCTTCTCTGAGTGGTACAGCCCTCCCCATGCCCCCTCAACATTACATCTGCAATCATAATGTCCCTTTTTCCCTCTTATCCCTCCATTCCCACCCATCTTTCCCCATCCCTTTCCCTTTGGTAACTATTAGTCCGTTCTTGGGTTCTGAGAGTCTGCTGCTGTTTTGTTCCTTCAGTTTTTTTCTTTGTTCTTTTGATACTTGTCTTTTTCGGCTTGGCTTATTTCACTGAGTATAATACCCTCTAGCTCCATCCATGTTGTTGCAAATGGTAGGATTTGTTTTCTTCTTATGGCTGAATAATATTCCATTCTTCTTTATCCATTCATCTACTGATGGACACTTAGGTTGCTTCCATTTCTTGGCTATTGTAAATAGTGCTGCGATAAACATAGGGGTGCATCTATTTTTTTCAAACTGGGCTGCTGTATTCTTAGGGTAAATTCCTAGGAGTGAAATTCCTGGGTCAAATGGTATTTCTATTTTGAGTTTTTTGAGGAACCTCCATACTGGTTTCCACAATGGTTGAACTATTTTGCATTCGCACCAGCAGTGCAGGAGGGTTCCCTTTTTTCCACATCCTCGCCAACATTTGTTGTTGTTTGTGTTTTGGATGTTGGCCATCCTCACTGGTGTGAGGTGATATCTCAATTGTAGTTTTAATCTGCATTTCTCTGATGATTAGCGATGTGGAGCATCTTTTCATGTGCCTGTTGGCCATCTGAATTTCTTCTTTAGAGAAGTATCTATTCATGTCCTCTGCCCATTTCTTAATTGGATTATTTGCTTTTTCTTTGTTAAGGTGCATGAGTTCTTTATATATTTTGGATGTCAACCCCTTATCGGATACATCATTTATGAATATATTCTCCTGTACTGTAGGATGTCTTTTTGTTCTACTGATGGTGTCCTTTGCTGTACAGAAGATTTTCAGCTTGATATAGTCCCACTTGTTCATTTTTGCTTTTGTTTCCCTTGCCCAGGGAGATATGTTCATGAAGAAGTTGCTCATGTTTATGTCCAAGAGATTTTTGCCTGTTTTTTTCTAAGAGTTTTATGGTTTCATGACTTACATTCAGGTCTTTGATCCACCTTGAGTTTACCTTTGTGCATGGCGCTAGACTGTAGTCCAGTTTCATTCTCTTACATGTAGCTGTCCAGTTTTTCCAACACCAGCTGCTGAAGAGGCTGTCATCTCTCCATTGTATATCCAAGGCTCCTTTATCAAATATTAATTGACTGTATATGTTTGGGTTAATGTTTGGATTTTCCAATCTGTTCCACTGGTCTGTGGGTCTGTTTTTGTGCCAATACCAAATTGTCTTGATTACTGTGGCTTTGTAGTAGAGCTTGAAGTCAGGGAGCGTAATTCCCCTGTTTTATTCCTCCTTCTCAGGATTGCTTTGGCTATTCGGGGTCTTTTGTGGTTCCATATGAATTTTAGAATTATTTGTTCCAGTTCATTGAAGAAAGCTGTTGGTAGTTTGATAGGGATTGCATTGAATCTGTAGATTGCTTTAGGTAGTATAGCCATTTTGACAATATTTATTCTTCCTAGCCAAGAGCATGGGATGCATTTCCATTTGTTAGTGTCCTCTTTAATTTCTCTTAGGAGTGTCTTGTAGTTTTCAGAGTACAGGTCTTTCACTTCCTTCGTTAGGTTTATTCCTAGGTATTTTATTCTTTTTGATGCAATTGTGAATGGAATTGTTTTTCTGATTTCTCTTTCTGTTAGTTCATCATTAATGTATAGGAAAGCAACAGATTTCTGTGTGTTAATTTTGTATCCTGCAACTTTGCTGAATTCAGATATTAGTTCTAGTAGTTTTGGAGTAGAGTCTTTAGGGTTTTTTATGTACAATATCATGTCATCCGCAAATAGTGACAATTTGACTTCTTCTTTACCAATCTGGATGCCTTGTATGCCTTTGTTTTGTCTGATTGCCGTGGCTAGGACCTCCAGTACTATGTTGAATAACAGTGGAGAGAGTGGGCATCCCTGTCTTGTTCCCGATCTTAGATGAAAAGCTTTCAGCCTCTCGCCGTTAAGTATGATGTTAGCTTTGGGTTTGTCATATATGGCCTTTATGATGTTAAGGTACTTGCCGTCTATACCCATTTTGTTGAGTGTTTTAATCACGAATGGATGCTGAATTTTGTCAAATGCTTTTTCAGCATCTATGGAGATGATCATGTGGTTTTTGTTCTTCTTTTTGTTGATGTGGTGGATGATGTTGATGGATTTTCGAATGTTGTACCATCCTTGCATCCCTGGGATGAATCCCACTTGATCATGGTGTATGATCCTCTTGATGTATTTTTGAATTCGGTTTGCTAATATTTTGTTGAGTATTTTTGCATCCACATTCATCAGGGATACTGGTCTGTAATTTTCTTTTTTGGTGAGGTCTTTGCCAGGTTTTGGTATTAGAGTGATGCTGGCTTCATAGAATGAGTTTGGAAGTATTCCCTCCTCTTCTATTTTTTGAAAAACTTTAAGGAGAATGGGTGTTATTTCTTCTCTATATGTCTGGTAGAATTCAGAGGTGGATCCATCTGGTCCGGGGGTTTTGTTTTTGGGTAGGTTTTTTGATTACTGATTTAATTTCATTGCTGGTGATTGGTCTGTTTAGTTTTTCTGTTTCTTGCTTGGTCAGTCTTGGATGGCTGTATTTTTCTAAGAAGTCGTCCATTTCTTCTATGTTTTCCAGCTTCTTAGCATATAGATTCTCATAATATTCTCTTATGATTCTTTGTATTTCTGTGGGGTCCGTTGTTATTTTTCCTTTCTCATTTCTGATTCTGTGTATGTGTGTAGATTCTCTTTTTCTCTTAATAAGTCTGGCTACGGGTTTATCTATTTTGTTTATTTTTTCAAAGAACCAGCTCTTGGTTTCATTGATTTTTTCTATTGTTTTATTCTTCTCAATTTTATTTATTTCTTCTCTGATCTCTATTATGTCCCTCCTTCTGGTGACTGTGGGCCTCATTTGTTCTTCTTTTTCCAATTTCTGTAATTGTGTCTTTAGACTATTCATTTGGAAATGTTCTTCCTTCTTCAAATAGGCCTGGATTGCAATATACTTTCCTCTTGGAACTGCCTTTGCTGCGTCCCACAGAAGTTGTGGCTTTGTGTTGTTGTTATCATTAGTCTCCATATATTCTTTCTGGTTTGATTTGGTCGTTAACACATTGATTAGTTAGGAGAATGTTGTTAAGTCTCCATGTATTTGTGAGCTTTTTGATTTCTTTCTAAAATTTATTTCTAGTTTTATACCTTTGTGATCTGAGAAGTTGGTTGGTAGGATTTCAATATTTTTGACTTTACTGAGATTTTTTTTGTGGCCTAGTATGTGGTCTTCTGGAAAATGTTCCATGTGCACCTGAGAAAAATGTGTATCCTGCTCCTTTTGGGTGCAGAGTTCTGTAGATACCTGTTAGGTCCATCTCTTCTAGTGTGTTGTTCAGTGCCTCTGTGTCTTTACTTATTCTTTGTCTGGTTGATGTGTCCTTTTGAGTGAGTGGTGTGTTGAAGTCTCCTAAGATGAATGCATTGCTGTCTATTTCCTCCTTTAATTGTTAGTATTTGTCTCACATATGCTGGCGCTCCTGTGTTGGGTGCATATATATTTATAATGGTTATATCTTCTTGTTGGACTGACCCCTTTATCATTATGTAATGTCCTTCTTTATTTCTTGCTACTTTCTTAGTTTTGAAGTCTATTTTGTCTGGTACAAGTACTGCAACAGCTGCTTTTTTCTCCTTGTTGTTTGCATGAAATATCTCTTTCCATCCCTTCACTTTTAGTCTGTGTATGTCTTTGGGTTTAAAGTGAGTCTCTTGAAGGCAGCATATAGATGGGTCTTGTTTTTTCATCCATTCAGTGACTATGTCTTTTGACTGGTGCATTCAGTCCATTTACATTTAGGGTGATTATGGATAGGTATGTAGTTATTGGCATTGCAGGCTTCAGATTCGTGGTTATCAAAGGTTCAAGGTTAACTTCCCTACTATCTAAAAGTCTAAGAACTAACTTAATATGCTATTACAAACAGAATGTAAAGGTTCTTTGTTTGTTTCCTCCTTTTTCTTTCTATTCCATTCTTTATATATTAGGTATCATATTCTGTACTGTTTGTCTATCCCTTGATTTACTTTGGGAATAGTTAATTTAATTTTGTATTTTCATAGTAATTAGCTGTTCTATTTTCTTTACTGTGGTTTTATTACCTCTGGTGACAGCTATTAATCTGTACGAACACATCCATCTATAGCAGTCCCTCCAAAATACACTGTAGAGATGGTTTGTGGGAGGCAAATTCTCTCAGCTTTTGCTTATCTGGGAATTGCTTAATCCCTCCTTCAACTTTAAATGATAGTCTTGCTGGATAAAGTAATCTTGGTTCAAGGCCCTTCTGCTTCATTGCATTAAATACATCATGCCACTCCCTTCTGGCCTGTAAGGTTTCTGCTGAGATGTCTGATGATAGCATGATGGGTTTTCCTTTGTATGTGATCCTATTTCTCTCTCTGGCTGCTTTTAATAGTCTGTCCTTATCCTTGATCTTTGCCATTTTAATTACTATATGTCTTGCTGTTGTCTTTCTTGGATCCCTTGTGTTGGGAGATCTGCGCACCTCCATGGCCTGAGAGACTATCCCCTTTCCCAGATTGTGGAAGTTTTCAGCAATCACCTCCTCAAAGACGCTTTCTATCCCTTTTTCTCTCTCTTCTTCCTCTGGTACCCCTATAATGTGAATATTGTTCCGTTTGGATTGGTCACAGTTCTCTCAATAATCTTTCATTCTTAGAGATCCTTTTTTCTCTCTGTGCCTCAGCTTCTTTATATTCCTCTTCTCTAGTTCCTATTTCATTTATTGTCTCCTCCACCATATCCAGTCTGCTTTTAATACCATCATGTTCTTCAATGATTGGATCTCTGACCGGAATTCATTCCTGCGTTCTTGAATATCTTTCCGTACCTCCATGAGCATGTTAATGATTTTTATTTTGAACTCCCTTTCAGGGAGAGTCATAAGGTCCATATCATTTAACTCTTTCTCAGGAGCTGTGTTCATAATTTTACTCTGGACCAGGTTCCTTTGGTGTTTCATATTTGTGTATGGTGCCGTCTAGTGCCCAGAAGCTCTGCTCTCTGGAGCTGCTCAGCCCCTGAAGCAATGCAGGGATTGTAGGGGAGTGGTATTGGTGCCTCCGGGGAGGAAAGGGGTGTTTGCTGGTTCCTGGCTGCTATGCCTGTGTCCACTGCCTGAACCAGTGGGCTGAGCACACAAGTATAAGCCTCTGTGCTTTGCGTTTTTAGTTGCTATATAGACAGATCTTCCCTCTGGCTGACCTAACACCAGGGAAGGATTTCCCGGTTTGCAAGCCCTGTGGGGCTGGCCAGAAGAAAGGCCCACAAGTCTGCCTGTCACAGAAGGGGTTCTTGGAGCTGTGTAGGCAGCCAGGGAGCTGGAGTACCTGAAGATCGTGAAAGCTCCCAACCTGCTGGGCAGTGTGCACCCGGACAATTTTGTCTGCCTGTCCTTTCTCTTGAGCAGTAAGCTCCGTGCAATCCTTGCCCCTTTAGCAGCTCTCTTGCTAAGGGCTTCTTTGTTAGGAAGTCTCTCAGACTGCCCGCCCTTCTTTTGTCCCCGAGCAACTGGGTATGGATCCCTGCTTTCACAAGCAGCTGGATTCTTAGTCTCTCCAGGAATTCTGCCTGTCTTAGCTTTCCAACCCCCTAGTTACAAGAGTATCATGCAAGCACCATGAAATGTAGGTTTGTGCTCCCAGAGCAGATCTCCAGTTAGGTATTTAGCTGTCCCAGATCTCCACTCCCTCCCTGCTCTGTTCCTGTTCCTCCCACTGGTGAGCTGGGGTGGGGGAAGGGCTTGGATCCCACAGGACCACAGCTTTAGTATGGTACCCTTTTCTGTGAGGGCTGCTCTTGTCTCCAGGTGTATGCAGTTTGTTGCCGTCCTCTTTCCCATTGCTCTTTCAAGAGTAGTTGATGTAGCTTTATTTTCATATTATATGAGGTTTTAGGAGGAAGCCTCTGTCTCACCTCTCATGCCGCCATCTTTAATCCCCATTTACAGCTATGCATTTTTTGAGCCCAGTTACCTTGCAACACACTGAGTTGCTCCCATCTGCTCATGCTCAAAGGCCCGACTTCTCCATCAGTTTATCTCAGTTTGTGAGCTCAAACTGATTCTGCTTATAGCAGGAATTTTTAAGCACCTGATTGTATCACCACATCTCCTTTTTTTTCCCCTTAAATCTTAAACATATTTTTGTTTTCCTAACTAGTGGTGAGGTCCTAGGGGACAGAGAATATATCTTGGCCAGAGGTTCGGCCACTGTAAACTGGGAAAGAAATGGTGGCAAACTACTGGGCTTTTAGAGACCTCCTAGCTATACAGAAGGCTCATGCAGGCTGGTTAGCATGTGGTGGGTGCAAAACCTCAAAACTGGCTAACTCAATTTGGGTCAACCAACCTAGGATTTAGAATGACTTGGGGATGATCATGCTATAGTCCAAATAAGAGTTAAGAGTGCACACAAGCTTGTGTTATTTATTTTTTCTTTCTGAGGAAAGGGTCCAATAAGTGTTTTACAGGTTTAAGAGGTCATGAAATCTGGATGTGAGAAGGACTTGATGCTATGAGGTACAGGAATCAGCCCAGTAAAGCCCTTGTACAAGAAGCTTCTGGTAAGTCTTGGAATAGAGCTGGTGGTCAAGGAAAGATGAAGCTGCAGAACCTTGGAAGCTCTGCTAAGTCAACCAGCCTGTGTGGACTGCAGAATGCTTGAGAAGGGTAGCAGTGAATATGCTCACTGGCTGCTGTTGAGGAATGAATTTGTCAGCTGGTGTTCTGACCTTTTGGGGGAAAAAAATGTCTTGCAACCAGAGAAGACTTGGGTTCGCTGAGTGAAGCACTGGCAAGTGTCCATCTTTAGACTGAGCACACAATAAGGTAAAATCATGGTGGACATAGAAGGCACTGAGTAGTACTGGATGTGCTTCAGCCTCAAGTAACTTAACCAATTCATCCCAAGCCACACGGATAGTGAGTGGGGAAGCCGGGATTTGAACCCAGGTGGATTTGTCGAGCCCCATCTATAATCTAACCATTTCTGAATGCTGCCTCTTAACTAATGAGGTAGGTGGGACGAACTCCTAAGGGTTGGGATGAAAAAGGTGGTGGTCTGCTCCTCAGGGATTGTCTCAAAGAACCCACGAGCTACTAAATTTGGAAAGCTTCCCTACATCATGATGGCCAGTCATCTTTTTGAGTTGTGGGAGTGCTGGGGGCACAGCCTCGGTGGCCTTCCAGTGCTTGTGTTTGTGAGGTTCTTCCAGCCTCTCTTCTGGCTGTTGTGGTCTCCCCAGACCAGCTCTCTGCCTCTGGGGGCACTGATGCTTTTGCTGGTGCTCTAGATGTCGTCTGCCCAGTCTGAGAAGCCTGTACACGCTCACCTGTACACTGAGCTGAACTCCTGACTCACTGACTTGCCTAGACTGCAAGTATTTGACAGGTGTTGAGAATTTTATGTACTTAGGTTCCAAAGGATTTCTGCAGAGCTGTGGCTTTATTCTTTCAGTGAGAACTACTGGTCCTCATGCTCTTAACACCACTGTCAGCATGGGATCGCCACTGTTCCAAGTAGGAGCTGTTGTCATTTTTAGTGACGTGGCCCTTTACAAGTGATGGTGGCTAGCACCTCTATAGAGCAAGGCACATGTGGAAGGGATGGACCCTTACTAGAGTTTGGTCTGATCTGAAAAGCCTGAGTAGGTACTAATCCTTTGTTTCCATGAACGCTGTTCCCACAAAGACACCGTTTGATGGACTGGCTTTTCTTGGCAAGCAGGGCAAAGTTGTCTCAAGGAGGTCATATGGGTAAAGCCCGGGTTCAGTATCATGGACTTGTAACCTTCGAGATGAGCTACCACAGAGGCCCATCCTCATCATCTTTCCTTTTGGCTTTCTGGAGAGCTCACCTGCTGATTTACCCTCCTGCATCCCCTGCCTTTTTTGCACTAGACATCTTAGACCATCTAAACACAGCCCAAAGAACGTGGAAGGGTCCAGCAAGTGTAGGGCATGACTTTTTAGAGGGAAAATCTGACACCAATGTCGAGAAACCTTTTCTGCAGCCGTATAGAATCCAGGTGGTCTTTAAAGGGTCATATTAGGGGGAAACCATGCATAAGCCCAAAGGGTTTGGATCTCAGGCAGCGTAAGGAACCAGGCTATAGACCAGTGGGTATTCCACCTCCAAAGGTCAGCATGCAAGAGACTTCCTCTTGAACCACAGACAACTTGACCCTACCCACTCTCTCCAAGGAAATCCAAGGAATGAAAGAAAATCGATCAGCCTTAGTTCTCAAAAAAACCAAACCAAACCAAACCAAAAAACCACTGATACAGTAATTTTGCCATCATTTAACAAATTATCTGATCTGAAAGTGCAAACTCTGAAGACCAGCAGGACAAAATCATCTTTAAACCTTTACCTGGTAGGAACAATAGGATGACTACCACAAGCCTGATTTTGAATAGTTTATTAAAGGAAAGGTGAAGCATCAGTTTCAAATTGTACAAAAGGAAAAAAAAAAACCTCATATTGCAAATGTACAATTTACAGAATTACTAGCAAAACCAATCAAGGAGACACTGAAAATACAAAAATTCGATTGACTTCAAACTGAACTGGAAACCCATTGGAGTAGATATTAAGCCTTTTTTTGTTGCATGGTAGCCTACAATTCTAAGTCAGCATCTGTTTCCCACGTCAAACTGTCAAGCAATTACCAATCTGCATTTGCCAGGGTACCTCCTCCTCCTGGCTCGCTTCCCGGCCAGAACCACAGGCAGGCAGGGCTGGTGTGGTGGACAGTCCGGTTAGTCCTACCCCTTCACTTCTGGTGAAGCTCACATTTCTGGAAGAAAGTGAGACTCCAGCCCCCCTAACTGGAACCCAGGAATTGCCAAATTAGCAGATAAAACATTTTTGGTGATCAAATTTTTTAGAACTGTATACGTGTTGAGAAAAATCTGTTTTGTGCCTGCTTACTAAAAGGATGAATTAGATAACCCATTCTGCTTCCCCATCAAAAGATAATCATTGTTGGATGCACCGAATTTTTTTTTAAATGCCTTTTGTTTTTGGTAAAAAGGGAAAGCTTCACAATTCTGTTGCAGCTACTTTAAAAATCAGCCCAGAAACAGTTATGGATGGATTGGTTTGGAAATTCTGAGGCTTACTTTAAAAATCAAAAAGGAATAAACTAAGTGGGCTCTTTCAAACGATAGCAGCAAATCATAAAATCTAAGCAGAATATAACTCTAAACCATTGAAGGCTGTCCTGAAGATTCATAATTTCTTTCCCCCCCAAAATTATTCTTAATATGCACATTTAACACTGAAATGTAGCTGTATTTCAAGGTAAGCTTAGGAACTTCACCCTCTAAGCACAGACTTCTATGCAGCACATACTTCTATAATTGGTAAACTTAATTCACAAAATTAGCGCATAAGGGTATTAAGTGCATGGGAAGGAGACAGTTATGTTACACTTAAAATTACTTTTGAATGGCAAAGGAGTTCTTCATGATTATCTTTTTAAGAAAACGGATGTCTATGTAACGAATTTGGCAGGGCATGAAATAAGTGGTAAAAATAGCAAACTGATAACTCCAGAACCATTTTGTTTTACTGAGAACTTTATTTGCTGGTAGAAGTTGCTAAAAACGCACAGAACAAATACCAATAGAAAATGTACTGTATTTGAATTTCCCTATTCTATATAAAATGAACGGTGTACAGCATCTGTTGGAAAAATGGCTGCATGGACATTTCTTATTTTATGCCCCCTTATAAATAAAAATAAACCTTTTTATTTAAGAGTATATAAAATCTGGGAATTCATATCCATATCCACAGAGGGTGTGTGGTTTTTGGCAGAGATGCACTGTCAGATTTTCATCTTAGCTTGTTAATATTCTCTTCCATATTTCTGTGTTCCACCAGGCCAACCAAATCCAGTGAGCTCCAAAACACTCTTCAGCAATTAGGACGAGCTGCTTACTCAGAGGTTTAATAAAAATGGTTAGCTTTTAAAACATAAAAAGGCAAAATGTTAAAACAGTTTTTAAATTGTACAACAGGAAAATAAAGTTAAAAATATTTTTTTTTTTTTACTCAATGCTGAGTTTTCATAAAACAGGTGTATAACAGTGTTTATCTTGACAGCTGTTTTAAAAATTTAAAATTTCTTCCTCCCTCCAGAAAAACACACACATCTGTATTGGGATAAGTCCAATATTAGGACACAAATGACTTTTCAGGTCAGTCTTTCTGAGGTGACATTCCCTTGGATAATTTACATGCTCCTCTTCTGTCACTGCTGCAAAAAGGGATTGACCTCAATCATTTGATTAAAAAACAAATCATATCACATCAAAAGTGTTTTTTCCCCAAACAAGCTATCACAGTATATAGGCCTCTAGCTCTAAATAATAGAGTTCCATATTTGTAAATTTTCTTCAGACTTCAGAACATAGGCATTCCAAATCCCTAGAAAAATGAGAAACACAATTAACTTCATGGATAAACAAGACCCAGAAACCAAAAATCAAAGCAGTAATAATTTAACATTTACTGAATCGTCTTCTATGATAGCTGCAGAATCAAAGAAATCTGGCCTCAGCTCAGCTCTCTCTCGCCGATTTCTTGATGGGGGCTGGAAAGAGAAGCCAGTCACTTAGTTTTTTCCTGAGCTACATTAAGACAACAAAGTGTGCAAATAAGGGTCAATTTTGAAAGGAAAAGTGCAGCTTTTATGTGGAGCATACATATAAAAGATTTCAAATTATAATAAATTCAACATGTAAATACATATAATTTGGGGGCTTATAAACATAGAACATATCTTTGAATTGTAGAATAATTATAAAACCAAACACTGGGTGACAAAACTTCACTAAATTCCCAAAGCAGGTAGATGGAAGGCTACTGATGGGCAAGGAAAGGGAGGTTATAGATCAGAGTGACACGGTCTCACATTTTTTTATAAAAGCTTTTCATTATGGAAAATTCAAAATATATGAAGCACAATGTTATAGGCTGAATTATGCGCCCTAAATTCATATGTTGAAGTCTTAACCCCCAGTACTCAGAATACGACTGTTACTTGGAAACAGAGCCTTTAAAGAGGTAACTAAGGTAGTACGTGTAGATTCTACTCCAGTACGATTTGTGTCCTCACACGAAGAGACAGACACAGAGGAAAAGATCATGTGAAGACAAAGGGAGACAATGGCCATGTACCAGCCACACAGAGAAGCCTTAGAATGACATCAGTCTTGCTGACACCTTGAGCTCAGACTTCTAGCCTCCAGAACTGTGAGAAAATAAATTTGTCAGCCACCCCATCGGGGGTATTTATTATGGCAGCCCTAGCAGACTCATTCAGAGGGAAGTAATATGATTAACTCCCACATACCCATCACTCAGCTGCAATAACTGCCAGACATTTGGCTGATGTTGTTTCATTGAATCTCCCAGTTGTTCCTTCTCCATGTCATTTTACCTATAATTAATTACTTCAATATGTGTTTCTGATAGATGAAACTTAACAAAACCGCCATGCTACTTGCCTTAATATCTCCCATCCATATTCAAATTTCCTAATTTCAGAGATGTCTTATCCCACTGAACAAAAAAGGTCCATATTCCGCACTCGATGGCTGGAGCACATACTGTCAGACTCCAACTTAAAGCTGAGGCCAGATACACATGCTGTATTGGAAGATCTAGTAGTATGAGCTCTTTTTCAAGAATAAGGGACCAGTTCCTGTTAATGCCGGAATAAAAAATCTGACTGCTTTGAGAGCATGCTCGAAAAACACATACGCTTCTCCAAATGCCCACAGGTGTCATGAGGGCCGCTCCTGCTGCTGGTCAGTGTTGCCTCCTCCTCACCTCACTCTTCATCCCACGGGGTTTTGGAAACAAGAGCATTATCTTATACCAACACCTTCACATATTTTAATGGAAGAAAAACATTGAATTTTCTTACTAGATCAATAACCATGGTGTCTTCAAATTCTTCATTCATATCTTCTAACTGGCTCCGGGATGACATCATCACATCTTCAAAGATGGGCTCAGCATCTTCCTCCATTAGGCCCCGGCTGAAGGGAAAGGCATGCTTAGGTAGCTACTCAGGCTTCTTAACTGGAGTCCTGGCTCTTTTTTACATTCGGTCTTCTAACCAGTGAAAGCACACATTCCAGTTATAACCAGTAGACTGCACAAATTATGGTACTGACCTTTGGGTAATATTCATTTGGTTCACTCAAGATTTCATCCATCAGAAAGAAGTGTTATTTAAATGCAATAACAATAATAGTAAATGTTTGTTTAGCAATGGATCAATTCCCACAAAACTCTAATTTTACTCCAAATCTCCAGATGAGAAACCTGAGGCACACAGGCTTTAGAAAGACCATGCAGCCCGCCGCACTAGGAGACTCTGAAAGCCTCGGGAGCCGTGCCTCCATTCCTGTCCTGCACTGCACAGCACATCCTGAATTACAATTTAACTCCTAAGCACCAAACATCAAAGAAACCCAAGTCATCCCACAAAATGACGAGCATCGCAGTCATTAGGTTCACGTGACACTTGACATAACACTTACACCGCATGTCTTACTCCACTCCTCACTTTCATGTAGTTCATTCCTGTTCTGTCCTTCCGATTTAAGTCTTCTAATTTTGGCTGGCCTAACCAAGAAATCTGCATCTGAGGACTAAGAGAGAGCGCTATTATTCATTCTGTGGAAGCAGACGGTACATATAGCGAATCAGTCCCACGCTAAGAAGGCCACAGCTGGCTGGCCCCCACTAGGGAGGGAGCTGGGTTTATCCCAGGGCCAAGGGTGACACCATCAGTGAAGGGTCTGTCTGCACGGAACCAGCAGTAAGTTACCCAAAGAGACGCCTAAGTTTCCAAGAGAAACTGGCTGTGGCTAGTTGTTAGGTGTGAAGGAAACCACAATATGTCACCCCAAAATATGCCTCTTTAAGATTAAAAATTATTTTGAGCCAAAAGCAGTAAAAAAATCAGTAAACACAGAAAAAGCTCCCCCTTTTCTGCATCAAGGGAGGAAATAAATCCTCACTTTATTGGAGACAGACTTATCAGCCCAGAGATGGCATCCAGAGGGATTTGCCAACAAACTATTAAACTAGTTAAGGAAGATGAAGACTACCTAGTCCTCCCGAGTTGGACTACTTCCCTTTGTCTTGTCAATTTTGCACAAATCTACCATTTGTATGAAAGGGCTAAAAAAAGCTTCCTGGTCTGGTCTCTTCAGGTCTTCATTCTCTTGTGAAAGCTCCCACGTACATGGAAAAATTCAATAAAATTTGTATGCTTTTCTCCTGTGAACCTTTCAGTTTAATTTTCAGACCCAGCCAGGGTCCCTAAGAGGGTCAAAGGTAACTTCTTCTTCCCCTACAGGTGCTTAAATTATGAGCTTCATTTCCCAAACACCTGTACCTCCAAACAAGAGCACACCCCTCAGACCTCTGGGCCCAGGTGCTGCCCTGCTTGCAAGTGTTCCAGTGGGACAGCCAGGCCTCTAAGGGACATAATGCTGCTGGCCTGGTGGCTCAGAGCACTCCAGAGTTGGACAAGGAAGGGTGTAACTCATTTTTTTCTCAGTCCTTCTGAGGACATTTGGAGTCAGGTGCATCCTGGGCCAAATCTTCACTATGCTCTATACTTCCTGGCACATGGACACTTGCATCAACATACCTTTTGGGAATTTTACAGGATATAAACTTTAATGGTTTTTAGTAGGTAAAAATCTGTCACATGCAGTCTAAGCTGTCTTTATATCATGTGGGGCTATCACCTTGATTAACAGTGTACACCTATCACAGGGAAAAGCACAGAGACCGTGGCCAGTGGTAAAAGGTCAGAGAAGCACGGCAGGCTGCTCAGATAAGGAGGAACCTGCATGTAGGAAGTGGGGTGGGAATACTGGTCATAAGGCAAACTACTCTCTAAGAATTTCCAGTTACTCAATGACTGGCAATGGTCATCCTTTCAGCTCTGAATACTTCCAACACTGCCTCTTCCCAACCTGCTAAATTTGTTGAGGTGAGGTGAGAATTCTCTCTTTTATCCATCAGAGTAGTTCACAGCATCACCACAATATGAGTGGAAACAGAAGTTTGAGGAGCTAAGAGAATTTCAAAGTTGGGTGGAAAACAAAAAGTTAAGTTTCTTTATAGCAAAAGCCACACCACCACCCTGCCTCTTCTACAATTTTCAGGACACTGGTACTTGAAAACATTTTAATTGCTCTGTGGGAAAAGTCAAGCCCTTGACCCTCTCTTAGAGGAAGGGCAATAATTCTCAGAATTTAAAAAATTTATCTTAACAACACTTAATCCAGGAACAGTTTATGATTAAAATATAAACTTAACTAAGATGAAGTACTATTAATTAAATGGATTATAAAAGTCTGTTTGGTGTTCAGACTAGTAACAATCTCAGCAGAGACTCTTACAGACTCTCTTGCTAAGGAAGTAACTTGAATGTCTTCTTGGCAAGTACCTGAGAACAAACAGACTTGCCTAATGAATCTGTAACTTAACTGATAAGCACTTAGTGAGAGACATGTGCTCATACAGATCTCACACAAGTACATGAGATACCATGCATTTAAAGGTCTCTGGACTTTGGGGAACTGATATTTATAAGTGTTTGCAGACACACATTTTCTAATATAAATTATTTAACCTTTATTTACAGTTTTGTTTTTCATGAACCAATCAGTAATATGCTCTGATAAAATAAAATTTTTCTTTAAAGGTTTTTCTCTAACAGCTAAAAGGTTTTATGCCAAAAACCAAAGTTTTACTACTTACTTGTGCAAAAAGTCAGGTTCAGAACCATGTTCAGACTCAGGTTCCTGGATCTGTTCTCCCATGGGCCGACTGTTCTCCCGCAGGACAGTGGAAGTAAGCGGTGGTGCTGGCAGGGGGCCAGGAGTCTGAATCATGGTGTCAGTTCTGTTTAGCCATGTATTATCCAAACTTTCATCTGTAAAGTTCCAGTTAGAGTCACAGAATGTAACGGATGGAGTGAACTCTGGCAGACGTGGTAGCACAGACTTGAAGAGGATGGCTCTGGAGTTAGACTGCCCAGTTTGAATCCCAGTTACACCACTCACTCGTGTGACTTTGTATATGTTATTAAACTTCCAAAATTCAGTTTTCTCATCTACCAAATGGAGTATCAGTACTGAACCTCATAGAGTACACTGTAAGGATTAAATGAGGTATTATATCTAATCAAATGTTAGCTATCCTCACATATCATCTCTTCCAAGTCCCTCCATTCTTAAGAATTAATTCACCTTATATAAAAGGGGAAGAATGGTGCCAGCCACAGAGCCCTCTAACCTTTCTTTGCTCAGGCAATAAGGAGCCTGTTTCCTATGCCTTCCCAGGGCTCTGGGCAGCAGCACTGAAGCCTCGATGGCCTTGACTGAGAAGACAGTAAAGCCCATGGCCTGACTGGACAACTCACCTGGGAAGTAACTCTTTTTGCCAGGCTCTGTGTTGGGGTGTATGACAGGCAGGTTTCAGGCCTCTGAAGTTCTGCCTCATCAGGGAAGCTTTCCTTGAGCACCCAGCCCCAACTTCCCATTCTTTCTTAACTTCTGGCTGACAGAATCATTCCTGCTTGCTTAGGACTTAACTGTAACTGTCCTGAATTGGCAGGTGATTTGTCAAGTGTATCTGTTATCTCTACAATTAGATTTAAGTAGATTAAAAGCATTATTTGCATACCCAAGCTATATCCTGATATAAATGTTAAATTATGAAGTTTCTACCTATACAAACTTTAAATTACTTTAATATGGGGAGACTTAAAAAAAAAGGATTACTGCTGTTTTTCCTTCTGATGAATTTTAATCACAAAGTATAGTATGAATTCCATTGTCTTTCCTCTTCCAGTAAGTCTCAGAGCTGTGCGTATGCCTCGGGCTCCTCATTCGCTATGAAGCATTCCATCTCTATCAGTGTATTTACCAAGTTTCAAACATTTTGTCAGACACATCTCTACATTCTGGATTGGCTTTTCTGTCCCTGGAAATACCTACCTATTGTCTGGTTAAGATAATTCCACTGATCTGAAGCTCAGATCTTTTCTTAGTTACTGAATCTCCTCTTAATCAGCAAAGATATTATTTTACCTTTTTTACTCATACCACTTTTCATTCAGCATTTAATTCCAGACTTATTAAAATCTTTAATTCTCTGTCACACTTAAAACTGTATGATCATAAGAATGGTTGTCATTTAGGTTCCTAACCTGGTGAATTCATTTTTCAGCTCTACCACATGTCATCTTTCACAGAACTGTTTCCTGATTTTCATTAATGGTTTGGTCACTCCCTGTTTATGTCCCAGGGAACCTGCAGGCCCATCAGAATACTTACCAGGCTGAACTGAAATTGCCTGCTTCCCTCTCCATCTGTACCCAGAGCTCTTTGATTAATTTATAACCTCATCTACCATAGTTCTTAGGCAGGTGCTTGGTAAAGACTTTCTGAATGAATGAATAACTTGAGGAAGAATCAGTCTTCCTTCTGAAGAAATCCTGAAACCCCTGAAAATTCCTCAATGAAAATACTTCTTGTAAGGTTTTTTCATCTTTACCCCAAACAGATGACACTCTGTTGCCTTAGAGTTCTGGGCAAGTAACCTCTCCCATAGTCACTTGGTAAATTTCAAACTAACACAGAGGAAGTTTTCTTTTTTCACAATTTAATCATCACCAAATTAGGTTATCTGGTCCATATATGCTTTTTCTACTCCTGAAGTAAGAGTGCCCCACTAGTGAACTATACAAGGTTACCTAGATTCTCTAGGCCTTAGTTTTTTCTGTATTATTTTATGGATACTAGTGTTAAACTCAGTTCATTTATAAAACATTTATTCAGCATTTAGTAGCATTTGTAAAGCATGACCTAAATGCTTTACAAATATTAGTCAAATGAATGATTAAATGATACAATGCACGTAAAACACATTCTTGGCATATAGCAAAGATGTGATGAATGTTGGCTAATGTATTACATCTAGGAAAAGCTGCGAGTAGGGGGAAAATATATAGAGAGAGATATGGAGCACCCTGATGGCTCTAGAAGACATTTTCAAATGGAAATGAATTACTGAAGTCATTCTTTAGAGAAAAGTTTGGGATTCTACACTACAAAGACAGGGTTTTGGTTTTCTTTCTGTGGACCAAAAAGATTTTAAGTCCTAAAGCTCAAACTTGAAGGGAAATCTTGAACTTTAACTTAATTCTGTAAATATTTTCAAATCTTTTATTCTCTTTGAAATATATATATTTTCAGCCTAATCCACTGACTGATGCTAGCTAGATAAGGGGCACTGCTGTACGATGATGATGACATTGTGACAACAGTAGCTAACATTGATTGAATGCTACTTGTACGCCAAGCACTGTGTGAAGGAAGCACTGTGTGTGTACTGAGTGTTTTATTTGGAGTATCTATCTCATTTAATATTCACAAAGCTGACAGGACAGGTACTCTGATCATCCTTCATTTGATCAGTGATTGAGGCTTAGAGATGTTAAGTAACATGTTCAAAGGCCACGTAGCTGAAAATGAGAAAGCCAAGTTTGAATTCTGAAACTCTGATTTTAGAGTTTGTATTCTTCATCAAGTCAATATGGCCTCCCCAATGATGAGACATATTATTTAAATTCTAACTATGCCACATATTTTATCAAAATTGTTGACAAGTCACTATTTTTTAAGCAGCAGAGATGAGATGCTGAATAGTAAATAAGAAGGCTGTAAAAAGACAGGAGTGGAGCAGGATTCAGATCACTGCCCTCCTCTCCTCGATTTGAAGAAAATTTATTAGGAGATTCATGGAGATGGGGGAACACTATTTGAAGAAATAAGCTTTTTTACTTTGAGTTTTCATAGTTTAAAACTAATGGTTTGTTTTAATGAAGCAATTTTTAGTCTTTCTGGATATATGAGTATCTACATTGATCACATTTTCATGGCAATTCAACTCATTCCCCACAGTCCATGATGGTTATAAAACCAGATTTGACTATCTTTATTTTAATGTACAAAAATTATTCATCAAGTGGTAGAAATGGAAAGTTCTTCTGGTCTACTCAATTTGCTGCAGAGAAAAGTGAATATACCACAACTACCCACAACTCACTAGAATCTCTTATATTAGAGTGAATTCTGATATTTTTCTGTATCAGACACCTATCATATGGGGATCAATTTTATAAACCTTCATAACTATGTCCTCTTCTTCTCTGTGACTGTCTACCTCTGTGTTTCATGCTCTTGCAATTTCTTTTTCCTTGGCCCTTCTCTGTCCCACTTCTTGTCTACGTTTTGGCCTGAACCTCTCAGTGTGTATCAAATACACAAGGCCATAATGCGCTTAACAGTATTATCTTGCTTCAACAGATTATTTGCTACTTTATGTCTATAATATCAGGGGAACTATGTGTGTCTCACTGAGATGGAAGACTTACCTTCTACTCGTTTTCTGTGCAGTGGGGGTCGGCCTTTCTTACTCCTTACTGACGAGGTCTTACTAGTACTGCTTCCACTGTTCACAGACATCCTGTCGTCTTCGCCTCCAGTGACTAGCGAGTTTCTGTAGGAGATGAGTGGAAGCCATACATCTTCCCTCCTTTCCATCATTTGCTCCGTAAGGAATTTTTCCAGATATGAATGACTAGAAAGCGCAATGCAAGCAGCAGAGATTTTAATGGAAGCATGTCATGTGTCACTTACTTAATTTCCTCATAACCTGAGGTGCTCTTTCTAAAGATTCTCAAGAATCTTAAAGACACACATTAAACTGTTAACAGTGGTGACCTTTAGAAAGATAGGGATGAGAATTTAAGATTTTTCTTCACATATTCCTGGAATACTTTTAAACAAGCAAATGTATTGCTAAGGGTGTGTGGTCCTTCCTATATTTCTGACTTTATTTTTAAATACTAGTGTTAAAAAATTCATAAGTTTGGTTCAAAGATGTTATTGAATTTTATTCTAAAATGTTTAAACCAGGGAAGGATTTCTAGAATGGTGGAATGAGGAGCTTAGCATACCCTCCTCCCCAGCAGAACAATCTTTTAACTGGTGAAAATTATTAAAGACAATCACTGAAAGTCTTCAGAAATTGTCCTAAGGGCATATATAGCAAATGGAGGAACAATTATTCAAGAAAATCTACTAAACTCTCAATAAGTGAGAATTTGTAGCATATAAACCATAACCTGCCCCTTGTGCCCTTCTCCCACCACAGCTCTGTGTTACGGAAACTGTATAGGGACTCTGCTCTGGGCAGACATGGGTAAGAAGATGGGGGCTCTCTCGCTCTCTCTGTCCCTAGCTACCTTGGAAGAAACAGGCAATTGGTGTGTTGGAGAAGCTCTAGTCTAGGCAGCAGCTGGGAGGAATGAAGCTCCCTTCCCTTCCTTGTGAGGCAGTAAACTCTAACCCAGGCAGAACAGGCTTAGAATACCGGGGCCCTGATTGCCCCATCTCAGAGGCTCCCTTATAGAGCACAGGTTCCACACTTAGAGGGGCAAGCAGAGAAACAGGGGTTACCCCTGGCCCACAGAATAGGGTGTTATTCTGGGAGAAGAGAGATACAGCCCCAGCCCTCAGCTCCTGTTAGTGGCATACAAGTTCTGCCTCAGGGCTGAGGCAGACCACAAGATGAAGATCTGCAGCTGTCTGGGAGTACTGAATTTATCTGGAATCAAGTATAGACAATTCCTTGCTTAAGGGTGTTGTTGAAAACAATGGAGATCTTGATGAAAAGCACCTAAAGAGGGTGTTGGTACTCTCTGATGTGTGCAGAAACAAATGAGCATAGAGCAGCCAGACATTTAACACAGGTTTTAAAAGCAGCCAAGTGCCCTCCTGGGATCACAGTCAATCCTGGAATTTGGGGAAGGCTCTGCACTTATGCTTAAGCTGTAACTACATGGGCAAACAGACAGGGGGTGGGGGGTAGCCCTGAAATCATTCCCTAAGACCCACACACATCTACCAACACAGGGTGGAAGCCTCACTGGCACAAGGGGCTTAAAGCACAACTTATATAATCAAACAGTGTCTGACCAGTAAGCTGCTCTGGCCCAAGAGCAGTTCCTAGGAAGCCAGGCTGAAAAATAAAATAACAATAGACTGCTTTCAGTTCTGCACATAAGGAGCCAATAGTTGTCATCCTAACAAAAGCTGAACAGACTGAAAAATCAACAACTCTTCTTGGATTTGTAAGAGAGGAAAATCACTGCCCTGAAGATCTGCAGGTGAACAGGTGAGGTCACGGTTTAGTGGGGCATGAGCAGAAGCCATCTTTGGAACCATTGCTGGGGCAGGAGAACCTGAGCTGTAATTCATGAATTGCTGGACACTCACTATAGACAAGTCTGAGAGTTAAAAACTTTAGGCGATCCAGTCATGGGGAAAGGGGGTCCCCCACAATACTGTGAGATTTATCTCCAGAAGCTCAACCAGGTTCCCACAGTAAATATCAGAGAAAATTCCATTTGTGTTTCCAGCAGAGGGAAGGGAAAAGAAACATTTTGAAATCTGCCAAAGTATATTGTTCTTGGCAAGGCCTCTCCTTAGGGGAAACTAGTTAGCAAAGCCTAACTTGCTGGGTATTATTAGAACCTAACTGAAATGGGAGAAGGGTAATACCCCACTGCAGCCCACTCTACTGATCCTGTCCCACCTCAGAGTGAAGAAAACAAATGAAGAAACACTTGTGAGGTTCATAGTCCAGAGGCACAAACTTACTGAAAGACTGAGACCTAATCACAGGACTACAGAACACGCCCCCTCCTCCCACGCCTCATCGCCCCAGTACTGAAGGTGCATTGATTCCTTTTACCCAGTACCACCTTTGGAAATCATTGTTGGGGCAGGAAAACCTGAGCTGTAAATTCAAAAGATCAATAAAATTGATATGCCTCTAGCCAGGCTATCTAAGAAAAAAAGAGGGAGGACACAAATTCCTCACATCAGAAGTGAAAAAGGACACATCACTATAGGTGCTATGGACACCAAAAGGAAAATTCAGGAATACTATGAACAACTCTATGTCCACAAATCTGATAATCTAGATGAAACAGACCAATTCTTTGAAACACAGTTTGCCAAAGCTCACAAAAGAAGAAACAGACAATCTGAGTAGGCCTGTATCTGTAAGATGTTGAACCAATAATTAATAACCTTCCAAAGCAGAAAGCACCAGGCTTAAATGGGTTCACTGGTGGATTCTAAGCAAACATTTAAGGAAGAAAATACACCAATTTTCTACAATCTCTTTCAGAATACAGAAGCAGAGGGGAATACTTCATAACTGATTATATGATGCTGACATTACCCTAAATACCAAAACCAGAGAAAGACGTTATAAGAAAACTACAGACTAGTATCTTCATGGACAATATTGAAGAACAAAGTTGAAGGAATGACACTACTCAACTCTAAGACTTACTAAAACTGCAGTATAATCATTTTGTAATATATGCATATTTCAAATCACATTATACACCTTAAATATAGACAATATTATATATATCAACTATATCTCAATCAAGCTGAGGAGAAAAGGGAAAAAAAAGCTACAATAATCAGTACTGTGTGGTAGATCAATGGAACAGAATTGAGAACTCAGAAATTGAACCACATAAATACAACCAGCTGATTATTGACAAAGGAGCAAAGGCAATAAAACGGAAGACAGTATCTTTGACAAATGGTGCCAGAACTGCACATCCACAAGCAAAAAAAAAAGACAGACCTTATACTTTTCACAAGAATTAAGTCAAAATCAATCCACAGACCTAAATGTTAAATGCAGAACTATAATACTCCTAGAAGATAACAAAGGAGAAAATGTAGGTGAACTTGCATAAGGTGGTAATTTTTTAGATACAACACTAAAGGCAAGATCCATGAAGAAATAACTGATACTTTTTAAATGAAAAGCTGGATTTCATTAAAATGAAAAACTTTTGCTTTGCAAAAGACACTCTCTAGAGAATGAGAAAACAACCACAGTCAGAGAGAAAATATTTGCGAAATCCCCATCTGATAAAGGATTGCTGTGTAACATACTCAAATAACTCTTAAAAATTCAGCAATACAACCCAATCAAAAAATGGGTGAAGAAACTGAACAGGTACATCACCAAAGAAAACATACAGATGGCAAATAAGCACATGAGAAGACTGTCCACATCATATGTCATCAGGGCAATGAAAATTAAAAAGAGATGTCACTAGGCACTTACTAGAATGGCTCAAATCCAGAACAGTAATACTAGATGCTAGTGAGGAAATGCTGATTCATTGCTGGTGGGAATGCAAAATGGTACAGTAACTCTGGAAGACAGTGTGGACATTTCTTACAAAACTAAACATACTCTTACCATGCACTTCATCAACTGCACTCCTTGGTATGTACCCAAAGTTACCGAAAACTCAGTCCTCACAAAAACCTGCACAGGGATGTTAACAGCATCCATGCACAAGGATGTTAGAATGTTATGAGTAGCAGCTTTATTCATAACTAACAAAACCTGAAAGCAATGAAGATGTCCTTCAGTAGGTGAATGGATAAACTGTGGTCCATCCAGACAATGGACTATTATTCAATGCTAAACAGAAATGAGCTATTAAGCTATGAAAACACATGGCAGAACTTTATTTATTTTTCTTAACTATTTTGGTATCATTAATATACACTTACATGAACAACACTGTGATTACTAGACTGCCCCCTTATCAAGTCCCCACCACGTACCCCAATACAGACACTGTCCATCAGCATAGTAAGATGCTATAGCATCACTACTTGTCTTCTCTGTGCTATACTGCCTTCCCCATGCCCCACCCCCTACATTATGTTTGCTAATCATAATGCCCCTTTTTCCCCTTATTCCTCCCTTCTCCCCCACCCTCCCCAGTCCTTTTCCCTTTGGTAACTGTTAGTCCACTCTTGGGTTCTGTGAGTCTGCTACTGTTTTGTTCCTTCAGTTTTTGCTTTGTTCTTATGCTCCACAGATGGGTGAAATCATTTGATACTTGTCTTTCTCCGCCTGGCTTATTTCACTGAGCATAGTACCCCCTAGCTCCATCCATGAGACATGGCAGAACTTTAAATAAACATTACAGTGGAAGAAGCTGATCTGAAAAGGCTACATACTCTGTAATTCCAACTAAATGACATTTTGGAAATGGCAAATCTATGGAAATGATCAGTGGTTTCCAGGGATTGGGAGGAGGGGAGGAAGAATGAGCAGGCAGAATACAAAGGATATTTAGGGATATAAAAATACTTTGTATGGTATCAAAATAATGGATACATGTCATTATATTTTTTTAAACCCACAGAATGTACAATACCAAGAGTGAACTGTAACATAAACTATGTATGACTTTTGGGTGATTATCATGTTCCAAGGTAGGTTCATCAGTTCCAGAAGGTGTACCACTGTGAGAGGGAATGTTGATGATGGGGGAGGCTATTCATATAGGGGCAGGGGGCTAATGGGAATTCTCTGTACCTTCTCCTCAATTTTGCTGTGAACCTAAAACTACTATTAAAAAATAAAGGTAAAATACATTAATTAAATCAAATCACATACTTCCTTCTTAGTGTGGAAGACTGTGTACACCTAAGAGCTGCCCTTCTCAGGAGCAATTAGAGAGGGAAATTCCAAGCTGCTAGTCCCCTGGCTGACTATGGAGCAAAGTAAGCACCCTGAGCTGTGACAGGAGCCTTCAAGCCACACACACATCCAACAGTCAAAGGTAAAACTCTAACTGGCTAGGGAGGTTTAAGCACAACCTTTGATTGATAAAAAGCTTATGCTGACATAGGGGTAAACCCTAGGTGCCGAAGCCAAACGGTAAAAAAAAAAAAGATCCGAGTAGGGACAGCAGAGACTGCACACTGCAAGAGGAAGAGACTTCACACAGTTTGTTTATCCAAGTCTCTAAACAAATGGTCAAGCAAACAACATGTATCTCCAGGGAGGCAGAGAATTAATATGAAGAGAGAGTAAATATTTCACAATGTATCATATATGCAATATGTTATCTAAAATGTTCAGTTTTTGGCAAAAATGTATGAGAAATGTAAAGAAATAGGGCAATGTGACCTAAATATAGCAATAGAAACTTGGCACACAAAGATTACAAAGCAATTATTTAACTATGTTCAAAGAACTAAAGACAACTATGTCTAAAGAATTAAAAGTATGACATCACTCTCTCATTAAATAGAGATTATGAATAAAAAGAAATGAAAAAGAACCAAATGGAAATTCTGCAGTTGAAAAGTACAATGATGAAAATTAAAAATTCACTATAGGCACTCAACAGATTTGTGCTGGAACAAGAATAAATCAGTAATCTTGAAGATATATCAGTAGAGTGTATGCAATCTGAAGAGAAGAAAAAAGAACAAGATAAATGAACAGAGCCTGAGAAAGTGGGATATCATTAAGTGCACTGACATGTATAATGGGAGTATCCAGGGAAGAAAGGAGCAGAAACAAAATTTGAAGAAATATGGCTAATTACTTCTAAATTTTTTGAGAAACATTATATATCCTCAGAACTTAATAAAATCTAAGCACCAAATGCAAAGATGCATCCACACAGATGCATCAAAGTCAAAATGTTGAAAGCCAGAGATAAAAAAAATATCTTGCAAATAGTTAGAGAATAGTAACTCATTATACACAAAGGACTCCAATAAGCTTAAAAGCCAAGTTCTCTTCAACAGCAGCTAGAAGGCAGTGGGACAACTTAGTCAATGTACTTAAAATAAATAACTGCAAACAAGAATCCTACCTCTAGCAAAGCTGTATTTCAAAGCTAAAGATGAAATAAAGGCACTCCTAGATGAACAAAAGTTGAGAGAATTTGTTGCTGGCTGACCTGCCTTACACAAGTTGCTAAAAGAAGTTCTTCAGGCTGAAAGCAGATGATACCACAGAGTAATCTAAATTATATGAATATACAAAGAGAGTGGTAAGGTAATTACTAGGTATTTATAAAAGATAATATAATTGCATATTTACTTGTCCTTTATTCTTTACACTAATTTAAGAAGCAATTACATAAAATTATACATATTACTATATTGTTGGGCTATAACAGAGCTGTAATATATTTGAAAATAAGCACAAAAGAAGTGAGTGGGAACAAAGATGTATTAGAGTGAGGAAATGATGCCAGATGGTATTTCTACTTTTTCCAGTAAAGAGAACCAGAAATGGTAAATAAGAAGGTTAAAATATAATAAACTCTGTAAGTATATACTTGGTTTTCTTTCTTCTCTTAGCTTATTTAAAAGACACACATTATACCAAGTAGTAAGTTTAACAACATATACTTGTTTGTAACATATTGAGATGAAGTATGTATAACAATAATGGCACAAAAAAGGGTGGGAGCAAATGGAACTATAAAGCATTGAAATTTTTGTATTTCCTCCTAATAAATCTAAAGTAAATTTTTATAAGATGAACATTGTAATGCCTAGAAAAACCACTAAGAAAATAACTAAAAAGGTACAATTAAATCTTTTTGAAAGAAAATGTTGTACTAGGAAATATCCACTTAATATAAAAGAAGGCAATAACAGGAAAAAACAAATACAGAGACATAGAAAATAAAAAACATAATGGCAGAGATCTAATAATATGCTTCTTAAAAGAAACACACTGAGATTCAAAGACACTAAGGCCAAAAGCGAAAGGATGGAAAAAAGGTTGTGAAAGTAAAAGAGCTGGAGGGGTTACTTCAGTAACAGACAAAACAGACTTTAAGACAAAAATTACTAGAGAGAGAGGATTTCACAATGATAAGAATCAATCCGTCAGGAAGATACAACAATTATAAACATTTATCTACCTAACAACAATGCCCCAAAATACATGAAATCAAAAACCGACAGAATTGAAAGCAGAAATAAAATGCAATAGTAATAGTTAGAGACTGCAATATCACATTTTTGATAATGGACAGAACTAAAGATCAACAAGGCAACAGAAGTCTTGAACAACAGTATCAACAAAACTATACGCCAGCTGGACCTAACAGACATCTGCAGAACAAAACTCCACTCACCAACAGCAGAAGAATATACGTTCTCCTTAAATAAACATGGAACATTCTCCAGAATAGACCATATGTTGTTCCATTAAGCAAGCCTCAATAAATTCAAAGGGATTAAACCCCTAAAAAGCATGTTGTCTAACCACAACAGAAGGAAATTAGAAATCAATAATGGAAGAAAAATTTGGAAATTCACAAATACGTGGAAATTAAAGAAAACACTCCTAAATAAACAATGGATTAAAGAAGAAATCACAAGGGAAATGAAATACTTTGAGATGAAAGAAAACAAAAATGCAAGATCCCAAAACTTATGAGATACAGCTAACATAATGCTTGGGGAAATGTATGCCGAAATGCCTGTAATAAAACTTTTCAAACCATCCCACTGAACATGGGTCATTCTCTATCATATTATCCTATTTCAGTGCCTGAAACTCTTGTTCATATGTTTATACTGTCTCCCTGCTTTAGAACATAAGATATATTATAATATGTACATTATATATATATATCTTATTATAAGATGTATATGTATATTATACACATCTTATTATATATGTATATGTACATTGTATACATTACTAAAATGAAGTCAACACCTTTCCTTAGAACAATCATTCACATTCACATAAGCTTTAACTGTCTCTCCAAATTTCTGTTCATTTAGCATATTATTTTAATTGACTCACCGAACAATTTATAAATTTTGAGATCCATTACAGAATCACTCTCTTAAAGTTTTCTAGTCTGTTCTAAATGAAACAGTCCATCAAAATTTTTTTGAAAATTGAATACATTTCTTTAAACTGTTAGCAACTATAAAAAAAGGAAATCAATTGTCTGAACACATCAAATCAAACTAAACTAAAACATAATTAATATAAAAGGAAAGAATGGGTTACACAATGGCCTTGCCAATGCTCATACATCTCTGAATTTCAGAATAAAAAATCAATTCCACTTTAATTTAATCTTGCAAATTCTAGGGGACTGAAACTGGAAAGAACAACTATAAAGCTTGAAAGAAAATTATAGCTCCTTAAAACAAACTATCAGAGCCTAAGCTATTAATGATAGTTGTATCTAGATGATTAAGTTTTTCTCAAAAAATAAATATTGATACCATGATTAAAGGCCATTTTTCCTGCAATGTGCAACTTACACAGTCTTCTTGTCCTGTCGAAGAAGTTTAGAAGAAAATTCACTTAGTACTTCCAGGAAAGCCAGATTAGGAGGTGGATATTCCTGTCCTTTCTGATTTTGGTATTTAAAGGCAAATTCTATACCATCCCTGAAGTAAAAGAAAACATTATCTTATTTTTCCAGATAACTAGTATAGCTCTCTCATGTGCTAGAATTTCAACTGGAAGGCAGTGAAATCATCATCAAAGGTAGTAAAATCTGATAAATCCAAATGGTAAAATAATGTTAATTTGTATGACAGTAATTATTTGCATAATAGTATTTAATTTTATTACTTAAAATAGAAAACATAAATTGTGAAAAATAATTTAAAAAATAGCTAAACAGCCACAAAACTAAATTCCCATGTGAATTTTTTAGGGTTAACAGAATACCCTGGAAAGATAATTAGATTGTCAAAAAATCCGGTTTCTTAAGAGTTGCTCATGGTACAAGCAGTTTTGAGTTTTTGCTAAGGTACTTATGAGTTTTCGGTCATTCAATTTTCAGTTATGAATTGAGGTTGGCCAAATCAGTACTGCACAGTGTTTTAAAACACATCTGCCACAATACTTTTTCACTCATAGACAGATAAGAATACTGTTAAACTTTACTTTCTATACTATATAAGGTGAAAGAATGAGATTTTTTTTCAAATTAAAAATGCCTTCTTAGTTGAAAATCACTAGACAATCTAAAGTTCTTGTAACTTGAAAATTTTGTATGTCACTTTAAAAATGGGTCAAATAATGGCTGTTTGTTAAATTCCAGTAAGCCAGATCCCTGCAGAACAGAAAGTGTTTATTCAGCTCACTCACTTGTGAAGAGTAGCAACTGCTTCTCGTGTCTTGATCTGGTCGAGTCCAAATGTAAGGGCAAAGCGACGTGCCAACTCTTTAATGCCACTGACGTGGGCAGATGTCCTATCTAGGTTGGGACCTTGCTCTTGAACAAGTTCATTAAACAACTGGTAGAAAGAAAAAGAGGAAAAAACCTATAGCTAATTTTATTGTTAGAATAGGGAATATGATTTTAAAATATTTAAAAGGCACATGGTAAATATGTATTTCCCTCGTTCCACTTAACTGGAGCCATACTATTCCCCTTCTCCAAGTCATCTATCATTACTAGCTCATTTTCATGCTAGTTGTGTGATGAAACACCAACAGGAATTCATTTCTTTTTAACAAAAAACGAATGCACTTTAGGCTGGGAAAAGTAATTATGTTTGGAGAAATATACTATGTGTTTGTAACATCTATGTATTCTTTTTGTTGTTTTCACAGGAATGGCAATATATGAAATACAGGGTTTAGAACTTTGTTTTTTAACTTACTGAACATTATGTAAAAAAGAACATATGGATATATGGGGTGATTTTCCCACTCCATAACAAAATATACAAAAAAGTTAAGCTGCTGGAGGGGTTTCATAAATTACACATATATTATATAGTGTCAAAATAATAAAAACAAAACCCTGTAGTAATAAAGGATATAAAAAAGCAATAGTCACTCTACCACCAAAGTTGGAAACTTAAAGGTTTCTAGACACATTTGCTCTCTCTTATTACGAGACATGAAGAGTGCAGGCTTTCATCTAAAGCCACTTCCTCCTCATGTACTAAACTTCACTCTTTTACCAAACTGTCAGTTTTGTTCCTGTGCTTACTGCTTTCTCCTACATCATTAACTATTCCTTCTCTACTAGATTTATACATCTTAAAAAAAAAAACCCAAACCTAACTTCTTAAAACCATCTCCTCTGCTAGCTTCCAACCCATTATTCTGATTCTCTTTATGGCAAAGATCCTGAAAAGAACTGGTTACATTTGTTTTTTGTTTTTCAATATGATCCCAATTATTTAAAAGTATTTTTCTTTTTTTTCCCATAGAACTGGTGATCTTTTTTAAATTTTAATTTTGGTATCTTTAATATACAATCACATGAGCAAGATTGTGGTTACTAGATTTCCCCATTATCAAGTCCCCACCCCATACCCCGTTGCAGTCACTGTCCATCAGCATAGTAAGATGCTATAGAGTCACTACTTGTCTTCTCCATGTTATACTGCCTTCCCCGTGCCCCCTCCTGTCCTGTTCTGTGTGCTAATCGTAATGCCCCTTATTCCCCTTATCCCTCCCTTCCCACCTGCCAACCCCAGTCCCTTTTCCTTTGGCAACTGTTAGTCCATTCTTGGGTTCTGTGAATCTGCTGCTGTTTTGTTCCCATCAGTTTTTTCTTTGTTCTTCTACTCCACAGATGAGTGAAATCATTTGATACTTGTCTTTCTCTGCCTGGCTTATTTCAAGGAGCATTATACCCTCTAGCTCCATCCACGTTATTGCAAATGGTAGCATTTCTTTTCTTCTTATGGCTGAATAACATTCCATTGTGTATACATACCACATCTTCTTTTTTTAAGGTATTATTGATACACACTTTTATGAAAGTTTCACATGAGAAAACAATGTGGTTACTACATTTACCCACATTATCAAGTCCCCACTCATACCCCAATTCAGTCACTGTCCATCAGTGTAGTAAGATGACACAGATTCACTGTTTGCCTTCTCTGTGCTACACTGTTTTCCCCGTGATTAACTACACCATGTGTACTAAGCGCATAACACCCCACAATCCCCTTCTCCCCCCTCCCCACCGACCCTCCCACACCCTCCCCTTTGGTAGCCACTAGTTCCTTCTTGGAGTCTCTGAGCCTGCTACTATTTTGTTCCTTCAGTTTTGCTTCATTGTTATACTCCACAAGTGAGGGAAATCATTTGGCACTTGTCTTTCTCCGCCTGGCTTATTTCACTGAGCATAATATCCTCCAGCTCCATCTATGTTGTTGCAAATGGCAGAATTTGTTTCCTTCTTATGGCTGAATAGTATTCCATTGTGTATATGTACCACATCTTCTTTATCTATTCATCTACTGATAGACACTTAGGTTGCTTCCGTATCTTGGCTATTGTAAATAGTGCTGCGATAAATAGGGGCGCATATGTCTTTTTGAATCTGAGAAGTTGTATTCTTTGGGAAAATTCCAAGGAGTGGGATTCCTGGGTTAAATGGCATTTCTATTTTTAATTTTTAAAAGAACCTCCATATTGCTTTCCACAATGGTTGAACTAGCTTACATTCCCACCAGCAGTGTAGGAGGGTTCCCCTTTCTCCGCAACCTCACCAGCATTTTTTGTTCTTAGTCTTTTGGATGGTGGCCATTTTTACTTGTGTGAGGTGATATCTCACTGTGGTTTTAATTTGCATTTCCCTGATGATTACTGATGTGGAGCATCTTTTCATGTGTCTGTTGGCCATCTTAATTTCTTCTTAGGAGAACTCTCTCTTCATATCCTCTGCCCATTTTTTAATTGGGTTATTTGCTTTTTGGGTGTAGAGGCAAGTTAAGTTCTTTATATATTTTGGATGGTATGCCCTTGTCAGATATGTCATTTACAAATATATTCTCCCATACAGTAGGATGCCTTTTTGTTCTGTTGATGGTATCCTTTGCCGTACAGAAACTTTTTAGTTTGATGTAGTCCTATGAGTTCATTTTTGCTTTTGTTTCCCTTGCTTGAGGAGACGTGTTCAGGAAGAAGTTGCTCATGCTTATATTCAGGAGATTTTTGCCTATGTTGTCTTCTAAGAGTTTTATGGGTTCATGACTTACATTCAAGTCCTTAATCCATTTCAAGTTTACTTCTGTGTATGGGGTTAAACAATAATCCAGTTTCATTCTCTTGCATGTAGCTGTCCAGTTTTGCCAACACCAGCTGTTGAAGAGGCTGTCATTTCCCCATTGTATGTCCATGGCTCCTTTATCATATATTAATTGACCATATATGGTTGGGTTTATATCAGGGCTCTCTATAGTCTGTTCCATTGGTCTTTGGGTCTGTTCTTGTACCAGTACCAAATTGTCTTGAGTACTGCAGCTTTGTAGTAAAGCTTGAAGTTGGGGAGCATAATCCCCCCAGCTTTATTTTTGCTTTTCAGGATTGCTTTGGCTATTCAGGGTCTTTTGTAGTTCCATATTAATTTTAGAATGATTTTCTCTAGTGTGTTGAAAAATGCTGTTGGTATTTTGATAGGAATTGCACTGAATCTGTAGATTGCTTTAGGCAGGATGGCCATTTTGACAATATTAATTCATCCCTAATCATGAGCACTAGATCCATTATTGGTATCTAATTTCTCTCATGAGTGTCTTGTAGTTTTCAGAGTATAGGTCTTTCACTTCCTTGGTTAGGTTTACTTCTAGGTATTTTATTGTTTTTGATGCAACATTGAATGGAATTGTTTTCCTGATTTCTTTCTCTGCTAGGTCATTGTTAGTGCATAGGAATGCCATAGATTTCTGCGCATTAATGTTGTATCCCGCAACTTTGCTGAATTCAGGTATTAGATCTAATAGTTTTAGAGTAGATTCTTTAGGCTTTTTTATGTACAGTATCATGTCATCTGCAAACAGGGACAGTTTAACTTCTTCCCTGCCAATCTGGATTCCTCTTATTTCTGTGTGTTGTCTGCTGTGCCTAGGACCTCCAGTACTATGTCGAATAGAAGTGGGGAGAGTGGGCATCCTTATCTTGTTCCCGATCTTAAAGGAAAATCTTTCAGCTTCTCACTGTTAAGTATAATGTTGGCTGTTGAGTTTGTCATATATAGCCTTTCTTATGTTGAGGTACTTGCCCGCTATACCCATTTTGTTGAGAGTTTTTATCATGAATGGATGTTGAATTTTGTCAAATGCTTTTTCAGCATCTATGGAGATGATCATGTGGTTTTGGTCCTTCTGTCTGCTGATGAGGTGGATGATGTTGATGGATTTTCGAATGTTGAACCATCCTTGCATGCCTGGAATAAATCCTACTTGATCATAATGGATGATCCTTTTGATGTATTTTTGAATTCGGTTTGCTAATATTTTGTTCAGTATTTTTGCGTCTATGTTCATGAGGGATATTGGTCTGTAGTTTTCTTTTTTTGTGGTGTCTTTGCCTGGTTTTGGAATTAGAGTGATGCTGGCCTCATAGAATGAGTTTGGAAGTATTCCATCTTTTTCTACTCCTTGGAAAACTTTAAGGAGGATGGGTATTAGGTCTTCACTAAGTGTCTGATAAAATTCAGTGGTGAATCCATCTTGTCCAGGCGTTTTGTTCTTAGGTAGGTTTGTGATTACCAGTTCAATTTCGTTGCGGGTAATTGGTCTGTTGAGATTTTCTGTTTCTTTCTGCGTCAGCCTTGGAATGTTGTATTTTTCTAGAAAGTTGTCCATTTCTTCTAGGTTATCCAGTTTGTTACCATATAACTTTCCATAGTATTCTCTAATAGTTCTTTGTATTTCTGTGCTGTCCGTGGTGATTTTTCCTGTCTCTTTTCTGATTCTGTTTATGTGAGTCGACTCTCTTTTTTTCTTGATAAGTCTGGCTAGGGGTTTGTCTCTTTTGTTTATTTTCTCGAAGAATCAGCTCTTGCTTTCGTTGATCCTTTCTATTGTTTCATTCTTCTCGATTTTATTTATTTCTGCTTTAATCTTTATTAGGTCCCTCCTTCTACTGACTTTGGGTCTCATTTGTTCTTCTTTTCTAGTTTCGCTAATTATGAATTTAGACTGCTCATATAGGATTGTTCTTCTTTCCTGAGGTCGGCCTGTATTGCAATATACTTTCCTCTTAGCACGGCGTTCGCTGCATCCCACAGATTTTGCGGTGTTGAATTCTTGTTGTCATTTGTCTCCATATATTGCTTGATCTCTGTTTTTATTTGGTCATTGATCCACTGATTACTTAGGAGCATGTTACTAAGCCTCCATGTGTTTGTGGGATTTTTCATTTTCTTTGTGTAATTCATTTCTAGTGTCATTCCTTTGTGGTCTTAGAAACTGGTTGGTACAATTTCAATCTTTTTGAATTTACCAAGGCTCTTTTTGTGGTGTATTATATGATCTGTTCTTGAAAATGTTCCATGTGCCCTTGAGAAGAATGTGTATTCTGCTGCTTTTGGGTGTAGAGTTCTGTAGATGTCTGTTGGGTCCATCTGTTCTAATATGTTGTTCAGTGCCTCTGTCTCCTTACTTATTTTCTGTCTGGTTGATCTGTTCTTCACAGCGAGTGGTGTGTTGAAGTCTCCTACAATGATTGCATTCTATTTCTCCCTTTAATTCTGTTAGTATTTGTTTCATATATGTAGGAGCTCCTGTGTTGGGTGCACAGATATTTATAATGGTTATATCTTCTTGTTGGATTGACCCTTTTATCATTATATAATGTCCTTCTTTGTCTCTTGTGACTTTCTTTGTTTTGAAGTCTGTTTTGTCTGATATAAGTACTGCAACTCCTGCTTTTTTCTCCCTATTAGTTGCATGAAATGCCTTTCTCCATCCCTTCACTTTTAGTCTGTGTATGTCTTAGGGTTTAAAGTGAGTCTGTCGTAGGCAGCATATAGATAGGTCTTGTTTTTTTTTTAATCTATTCAGTGATTCTATGTCCTTTGATTGGTGCATTCAGTCCATTTACATTTAGGGTGATTATGGATAGGTATGTACTTATTGGCATTGCAGGCTTCAGATTCATGGTTACCAAAGGTTCAAGGTTAACTTCCTTACTATCTAAGAGTCTAACTTAACTCACTTAATATGCTATTACAAACACAATCTAAAGGTTCTTTTTTTGTTTTGTTTTGTTTCCCTCCTACTTTTTTTTCCTCCTCTATTCTTTATATATTAGGTATCATATTCTGTACTCTTTGTCTATCCCTTGATTGACTTTGGGGATAGTTAATTTAATTTTGCATTTTCTTAGTAATTAGCTATTTTACTTTCTTTACTGTGGTTTTATTACCGCTGGTTACAGCTATTAAACCATAGGATTACCTCCATCTATAGCAATCCCTCCAAAATACACTGTAGAGATGGTTTGTGGGAGGTAAATTCTCTCAGCTTTTGCTTATCTGGGAATTGTTTAATACCTCCTTCAAATTTAAATGATAACATTGCTGGGTAGAGTATTCTTGGTTCAAGGCCCTTCTGCTTCACTGCATTAAATACATCATGCCACTTCCTTCTGGCCTGTAAGGTTTCTGCTGAGAAGTCTGATGATAGCCTGATGGGCTTTCCTTTGTATGTGATCTTATTTCTTTCTTCGGCTGCTTTTAACAAGTCTGTCGTTATCCTTGATCTTTGCCATTTTAATTACTATACATCTTGATGTTGTCTTCCTTGGGTCCCTTGTGTTGGGAGATCAGTGCATCTCCATGGCCTGAGAGACTATCTCCTTCCCCAGATTGGGGAAGTTTTCAGCAATCATCTCCTCAAAGTCACTTTCTATCCCTTTTTCTCTGTCTTCTTCTTCTGGTACCCCTATAATGCGAATATTGTTTGCTTGGATTGGTCACACAGTTCTCTCAATATTCTTTCATTCTTAGAGATCGTTTTTTCTCTCTGTGCCTCAGTTTCTTTGTATTCCTCTTCTCTCGTTTCTATTTCGTTTATCATCTCCTCCACTGTATCCAATCTGCTTCTAATACCGTCCACTGTGTTCATCAATGATTGGATCTCCGACCGTAATTCATTCTTGAGTTCTTGAATATCTTTCCGTACCTCCATAAGCATGTACATGATTTTTATTTTCAACTCCCTTTCAGGGAGAGTCATGAGGTCAATATCATTTAAATCTTTCTCAGGAATTGTATTAATAATTTTACTCTGGGCCAGGTTCCTTTGCTGTTTCATATTGGTGTATGGCGTCCTCCAGTGCCCAGAAGCTCTACTCTCTGGAGCTGCTCAGCCCCTGAAGCAATGTCAGGGATTGCAGGGGAGTGGTACGGTTGCCTCGCGGGAGGAAGGAGCTGTTTCCTGCTACCCGGCTGCTATGCCTGTCTCCACTGCCTGAACCACAGGGCCAAGCACACAGGTATAAGCCTCTGTGCTTTGCATTTTTAGTTGCTGCAGACAGATCTTCCCTCTGGCTGGCCTAATGCCAGGGTAGCATTTCCCGTTTGCAAGCCTGGTGGGGCTGGCCAGGAGAAAGGCGCAGTAGTCTGCCTGTCACAGAAGGGTTCTTGGAGCTGTGTAGGAAGCCTGGGAGCTGGAGCACCTGAGATCGTGAAAGCTCCCAATCTGCTGGGCAGAGTGCACCTGGACAGTTTTGTCTACCTGTCCTTTCTCCTGAGCAGTAAGCTATGTGCAATCCTTGCCCATTTAGCAGCCCTCTTGCTAAGGGCTTTTTTGTTAGGCAGTCTCTCAGACTGCCCACCTTTCTTTTGTCCCAGAGCAGCTGGATATGGATCCCTGCTTTCCACAAGCAGCTCATGCCACATATTCTTTATCCATTCATCTACTGATGGACACTTAGGTTGCTTCCATGTCTTGGCTATTTTAAGTAGTGCTGCGATAAACATAGGGGTGCATATGTCTTTTTGAAACTGGGCTCTTGCATTCTTAGGGGAAATTCCTAGGAGTGAAATTCCTGGGTCAAAAGGTATTTATATTTTTAGTTTTTTGAGGCACTTCCATACTGCTTTCCACCATGGTTGAACTAATTTACATTCCCACCAGCAGTGTAGGAGGGTTCCCCTTTCTCCACATCCTCACCAACATTGGTTGTTGCTTGTCTTTTGGATGTTGGCCATCCTCACTGGTGTGAGGTGATATCTCAATTGTGGTTTTAATTTGCATTTCTCTGATGATTAGCGATGTGGAGCATCTTTTCATGTGCCTGTTGGCCATCTGAATTTCATCTTTGGAAAAGTGTTCACATCCTCTGCCCATTTTTTAAATTGGATTATATACTTTTTGTTTGTTGTGGCACTTGAGCTCTTTATATATTTTGGATGTCAACCCCTTATTGGGTATGTCATTTATGAATATATTCTCCCATACTGTAGGATGCCTTTTTGTTCTACTGATGGTGTCCTTTGCTGTACAGAAGCTTTTTAGTTTGGTATAGTTCCACTTGTTCATTTTTGCTTTTGTTTCCCTTACCCAGGGAGATAAGTTCATGAAAAAGTTGCTCATGTTTATATTCAAGAGAGTTTTTCCTATCGTTTCTCCTAAGAGTTTATTTATTTATTTTTATTTTGCTATTAATTTACAATTACATGTACATTATGGTTACTAGACTCCCCCTATTATCAAATCCCCACCACATACCCATTACAGTCACTGTCCATCACTGTAGTAAGATGCTATAGAATCACTACGTGTCCTTTCTGTGTTATACTGCCTTCTCTGTGTGTCCCCCACCACCTACACTATACATGCTAATCATAATGCCCCCTTTTCCCCCTTATCCCTCCCTTCCCACCCATCCTCCCCAGTCCCTTTCCTTTGGTAACTGTTAGTCCATTCTTGGCTTCTGTGAGTCTGCTGCTGTTTTGTTCCTTTGGTTTTTTCTTTGTTCTTATATTCCACAGATGAGTGAAATTATTTGATACTTGTCTTTCTCTGCCTGGATTATAATACCCTCTAGCTCCAGCCAGGTTATTGTAAATGGTAGGATTTGTTTTCTTCTTATGGCAGAAAAATATTCCATTGTGCATATGCACCACATCTTCTTTATCCATTCATCTACTGGTGGGCACTTAGGTTGTTTCCATTTCTTGGCTATTGTAAATACTGCTGTGATAAACATAGGGGTGCATATGTCTTTTTGAAACTGGGCTCCTGCATTCTTAGGGTAAATTCCCAGGAGTGGAATTCCTTGGTCAAATGGTATTTCTATTTTGAGTTTTTTGAGGAACTTCCATACAGCTTTCCACAATGGTTGAACTACTTTACATTCCCACCAGCAGTGTAGGAGGGTTCCTCTTTCTCCACATCCTCACCAACATTTGTTGTTGGTCTTTTGGATGTTGGCCATCCTAACTGGTGTGAGGGGATATCTCATTGTGCTTTTAATTTGCACTTCTCTGATGAATAGTGATGTGTAGCATGTATTCATGTGTCCGTTGGCCATCTGAATTTCTTCTTTGGAGAAGTGTCTGTTCAGCTCCTCTATCCATTTTTTAATTGGATTATTTGCTTTTTCTTTGTTGAGGTGCGTGAGCTCTTTATATAATTTGGATGTCAACAGCTTATTGGATATGTCATTTATGAATATATTCTCCCATACTGTAGGATGTACTTTTGTTCTACTGATGGTGTCCTTTGCTGTACAGAAGTTTTTTAGTTTGATATAGTCCCACTTGTTCATTTTTGCTTTTGTTTCCCTTGCCCGGGGAGATATGTTCATGAAGAAGTCGCTCATGTTTATATCCAAGAGATTTTTGCCTATGTTTTTTTCTAAGAGTTTTATGGTTTCCTGACTTACATTCAGGTCTTTGATCCATTTTGAGGTTACTTTTGTGCATGGGGTTAGATAATAATCCAGTTTCATTCTCTTAGATGTAGCTGTCCAGTTTTGCCAACACCAGCTGTTGAAGAGGCTATCGTTTCCCCACTGTACATCCATGGTTCCTTTATTGTATATTATTGACCATATATGCTTTGGTTTTTATCTGGGCTCTCCAGTCTGTTCCACTGGTCTCTTCTAAGAGTTTTATGGTTTCATGACTTACATTCAGGTCTTTGATCCAGTTCGAGTTTACTTTTGTGTATGGAGTTAGTAATCCAGTTTCATTCTTTTACATGTAGCTGTCCAGTTTTGCCAACACCAGCTGTTGAAGAGGCTTTCATTTCCCCATTGTATATCCACAGTTCCTTCATGGTGTATTAATTGACTATATATGGTTTGGTTAATATCTCAACTCTATTCTGTTCCACTGGTTTATGGGTCTGTTCTTGTGCCAGTACCAAATTGTCTTGATTATTGTGGCTTGAACCCTGCTTTATTCTTCCTTCTCAGGATTGCTTTGGCTATTCGAGGACTTTTGTGGTGCCATATTAATTTTAGAACTATTTGTTCCATTAACTGTTTACATTTGTTTTCACTTCCTCACCTCCCAATCTCTCAATTCAATCTAATCACACCATTCCATTGAAAGAGCTCTTGTGTTCTGCTAATTATATTGCCCCCCTTTTAGTTTTCTTCAGCATTTGGTCTGATCTACTACCATGCCATGACTGGGAACAACAGCTCTTCCAGAGATTTTTAAATTTATTCACAGGTAATTGTTTATAGATTCTTAAATTTCAAAAATGTTTCACCGACAGTTGTATACAATAGCCTTAAAATTTACATTTAAAATGATTGCAAACAATATTTTTCATTGTACTAAATTCAAGGGAATATCAAAGTATAAGTTCTCTTTTCTTTCCCACTAAATAATCATTCTTTTCTCTAAAGGTAGTCAATGTTAAAGTTTGAAAGCTTTTTAGATCAGTTTAGACATATTAATATATCACAAATACAAATTTTTCATTTTTACATAAGTAGTGCTATACTTTGTCCTGAAACTTGTTATTTTTCATTTAATTGCTTAAAAACCTTGTAGCTGCCTCAGAGTATCACAGTTTATTTAACCATTCTTCTGTTGATGGACATTCAGACTATTTCCAATTTTTCAGTATTACAGAGACTGTTGCAATGAAATATGTTTCATATATATCTTTGTGCATATCTGCATATCTCTAAGTAGATTGTAGCAAAAATACTGGTTTGAAGGGAATATGTATTTTATATTATGAAATATATTGCAAAATTATAAGAAGGCAAGAACAATAGCAATTTCTTTCATAAGGAGACCTTTTTCTTCACATCTTTATCAATCATTATTACCAATCATCTTAATTCATGCTAATGTGTTCAGCAGTGATAAACACTTCCTCACTCCAATTTGTATTTCATTATTAATGAAGTTATGCCTGTTTTCTATGCTTATTGGTTTTTCATATTTCCTCTTCTGAAAAATGGCTTTTCATGTTCCTTGCTCACTTTTCTAAGGGACTTAGATATCTCAGTAATTTGTAGGATTTGTTATACATTAGTGAAAATATTTTCCCTCAATCTGTCATCTGCTGTTTAACTTTGTTTAGAGTGCTGGCTGATGTGTAAGCTTACTTAAGTTTAATAATCATCAGGTTTTCATTTTGTGGCTTCTTTCCTCAGTAAGAATTTCCCTACTCCAGGATATAAAAATATCCTTTTATTTTCTTATAAACTTTTAATATTTAATGTTTACATATACTCTAACCAGAATTATTCTGGGTGATGTTAGGTAGGGCTATAAATGACTACTTGTCCAGCTACATAGTCAATTGACCATTTACTGAATAGGCCCAATTCTTTTTCCACTGATTTGAAATGAGACCTTTATTGTAGACTAACTATAATACACATATCTCCAGACACCTTCACATCAAAATCTCTATATTAATTTACTAGGAATCTTATTTATACAATAGATGTTACATATTTTCTTATTTGACTACTACTGTTGCCCCTTCATCATTAAATATTTTTAAAATATGTTTTCTTTTTAAATGATTACTTTTAAAATGTCCAATATGGCATTTCGTCTGGTCCAAGTTAGGATTTCATCTGTTTGAAATGCGAACTACAGGATTACCTTCCGAAAGAAAAGATACGTAACACACAAATTTGTACCACAATGTACCCACAGTAACTACTGACACAATGACCTAGTTTAATGAAGTAAGATACCTAACAGCACATACTAAGCACAGGGGAGTGCTCAATATTAATTCTACTCTCTGTTTCTTTCCTTTCAAATTTCTTACCTGTTGTAAACTGAGAATGAGGGTCTTGGCACACTGAATTTTATCAATCTGCCTGGTTTTACTAAGTGTTTCCTTAATAATATCACCATAGTCATTGTAATACTGTAACGAAAAGTAAGAAAACACAGGTTTAAAATTATTTAAATTTCATGAAATAAAGAATGGGTTAGTGAAAGCAATGCAAGGGTGAGTATAGATGTTTAATTTCTTCATCTTAAACATAATGAGAATTAAAAGATAGTGTCCACAGATAAAGGCATACACATTTGATATTTAAGACTACAAAAATACTAATAACAAACTAAAAAATTGGAATTCAAAAAGACAAAAGTGGTATAGATAAGCAAGATTCCTTATTCTTTTTAACATGGACTCAACAGACACCGTTTATGAGGTAACAAATGCAAAAAAAACTTTGGTAGAAACTTTTCTGAAGAACTAAAACCAAAACAGAGCTGTTTACCTCTGGGGAGTGGAAATATATATGGGGAAAGGGCAGATTAGGGTAATGCACTTAACTTTTTATTTAATTCTTTTGTGTGCTATCTCATTTTCCCCCAACATGTCCATATTTTACTATTATAAAAAATGAAAATATTGACTTGACTTCTTCAATAGTGACTGAGAAGAACTTAACAAATTTTTTTTATAATTTATTTTTTGGACACAGGATTTAAAGTATTTTCCTTGTGAGTAAATGATTAGGAAAAGCGTTACCTGAAACCATTAAATCTGGATGTAATTTCCAATAAATCTGGATGTGATTTCTGGAAAAAGCCTAACCTATAAACTATGTGAAGAAATGAGTATATCAGCTTGGCAACTGGATTTTTATGATCTTCAAAAAGATGGGTACAGTTCCATGATGTGAGGTGCAAAAAAAAGAGGAAATAGCTCAAAAGAATCTAATTAAAAATTTTTTCAATGCAGGAAAAAAGAGAAAGATATATTAAGACACTTAAGTGGTTCTGTTGGCAGATCTCTAATAAATTCAATTTGTTATGATCATACAATGAAGTGGGTTAAAAAGCCTCATAGCCAAGGATATACAACAAAGTAGCAAATAGCTATTAGAATACTCACAAACAATTAAAGCCTATAAGTAGAAGTGTGCAAAATTGCTAAGGATGATGAAAATTTTGGATAAGACTCATTTCTTGAAACCAGTATTGTTAAGGGATGACAGGGAAAACTCATAGTAAGCTCATATTCATCCATCCAAACCCTGTTTAGACATTAATTTAGGAAGCCTTCTTCTGTTTCTCTCAAGTCTCTCTCTATATCCTGTGTGTGCTTTGTAGCTTGTATAGCTAAGCTTTGAAGCTAGACAAACCTAAAATCTAATCCCTGTTTTTTCTACTTTAATAGTTGTGTGATCTTGGAAAGTTACTTACCACTCTGAGCTTTAATTTCCTTATCCGTAAATGATAGTATTTCTACCTCAAAGAGTTACTATAATCAACAAAGATAATGTAAAAGCCGTAGAACAGTGTCTTAAATATAAATGGCTCAAAACATAGGCAGCCATTCATTATTAGCATGTTACATAATATTTAGATTTTTGTTTCTTTATTACTCTGTAAGCAGAAATCACATCTTATCTAATCCCTGGCTACCAGCACAGTGCTCATCACCTTGCAATTATGCAGCAAAATATGACCAATTAGTTACTATGTCATAATTGGAACTGGACCATACCTAAACATGGCACACGCACTATTCTGATCATGGGCAAAATACAACACTCTCTCTGACATAAGAACAAAGAAAAAAACATGTAAACTGAGAACTGTGCCTGTCAGGCTATATCATGATTTCTGAGCACTGCTTTTTCAGAAGGTCAGTAACAAAATGGAGTTTATGGAAAGGAGAGCAAGGGCTCAGGAAGGCACCCACGGAAATCCTGTCACATGAAGAATGGGTTAATACCCTTCAATATCACCTTACTTCCCTGAGGAAAAAAAATCCAAACTTCTCACACAGCATGTACAGTTTAACCTGTCACTTTCTTTAAATTTTATCTCTGGATTCATTCTCATGAGCAATCTCTGTTGCTGTATCAAATTACTTGCATTTCCCCCTAACAATTCATATTCCTTAGCGTCTTGGTACATGAAGTTGAATCTGTCTACAAGTCCTTCCACTACTTTGACTGATTTATGCTTATCTTCTCAGACTTCGTTCAGGAGTCACTTTTCTAAGCAGTTTTCCTTTACCCTCATATTTCTTTAGAGCCAGGTATCTATTATATATATTTCTAAGAATCTGTATATGTATCTTATTTATACCATATAATGTAACTGTCTAGTTTCTTGATTATTGTCAGCTTTATACCAGTTTAAAGCAGGAATTTAAAAAAATCTCTGTAACTTTAGTGATGGCAGGCAGCATGGTACACAGTAGGCATACTTATAAAAATATCTGAAGAGACATGAGCTTTCTTCCATGTTGATTAAGAGAGTCCATGGCTTCATGAAAATAAAAAGGTCTTCTTTCATATAAATGTGAAGAACCCCTACTTTACAGAATAGCTATAATGGTATATCTAAATTGATAAAAAGCTTGTATTTATATAAAAAAGAACTTTAATTAGAATATCATTAATACATAAATAAAAGCTGTCAATTTTAGCTTCTGTCATCCTTCCATTTTTAATTACAAATTTCTGTTACTTAGATGGAATAAGAAAAATAAGAATATGAACCTTTACCTTCATGTAGTGTTTAAAGATGTCTGCAGCTGCATGCATGTCAACAATATCATAAATAATAAGTTTGCTGAAAGCAGCAAGTAGATTCCTTCTTTTATGTAAGGCCTCAATTTTATTAGCTTCATCTTCTTCATCACCCTCTAATGGCAGAAAATAAATTAGTTATGAACTTTGACTCTTTATCCAAGGTAAAACAATTTAGAGAATCTGTATAATCAAAAACCAACTGTGTGATAACTTCACGAACAGGTACAATTCTGTTTTAGATGGAATAAAAACTGTTATACTGATTATTTTAGGGTGCTACATTTAATTCACATTTATTAAAAACTTAGGCAATAAGGTTCCTATCTTCTAGCAAAGATATAGAATAAGATAAACAAACCATACGTAAAGAGATTTTTTTCCTGATACTTCTGTCATAATAATACTGTTGTCTGTTTATCTGAAAAATGCTGTCTTTTATTATTTCAATATTCCTTGTGCTGCTAGCTATATTTCCATAGAGAAGAAATTCCTGGCAACTTTTATGACAGGGGAAAAATTTTCTTTTAGAAAAATATATGGGAAGTACTGGAAACATGGAAGAGTTAGTTTTAAGTGCATGGTTACATTATCAGCTGAGAAGTAAAACATATTTTGCAAACTCTGTTATGCACATACACATTTTTTAAAACAAAACTCTATCAAATACTTTCAAAACAAGCTGTGTTTCTTCCTCAATTTTTTTTAATTCTCAGGCTTCACTGACTGATTCTAATCCTAGGAAAAATTTCTCCAAAAGGCACCAGATGTTAACACACTTGTTTCAGGCTCTGTATTGGCCCTTTCATGTTTCAGCCTGCCCCTATTTGGGGGCAGTTTTCTTTCTTTTCTTCATGTGTATATAAGAACTTACTTTCAACTTCTCTCTTCCCTTTCTACTAATCAGCCCTGCTGTGAAGCATTAATGCTTTAAGAAGTTGGGAATCTTTTTGCTTCAGACAAGTAGGAAGTAAACTTTATGGCCTGAGATTAAATATGAACTCTAAATAAAGACACTTTGTTTCATTGTATAGTATTTTCTAAATGTTCTGTTAAGAATACTCTAGTAGCACCAAATAGATCTGTGGATCAGATATGTGACAGAGCTTATTTTAGAGAGCTTGAACTATCTATTTCACACCTATTCTACATAACATTTATTTTTTTTTTCAGTCTAATTTTTCTAAGTTATCATTATGCAGGCTCAAAACAATTTTGACTGGTGAGGTTTGATTAACAGTCTTTCAGTTAGTATCTTATATTTTGTTAATATGCGTAATATATGATGACCATTCAGGAATAAAAAGGAACTTGGATGCTTTCTTTAGAAAAATTGTGAACATGGACACAGTTCAATTAGAAACATCTATCCTCTATCTATCTATCTATCTATCTATCATCTATCTCTATTGCTTATATGGGAAATGGCAAATGTTCACAATTATTCATTATAGCACAGAAGATTGGAAATTAGCCAAATATCAATGAGTATGAGATGGATAATATGATTCATGCTATGTTTAAACAATGAAACAATATGCAGTTTGTTAGACAAAGAATAAAGCAGTTTCATATGTAGTGTCATGGAAAGATCTCTAAGGTACTGTTTTAAAGGATTGAGACCACTGTGTTTTTATTCTTCTTGGTTTCTGAATTACATGAATGTATTAACTTTTTTTAAAAAGAGAGAAATTCTAGTATTTTTCAGGACTCAATCTGAATTTTTTTCTGCTACCTTTTGGGGTTAGCAAAAACAAGATCAATACTGATAAGATGATAGCTACAAATACCCATGCTCTGGTTCTCCTCATCCTGGTCAATGAAAACGTGATCCATCACAAAACTGAGGAGTTCAGACTGGAGTCCAGTATCTGGATTAAACACCAAAGGTTGAAGGCCCTCCCTGCCACCTGTCATTAATTGGTGGCTAAAAATCATCAAAAGATCACAGAGTAACATGAAAGCCTGGAACGCAAAGGGTATTCATCAGTAATATCCTGCACAAACACAACTACAACTACAAATCAATATTAATGAAAACATACCAAATACACTTCAATAACAGTACCATAATAGAAATGTTGAGTATTTAAAATTAAAATTATTTTCTTCCAAACTTAATAAAATTACTTTCTCTCATTAAACACTAGTCATATTTAAGACTTCCCCCCACAAGTATAATCTATTTCTTGGCCATATTAGCTCAAAACAGCTGATCAAGAGGTTTGACTTGAACTTAAAAAAGTTAACTCAACTCTGGAAATACGAAATTGATACAATGAATTATGATAAAGGTTAGAAATCAACCACATGCTGTTTAATCAAATAATAAGCATAAATCTTAGGACAAGCTGTAACTGAACAAATTACAAAGCAGTACACTCTTAAGCCTATAAGCTGTTATTGTGGATTCTTCTTTTAAAAATTCTACTGTAGAAAAAATCTCTAGTAGTTTAAAACTGAATTTAAGACTATTCACATAGAAACTAGTATGGTGTATAAAAGTTTTCCAACAAATTTAATCACATATGGGAACTTTCAATACACTTCCCCGAAGAGAAAGTATTATAGTTAATGTTGCCAAATGTGCTCTATTTAATGGATGGTATGAAATATGCCTGTTATCAGTTTACTGTAACCAAAAGATTTTGTTGAGGGGTAATCGAGGGCTCTGATACCCCAAAACAATCCACTAACCCCCTGCAAAAATTGATTTCTATAGGAAAACACAATTTTGGTATGTATACTTGGCTGTCTACCTTCCAGAAAGACTCATGGCAGCTCATGGTCTCTGACTATACAACCATGAAACACATGAAGATCTTAAAAAAGAACCACTTGAAAAGAGGGATACATAAAGGGAATCTAGGAGAATAATTCTTTTTATTGAGGCTGTAGTTTTGGATAGCATCAAACAGTGATGATGTAGAAACACTGAGTTTTTTGTTTAAATGTTCAGAGCTAAGTACTTTTTTTTAGACAGCACTGGTGGGGTTCAGAAGGTTTAGAGAATAAGGTTTAGGGAAGACCATCTCTGTTCCCATTTTTTTAAGTTAGAAGCTAACAACTCAATAAAAAAAGAGACCTGCTATTTGTACAAAGAGATAGCAAAGGATAACTACTAGTATCCTTTAACTAGATTGACTAGACTTTTTTCAGCCCAACATCATAATAAAAAACACCATGGAAAAGGTACATTTATATAAAAGTACTTCCCAACAGAAGAACATAATTAATTCACAAAATCACTTCATGGAAATGGTACTGCCTTGAGCTCTACTTTGGTAGAGGGCTGCACCTCTTCCAAAAGGGTGAGGAATCTGTTGGACTAATGGGATATGCCCACCTGCACCCCTACTTTTATATCACTGTCCAGGCACAGGGATTCCTTGTACTAATAGACCTAATTCTACTACCAGAGCCAATGTAGGCCTCTTCCCTAGGCATAATGCATCCCCAGTGTGGGTAGTCAAAGAATAGCTGTTTGAAGTGGTGATGCTGATGGAGTTTGGACATGTGGGCTAAAGTGTTCACATGCATGTGTGAGTTCTTCCTGGTATGGGAAAGAGCTGAAGGTGAGATGAGAAGACTTTTGGCCATAGGTCAGCTCCCCAACCCTCTTTAAGTTCTGGTATCAAATTCTTAGGAATCAAAAATTCTAAGTTTCAACCTGGCTTTTCAGTATACTCTCAAGACAAAAAGACACATAACAGGTTTGTTAGTTTGCTTTGTAACTTAAGTTTATTCAGACATCTGTACTCTTGTCCCAGGTCCCATAATGTTAGGGATGGACCTATACACTAAGAACTGCTATAAAAAAATTACATCTTCTTACTGTTCTTCAGTGCATCTGAGTTATTATTATTGAGCTCTTAACTAGTGATTTCTTACCTGTTCCTTCACTGGAGTATTGACATTAGATAGGCACTGTTGGCAAACAGCCAAAAAGGATTTCACTGTTTTCCTTAATACCAACAAATCCTCCTGTAAGACACAATGAAATTTGCAAGCATGAATTACAGTATTCCGGAAAATTGACCCAGAAGAAATAATAAATGGAAAAATAGCCAAATTGGTGTATTGTTAAGGAAATCCATAAAACCACATTTATTGCTAGGAATCAAATCACACAGTTGTTTCCTAGTTATCCTAATGGAAGGGGCAATGAAACTGATAATCCCAAATATTCAGTTCTATTTAGCTATGGAATGCTCAGTATGATTTCCTCCAATATACTTTCCTTTATAAATATGGTTTACTTAAGCTATATTAAAATTGTTAGTCATTCCTAAACACATCTAGCTGATTAGTAAGGTGGGGGAACCTAGCAGCACACTGAAAAAAATCAATGACGCAACAAACATGTACTGAATTTCTCCTACATTCTCAGAGCTCTGTAAAATGTCAAGGAAAGAAAAATAACTTTAAGACAGTATCCATGCCCTCAAAGAGTTAATATCCTAGGAGGGAATTAGACCAATTAGAGAGTAATTAAGGGCTAAAATTTTTTTTATATTAGCTCTAATTGTGTCAGAGAGCTGAGCTGGGGGGACCTTCATAGGAGGATGGGCTTTAACCTAAGACTGGGTGGGTAAATAGGATTTAATTAAATGGCTGTATAATATGCAATATGAAACAGTTGAAAAGTATAAAAGGAAATTAAATTTATCAAGCACTTATATGTCAGGTACTGGTTTACTATTATATAATTTAACATTTATGTTGAGTAGAAGTAGTAGTCATTATCAGCAAGGGTTTGAAACTATGACAGTCTCAGAGCTCATGTTCTCACTGAATAATGAGCAAGACCTATGCAGATAATTCAGAATTATATTGATACTTAAAATAGTAATGAAAATAATTAAATGAGCAAGGGTTGATTTAGAAATCATTTTTAAAAAGTACTCTATTAAACTAAGATTCTTTAAGCCACCCACTCTTTTTGTACAGATGACAGTACTTACTCTTTTTTGGAATCTTCACATCCCAAATAATGATACTTAATAAAATGAGTGCAGTATTTGGAAGAAGGAATAAGCTCCTCTTGTGCAGAGCAGTAAAAAGGACAATGCCTTGGGAACCGTTAATGTTACTGCAGATGAATACCCAATAACCAAACCTCAACACTGCTTGACCTTCTTTAATTTCAAGGATTGACAATGCATTAGGGGAAACAGGACGAAGCTACGACAGAATGCAAGGAGTGCTGTATTGGAAAGCCTACCCCAGGGTCAAAAGTAGTCACAGAAGGGTTTCCAAACAAGGTACACATAGGCTGAGTTCTGAACAACAATTAAAAATGATTTAGCTATAGGAAAAGATGTTTCAGAGGGCACAGAATGCTCAAAAGCTTGGAGGTGCCTCTGAGAGAATTAATTTATTGTAGTTGGGGCAAATAGGAAGGAGAGTCGCAAGAAAACTAAAGAGGAAAACAGGATCCGTTCCATTTAAATTGAAGACATTTAAAATGTCATGTTATATCATTTGGATATTACTCTGATGGCAATTAAGAACTACTGAAGAGGGATTTTTATCATGAGAGTACTAAAGTGTTGAGTTAAGGAATCATATTCTAAACAGAACAGAGAATGGTGTGGAATAGGGAGGTAGTTAAAAGTAAACACATCTTCTATTGAGGGCTTTTTACATATCAAGTACTATGTTCTAAGGGCCATAAATTTAAATCTCACACTCTATGAAGTAAGTAAAAGACTCTTATTTTACAGATGAGGAAACTGATGTCCAGAGAACTCACAGACTCTATGTGAGAGAGTAAAGAGCCAATCTACGGTTATCTGATTTTAAAATCTATGCTCTTACTCATTCTGTATTTCTTCCGTATTAGAAAGGCCATAGGAATAATCTAGAATGAGGGCCTGAAAATAAAATGTTGGCAATAAAGATGTGAAAGGATTGAAAAGAAAACAGAACTGATAGAACAGGGGCTGTTCTGATTACTGCTAAATTTCTAGGTCATCACCTATGAGATAAATAATAGTGTAAGTTAACATAGGAACAAATACTAATGTTAACAGTTCAATTTTAGAGATGATGATTTAAGATACTTGAAAGATATCCTACTGGAGATGTCTAGTAGGCAGTTGGATATATGAGGTTAAAACCCAAGGGAAAAAATTTGAGCAAGAATAAAGATTTGGGAGTCTTCAGCATTTACAAGGCAATACAAGTGATGGAAACAGATGAACTGATCAAGGAGACTATGTAGAAAAGGCTCGCAAAGTACCCTGGGGAACACTAATATTTAACAGATGGGTGAAAAGGAAGAGCATATTTAGGAATCTAAGGAAAGGTCTGAGAAGTAGAAATAAAACCAGAATAATATGGCATCCTGGTAAGGAAAGCCAGGTAAGGAAAGAACACCTTTGAAAGTGGGCAGAAAAGACAAGGATTAGAAAGAGTCCCAAGGATAATGAAATGATAGGGATGTGAGTCACCTTATTAGGCAGAACACTTTCAATGGAATTAAAAAGGCTGTAGTCAGATTCTGTGGATTGAAAGAAAGATAAAAAGGCAACTCTTTAAGTAATTTTGATTCTAAGGAGTCAAGAGAAAAATAGGATGGCTGCTAGAGAGGTCTTTTGGAGTTGATTGAGGATTTTTTTTTTAACTTTCTGTTGACCTTTTTAACAGAAAAGATTTCAGAATGTTTGCTGAATGAGTAACTGAAAGAAAAAGAAAAAGCAAGCCATGCTTTTAACTAGTTACATGACCTTATTTTCTATCTCAGGATTACAGATTTTTAAAGTTTATAAATAAGAGAGTTGAACTATTTATTCTCTGAGGTTCTATGGCATTCTGTGATTCTGCTGAATTAACTCTTAGGCACTTAAATATGAACAGATAGGTGCTAACTAGTAAACCTCCTAGTATTCAAAAAATGAATGTTCACCTTCCCATTGCTAGTGTAGTAGAATAGTGCTTAGCATATGACAGGTATTTAATATTTACTGAGTGATGTGCAAGTATACACACAGTATGATGCTACCACAATCCTAGGAGCAAATGTGTAATGTGTTAATTTTATCAAACAATAGTTTTTTTAAAAAGTGATGCTGGGAGGTATTAACATTCTTTTATTCCCTTCAATTTATTGGTTACTGTGCAAAGAAGCATTCTAGGGAATCAGCTATCTTTGGAGTTGCAGGCAAAACATTCCTTTAAAGGTCAATCACAAAGCAAACTTGTCTTACGTAAAATGACTACTTGCCAATGCATCTTTGGAATTGTAAAATTAACATCCCAACTAAGTAAGCAGCTGGAAATGAGAAACAACCAAGGAAATGGAAGCTAAAGGTCTTTAGCAGGAAAGTTTGGCCTAGATTTCGATGCAATGTAAATATTATTTGAGTGCTCAAAAGAGTTAATTTAATTGTAACCAGTTAGATCCCATTGAGAGAAATATAAATACCAACAGGCTGAAGTAAACGGGCACAGATACTATTTAACAGGATGAGCTAATCTCATATGGTAAATCCCTTTGAACAGCTGGGAATAGAATTTAGGTTCTAGTGGATTTCAGAGCAGGGCTTTTATTCATCCTACAATTTTCCACTTCATTGTGCTGGCATCTCAGTACATTTCATTTGATTTAAATAGTTGGAATTATGATTCCCACGACTGTGATTTTGCTCAAGTTAAGGCTAACAGCCATTATTGGAATATGTGGTAGTAAGTGTCTTAAGAAATTTTCAGGGTGTTAAGTCAGATTTTTAAGAGGTTCAGGACTTGTTGGTTTAAAACTCCAGTGTTAAGATAACAAGTTCTGTAGAGTGGATGTTATTCTTAATGTCCCTTGAAAAACAAGAATAAAATGATATTCAAAAGGATTAGAAAAAGATAAGAAAAAGAAATGTAAAAAGATTCTACATAGGACAAATAGAGCTTGATCTAAACAGCAAAAATAAGCATATTTACTTTGAACTCCTTTAAAACAGAAATCATTAGCTATTTCTAAATTTGAGAAAACTCATTACATTCCATATATTCTGGAATTGAAAACCTCTCTTGCTATATAGTGGCTGTAAGTCATAATGAATAAAATTAAATATTCTTAACTTACACTGAATAAATAGGAACATTTTATCTTCCACTCTTCTCCAGCCAGAATTCAATAAAGTCAACATACACTGGCACTTACTATGTACCAGGCACTAATCTGATATTTCCACATATAATTCAACTAATCATCACAACTGTGATGGGTATTATCACTCCCATTTTACATATGAAGAAACAGGTGCAGAAATACTACATGCAGCCCAAAGACACACAGCTAGTAAGTGGAGGAGTGAATTAACCAAAGCGGTTTGCCTCCAGAGTCTGTGTTCTTAACCTTTTTACTATAATGACTCTTTCTATAATGTGAGAAAATTATTATGTTGAAGAAACAGGCAGCATTATGGAGGTAAGAAATTTGAGACTGAAATTAGTTAAATTTATTTATACATAACCACAAACAATACAGTCAACCCAACAGATGCTGAAGAAGAACAACCCAAAACAAAGTATGCTGATCATCCAGACTGCAATTTTAAGAAACTATAGTATTTAGGAAGTACCTCCCCATCACGTTGAGCACAATGGAATATTATTAAATCCCTTTTCTAGCCAGAGTACCTGAATCATAGGGGTTAGAGCTGAAAGCAAAGAATGAATAGAGTAATCTACTCTTCTGTTAGTCCATGTAAGTTATATGGACTAAGTATATGGTGCTTCCTTTCAAATACTTTTTCCTAAATGAAACCAATTATTTTCTCTTGTTTTCACAAAGCAACTTGACATCAAGAACACTTTTTCCTAAAGCAGATATGAAAAGGAATTAAAATGGGTCAGATGATAAGATAGTATTTAAATTATAATATTTTGGCTCTATTCTTTTGTATCCATTTGAGGTTGCCTCCTGGGCCTGACTAAAGTTTTTTATTGCTTCCAGGTAGATCCAGTAAAACTAAGAATCAGAAGATCTACACCTCATATACTCAACTGTGAAAGGGCTAAAATAGTTTCAGTTTATCAGTGATCTATTGACAAAGATAAGAGAAATCTCTTTCAAGGAATTAGTGTTTTCAAAATAGACTCTGGTCAGCAAATCTCAACCATGAAGAATTCCAAATAAGGCTAGCACAATTAAGATGGTGAATTTATCATATAAGATATATTACAAAGAAGTTTTCTTAATGGCACAAAAACTCAAACTTAACTTGCCCTACCATCTTAGTAAGAAAAAACAGATCTCAAATGTAGACTGCCCCTTAAAGAGCCAACTATTTCAATATGACTACAGTCACTGAGGAAGGATAAGAAAGCTTAATTCCTACAGACATAAATATGTACAAATTTTAAATGGGTGATTTCTTTTCATTCTGTATCAGTTTTGTTTGTGTAGAGGAAGACCAAATTTACTTGTCCTTTTATCCACAGCTATGAAATATTATTAAGATAGTCACAGTCATAAACTGAAGCGACAGAAAAACTAGCAGTAAATATTTAAAACTAGTTCAATATTATCTGGCAAATATACATTTTTAGAATGGGCAAAAATATAACAGAATACAGTTGTAAAGAAGATCTCAGACTATGAAAATAAAACCTGTTGAAAATTTAGTGATTAAAATTTAAATGTCATGATAAAAAAGGAGCACAAAGCTAGTTTACCCAGAATACACAGAGTTACTGACAAGTTATTGTTATTGGTAAATAAGACTAAGAGGTTACCTTACAATGCCAGGGATTGGCAAAACTTTTTGCGTAAAGGATCAGATAGTAAATATTTTAGGCTTTGTAGGTCATATACTCTCTGTCCCAACTACTTAGCTGTCACTGTAGGGTGAAAGCAGCCCTAGACAGTACATATATGAATGGACGAGGGTGTATTCCTCTACAACTTTATTTACAAAAATAGGTATCAGGCCAGATTTGGCCCACGGGCTATAGTCTGCCCAGTCTGCACTGGGTAATAAAGCCTTTAGAGGCATAAGCTGTGTTGTGTTAATAGGTACTTAGTGCTGTTACTAACATATAATGAAGTTCATTAGTTATCTTTCAGATCAACCAAGTCATTATCTATATTAAACATGATAAAAACAGATGGAACTAAATTCATTCACTTGGGACATAGCAGTGAGCAAAGAGACAAAAGTCTCACTATTGTGGTGGGGAAAACTCTAATGCTCTTGAAATGGCTTCCTTGTATAAGTACTTGTTACTAGCTGCTCTTTTAGGGGGTTAAAGGGAGAGTGTGTCACTTCTGTGAATACACAATAAAAAAAAACTATTGGATATTTAAACCCCAAATATAATACCTAGTTTTCAGTGTTGTTGCTGTTCTTGGCGATTTGAATCCCCACCTGCTGACTCCTGCCATTGCCTCAAAGGCTAATCCACTTATGATCCAGGAACCCTTAAGCTGCCTACTGTAGTTCCAAAACATCTTCTGATTTCTCTTTCCTGTAGTATACAAAGATGAAGGAAGCTAAAGGAGGAGTCAGAGGGACAGGGGAAAAGTAGTGACTGTTAGGACCAACGTGAGAGACTTAATTCCCAAATTATTCCAAAATACAGATGGAGAACAAAATCTATCATGCTGCCTCCCAAACCTACAATAGCTACTATGCATGTCTACATACTCCCACAACCTTAGGTAACAGTTCATTTAGTATCAATTCTTGGTTTTGGCAGGTTAGAAGATTAGGAAAGCACAGACTAGGACTGCAATTTAATGCCAACAAAACAATGGTTATTGTTTGCCAAAATCATTTTTTCATTTTCATCTTCCCAACAACTCTATCCAGCAGTATTACCCATTAGGGAACTGAAGCTCGAAGGTAAAGTAGCTCGCTTATCTTTTTCACAAGTGTTAAGAAATGGAGACAAAATCTGAACCCAGATTTAACTCTAAAGCCCATGCTCCAACACAAAAAATGGTGGAAATGTACTCGACTTATAAACCAGGAGCTTCTTTTATATATAAATTGGATAGGTAACAAAAGTCGCTTAAAAAATACTTAGTAATTATGTAAGGACACTAGAAAAAACATATTTAAAATGACAAACCTACCAGAGGAAGGAAAATGATTATATCTCTTGGGATATTAAGTAGGCTAAAACACTTATTTTCTTTTTATTCAAATAAATGGTCTGACAGCAAAGTAAACATCTTTTATCATTAATTTTGGTGGAGAAAATCTCCAATCTCTGTACCAGAAGGTGGGAAATGTTATGTTTTGTTTAAATATTCTTAATGTTGCTTTAGGTCTCTGATAAACTAATTTAAAACATACTTTCATATTAAAGTAATTGCTATTTAGATCTTCTCAGTCCTAGCTCACTACTTAGATCATGAGGGATTAAATATTTTAAGGAGTTGAGTAATTATAAATCAGGTGCTTTAAAAACCACTGTTCCTATGTAAGTAAAAACAGCACCTAACTGGACAGACTAGTGAAGTTGAGGAAGCCTTATGCTGTCCTTCAAGGGGTGGGAGGGTATTCCCTACCAGAATGTTAGGCTCCAAAACTCGAGGCTCAGGAATAGTGTTGTAAATATAGCATGGCATTCTTAATGGAATGCTGGAATCATGAGTTGTAAGTTCTTTTCTAAGTTGAACCTACTTACTTCTGGTTTCAAGAGGTTTTTAGAATGTTAGAATTAGGTAAAATTTTATTTGGTATACACAGCCATCCACTTCTGTATTCCAGACCTTTTTTTTTTTTAAAGAACATTCTGAGTGCTGAACAAGAAATGGATATAAAACAAGACCTGGCTCTTCCTCCCCTTTCTTAGACCAGTCACTCAGGCAATTGAGACAGGGACTTAATATTAATAGGAACATAACTATCGAAGAATGACTCTAAAGTCATGGAATTATCAAAAGCAAAGGCTTAAAGCTAAATAGCTATGGAGGACAGAATTCTCAAGAAATAAAAGATAGAGGGAAAAGATTCTTGAAGAAAAGAATGAACGAAAATTGCTATACATACTAAAAGTTTATTCCTAGAGGAATAGCTATTACTTCACACTTTTGGCCCCATTCGCTGCCCCCTGTTATTATAGGAATTTGAGGCAAGGGCTTGAATGAGCTCTCTTTCTTATTCATTGTTAATCTAAACAGAATAGAAAGGGAAGAGGAAAGGAAGAAGTGTAGAAAGCAGCCTGCAGATTTTTACACTTCTAGGAATGTAGTTGTCAAAGAGTAGCAAGGTTAAATACATCTCCTAATGGAGTTTGGCCAACACCAGTCTCACCTTCACCTTAACTCATCCCTCCCCAAATCTGGAAGTAAGCAAGTTGATATTTGCAGAGAACCTTCAGGCAAGAGGTTATAGTGGAGGAACAAATTTTGCAACTAAACACTTCAATAATAATTTGACTTGTAGCTACCTGAGTAGCTGACTTTCTTTATTAGGGCCAGGATCCAGAAAGCAGGGATGTTTGCCACAGGCCTTCCCTACTTCTGTCTAGAGTAGGAACATGCAGGGTAAAGGCAGAAAGCACTAAAAATTTAAGACTACAGAGGGCAGACAGCTTCTCCCAGGAGGAAAAAAGTATTGAGGATAAATTCTAGATCTCCAGGCCAAAAAAGGCAGTAGGGGAATTATTTTAGTCCTAACTCTTATTTACCTGTCTCTTTAAATGTCTTTGTATATTTCCAGAAGGAGCTGAAGGAAGAAGGATGTTTTCTGCTACAGAGAAGAGAAACTGAAGGCTGCTTCTACAGGACCAGCACTAGGGGGCACCGGAGCAAAGTATACTGAGCATGACCTGTGACTGCCAAAGAGCTTCAACTCTGGAAATTAGGGGAACAGAGGAAATACCCATTGATGAAACCCAGTGCACTTTTTCAAATAAAGCTCTAATCCTTTTCTTGATACAGTCTTCTCATATACTTCATTTTATAAAACAGTGCTCACTGTTGAGTTAAATTATAACTTCAACTTCAAATATAACTATCATTTATAATCTCCTGAATGATAGTGTTCATGACAATAGAGAAGAAAATACATTTTAGAAAGTAACCTCTAAATTCGGCAATATGTATCAAGCCTTAAAAGTATGTACAATCTTTGACCCAGCAATTCCATTTCTAAGAATATAATGCAAGATGAAACAATGTAAAACACAGAAAAAGCTTTTGCCACCTGAATGCCCATCATGGTATTAATTTTATTAGTTAAAATATTTAAACAACCTAAATACTGAAGAGAGGAGAGTGGTAAAATAAATTATAGCATAGCTATATGATGGACTGCCATGCATATATTAAAAATACTATATTTAAACATTTCTTAATAATTGAAAATGTTAATTGATGAGAAAACATAAAATTGCAAATACATTAGTATCTCAATAAGACTGAAAAATATGTAAGAAAAAGCACTAAAAGAAAATACACAAAAAATTAACAATGGTTATCCACAGGTGTTAAGATTCAGAAATTTTATTTACATATTTTTTAAAACGAACATGTACTCAAGTAAGAGAACCCAAAATTATGAAAAACCACTCTATATTTTATACCCCAAATTAATAACCATAATTTATTAATTAAGAATTTAAGTGACCTCTTCAGAGATTTAAATGTGTTTCTTTAAATGAAATAGAGAAAAACAAGTAGTGGTCTGTTGGCTAGCTCCCTCACTAGCAAAATGGTTCATTCCATATTAACATAATTAGTATTCCACAACAAAAAAACATTTTCAAGTCTCTAACTGATCAACACTATAAATGTTATATTATAACCTCAAGGTCTATATATAGACCTCAAGGGTCTACTGCATTACATTTAATTTTCAGGAAACAAATTCAAGGGAAAAACAAGTATAGAGAGTTTTAGATGCATCATTACCAAAGTCATTTGTATAGTTTAACTGTAACCCATGGCATTACAAACTAAGCCATTTAAAAATCAAAGTAACTTCTCATTTAAATGCTTTTAGGGTACAGAATGATGAAAGAAAACTGGCTATATGACATAACTTACAAAGCTTTTCAATACCCAACTGACTGACATGGCTAATCGGTTAGGAGTTAACGAATGTGCCACTAAAAAATTTATTAAAAAAAGCAACAAAACTCTCTAGAACTAGTTGTAACTTAATAACAGAATTTAAAGAGTGCTACAGAAAGACCACTGGATTGAGATTCAACAGACTTGGCTATGTAAAGTGTTATCTTAGGTAAGTCACAAATTTTCTAAGTATCCAGTTTCATATCTGTAAAACGGGATTCTAACACCTATTTTACAGGATTATTAATAACATTTAATTAAATTAGAGCATTTAATTCAAGTGATTTGCAAAATGTAAAAACATCAGCAAGATAATTACAACAATGTCCCCTTATCTAAAACAAGCAGATTTCATCAAATCATTTCCAAATTGCCCCTTATAGCTCTAATATTACATTTATAAACAACAGAATAATGCTGCTACAGTAAAGAAGATACAGAACACACTAAGAATTTTTCTAGTATTCATCCAAGCTCAACAACTCTGAGTTATGAATTGTGAGTTACATGTGATAAACTAAAACCTAAGATTAGGATGGATATAGTCAGGATGTTTTTGTACTAGTAGTTTTTGAAAATTAATTTTTGTGATAAAATTATCACTGTTAAATATCAACAATAAAAACAACCCCTCAAACAGTATCAAAAGGTATAAAGCAACAAGTACATCTCTCTCCTTATGCTTGTCCCCAAAGAATTTCTATTTCCTAGAGGTACCACTGTTAAGACTTTACTCAGATATTTATCCAGACATCTTCAGTATAGCAGTTATTAAACCTTAGCAAAGACTGCAGAATTTTAGAGATAGAAAAGATGTGCCCAGTACACTTTTAAACTTAAAAATGAGTAACATGAGACACAGATGTGGTTTAGTTGCTATTAATATATGGAAAGCACTTTATAATTGATAAATTGCTTTAACATAAATCATCTGTTTTAAAATTATTTAAGTAACTTGCCTCAAGGTTATTTACACAACTTAATGACTTAGATGGAACTATAGTTAGGAAGTTGATATCTTATTAAGTGGGATAATATAGATTATATGCACACTACAATATTTATACATGTGGCTCTTAAATTTTCAAAGATAACCTACATCACATAAAGGATTAGGAAGTGTGGCAATTCCTGATCTAGTATTATGTATCTGTCATTAAAATAATTGTTTTAAAAGGAGAATCTTAGTAATGAAGGAGTGGTTTTTGAAGTTTGGTGTGTTTTGAAGATTCAGGCTTTTCAAGATGATCACTTAGAGAATCTAATTTTAAACTACAAACACAATTGATACAGAATGATTACTGAATATATTTTAAATTTAAAAAACAATCACAATAACTTCAAGTGAGAATACCTTGAAAGAAAAGTAAGAAGAATTTCATAGTTGATATAAATGCACACAGAACTATAAACAGAAATCAACTTAATAATAAAGCCAATGAAAAGATGCTACAGCATTCTTTCTGGCCTGAAGAAAATCAGTGTTGGCCACAAAATCTGCATTGCCACTGTGGCAGTGACAACTATGAAATCTGTATTATGATTAATAACAAAAATGAAGCTATCTTTTATTGTAAGAATTGTCAGACCAAAACTAAATTGAAAGGCAAGGAAGCTCAAAATAATTCTGCTGTAACAGCATTAAAAAAACCCAGAAAAATAAACAAACAAGTGGGTTCAAGAATAGAGATTCTCACTTCAATTATTCAATATTTGGAGTAAAGGACAAAATTTAAATTAAGTTTAATGGAGTTGAATTAAGCATTACTTATGTTAATTTTTTAGGCAAGTCTATATCCCAAATTTCTAAAATGCAATTATCAACATTCAGCAAAAATACAAAATAATTCAGGTATCAAAATGATGTCAGTGGAAAAAATGGAATATAAAAATCAACCAGATGAAAAAATCAGAAAAAAACCTGTAATACATAAACTTTTGTTATCAAATTTTAACTTAAATTCAATCTTTTAATTTTACATATTAAAGAACATTTAAGAAAACATGAAAATGTAATACAGTTGTAGAGTGTCTTTTCCTAATAAAAGAAAGGTTAAGTTTGAGTTGTGCTTTTCACTACTGAAATTGTTAAAAGAAACGAGGAAGCTAACTAATATATTAGCATCCTATAATTGAAAATAAACAAAAAACCCTATTATTTTCTAAAGGCAGAGAAATCCTCAAGTTATTAGTCAGAAAGAACAAAAAGAAAAAAATTCTTTTTCTGAGAAAAGAATGCTCCATATCAAGCTGGTGGTTCTATATAGAGATGCATTATTAACCTTCTTTACTGTTAAACACCTCCTGCTTTGTCAAGATGATGATATGTAAACATCATAATATTTTTACTTGGTTCTTTATCAAGTGTTTGCTCATTACTCACATGTTCAAGTATTTCTCATTCCATGAAACAATTAAAACATATTTACCTTATATTTATGTCAGATAATTCCAATGTATAAAATATTTTTGATTTGATTCTCTTCATGGTCCTATTAATAGTTTCCTGTTTTCTTTTTAGTTGAATGATTTTTCACTATGAGATCACTTTTCTTAAAAAATTTAATTGGTGGAAAAGTTCCTTCAGAAAGGATTCACATTTGATTCTATTAGGTCTGGGGATACCAGCACTACAGAACATTATAAATCAGAAGCTTAATTTATTTTTTTAAATGGACCACTGAAGTAGTATGAATTTAGGGTGGAAATCTATGTAAAAACTAGAACTAGCTCATGGTTACAAGCTTTCATAAGAGACCTATTTTCTCTTCTTTGATCAATGGCAAATTTTAAGACAAGCTTTTTTTCCTTACATTCCTTCATGAATAAAGATGGTGTGGGTTTATTCTTGTGCTAGGAATAGCTCTTAGGATCTCAACTTTACCATGGAGATGTGCTACCTATTAGATATCCACCTTGGAAGGGCCTTGGGATTTGTCTAGATTAGAAAATATCCTCAAGGTTAAGTAGGCTTCAGTGCTCTGCTCGACTCTCTTGCATCCTTGTTTCACTTTATTTCTCTGGTATGCATTTTCCTTTTTGTTTTGCATGGTCATGGATAGATTAAAAAAAAAAACCTCTATCCAACAATTTAAATTGTTTTTAATAAGAATGATATTTAGTTTTAGCCCCAAGGTGTTATAATGTCAGTATTATATTATATATATCATATAATATAAGTTACATGTATTACCCTTCAATATTATTCTCTTTTTATAGCGTGGTACCTATCAGAGCACTTATGGTTTCTACTACATTTATTTCTCGTTAAGAATTCTAACTTTGTGTGTATATACAATTCTGTGTCTGTTGCTGGAAGAACTAGTTATCTTCCAAAGAGGTAAAACATACTTAATCATAGGATAAAGTAAGAATTGATAACAATATTATATATTTTATTGAAAGTTATAATTATAATATTTGATAATAATAAGCTACTAATGAGTTAAGCAAGGTTACTTTATTTTGGTAATAACCCTCCTGCCTTCAGAAACTTTTACTTACTTTGGAAGGAGAACCATCAGTAATTTTCACCAACTGCCAAAGAATCGAATAATGGGAGCACTGCAGGGCCTGTACGACTATCTGTATCAAACAGAAAAATTCAATAAGAGAACAATATTTATAAGTTTTAATCTTATTTTTGTAGAATTAATGAGAATGTATAAAATCATATTTGGTTAAAAAAAAAGACAAAGCAGCATACTAACCTAGAGAATAAAGATGTAATATATTTTGATAAATATGGACCCAAATAACACTACACTTTCAACAAAAATGACACTACACTTTCAACAAGTTAGGAATATTTTTAGCCATATTTTTGAAGGGAGACTGAATTACTTACAAACAAATTTTATAACTATCTGAAACTGAAATTCATCTAAATTTTGCTAAATGATTAGTTTTAAAGCATTCTTAACATAAAATATAATTCATATAAAATGTGCATAAAACATAAAACAATGAATATAAAGAAAAATACTATGTAACCACCACCCAGGTCAAGAAGTAGAACATAGCCAGCACCTTCTGCCAATATATAATCTCTCCTCCCCAATAAAGGTAACAGTTATTTTATCAGGCAGTCAGTACATTTTAGCTACCTAAGAGTGCATTCTTAAATACTGAGGACCTCAGAGGGCTTTTGTTTGTGTGTTATTTCTATCTGTATTACCATATTAGAAACTAAAACTTGTAATTACATTTAACTTATTTAAAACTTATATATTAGAAACTATAACTTATTTAAAAACAAAAACAAACTGATTATATAACATAAATATTCCCAAAAAAGAACAAAATTTTCTAAAATGAAAAAGATTTGGTGGGAAGATGGCACTGTTCTACATTTTTGCAAATCTCTAACATTTGGCTTAATTGGAGTTTTGTATCTGCTTCTGCATTCTGTTACATATGTTGTTTTGATGGAAGTATATGAAGAAAATCCAGTGTTACAGATTAGCTGGAAAAAGAAGGTATATTTTAATAGTCTTGGTGGATAAATCTGGATATTCTTTGATATGACACCACTACTTCAATGTACATTTGTGAGAAAATGAGAATGAAAAAAACAAACATCTTCCTGTTATTATGAAAATAGTTTGACTTCATGGTCCTGCTCTGGAAAACCCAGGGGTTCCTGGACCATGCCTTGGGAATCACTGCTCTAGGAAGAGGATTGCTGGGTCATAAAGTATGTATATGTTTAACTTTATAGTAGTTAGTACCAAACTGTTGTCCAAAGTATTTAATGAGCTTTGATACTTCCTGTGGCTCCATGTTTTTACCAATATTTGATATCATCATGTTTTAAATTCTGTGATTTTATTATGTATGAATAGTATCTTAATGTGGTGTTAACTTACACTTCTCTAATTACCAATGGAGATGGGCACTTTTCATTTTTTACTGGCACTGCACTCATGGTTTATGAAAAGTCTGTCCCAATTTTTCAGAGAGATAAATAACAGAATTCAAGAATGTAAAGTTGATTAAGAATCATTAACACAAAATAGAATTTCATTTTGGATAGGTATTTTTCTACCTTTTTTTTTAATACATGGTGTATATTTATTGTAATAAAGCTTACCTGATAATATGATATTCTATTATTATAGTGTCTTAATCTTCCTCACTTGATAAACTAAAAACTGTAAGGATGCATATATATAAAGAATAAACCCAAAGAGAAAAAAGTATGTGGAATGCTGGAGGAAGTAGTTTGAATTTTAGCTGGTTTTACTTTAAAAATTTCAGGTTTCAGACCACAAAAGAAAAAGGTATCTGTAACATGCCTACTCAGCACTGAAAATAGCTTAACGATATTAGAGGAATGAGTGGTGCTGCTTTTGATGCAACACGTATGAGATGATGTTAGGGTTTTATTAAACATAATAATTAAATGACTGATTCATGGCAGACTGCCAGAAACAAGACTACTGAAACACTATCAAATTATGAACATTACTGCTAAAGAAATCACCTTACACTACTTAGAAGATGCTCAATATGGTACACCTATTGGTATGGGATACCTTTTGATAACTTCTATTTTAAAATATAAAGTACATTAGTAAAGTGGTTTGTGTGGAAGGAAAAGAGATTTAAATTTCTCTTCAATTTGAAACCATCTGAATTGTTAAATTACTAGAAGTGATATACAAATTAACAAATCAATGGGAAATTAGGATATGGAAAAAAGTAATGTCTGAGAATTGCTTAACTTTGGTTATATCATTTATCCTAATCATCACAAATATTATTTCTGTTCTTTCTACATTTCTATTGACTATATACTAGGAATTATTCTGTGTTTCAGAGTTTTGCAGAAGTTTCTTGGAGGTGGTTATAAGGAAAGAGAGGTATTTGGCACTCCAAAACCTATTTCAAATAGAGCACCTTTATTTTAATCTGCTTCATATACTGGTATTTGTCTTAAGTTTATTTTAGAAGGGCTCCACTGCTTTATTTTAAAATAAAAAGCTCACTTTCATTGACTGGGCAGCATTTTGCTTTCTCATCGGTATGGTTATATAATATAGCTGATCACATTTCAAAGAAAATTCAGAACCCTTCTTTCCAGGTTATTCCAACAGTCATACTGATTGGTATTTTATCCTACATACCAGCAATGTTACCCTAACTTGTCCAGAAGTCATTTACTCAGCAACTTCATTTTTCTGTAGTACAGATGAAACAACAAGGACAAGGGATTGTTCTAACCTGTGAGGAACATCATCCTATGTTTTTCTTCACTAACACTGCTCTATCCTGGAGAGGATCTTCAAATAATAGCAAGTGTGGGTCTGATGACTAAGAATTTTTTCCAACCCTACTCTTCTGTGCTCATGTTTGTAAGAAGTAACATCCCTGGGAGGACACAGTAATGTGTTTTGCACATTTCTGGGCAAAAGTAATTAAGAAACAGGCAGGCCTTTTCTATCTTCTCCTCCCCTATCTGCTAGCTGGATACCAACGCCCCAGGAGATCTTGGGTCCCTGAATGACTGTGTGGTGGTGCAGGGACACGACATTTCCCTAATTGCACTTCATGTTCTGGGGCTGAGAAATAAATTTCTATTGTGTTAAGCCACTGAGATATGGAGATTAATCTATTATAGTAGTTAGCATTACCTTAACTAACAATTTTTTATTAGGTCATTTACTTAATAATCACTTCTTGTCTATTTAAAGGAACTACAGCTCCTTATCTTTGATTAGCAGATTGAATCAGTGAGAATCATTCAACCTCCAGTTAATGATATCACATATCTTGAAGATGAACTGTATTATTAAATATAAATTAAGACTAAAGGTTAACCTAGAATATTTAAGGTTAGAAAAACTGAACTTGCATGGAAAATAAAATCTGACTAGAGAGTAAGAAAAAATCATTATGCATATGCAATATATATACACACATACATATTATCTACACATATGGGACATGTTTAAAATGATCCCATCGTAACTGTGGGTAAATTTGAACTCTTTCACTTTTCTGTTTGCACAAGACTTTAAGGGGATGTAGGATCAAATTTTTTAGTGGATATCCCCTTTTGGAAAGAGTGTTTAGATGCAAATTAATAATCAACGTGGCTTCACCAAAAAAGATATAAGGCTGGCAAATAAGCACATGAAAATATGTTTAATATCATTAACATTAAGGAAATGTACATTAAAAGCACAAGGCACCACACACATACCTACTACAATGACTAAAGTAAAAAATACTGACAAAAACCAGTTGCTGACAAGGATGTAGAGCAACTGGAATTCTCATATATTTATGGCAGAAATGCAGAATGGTACAGCCACTCTGGAAAATGGTTTGGCAATTTCTAATAAAGTTAAACACATACTTAAAATAAGATGCAGAAATTGCACTCTTGGGCATTTACTTAAGAGAAATGAAAACTTATGTTCAAACAAAGGACTATACACTTATATTCACAGCAGCAGTTAGCTGTGATAGTCAAAAGCTGGAAACAACCCAACCATCTTGCAACACGTGAATGGATGAAACAAACTGTAGTGTCTGCACACAGTAGCCTACAACTGTGCAGTAAAAATGAACCAACTATTGATTGACACAACTTGGATTCATCTCAAAGCCATTGTGCTCAGCCAAAGACTTTCTTTATGCTCCAAAAGGTTATAGTATGATTTCATTTATTTGTAAATCTCAAAAAAAAAACTGTAGTGATGGAAAATATCAATGGTTTCTAAGAGTCCACAGGTGGGGCAAGCATATAACTATAGTGGGGTAAGTTTTTGGGATGATGAAAACTGTTCTGTATCCTGACTGGGTGGTGAGTACATAAATCTATGCATACTTTAAATGCATACATCACATAAAAAGGAAAATTAATATTACTGTGTAGTAATTTAAAACATAATAATATGGCAGAATGGCACTTGCAGTAATATATTTTTCTTAAGGAAATGCTAAGAAAAGCACAAATATCAAAGGAAATCACAGTGATATAAAGTAACAAATACTTCTTTAATAAAGAAGATTCCTAAGTTTTACATGTGCTTTGGGAATGAGGGATATTCCAATGTGCTGCATTACCATAAGGCATGCTATACTACAGATTTTAAAATATCTGGAGATGGATGAAACTCAGATTCAAAAAAATTCAAACAGTAAAAGGTTAATTTCTGAAACTAAAAAAAAAAAAAAAACTTGCCTAGGAATCGATTACGTAGCAGTCTAATGTATATTAATGCTTGGCAGTTCTGGACCCTGGGATATTACTGCCAACTTTCTTATAATTCCAAGTAGTATATGAAACAAAGGAAGAGTATGAAGAAAAATATATGTCAATAATGAGTCCAGTATGGAATATTATATTCTCTTTTAGTAGTAATCTCTTCATACTGATTTCCAAAAGGGTTTATAGGGGAAAGCACATTGGACGAGGAGTTTACATAACGCAATCTCAGGCCTACAACAGTCCATGTGCACTAGCCTTTTCTCCTCATTTATACTCCTTTATTTATTGCAGCGTTTATTTTAGTAGTCAAGATGTGGAAGCAACCAAATCCCCCACTCACTTCCCCTGTGGCAACCACCAGTCTGTTCTGTGTTTATTAGCCTTTTTTCTGTTTCTTCTTTTGTTTTATATTTTAGAATCCACATATAAGTGAAATCATATAGTATCTGTTCTTTCTCTAATTTCACTTAGCATAATACCCTCTAGGTCCATCCATGTTGTCTCAACTGGAAAGATTTCATTATTTTCTTATGGCTGAATAATATTCCATTGTGTATATACCACATCTTTATCCATTCATTTATCGATGGACACTTAGGTTGCTTCCATATCTTGGCTACTGTAAATAATGCAACGATAAACCTAGGAGTATATATACCTTTTTGAATTAGTGATTTTGTGTTCTTTCGGTAAATTCCCATTAAGTGTAGTTACTGGGTTGTATGGTATTTCTGTTTTTAGTTTTTGAGAAACCTTGAGAGAGCAGATGAATTTCACCCTAGCCATGCCTCTGAAGGACCTACGAAGATTAAAAAAAATACAAAAACAAAACTTCATGCTCCATGCATAAAAATTAAGAGCCAATAGAAATAATTTAACATTTTCTTAATTAACAGTCTAATCTAAATCATTTCGCAATCATTATGTTTGAGAGCTTTGGCTGAGACAGCTGAAATATAGGAATAAAGATTTTATCAAATTTTTCTGTGGCTCCTGGTTCTAAAATTCACACCAGATGATGAATGTTTTCTTTTGTTGTGGTTGTGTTTTGGTCTGGGACTTTCTAAACCTCAAAATATACATTGGTCAGGCTTGTAAGTGGCCTTCATTAAGTATGACAAACAATTATTCCTCTCATTTTTAAAACACTAAGCTATAACTTACATATACAGGAAAATTTCCTGTTTTTAATATACAGTTCATTGACTTCTGACAAATATATAGTCATGGAACCATGAAGAACAATCAGGATTTATAACAGTTCCATCATCCCTAAAATTCCCCCACGCCCTTTTGTAGTCAGTCCCTTCCCATATGCTGGATATTTCTTCTCTGCCCCTGCAGTTTTGACTTTTCTAGAATGCATAGCCAATTATACAGCATGTAACTTTGTACATCTGGCTTCTTTGACTTTTTGTTATTGAGATTCATCCATGTTGTTTTTGTAAGAGTACATCCTTTCACTTTACTGCTGAGAAGTATTTTATTGTATGGATGATAATTTGTCTTCATACATTCACCAGTTTATGGATATTTAAGTTATTTGCAGTTTTGGCAATTATGAATACAGCTGCTATAAACATTCAGGTATAGGTTTTTAGATAGTTAAATTTTCATTTCACCTGGATAAATACCCAGGAGAGGGACTGCTGGGTCAGATGATAAGTGTATATATTAACTTTGTAAGAAACTGTCAGGCTGCTTTCCAAAATGGCTATACCATTATGCATTCCCACCAGCAATGTGTAAGGAGTTCCAACTGCTTTCTGAAAAATTTGTAGCAGTATCTTATTGTGGTTTTAATTTCCATTTCTATAATGACTAATGATATAATAAATTGCTTTTCATGTACTTACTTGCCACCTACCATCTTTGATGAATATCATTTTGATTCTTTTGCCCATTTTCAAAAATTGGGTTGTTTTTCTTACTATTGAATTTTGAGATGTGTATATTTTTGGTACAAGTTTGTTATTAGATCTGTCACTGGCAAATATTTTCCAGTCTATGGGCTTGCCTTTTCCATTCTCTTAATCTTTTAAGAGCAGAAGAGCTTAATTTTGATGAATGTCTATAATTTAACTTTTTTCTCTTACGGATTGTGCTTTTGGTGCTGTATCTAAGAAATCTTTGATTAACTAATGATCACAGATTTTCTTTTATGTGTTTTTCTATATGTTTTTTAGTTGCAGATTTTTACATTTAGGTCTATGGTCTAATTTCAGTTAATTTTTGTATATGGTGTTAAGTATGGATTGAGATTCATTTTTTTTGTATATGGATATCCAACAGTTTCAATCCTTGCTGAAAAAATTCTTCTTTTTCCAAAGAACTGCTTTGGCACCTTTGTCAAAAATCAACTGACCATGTATGTTTAGGTCTATATTTGGATTCTCTATGTTGTTCCTTTGATGTATGTACCTATCTTTTCTTCAATACCACATTAAATTACTGCTTATAGTTATAAACCAAGTAGTGTGAATATTCTTCGTTCTTCTTTTCAAAATTCTTTTGGTTATTTTATTTCTTTTGCCTTTCCATATAAATTCTGGAATCAAGCTGTCAATTTATACAAAAATCCTGCTGAAATGTTAAATACAATTGTGTTAAAATTTAAGATGAGTTTAGGGAGAACTGACATCTTAACAATACTGAGTCTTCTAATTCATGGACATGACATATCTTCATTTCCTTAAATCTTTGATTTCTTTCATTAGTGCTTTGTAGTTTTGTATATGGATCTTTATATATTTCATTAGATTTGCACCTATGTATTTCATGGTTTTTGGTGCTATTGTAAATGGTGTATAATTTTAAAAATTTCAATTTCTAGTCATTCATTACTAAAAAACTGTTTTTAAGCAATAGATATATATGGTAAAATATCCAATAGTATAATGGTGCACAATTTAAACTAAGTTTTCTGACCACTACAGATCTCTAGTTTTCTGTTGAGAAAGTCACTGCTAACAGTTTACATATCACCCCAGAAATAGTCTGTCAACTAAAAGACATATGTACAGATAGATCTTATCACCTTTAAATTTACATACTGTTCTGCTCCTTGCCTTTTTCATTAAATTTCTTCTCACAAAGAATATTTAACATGAATATCAACCTCATTCTTTTATTTATAGGCGCATAGCATTGCACAGAACCAAAAAACTATCCTACCAAAGCTAACTGCCCTCTAATGATGAACATTTAGATTATGTGAAGTTTTAAATTTTTATAAATAATGCTACTGAGAGCATCTTTGTATACATATACAACTATACATCTGTAGTCTAAATGTCTAGAATGACAAATGTGCAATGAAGGGTATTTCACTTTGAGTTTTGACAGAGATTAACAAATAATCTTCTAAAGGGATCACACCAATTTATTTTCACAATGCTATTTGAGAGTATGTCAGTATTAAAAAAAAACAAATTTCATTAAAGTTTTCTGATGTATACATACAGTTGAGAACTACTAGAACAGAACCAAGATTGTAGAGAGGGTGAAACTGAGGTTACTAAGACAAAACAGGGAGCTCCTGCTGTGGTTCATAAGACAAAATATGAAGGGTTAAACTAAGGAGATAGTTGGAAGGCTGGAACAACGATGGTGAGAAGAAATATTCAGAAGGGAGAATTAAAAAAAAGTCTCTTGAGATTAAGGATTGCTTCTAATATACCCTTTTATCCTTAGGACCTGAGACCTGACACTCAAACACACTTTCTGGTCAATAATGGCTAAGCAGGTGGTAAACTGGATGTGTGTATGGGTGGTGGCAAAGTCCCGAAAGATTTTGATAAAGCATGCCCAAAGAGTAGTTGGAAGTGGGTAGCTGAAATAATTTCTAAGCCTGGACAGGGAAATACTTGTGTAGTTGTCTACGGAAAGCACGACTCCATTATTTACATAAAAGTCATAATATATCCAAAATCAATAACCTAAGTTAAACTCAACACTTGTATTATGTTCAATTTAAAGAAAGGTGTTAATTTCCACATCACAATGACAGATTAACTACCAGCAACTAAGTGCTCCCCATAATTCCCAGTGAAACAATACAAAAGATGTTAGGAAAAAGAAAAATATAAAAAAATAAGAGTCTGACATGGGGTGAATAGCAGAAGATACTGGATACTATAAATAGTACAGTCAACCCCTGAACAACTTGAGGGTTAGGGGCACTGACCTATGTAGTCAAAAGTCCATATAGAACATCTGACTCTCCTAAAAGTTAACTACTAAGAGCCTGCTGTTGAGGGAAGCCTTAATAGTAACATAAATAGTTGATTAACACATATTTTGTATGTTATATGAATGATGTACTGTATTCTTACAAAAAATAAGTTAGGGAAAATGTTATTAAGAAAATCATAAAGAAGAGATATACATTTACAGTACTATATTTACTGAAAAAAATATCCACGTCTAAGAGAACCTGTGCAGTTCAAACCTGTATTGTTCCAGGGTCAACTGCAGTAGCAAACTAGTAGCAGAAAAGGAAACACTGAAAATAGTTCAAAAGTTTGGTTTGAGTGGGTATCCAATAGCTATGTGACCTTAATCAAGTTATTAACACCTCTATGTTTCAGTTTAATCATCAATAAAATAATGATACATATTCCATAGGGTTGTCATAAGGCTTAAACAAATGTATACATGTTAAGACTTAAAAAAGTACCTGATACATAATAAGTGGGAAGCAAAAGTTTTCTATTATAGATGCCTTGAGAAGCCTAAAGTTAGTGACATATGATTATTTTTCCTTCCTAATGGGTTTATCACAATATTTTGTTATATTTATCAAAATAATTCACAAATGTTCTTTATTGGTTTTCAAAGTTTAGAGTTAACTCAGATTCTTCTGAAAACTATATAGTAAAGCAAAAGTTTAATATTTTATTATTTGTCTTTAGATGTTACCTAAGACAAGATTTAAACTTAAAACCACACTAATAGGAAATAGGAACAAAGCCACAAAATAAGTAGAATTTAAATATTTCTTGCCTTTAATTTTACAAAAACTTATATGAAGAAACACTACAATAAATTCTGAAATGTGGGCCTTCACACGCTAATGATTATTGTGTTAAGGAATTGCAATAACTTTTAATGTTTCATAGGTTAAAAATTCATTAGAACAGAGGAAGGCATAAACAGGTGATGGTACATATTCATCTAAGTTATGTCAAAGTTTGAAAGGAAACAGGACTATTTACATAGTCCTGAGGAAACGTCCCACAGATCACTTACTAATTAAAAAAGGAAATGATAACTCTACGTAGAAGAAATTTGGCAGAACCTACCTTACTAGAGTGATCAAAGTTAACATTACAAAAATAGTGAACAAAATGACATCATGTGCCTCCTGATGTAATGCACTGAAGATAGAATATATTTTATGTAGCATTCCTGCCAAGAATGCCAATCTGAATCTGAATATGTAGATCAGACAAAATTAAATTGAGAACATTCTATAAAATAAAAGATCTGTGTTGGCAAAACTGGACAGCTACATGTAAGAGAATGAAACTGAATTACTGTCTAACCCCATACACAAAAGTAAACTCAAAATGGATCTAAGACCTGAATGTAAGTCAGGAAACCATAAAACACTTAGAAAAAAATATAGGCAAAAATCTCTTGGACATAAACATGAGCAACTTCTTCATGAATGTATCTCTTCAGGCAAGGGAAACAAAAGCAAAAATGAACAAGTGGGACTATATCAAACTAAAAAACTTCTGTACAGCAAAGGACACCATCAGTAAAACAAAAAGACATCATACAGTATAGGAGAATATATTCATAAATGACATATCCGATAAGGGGTTCACATCCAAATTATATAAAGAGCTCATGCACCTCAACAAACAAAAAGCAAATAATTCAATTAAGAAATGGACAGAGGAGCTGAACAGACACTTCTCTAAAGAAGAAATTCAGATGGCCAACAGGCACATGAAAAGATGCTCCGCATCACTGGTCATCAGAGAAATGCAAATTAAAACCACAGTGAGATATCTCCTCACAGCAGTTAGGACAGCCAACATCCAAAAGACAAACAACAACAAATGCTGGCGAGGATGTGGAGAAAGGGGAACCCTCCTACACTGCTGGTGGGAATGTAAATTAGTTCAACCATTGTGGAAAGCAGTATGGAGGTTCCTCAAAAAACTCAAAATAGAAATACCATTTGACCCAGGGATTTCACTCCTAGGAATTTACCCTAAGAATGCAGCAGCCCAGTTTGAAAAAGACAGATGCACCCCTATGTTTATCGCAGCACTATTTACAATAGCCAAGAAATGGAAGCAACCTAAGTGTCCATCAGTAGATAATGGATAAAGAAGATGTGGTACATATACACAATGGAATATTATTCAGCCATAAGAAGAAAACAAATCCTACCATTTGCAACAACATGGATGGAGCTAGAGGGTATTATGCTCAATGAAATAAGCCAGGCGGAGAAAGACAAGTATCAAATGATTTCACTCATTTGTGGAGTATAAGAACAAAGAAAAAACTGAAGGAAAAACACAGCAGCAGACTCACAGAATCCAAGAATGGACTAACAGTTACCAAAGGGAAAGGGACTGAGGAGGATGGGTGGGAAGAGAGGGATAAGGGGGAAAAGGGGCATTACGATTAACACACATAATGTAGGTGGGGGGGGGTACGGGAAAGGCAGTATTTAGAGAGAAGACAAGTAGTCATTCTATAGCATCTTACTACACTGATGGACAGTGACTGTAATGGGGTATGTGGGGAGGACTTGAAAATAGGGGGTCTAGTAACCATAATGTTGTTCAAGTTGTACATTAACGATATTAAAATTAAAAAAATAAAAATAAATGGTCTGTACTCTTCAAAATGTCAACATCATAAAAGAGAAAGACTGAGAAACCATTCTAGATTAAGGGAGACAAAGAAGACATATTGACTAAATGAAATGTGTTATTACGGCTTGTATCCTGAGCTGGGGAAAAAATGCTATAAAGAATATTAATAATATGTTCAACACACACACATGCGTATGTATATAAAGAGAATGCAAGAAAGTGTGCACTGTGGAAAACTACTGAACAGTGAACTTCTCTATAATTTGACTTTTCAAAAATAAATTATAAGAATAGTTAAATTCTTTTAAACTTTGGTCATAAAGATTCTAAAGCTAAAATAGTTTTTAAAAAGTACTAGCATGAGAAAAGAAACATCACTGGAAGACAAGGGAAAAATATTCATTTAATCCTGAATAGGACTGGGAAACTTTTAGGTGAAATGGTTATCATGGAAAACAGTTAAGCATATGGAGAATACAGTTCATCAAAACAGCTAGACAGCAAATTTTAAGGTATTGTCAAAATGTTAAGTATGACTGACAGTTAACAACAGCAAACATTTGGGTAGTTCTTTCACATTCTTGCTGTAAAATGGTGCTTTTTTCTGGATTCTAATTCAAAGTACAGAGTTGGAATCTAAAAAAGTGAGCTTGTATGGTCCTATGTAGAATTGGTTGAGTATAGTTTTTGAGTATTCAATACTGGCTATCTGCAGAGATGTCTTTAAAAGCTGCTAATTGCTAAAATGAACAAGAGTAGAAAATAGTGCAGATGCACTCAAAGTTCATACACATGATTAAAGTTTAAGAACATGTGTCTAATATTAAAGTTAATAAAGTTAAAGCAGATTTCACATAATTATCATATTTAAGAAATTAAAATGGGGTAATAATACATACGCAGTGAAAATAAATTAAAATCCAAAATAATCACAGAAGATAACACTGATACTGTCACAAGTTGGTTCTAAGACAACAAATGATGGTGTAGTGAACCAAAATAAACTCAGACAGTTATTAATTCCCAAATGAAAGAGATGTGCTACTCTTATTCTCTTCTTGAAAAAAATAAGGAGACCTAGAGGAGAAAAAGATGGTGGAGTAGAACAGCAAGACAGAAACCTCCTACTTACACACCAAAGAAACAAATATAGCAAATACAACTAGCCCTGAAAATGACCTGAAGACTGCAGAATAGACTACCTACACCTGGGGAAGAGGAGACCACACACAGAAGGATAAAGTGGCAGAGATGCAATCAATCAGGACCCAAGCCTTTCCCCCACCCCAGCCCACAAGCAGGAAGGAGAGGAACAGGGCTGGGAGGGGATAAGCACTCTGGAAGTCTGCACATCAGTCCCTGAAGATCTGCTCTGGGTGCAGAGTCCACATGAAACAGGTGATCCAAGGGGATGGACACCAGGCAGAGTTGTAGCACTCTGGGAGGCTGAGATTCCTGTCCCTTGTGGTGGACAGACACCCTCCCCATAAGTCCTGCTGAGACCCAACACAGAGGCAACGGTTTGAAAGTTTTATCAGCAGTGTAAAGTGTGGCAGAAGGGAGCGGGTGGGAAGGCACATTCTTTCTGAAGGAGAAAGGAGAGGTGCACAATACTTTCCCAGCCCTCCCTCAGCCCTACTGGTTGGGTGTTTAGGGAAGCCAGCTCCAAATGCTCTCTCTTGCTGGTGGCTTAGCCCCGTAGCATGCCTCTTGCTGCCTGGCAGGCTTTCCCGGCCCTTCCCAACTTGGGGGGCACTTGTGGGAGCCAGCTCTAAACTCTCCAGCTTCCTCACTGCTGTCTCTGCCCCATGGCAGTGGATTCCCTGCTCACCGGCCCCTCTTGGCTGGCCCTGCCCAAGCAGTGGGTGCCATGGTTGACTGGCAGGCAGAGGGTGCTCTACACACAACAAACCCTACCAGAAGCACCACATGACACACAACAGCCTGTAGAGGTGAGCTGTCAGCCTCTGCTTCCAGACTAGCAGAAAGGCTGCCCTGCCCACAGCCCGCCAACAGTAATTACACCTCCACCACAAATGAGAGCAAAGCACTGGTGAGCAAAGAGTCTTGAGCTTCTAGGTACCACAGAATGCCTTCTTCATAAAGCTGAAAACCTTTCCTCTAGTATCAGGAATAAGACAAGGATGTCCACTCTCACCACTTTTATTCAACACAGCATTGGAATTACTAATCATGGCAATCAGACAAGATAAAGAGATAAAAGGCATCCAAATTGGTAAGGGAGAACTAAAACTGTTACTATTTGCAGATGACATGATACCATATACAGAAAAATCTAAAGACTCCCATAAAAACTATTAGAACTAGTAACTGGATTTGGCAAAGTTGCATTAATGCAGAGATCTGTTGTGTTCCTATATACTAACAAACTAGCAGAAAGAGTAATCAGGCAAATAATTCCATATATAATTGCAACAAGAAGAATAAAATACTTAGGAATAAATCTAGCCAAGGAGGTGAAAGACATGTACCCTGAAAACTATTATAAGACACTGATGAAAGAACCTGAAGAGGACACAAGTAAATGGAAATCCATCCCAAGTTCATGGTTAGTAAGAATTAGTATTGTCAAAATGGCTATCCTACCCAAAGCGATTTAGAGATTCAATGCAATCCCTATCAAAATACAATTTCAATGAACTAGAGCAAAGAATGATAAAATTTATATGGAATCATAAAAGCAATCTTCAGAAAGAAGAACAAAGCTAGGGGTATCATGCTCCCTGATTTCAAGCTATACTACAAAGTTAGTGATAAAAAACAGTATGGTACTAGCACAAGAACAGACCCACAGAACAATGTAAGAGAACAGGGAGCCAAGAAATAAACCCATGCATATATGGTCAATTAACATATGACAAAGGTGTCATGAATATACCATGGGGAAAAGACAATCTCTTCAGTAAATGGTGCTGGGAAAATTGGACAGCTTTATGCAAAAGAATGGATTACTGTCTAACTCCATACACAAAAGTAAACTTGAAATGGACCAAAGACTAAATATAAGACATGAAAGCATAAAATTCTTAGCAGAAAACAAGCAAAAATCTCTTGAACATAAGCATGAGTAATTTCTTTTTCTGGACATGTTTCCTCAGGCAAGGGAAACAAAAGCAAAAATGAACAAGTGTAACTACATCAAACTAAAAAGCTTCTGTACAGCAAAGTACACCAGCAACAGAACAAAAAGTCATCCTACAGTATGGGAGAATGTATTTGAATGATTTATCTGACAAAGCGTTAACATTCAAATATATAAAGAATGCATATGCCTCAACACCAAAAAAACAAACAACACCCCCCCCCCCCCACAAAAACCTGACTAAAAAATGGGCGGACTGATAAGAACAAAGCAAAAACTGAAGGAACAAAACAGCAGCAGACTCATAGAACCCAAGAATGGACTAACAGTTACCAAAGGGAAAGGGACTGGTGAGGGTGGGTTGGAAGGGAGGGAGAAGGAGTATAAGGAGTATTACGATTAGCACACCTAATGTGGCAGGGGGGCACAGGAAGGCAGTATAGCACAGAGAAGACAAGTAGTGACTCTATAGCATCTTACTATGCTGATGGACAGTGACTGTAATGGGGTATGTGGTGGGGACTTGATAATGGGGGGAATCTAGTAACCACAATGTTGCTCACGTAAATGTGTATTAATGATACCAAAAAAAAAATGGGCGGACGACTTGAACATTTTTTCGAAGAAGGAATATAGATGGCTAACAGGCACATGAAAAGATGCTCCAGAGGGCTTATCATCAGGGAAATGCAAATCAAAACCACAATGAGATATCACCTCACACCAGTCAGAATGGCCAAAAGACAAGATATAACAAGTGTTGCCGAAGATATGGAGAAAGGGAACCTTCCTATACTATTGGTGGGAATATAAATTGGTGCCAGCCCCTATGGAAAGCAGTATGGAGAGTATTAAAAAACTCAAAGTAGAAATACCATATGACCCAGTAACTCTAGGAATTTACCCAAGAAAACAAAATCTCTGATTTGAAAAGATATATGCACCCCTTTGTTTACTGCTGATTACTGATGACAGCCAAGACATGGAAGCAACTAAAATGTCCATAGAGGATGTGCTACATATACACACTGGAATATTATTCATGGGGATGGATACAGCAAGAAGAATATAGCCAATGGTTCTGTAACATCTTTCTACATTGACAGTAGCTGACTAGTTGGGTGAGGATTTAATAATGTGTGTAACTGATGAATCACTGTGTTGTATACTTCAAACCAATATAATATTGTGTATCAACTATACTTCAATTAAAAATAAAGATCGACACTAAATAAATAAATAAAACAAAACAAAGTAAGGAAACCAAAAAAGGAGTATCTTAATTCTATCATTCCTTATAACTTTGAAGCATAGCTAGAGACTATCAGTGATTTGCATTTAAGCTACTGAAAAATTTGAGATGAAGAGAGGATGTAAATTGAAGAGTCAGCAACAAATAAAGGAAATTAACAGGGCCAAATGATTAGCCTCTTTCCACAAACTACCTAACATAACCGTGGGCATTTATTATTAAGAGTAGCTGTTATATTAAGTAGAGATCAAAAACATGAATGAAGGCAACTTAGAAGAATTAATCATAGCAATAAAGCACTATTTATATGATTAACATTCAATATGAAATTATAATTTTGTTATATCTGTTAAAGTTCTTACTGCTTTAGTGTAACAAAGTGTCATCTAAGCATTCTATAATCCAAATAAGAATGGATGACAGAGAAGACAAGTAGTGACTCTATAGCATCTCACTACGCTTATGGACAGTGACTGTAATGGGGTTGGTGGGGAGGACCTGATGAATGGGGTAGTTTAATCACCATAATATTGCACATGTAATTGTAGATTAATGATACCAAAATAAACTATTTAAAAAAAATGGATGAGATTACCCCTAAACAGCCCTAATACCTAACTATGGGGCTGGCATTTTGGTCCACATGAATGAATGTCTACAATGTTCAGAATAACTACTAATTCTAACAGATTATTATTAAGTAATAGTAACTGTAATTGTTAATTAAAATCAATAAATCATAATGTTTAACAATTAATTGTAGTAAAAATTAATTGTTAATTAACAATGAACTGACAACATTCTAAGTCTCTCTGGACTAGACAAATCTTGTTGAGTTTCTGCCCTTTCTACTTTAACTTAGGTATGAATGCACAAAGGTCTAATTCTGCTAAAGGTCCCCAACCTTATTTGACTATAGTTTTACTACAAAAATTAAGCCATACTTAAAGTTTACTATTATCAATACCTAGGACAGTGCCTGAAACACAGATACGATATGATCAGAAATTTTCATTATGTTGAGTTAATCAAGTTTTGAAATTGCTACTATAAAAATTAATGGTATTTTTCCTAAAAGAGTAATAATATTTGCCTTAATGTTAAAAATTTGAGATATATAATAGCAAAGATTCTCTTTTTTTTCTGTTCAAACTTCAAAATAAGATACACCTACCAGTAACATTCAATCACTATAGCAGTAATTCTCAAAGGAGGTGGCTGCATTTAAGAATTATAAATTACTATCTATGAAAGGCATTTAATAATCCTATGTGATCTCAGAAAGCTGTTTTTTCAAATGACATAGAAGGAATACCAATAACCTCCTACCTGTTCTGGCATAGCTCCATGTTCAATTCCAGTCTTCAATAATCTATAGCAATTACCAAACAGATCCCACTTTGTGAGATCGTGAGCACTAAAATAAACAAAAAATGCATTAACTTTATTCTAGAGTGGGAGAAAATTTAAATTTGAGTTTAGTTTCAGTGTGTGGAAGGATAAAATAACTTTGTTTCCTTTTGGAATTGAAAAAGATTTGTAAGAAATGTTCAAGTGCTCAAACTAGGAAGGAAGGAAGGGAAGGAGGAAGGAAGGAATCAGAAAGAGAAAAAAGAAAGAGTGAAAGCTTTGGTAGAAAGAAGGGAAGGAGGGAATAAGGAAGGGAGGGAGAAAGAGAGGAAGGAAAGAAGGAAGAGGGAAGGAGGGAGAGAGGGAGAGAGGAAAAGACGGAGCGGGAAGAGAGAGACCAGAATGCAACCTGATACTAAGAATTCATTAAAAGAAATCAGTAACAATAAAACTTCACATATTTAAATGAAGGTTACCACCACAAGGTCAACCTAGGCTCATATTCCACTTCTTTTTAGTATATTTTAAAATATGTTTAAATAAGTACATTCACAAATTCAAAATATTAATAATGTGTATTTTTAAAAAGATCTGCCTTCTCAAGATGGAGATAAAGACAAAAACAAGGGAAAAGAAATACGGCAAAGCTCAAGAACTTTAGGGTAGCTATTTACATGGGCTGAGGACTTCTGAGTTGAAATAATGTTAACATTTTAAATTCTCATGAGCTCTACTACTAAAAATAGATCATTGCCTGTCAATTTTAATTTTCAAGTGTCAAAATAACTTTTTAAATAGGAGTTTTGACATTGGTTGTCAATTCTTATTTTCAAAGATCAAAATATTTTTAAAAATAACTGTTTCTCCAAGCAATTCCAAAAAGATGTGAATGAAGGCTTAGATTTTAGACACTCCTTTGAAATCCGAACTACTCATTATATAAGAGCTATATCCAAACACTCTTTTGACCAGAAAGTTTTCTATTTTCCTTTCCTTATGGAGAAGCATGCCTCATTATAAGGGACATGCAAATTATGATTTGAAAATGACACTTAATTTCATTGATCTGAGCCTTTTTTCCTTATTCAAATATAACTATTTTGTCCAAACAGAAAACACACAATAATAAGCAAACAAATAAGAGCAATTCTGGATAAAAGCTCATAGAAATAACTTTCAAGGCTTTCCCCAAATCTTACTTCTTACTAAGATTTCTAAAAGCTATCAGATGATAACTATACCTATAAAACTCTAGCTACTAGAATAAACCCATCTAACTTATTAGTAATACTGATTAACTTAAGCTCTGACAGTTTACAATGTACATTCATTACACTGAATGATAAATCTTAATCAAATTACAGTAAAAACTTGTAATTTATCTGGAGAAAATATGAATAACAAAGAGAAAAAAATCATAGCATTTCAATATTTCTCTAAAATTTCCCATTGTTTTATAATGTTAAACATTACAAAGACAATCAGTTTGCTTTATATTGGCTAATACGTTATTTGCTAAATCTACTTTAAATAAAGTGACATACTTGTGAAACGAGGTTAACCGCTTTAAGGTAGAAAGAACATTGTAAATATCATCATCATCAGCTTCTTCTCCCTATAAATAAGTAGATTATCACCTCGTTACCAGAACTTTACTCATCCTCAAATTCAAATCAAAGTCTATTAATACTTACTGCCTAAAGAAAAATTCTTTTTTATTATATAACAGTACATGTTCACTATTGGTAAATAAGAAAATACATATAAGCAAAAAAAAAAAAACAACCCAAAATAAAATATACCCATAATCCCAACACCCAGAGATAACCATTTTAAACAATGTTATGAACATGACTGTACATCTCTGATTATGCTCAGAGAAATCAGCTAGGCAGAGAAAGACAAATACCAAATGACTTCACTCATTTGTGGAGTGTAACAACAAAGCAAAACTGAAGGAACAAAAACAGCAGCAGACTAAGACTCCAAGAAGGGACTAGCAGTTACCAAAGGGGAGGGGTGGCAGAGGGTGGGTTGGGAGAGAGGGAGAAGGGGACTGAAGGGTATTATGATGAGTACACATGGTGTGGGGAGGAATCACGGGGAAAACAGTGTGGCACAGAAAAGACAAGCAGTGGTATCTTACTACACTGATGGACAGTGACTTCAGTGGGGTATGGGGGATTTGATAATATGGGTGAATGTAGTAACCACAGTGTTTTTCATGTGAAACCTTCATAAGAGTGTATATCGATGATACCTTAATAAAAAATAAAAATAAATACTTTAGGATAAGTTCCTTGAAATCGCAGAGTGAAAGGCTATGTACTTTAAAGATTTTATTGATTGTTAGCTTCCATGGCTTCAAAATCACAATGAAAAATAAAAAATGGTTGAAAAAAACTAAATGCTAAATAAAGTTAATATTAAAATTTGAAAGTAGGGAAAAATTGGTTAAATGGATTATAAAGAAGATCCTATCAGCCTGACCATCAGAACACAGAAAGCTGTGGGGGTTCCAGATTGCTTTATACAGATTGGAGAGAGAAGACAAGAGATGGGAGTCACAGAAATAATTATAAAAATAACCAGTTGGAGATGCCTGCTGCTACCTTGGGCATACTACTGGTAAGCAGCCAGTACTTAGCAGCAACCTTAATTTTTATGTTCTATTCATTTACACATGGTAATAGTTAAGCAATATTAAAATGCAAATTAGTCCCAGGAATAGAAAATGAAAAAATGAGTTAAGAAAAGCCAGACCTTAAAAAGATTTTTCTTAAAAGAGGAAAAAATATAGCTTTTATGAAACAGGTTTTTCAATTAAACATAAAGTACAACCAAGGTTGATCTTTACAGGATGAACAACTTCAATAATGCTGCTAAGTTTTGAAAGGGGTAGAAAATTCTACTAGATTTTATTTTAAAATGGAAACAATTTAAACATTTAGCTACTCTGAATAATTATTCAATTAAATAAATACAATCATTCTATTGAATAATTAAATCACTGAATTAGTCAAAATTATTATAATTACACATTAACTTTAAAACAGACCTCTTGTAATAGATCTTCCACAGAATGATTGAATCGATCTACAAACTCATCAATCAGCTGACTTCGAGCTATGTCAACTCTGTTCTGGATGGTATACTCTTCACTGCATAAGATGCTATAGGTTTTACTGCAGGCTTCTAGAACGTCTGATTCTACGTGTTTTTCCACAACAAACTTAATCTGTTTTAATAAAGCATCCAGATGCTGAGAAGGAAAAAAGAAAAACTGTAATATTTAGATAATATTTAGATTAGTAACAAAAATAAAAATAACCACTTGTCAAATAACAAGTCTATAGATTACATGAAAGTAAAATAATCCAGTTAATAAAACTGATTATAATAGCAGAATTTCAGTTTCAGTGTCTTACCTTCTCCATTCTTCCTGTGCTATAAATTTCTAGATCAAAATACTGTGGGATTTGTAGCAAGTTTGCTACCTTCTCTGCATCTGCAGAATACTAGGAGAGGCAAAGAAAAAAGTACTTTAATAGTACAGTGTAATAAGCAAACTCAGTGGCATATTAGTACAAAAAAGTAAATAAAACTGTACCTTCGACAGCAACATAGGAAGTGTGATAATAAAATGCTCAGTCAATTTGTTTCTATCATCAATTTGAGTTTTCCTTTCTTTGGCAGTTAGTACCTAGAAATAAATTTAAATGGGCAAAGAGTAAGAGTGTCATGTACTAATTTATAAATCTAGAGTACTACAAAGATGATGAAGCACTGGCAGATAATGTAACTAAGAATTTTCAGAGGAACTTAAACTAATAAACACATCTAGTTTTATGCAGATTTCTAGTTAATATGCACCATTACTTTATAAATAGTTACTTATCTAAGAATCACTAAACTTTAGGTAAATTACTACTTGTTTAGATTAAATATAAAAAATAACATTTCAAAGAACAATAATTATGAATATAAAAATATTGGACTAATGGAGAAATAATTTTTTTGGATTTTTAACCTCAATGTTTCCCTATGTTAAATACTTTTATAATAAAATACTTCTTTAGAAGGTAATGCTTTTTTAATACCATCAGCAGCTAACAAATTTTCACTTATTGTTAAAGAATATACTATTGATATCTCTGGACTCATTTATATTTGATTGTCTTTGTATCTACACTCATAAACCTGCTTGGCAATAATCAAGACAGTGGGATATAGCCTATGGTACTGAACAAATTCAAGCTGGTAATACCTATCATATTAGTCTGTCTGTATTCAACCAGTTAAATCATAGGTAGTTCCAAAGACAAAATATTAAAATGTAAGTTCAGTTAGTATAATCATTTCCTCCAAGTATTCTGCATTTTATTATCTTGAAGGAATTCACTATCATAATGTTGAATGATTTTACAGAACAGAAACACTCCAATATAAATTGACACTTTATAAACATGAGAATGTGTGAAGGGAGTAATAGGGCCTCCTATCTAGTTCTTCTTCCAGGGACTTTATTATTTTTCAACCTCTTAAACATAAAATAATTACTTTGGAATGACTTACCAAGTACTGTGTTTAGTTCTGCACAAAGTAATTAAAGGGACTACATATAAAGTAGTATATCTAGGAAAGAACTGAGGATATGAGAAGTCTTGAAATTCATCTGACAATGTATGTAGGTCTAAGAATATTGATTTTAGAGAAGTAGCTACCTTTGATTAAATGATCAATCTCCCTGATAATGAGAGCAAAAAATGGCGTAATACCTATGGGGTATTTGACAACACCTGCCAGAATTATATATATAGCTTTCCTTTGACCTAATGATCCCACTTTTAACAATTTACCTCACTGATATACCCAATGCATGTATGAAATAACACAAGATTATTCACTACACATTATTTCTAATAGCAAAAGATTGGCAACAACCCAGAAGACTGTGCATAGTGTGTGCACATAATGGACACTATGTAGTCATAAGAAAATGAAGATTTCCAAATACAGTTATACACTGTTAAAATGAAAATGTAAGGTACAGAACACTGTATAAAGTATACTATCTCTTGTAGGAGGTTAAGAGGGAGGAGGATGGAGAATAAGAATACACGTGGCATCTATTTATCTGTATTTGCAAAATGAAACACTGGAAGGATAAACCAAAAACAAAAGTATTACTGGTAGGAATTGGGTGTAAAGGGAGTTATTAAGGAAGACTTCTCTGAATATATATTTTTATGTGGTTTTGACTTTTTAACTGTGTAAATGTATTATGTATTTCCAAAAAATAAAAATGAGATAAAACATACAAAATTAAAGAGGTAAAAACCTTGTTTAAATGAGAAATATCAATATGAATGTATAATTTAAATATATCTGTATATATAAATATATAAATTTCTTAGTTCTTGCACACTAAACATGACTAGCAGAAATGGTAACCAACTGATAGTATTCTTAATGTCAAGATTATGATCTTTAAATATTATCCTCTATTAAAGGGAAACAGGGTTTGCTGGAGATTCTTGTGCTAGGGTAATGATGGCATAGTCTCTTCCCACAATGAATAAGGTGTAACCAATAGAATATTGTGGAAATGAGGATGTGTGATTTTGGAGGGCTAGGTCATAAAAGACACAGAAGTCTACTTCTTTCCTCTCTTTTGGATTTCATTCTTGGGGAGGCCAGAAGCCATGTCACTCAAACAGTCCTACTAAGAGGTTCACATAGTAAAGACCTGAGGAAAAATCACCGCTAACTATTGAGCCACGTGAGTGAAGTAGTAAATTAGCAATCAAACTTTCAGAGGCTAAAGCCTTGGCTAACATCTTAAATACAACCCTATGAAAGAGCCTAAACAAAAATAATAGGTAAGCCCTGGCCAATTTTTGACTCACAGAAACTGTATGAAATAATGAAGACTTATTGTTTTAAGCCTCTAAGTTTTGAAGGAATTTTTTTACACTCCAATAGATAACTACTATAAACAGTAAAGGTAGCAAGTGAACCCGGGGAATCTTGCTCTGGAACAAAGCAAGAAAGTGCTAAAAAAAAAAAAGGATTAAGACATGTCAAAGGACACATTATACTGAAAAGGCTCTCAGGCAAAGTTGGGACTATACATTTTTAAAAACTTTTATTTTGGAAAATTAAAAACACTCATTCTTTCACTATTGTTTCAATTCCCCTAAAGGTTTTTTTCCTGTAGCATTTTTAGGTGAATTCTTGGTATATTGTTTCACTCATATATATTTAAGTAGATGTCTTTAACAGATGAAGACTAAATAATAATAAAACTTACTATCTCCAACAAAATTAAACATTAATTCCTTAGTATCATTTCATTCCCAGTCCATAGTTTTCTCAATCTCCATTTTTTTGGAGTCTTTCTTACATTTATATTTAATGTAATTTTTGATATGGTTGTCAGCCATTGTGCTATTGTTATTTTATATCTCATGTCTTTTTTTTGTTTTGTCTGTTCTCCCTTTACTGCTTTCTTTGGGATCATATATTTTTTAGTGCACTATAATGTGTTGACTTTGTTTTCCTTTTTTAGGTATGAATAGTTGCTCTATGGATTACAATATATTTCTTTAACTTATTACAATCAACTTCAGATTAATACTGAATTATTTACAGCAAAATACAGAAATTTTGCTCTAATACAGTCCATTTCCTTTACCATTATTTCTGCTATTGTCACATGTATTTATACATATTATAATATTAATACTACAGTGGTATCCTTATTTCTTTAAATAATCTCATGTCCCTTTAAAGAAATTAAGAGAAAAAAAGAAAAAATATATAATTTACACAGCCTTTTTTGTTCACCCATGTATTTACCATTTCTGGTACTCTTCATTACTTCCTGTGGATTACAGTTACCATCTGGTATTACTCTTTACAGCTTAAAGGACTTTTAACATTTCTTCTAAGGCAGGTCTTCTAGCAACATGCCTCTCAATCTTTGATTATCTGGGAATGTTTTTATGTTAATTTCGTATTTGAAATATAACTACTAGATTTAGAATTCTAGGTAATTTTTTTGTTTTTCAGTGAATATGGCATTCTATTGTCTTCTGGGCCTCTACTGTTTCTGATAAGAAGTCAACTGCCAATTGGATTGCTGTTGCCTTATAGAAAAGAGTTGTTTTTCTTTTGTTGCTTTCAAGATTTTTTTGTCTTTGTCTTTCAAAAGTGTGACTACCCTGTGTTTAGAGGTAGATCTTTTTGTTTTTTCTACTTGGGTTTTGTCAAGCTTCTTGGATCTTTAGACTGCTTCTCATTAAATTTGGGAAATTTTTGGTAATTATTTCTTCAAGTATTTTTCCTTCCTGTTTTACTTTTTTTCTTTCTGAGACACCACCACACAAATTTGGCACACTTGTTTCACACATTTCCAAGGCTCTATTAATTTTTCTTCAATCTTTCTTTCCTCTCTCTTCTTCATAATGGATAATCCCTATTAATTTTTCTTAAGGTTCAGTTTTTTTCTTGTCATCTCAAATCTGCTACTGAGTCCATCTACTGAATTCTAAATTTACTGTACTTTCAACTCTAGAATTTCCATTTGGTTTTTCATTATTGAGATTCCCTGTTTCTTGTTATCTTATTTTCTGGAAATTCTTTAAACATGTTTCTCTTTAATTTTTTGAACATATTCATAAAAAAGGCTCTGAAATATTCATTAAACCCAATAACTGGGCCTACTGGGCAGTCATTTCTATTCTCTGCCTTTTTTCCTTGACTATGGTCACATTTTAGAGTTTCTTTGCATGGCTGTAAGTTTTCTGGAAAAGTGGACACTTTAGGATAATATAGTATAGGAACTAATGGATTGTTAGCTTATTTTTCTTAGTTTCATAAAAAAAAACCCACTAATCTTTAACTTAAACTGTGTAGTTTGTTTCTCCCACAATATGTGGCCTGTGCTTGGAATTTTTCTTTTTTACTGTTTTCCTAGGAGTCTTCTGTTTCAGTTGATTCAGCCAATGATCTGGGCAGAAGTTGTGCTCAAATATTTCAAATCTGTAAGGCTTTCTTCTCATCACACCTAGTCTATTTGTGGGTTACAGGCATATTCAAAGTTTAGCCAGTTCTCAAGTTTGGTCTGACTTTTATTTTCCATTGGGTTCTCTCAGGTTTCCCAGTCAGCAGGGATATGAAGAGCTTATCTAATCCTTTTATGGCTTTCTCATTCCCAGCTTTTTCAGTTAGATTCTTGGCTGGTCCACTGTTCTTACTAACCGGGACCACAACTACAACAGCTGAATATCGTATCTGTGGGTCTTTTCCCAAGTTTGCCATTTCTAGTTGACAAACTTTTCCTATATTGAGACTGCCCTGCCTGAGAGCAAAGCTGCTGGCTTTTGCAAACAGTGTCACTCTGGTAATACTATAGGTATAAACAATCAAGCTTGTGGGTTATGTTAGTATTATAACCCAGGCAAGAAGGCTGTAGACTTCCACTGCTTTTACCTAAAGCAGCTTTAGCAGTTTTTCAAGAATAAATGCTTCTCTCTCTTTTTTTTATCTTTGGTCAATTTCCAGAGTCCTGATATTGTTTTTTGACAGTATTTCCAGTCCACTAGAGCCAATCTTTCCATCTGTGATTACCTGAATTCATCCTAAATACCAATAACACCTGCATTATTAGCCCCATATTACAGATAAAGGAATCAAGGCACAAAGAAAATAAACTATCCAAAGATTACATAGTTGCCAAATGAAAGAGCTTACAAAACTAGGCAGTTTGCTTTCAGAGCCTTTCTGCTTTTAACAGATATGAATGTGAAAATTATTGAAGTATTAGACTAGAAGCAGGTATAAATGCAATAGGCACATGGGAGAAAATAATATTTTTGAAAGCTGAGTATAGTAGATAGGATATAAAGATGAAGTACCACAGCATATGTCATTTGCAAAAATACCACGTTTTTAGGAATAATACACCAGTAACATTTCAAATATTTAAGACAGTTAATTACATTAAAAGCCTTTTTGTAGATTTCTCACTAATACAACTTACTCTCTTGCCAGTACCCCTTCCCACTGGAGGATGTGCTTCAGCAGCTTGACGAATTGTACAAACCATTAGCTCTATAAGAGCACTCTCTTGGCGATCAGACATTGCTAAGGTAAAACAAAACACATTAGTATGAGTAGTTTTACAATAACCATATATTAAATGTTAACACAATTATTAAAAAACTGCAACCATATTCTAATACTTATTCTTAAAGACAAATTAAGATCTGCACTTTGTCTTCTTACTTTTTTAAGAATATGTGTTTGTAAGAAAGATAAAGTAAAGAAAAAGGATAAACTGGTTTCTTTTAATATGTGGTCTCTTCTAACACTATATTTCTGAATTAGGCAATGCCAAGCTTTTACTGTATTTCCTTTTACATCATTTCAAAGCTCATATAATTAGGTATCTTTCTTTTGTTTTTTATCTAAAAAATGTTATACCTATTTTTATATTACAATAGATTTTTAACATCTTTCAAGTCACAAATACATATATGAATAATTATTTTAAATAATTATGAGTTATTACATAATCTGTATTCTACAATTTAGTCAACCTTCTCCTACTCATATTCAAATTGTTTCCAAATTTTTGTCACTATTAAATATGTAAAGAATATCATTAATACACATATATTTATGTAACTGATACTTTCAGATCTGTAGAATAAATTCCCAAGAGAGACAGTAATGGGTCAAAGGTTAAAATCTTGATACTGACTAATCATAATGTTATTTACCACAGTTCAAACTTTGTTTAGTTCCTCATATCCCTGCCAGCACTGGATGCTATAAATCCCTTTAACTTTTGCCAGTTCAATGACTTACAAATGGTATTTCATTGTTATTTTGCTCCTCCTTATCTACTAATTAGTGGAGTGTATTTTCTTGTTTATTGGTTTCTAGAATATTCTCCTGAAATTCTTCTGTTTACTCTTTGCCCATCATTGTACTGCTATTCAACTTTCTTGAACTCTTGTATATTAAGAACAGTAATTTTGTCTTTTGAATGATGCCAGTATTTTCTCAGTTTGTCCTTTTGTTGTCAGACTCCTGGTATCTTCTGTCAGGCAGAAGTTGTTAATTTTTACAAGAACACAGCTGTACCAATTTGTTTTATGGCTTGTGGGTTTCTTTTTTTTTTCTCTCTCCAGTTTAATTGCAATATAACTGACATACAGCACTATATAAGCTGTATAACATAATGATTTGACTTACATATATCATGAAACAGTTATCACAATACGTTAACACCCATCATCTCATACAGATACAGAAAGGCTTCTGGGTTTCTTGCATTGCTTTAAAAAAATCTCCTTGTCCTAGAGATTAAAGAAATGCATTTTCTTCTCTCTCTTTTACATCTTTAATCTGTCAGGAACTTATTTCTGTTGATAGTATGAAAAATGGGCCAATTATTCCTACCATATGAACAGTCAATTATGCCTTCACAATTGTTAAATAAACCAACTTTCCTGTTGAATTTAAATGTTACTTTTTAACGTGTCTAAGGCTCTCATATGTTTATCTTTTATGGATTCCTTATTTTCACTAATCTATTTCTTTTACAATGTGATACTATTTTTTGATTATAGCAGCTTTATATTATGTTATAGTATACTATGTAACAATTCAACTAATTTAAATATTTAGTTGAACAAGTTTCTCTTATCTAGTCTTCTTTCTAAAATTTTGCTAGTTTCTATAATGTTAATGGCAAAGACTTTAAACACTAAGCATTTTCTATGTACAAGGCACTGTTATAAATGATTTATATGTATTTACTTGTTTTATCCTTAAAACAATTCTAAGAGATAGGAACTAATATCTTCACACTTTACAGAAGGGGAAAATGAGCCACAGAGAGGTTAAATAACTTTTCATTCAGGTGGTAGTAGGACCAAGATATGAATCCAGGTAGAGCACACCAGGGTCTGTGCTCTTAAGCAACATGCTATACTATGTTTTTAAGACAAGCTTAAAATTCTATACAAACTTTAGAATCATTTTCCTTAGTTCCTCCTCTTACTGTACCTCCCAGAATTCTCTCAAACCTACTGGAATTCAGATTAAGGTAATTTAGGAAATCTATACATTGGGAATAACTAACATTTTAATAATTTTTTCAGTCATGATTCAGTTCTTCATTTTTGAAATCTTACTTGACATCATTTAACAAAGCATTATGGCTTTCTGAAAAAATTTTTATTAAGGTATTATTGATATACACTCTTATGAAGGTTTCACATGAAAAAACAGTATGGTTACTACATTTACCCATGTTATCAAGTTCCCACCCATACCCCAATGCAGTCACTGTCCTTCAGTGTAGTAAGATGTTATGGCTTTTTCATACTGATTCTGAACTTCCCCTGTTGAATTCATTCCCATGTATTTTTAAAGATAGGGTTTGAGGCTAATTGAATAGTTGAATTCTATCTTTCTGTTTCCCTCCTCTCCCTCTCCATTTCTCTGTATACTTATGTTAAAAAAGCAGTAGATGTGGGATTATAGAGACAAACAATATATAAATAAAAAAAATCAAGCTTTAGAAGTTTAAGTGATTTTAAAATAAATTGGAGCAACAGCAATGAAAAGGCAAAGACATAATAATATTTGAACTTTATTTTGTACCAAAATTACCCTGTACAGGAACATATATGTACATCTTAATTCAAAAAATTTTTTAAACATTTCCTTAGAAAATCACATGAACTTCAGTTTGTCTTAGGAACACCTAATGGAACAGCTCTCACTTTTCCTTTTATACTCTCAGATCCAATGCCTAATAATATGAAAAAGCTTCTCATTCAATAAAACAACTACGTTTCTATTTTTATGAGTCTAGAATTTCATAATTTTTCACATTTGGAGATAAAGGAATGAAAAAGTTGTCCATGAACTACATGCATTTTCTTTTATTTATAAAGAAAATCTAATTTTATAGAAAGTTAGGGGAGAGGAGCAATTTATCTCAAGTATGGAAACACTGACCTACCATTTACTAAAATCTGTATCAGTGTTTAAGAATAACCCAACCTTACATAGTGCTCAATGCCATCAATTTGATTATTCACTTATAAATTAAAATCATCCATTTAGACATGGTAAACTAAAAATAGTTGAAATTTAATTGAAATCACTTTCAAGGTATGACAGCAAAACCAAATGATAAAACTGAAAGCAAAGCAAGCCTTAGGTCACAGATAAAAGCCAAATTGCCACAATGGCTGAAAAAATGGATAGCTATTCTATTAATTATCAGATACAAATGATTTTCTAAAACTTCAGTAACCTCTTTGTACATCATCCCATATCCTCACTACTGATTTTGTTCTAATCCCCTGAACTGTGGGGCTTTTCTCCTTACTTATCACTGAAAAGAAACACTTCAAAGTCACCAATGATCAGATTTCAAACTATACTACACAAATCTATAGTAATCAAAACAATATGGTACCAGCACTGAAACAGCACATAGATCAATGGAATAAAACAGAGAGCCCAGAAATGAACCTATGCATATATGGTCAATTAATATACAACAAAGGAGGCAAGATATATAATTTAAATAAAAGACAGTCTCTTCAATAAACGGTGCTGGGAAACTGGACAGCTACGTGCAAAAGTATGAAACTGGACCACTTTCTTATACTATATATACAAAAATAAACTCAAAATAGACCAAAGACCTAAATGTAAGATCTGAAACCATAAAACTCCTATAAGAAAACATTGGCAGTAAACTCTTAGATATTGGTCTTTGCAATGTATTTTTTTGCTCTGTCTCCTCAGGGTGACAGAAGCAAAAACAAACAACTAGGACTACATCAAACTAAAAAGCTTTTTTGCACAGTGAAGGAAATCAGCAAAATGAGAAGGCACATATTGCATTAGAGAAGGTATTTGCAAATGACAGATGTGATAAAGGGTTAATATCCAAAATACATAAAGAACTCATATAACTTGACACCAAAAAAGCAAACAAAAAATGGGCAGAGGACCCACTGATTACATTTTTCCAAGTAAGATATACAGTAGGCCAACAGACACATGAAAAGATGTTCAACATCACTAATCATCAGGGCAATGTAAACTAAAACCACAATAATATCGCCTCACAATAGTCGGAATGACTAGTATCAAAAAGGTAAGAAATAACAAGTGTTGGCATGGCAAAGATATGGAGAAAAGGGAAACTTCATATACTGTTGGGAGGAATGTAATATGGTACAGCCATTATGGAAACCAGTATGGAGGTTCCTCAAAAAATTAAAAATAGAAATACATATAACATAATTTCACTTCCTGGTATTTACCTGAAGAAAACAAAGTCACTAATATGAAAAGATACATGACCTCTTATGTTTATTGCAGCATTACTTACAATAGCCAAGATACGGAAGCAACTGAAGTGTCTACTGGTAAATGAGTGGATAAAGACCATGTGGTATATGTACAATGGAATATTATTCAGCCATAAAAAAGAAGAAATATTGCCATTTGCAACAACATGGATGGAACTACAGGGTATTTTGCTAAGTGAAATAAGCCAGGCAGAGAAAGACAAATACCATATGATTTCACTTGTATGTGGAACCTAAATAAGTAAAACAAATGAACAAACAAACCAGAAATAGAGTAAAAAATACAGAGAACAAACTGGTGGTTGCCAGAGGGGTTGGCTAAGGGCAATGGGCAAAACAGATGAAGGATTAAGAGGTAAAACTTTCAGTTATAAAATACATATGTCACAGAGACACAAAGTGCAGCATAGGGAATACTGTAAATAATATTGTAGTAACTTTGCATGGTGACAGGTGTTAACTACACTTACTGTGATGAGCATTTTGTAATGTATGTAAATATTGAATTACTATGTTGTACACCTGAAACTAATATGATGTACATCAACTATATTTCTATTAAAAATGAATAAATAAAAGTAAAAAGTCACCAATGACCTAAATCATCACTAAAGCTAACAATCCTTCCATAGTCCTTTTTCTCCTCTGCAATATGTGATGGTTATTAACTATTGTGTTGTTGAAGACCCTCTTCACTGGGCTTCTTTATAGGGTATAATTTTCTCTTATCATCCTTTTTATACAGCTTGCTAGAGCTCTCATTCTGTCTTGCTCTTCCTGCTTTTGTCCCCTATCCACAATGTTTAAAATTCAGCCATTGGCTCTTTCTCTCTTCATAATCCATCTTCCTCATATATTTTTTACTATAATTTCTCACAGACCATTGCAACAGTTACCTAATTGGTCTTCTGCCTATTCCAAACCATGTTTACAAAAGAGCATTTTTCTTAAAATATAAATTGGATCACATCATTCCCCTAAGACATTTCAATGGCTTACTATTACATTTAGAATGAATTAAATAAATCCACTTATAAACTAAATTGTTCTAAGTCATTTGGCTTCTGTATCTATCTCACCTTGTGCCACTGGCTCATTATGCTTTAGCTATTGCAGTTTCTGGACTACAACAGCATCATTCATGCTTCAGGTACATTGCAATTGCTGTTTACCTAGATGGCGCTTTTTGACACCTCCCATGGCTAGCCCCCTTATCCACTCAATTCTTGGATCACTGGTGGCTCTCTCAGAGAAATCTTCCTTTTAGGATTCAGTCTAAAGATAGACCCCTCCTTCTTATCATCCATCACAGATTCTTAATAACTCCTGAAATCATTCTGACTATTGGTTTTGGTCTGCATTAACCACTAAAATAAAAGCTCTCTAGGGGCAGTGTGTTGACCTTATTTAGGAATGCACCCTCAGTACTTAGTTTAATAGTGCACAGAAGGTGGTCAATAAATACTTTAAAATTATAAACGAATTAATACATGGTGTGTGTGGGGTCACGGGGAAGACAGTGTAGCTCAGAGAAGACAAATAGGGACTCTGTGGCATCTGACTACACTGACAGACAGTGACTGCAATCGGGTATTGGGGGGGACTCGATAATAAGGGTGACTGTAATAACCACATTGTTTTTCTTGTTAAACCTTCATAAGAGTGTATATCATCAATGATACCTTAATTTAAAAAAAGAAAAAAATGAATTAATAATTCCTTATTTTGAAGAATTCCATTTGCCCACATTTACTTCACCCATCAAGAAGGATCACAGAATTCTACCACTAGGAATGAATCCAGAAGATCACCTAATCAAAGGGCTTGATTTAATAGATGAAGAAGCTGAGAATTTAAGTGATTTAGTTACCTGATTACCTGTTACCTAGATCCTCACATTATACTAAACATTTACCCAGCAATTTGATCTTGCCATAGATCACACACACACACAAACACACCGCAACAATGACAAAAGCCTGCCTCTTTAAAACACTGCAAGGCAGTCTTAAGGTTATTGTGATTTAAACTGCTATTGGTAATCTTTGACAGTGCATCTATTTTCCCAAATTTTAGTCCAATATCTTCAACTGCTAACTAGATTTTCATCCACTGGATTATCTATCTCAACCCACTTACCTAAAATACAGCTTAATTTCTAATCAGTCTTAAAAAGTAAGTAAGTTACTAGTGGAATTTTATCATAAAACATAAGAAAACACCAGCACAGAAAATTACTTTTGATGCCATTCCACACCTAAGCTTCTACATGGCCCATCATACATATGGGCAAATGTGTTAAAAATAGCTGAGTCCTGATGTAGATACAATTCTGTATTTGCTTTGCATGATTTCCCCAGCTTTACCTTCTCAGTTTCTGTCATACCCTAAAACTGTGGTTCACTTGAATTCTCCCACTATTACAACTCACTTTTCTACTTGAAAGCAAACAAACCAAACCAAATCAACCTCTTGATTGGAAGTTGAACCCAATGTCAACTAAATTTAAACCACAATGAAACACCTAATTGTGTATAGTTATTTTAACCAGGTAAATCCATCCAGTACCTGATAGACTTAGTAATTACTATCTACTGACTGACACAACTTACTTAAATGAGAGTAAAAAGTTAAAACCACCAAAGCATAGCACCTTGGGCTCTTCCCTTAATTTATATTCCCTTTCTCACTTCTCCACAAAAATAACCTTAGAGGGCATGAAATGTCAGAAAGAAAAATGGCTTGGAATCATAAATGAGAAGCTCTAACCCACTCTGATAATTGGCCAATTTCTATGGCCATAAGCATGGGAAGGAAAAATGGATGGAATGTCCTAGTAAATATAATGCCAGGCACTTTGCTCAAGTGTTGATTGGGCTCTAGTGATTAGAGGGAGAATTTATTCTATTAGAGAATAATACTAAGATTAGTTAAAAAAATAGAATGTATTAAAGTATAATAAGTCAGTGAACTTAGCAGGTAACATATATGAGTAAAACAAAGAGGAGAAAAAGTAGCACAAAACAGAAAGGAATTTGAGTCTGAGTTTGACTTAGTGAGCAGAAAGCCCTGTAAACTTAGTAATAGGGCCATCTTCTTACCAAGGATATGGATAAAAAAACCACATGCAAAAAAGTAAATAATAACCAGAGGTGGGGCCAAATATACTGTAGTAACTTCTACTTTGAAGAAGGTTTGAGAAAATTTTGAAAAGGATTTGTGTTACTGATTAAGAATGAGGTTGTGAGGCAGATATTCTGAGTTTAGAAGAGGTAATTTGGGCTAGTTTAACTATGAGGTATACCTGCCATTTCTCATTGAATTTTGTCAAAGCCAGAGTGGATAATACAATCAGCATTACTGCTTGGAAGAACGCTAGGGGGTAGTCAGTCTCCTGGGGACCTGTTCCGGTAGTCTACCGCAGGAGATGGCTCATTCTGTTCTTTCATCAGAGGGCTGAACCATACAGAAGAGTACGGGAAACTGAAGAGAGAATCAATAATATACTATCTCATTAAAAGCCTTACTACTACATAAGGTATAAAAGAAAATACTATCTCTGCTAAAGAAAAAGAAGCTAAGGACAGAAAAAATGAGGACATTAGTCATAAAGAATGATTTAAAAATCTGAATCTATTTCTTTTGATTCTGAAGTCCACGTTCAGTTCACAACAAACATCACTTATGTTATGGTATTGTCTACATCCTAGAATTGTTGCATGAATTAAATAAAATATCATTTCCTCAAAGTACTTATTGCATCCCAGTTTAAAAAATCAAGCCATATATATGAAAAAGCATTACTAGTTTTAAGTAGTTAATATTCATCTAAGTTTTAGAATATAAATATTATCCACTTATATGGATTATACAAATGTGTATGTATGTATTATTATGGAATGTGTGTAATAAGACACATATTTCAGAAATTATACAGCAATTATTCAATCCAATTTCTTGAATAGCTGGGTAGATGACTATATTTTTTATTTTCTGATTTTAATATTTAAGAAAATATAACAAAAGAGGGGATGGTTGTAGTTTAATTAAATAGTTGTGTGTCAAAGGCTTTTACAAGTTCCCATCTAAATACAGCAAAAAGATCCTGGATGTTGCCCCAGCTCACCCTTTTCCCATTATGTCAGTACTTTCTTTCTCAAATCAGCATAAGGAAATTTTTCTGAATATTACATGACATACGGATTTTTAAAAAATATGTGTACCACAGTTACAGTCTCAATTTAGGAAAATGTTATGAACTATCGAGACATCCTTGTTAGAGGAAACAAATTGTTCTCTTTGGAAAGACACAGCATGCTTGCATATATTAATTTTTAAGAAATGATCTATACAGGATGGTATAATTATTAATGAAAACCCCAAACTATACGTAAATCAACTTGTCAAAATATTATACCTTCCTCTCCTTGAACAGGTTCTTCTAACAACAGCTCTGTCATACATTCCCAGTCTTTCAGCAGTTCTTGAGAGCTCTCCCACAAACTGTCCACCAAGTAGGCTGCATGTTCATGTAACTAAAAATAAAAAATAAGTGTGACTCAAGAACATTTAATGAAGACACTACTAATAATACTTTGAGTTAATAAAAAATTTTATTCATAATTACAATGGCTTGGTCACAATGTTTCCAAGAACCAGTTACAGAACAAATATATATATTTGTACTCCATTATCAATAATGGGGGTGCAATATGTTGGACTCGATCAAAAAAATTTTTTTCTACAGTGGTAAGGTTAAAGATATCCTAGTCCAACATCATTTATAGTGAGGAAACTAAAAGTATAAGTAGTTAACAGACTTCCTGAAATTATAAACTAGATATAGTTCACTTTTCATTACCCTTCATTTGTCTCTATATTTATATAAAGGAAAACAATAACTTTATTCCAGAATTCTATTTGAAACTTTGGTATCCCTTACTCACTTTACTTACCTCTCAAGTTGGCCAAGGACAAAATGTAAGTTACTCCATCTTTCTTTTTCTCTCTTGATTGTATTAACTCAATGCACTCCCCATCACAACCAGCCCCCACTTTTTGCTGCTCATTATTCGTGGCAATGGTCTTTGGAAACCCGTATTTTCACAATGAACAAACATCCTCAAATTCTTCATTCAACACTTCACACCAAACCCTCCACCACATGTTAATCACTAAACTGTGAGGAATACTACTACTTTTAAACTTATCAGAGAAGGTAAGCTGAGGTGTTCACATTGTTCTAGTAGTATAGAGATTACAGTTTACTTCTCCATCATTGTATAAAACTTTTACCTTTATGGCCCATGAGACCCAGCTAAACCACTTTCTAGACAAGTGGTTTTTTTTTTCAATTTTTTTCATTTTGCTATTATTAATATACAATTACATGAGCAACATTACGGTTACTAGACTCCCTCTATTATCAAGTCCCCACCACATACCCAACTTCAGTCACTGTCCATTAGCGTAGTAGGATGTTATAGAATCCCTACTTGTCTTCTCTGTGTTATACTGCCTTCGCTGTGTCCCCACAACCACTACATTATGTCTGCTAATCGTAATGCCCCTTTTTCCCCCTTATCCCTCCCTTCCCACCCATCCTCCCCAGTCCCTTTCCCTTTGGTAACTGTTAGTCCATTCTTGGTTTCTGTGAGTCTGCTGCTGTTTAGTTCCTTCAGTTTTTGCTTTGTTCTTATGATCCACAGATGACTGAAATCATCTGACACTTGTCTTTCTCCCCTGGCTTATTTCACTAATCATAATACCCTCTAGCTTCATCCATGTTGTTGCAAATGGTAGGATCTGTTTTCTTCTTATGGCTGAATAATATTCCATTGTGTATATATACCACCTCTTCTTTATGCATTCATCTACTGATGGACACTTAGGTTGCTTCCATTTCTTGGCTATTGTAAATAGTGCTGCAATAAACATAGGGGTGCATATGTCTTTTTGAAACTGGGCTGCTGCATTCTTAGGGGAATTTCCTAGAAGTGGGATTCCTGGGTCAAATGGTATTTCTATTTTGAGTTTTTTAAGGAACATCCATACTGCTTGCAACAATGGTTGGACTAATTCACATTCCCACCAGCAGGGTAGGAGGGTTCCCCTTTCTCTACATCCTCACCAACATTTGTTGTTGTTTGTCTTTTGGATGGTGGCTATCTGAACTGGTGTGAGGTGATATCTCATTGTGGTTTTAATTTGCATTTCTCTGATGACTAGTGATGTGGAGCATCTATTCATGTGCCTGTTGGCCATCTGAATTTCTTCTTTGGAGAAGTGTCTGTTCAGCTCCTTTGCCCATTTTTTAATTGGCTTATTTGCTTTTTGTTTGTTGAGGTGTGTGAGCTCTTTATATATTTTGGATGTCAATCCCTTATTGGATATGTCATTTATGAATATATTCTCCCATACTGTAGGATGTTTTTTTGTTCTACTGATGATGTCCTTTGCTGTACAGAAGATTTTTAGTTTGATATAGTCCCATTTGTTCATTTTTGCTTTTGTTTCCTGTGCCCGGGGAGATAAGTTCATGAAGAAGTCGCTCATGTTTATGTCCAAGAGATTTTTGCCTATATTTTTTTCTAAGAGTTTCATGGTTTCATGACTTACATCACGTCTTTGATGCATTTTGAGTTCACTTTTGTGTATGGGGTTAGACAGTAATCCAGTTTCATTCTCTTACATGTAGCTGTCCAAGTTGTGCCAATACCAGCTGTCGAAGAGGCTGTCATTTCCCCACTGTATATCCAGGCCTCCTTTATCACATATTAATTGACCACATATGCTTGGGTTTATATCTGGGCTCTCTATTCTGTTCCACTGATCTATGGGTCTGTTCTTGTGACAGTACCAAATTGTCTTGATTACTGGGGCTTTGTAGTAGTGCGTGAGGTCAGGGAGCATAACTCCCCCTGCTTTATTCTTCCCTCTCATGATTGCTTTGGCTATTTGGGGTCTTTTGTCATTCCGTATGAATTTTAGAACTATTTGCTCTAGTTCATTGAAGAATGCTGTAGGTATTTTGATAGGGATTACACTGAATCTGTAGATTGCTTTAGGCAGGATGGCCATTTTGACAATATTAATTCTTCCTAGCCAAGAGTATGGAATGAATTTCCATTTATTAGTGTCCTCTTTAATTTCTCTTAAGAGTGTCTTGTAGTTTTCAGGGTATAGGTCTTTCACTTCCTTGGTTAGGTTTATTCCTAGGTATTTTATTCGTTTGGATGCGATTGTGAATGGAATTGTTTCCCTTAGATAAGTGTTTTAAATTGCAACCCATTCATTGACTACTCAACTAATTTAATGCGTGAGATGAAAGAGTCAAAAAATGAAACATATACAAAAGAGTGTATATAGCATATAGAAAGTTAGGTACTATTTCATATTAACTCTTATTTCAGTTATATGTGCCTGTACTTGTGATAGCAAATAGTTTTTTCATAACAAATAGTGGCTGGAAAATGTCTGAAAATCACGTTTCTAGACTTACTGGCTGTCTAGTGCTATCTTGGAACATTTGGCATGTGAGCTGGTTTTATTCCTCATTGCTAATTCCATCACTATTAATTTTTTTTATTAAGGTATAACTGATATACACTCTTATAAAGGTTTTACATGAGCATCACTGTGATTACTACATTCACTCCTATTATCAAGTCCCCTCCACACACATACCCCATTACAGTCACTGTCCATCAGCATACCAAGATGCTATAGAATAACGACTTGTCTTCCCTGTGTTACACTGCCTTCCCTATGACCTCAATACATTATGTGTGTTAATCACAATACCCCTTAATCCCATTCTCACGCCCTTCCCTCCAACCCCCCAACCCCTTTCCCTTTGGTAACCGCTAGTCCCTTCTTGGGGTCTGTGAGTCTGCTGCTGTTTTGTTCCTTCAGTTTAGTTTTGTAGTTATACTCCACAAATGAGTGAAATCATTTGGTAGTTGTCTTTCTCTGCCTGACTTATTTCACTGAGCATACTACTCTCAAGCTCCATCCATGTTGTTGCAAATGGTAGGATCTGTTTTCTCCTTATGGCTGAATAATATTCCACTGTGTATATGTACTACATCGTCTTTATTAATTCATCTACTGATGGACACTTACTTTGCTTCCATGTCTTAGATACTGTAAATAGTACTGTGATTAACACAGGGGTGCATATGTCTTTTGAATCTGGGATCTTGTTTTCTTTGCGTAAATGCCTAGGAGTGAAATTCTTGGGTCAAATGGTATTTCTATTTTTAGTTTTTGGAGGAACCTCCATATTTCTTTCCGCAGTCGTTGAACTAATTTACATTAGCACCAAGAGTGTAGGAGGGTTCCTGTTTCTCCACATCCTCACCAGCATTTGTTGTTTCCTGTCTTTTGGATGCTGGCCATCCATGTGTGAGGTGATATCTCATTGTGGTGTTAATTTTCAATTCCCTGATGATGAGCAATGTGGATCATCTTTTCATGTGCCTGTTGGCCATTGAATTTCTTCTTTGGAGAAGTGTCTGTTCAGATCTCTGCCCATTTTCTAATCAGGTTATTTGCCTTTCGGGTGTTGAGGTGTGTGATCTCTCTAAATATTTTGGATGTTAACTCCTTATCAGATATGTTATTTACAAAAGTATTCTCCCATACTGTAGGATGCCTTTTTGGTCTGCTGATGGTGTCCTTTGCTGTACACAAGCTTTTTAGTTTGATGTAGTCCCATTTGTTCGTTTTTGCTTTTGTTTCTCTTGCCTGAGTAAATGTGTTCAGGAAAAGATAGTCATGTTTATATTCAAGAGATTTTTGCCTATGTTTTCTTCTAAGAGTTTTATGGTGTCATGACTTACATTCAGGTCTTTGTTCATTTCAAGTTTACTTTTGTGTATGGAGTTAGACAGAAATCCAGGTTCATTCTCTTACATGTAGCTGTCCAGTTTTGTCAACACCAGTTGCTCATGAGGCTGTCATTTCCCCATTGTATATCCATGGTTCCTTTATCTTATATTAACTGGCCATATATGTGTGGGTGGATATCTGGACTCTCTATTCTATTCCATGGATCTATCGGTCTGTTCTTGTGTCAGTATCAAATTGTCTTGAGTACTATGGCTTTGTAGTAGAGCTTGAAGTCACGGAGTGTAATCCCTCTGGCTTTATATTTCCTTCTCAGGATTGCTTTGGCTATTAGGAGCCTTTTGTGGATACATATAAACTTTAGACTATTTCTCCTAGTTTGTAGAAGAATGCTGTCAGTATTTCGAAAGAGATTGCACTGAATGCAGATTTTTTAGGCAGGATGGTCATTTTGACAATATTAATTCTTCCTATCCTTAAGAATGGAATGTATTTCCATTTATCGATGTCTTCTTTAATTTTTCTCATTAGTGTCTTGTAGTTTTCAGGGTACAGGTCTTTCACCTCCTTGGTTAGGTTTATTCCTAGGTATTTTATTCTTTTAGATATAATTGTAAATGGAATTGTTTTCCTGATTTCTCTTTCTGCTAGTTCACTGTTAGTATATAGGATTGCAACAGATTTCTGTGTAGTCATTATGCATCCTGTAACTTTGCTGAATTCAGTTCTTAGTTTAATAATTTTGGAGTGAATTCTTTAGGGTTTTTTATGTATGATATCATGTCATCTACAACCAGTGACGGTTTAACTTGTTCCTTACCAATCTGGATATCTTTTAATTTCTTTGTGTTGTCTGATTGCCATGGCTAGAACCTCCAGTACTATGCTGAATAAAAGTGGGAACAGTGGGCATCCTTGTCTTGTTCCCATTCTTGAGGAAAAGCTTTTAGTTTTTCGCTGTTAAGCATGATGTTGGCTGTGAGTTTGTCACATATGGCCATTATTATGTTGAAGTACTTGCCCTCTATACCCATTTTGTTGAGAGTTTTTATCATGAATGGATGTTGAATTTGCCAAATGCTTTTTCAGCATCTATTGAGATCATCATGTGATTTTTGTCCTTCTTTTTGTTGATGTAGTGGATGTTGATGGATTTTCAAATGTACCATCCTTGCAGCCCTGGGATAAATCCTACTTGATCATGATGGATGATCTTGTTGATGTATTTTTGAGTTCAGTTTGCTAATATTTTGTTGAGTATTTTTGCATTGATGTTCATCAGGAATACTGGTCTGTAATTTTTTGTTTTGTGGTGTCTTTGCTTGGTTTTGGTAGTAGAGTGATGTTGGCCTCATAGAATGAGTTTGGAAGTAGTTCCTCCTGTTCTACTTTGTGGAAGACTTTAAGGAGGATGTGTATTAGGTCCTCTCTAAATGTCTGATAAAGTTCAGTGGTGAAGCCATTGGGTTCGGGGGTTTTGTTCTTGGGTAGTTTTTTGCTTACCGATTCAATTTTGTTGCTGGTAATTGGTCTGTACAGATTTTCTGTTTCTTCCTGGTTTAGTCTTAGAAGGTTGTATTTTTCTAGAAAGTTGTCCATTTCTTCTAGTTTATCCAGTTTGTTAGCATATAATTTTTCATAGTATTCTCTAATAATCCTTTGTATTTCTGTGGTGTCCAAAGTGATTTTTCCTTTCTCATTTATGATTCTGTTTATGTGTGTAGACTTTTTTTCTTGATAAGCTTGGCTAGGGGTTTATCTATTTTGTTTATTTTCTTGAAGAACCAGGTCCTGGTTACAGTGATTCTTTCTATTGTTTTATTCTTTTCAATTTTATTTATTTCTGCTCTAATCTTCATTGCATCCCTCTTGCTGACTTTGGGCCTCATTTGTTCTTTTTCTAGTTTCATTAATTGTGAGTTTAGACTGTTCATTTGGGATTGTTCTTTCTTGAGTTAAGCCTGTATTGCTTTATACTTTCCTCTTAGAACTGTCTTCGCTGCATCGTACAGAAGTTGGGACATTGAACTGTTTTTAAAATTTTTCTCCAAATATTGCTTAATCTCTGTTTTTGTGGTCATTGATCCATTGATTACTTAAGAGCATGCTGTTAAGCCTCCATGTGTTTGTGAGCCTTTTTTTCTTTGTACAATTTATTTCTAGTTTCATACCTTTGTGATCTGAGAAGCTGGTTGGTACAATTCCAATCTTTTTGAATTTACTGAGGTTCTTTTTGTGGCCTACTATGTGATCTATTCTGGAAAATGTTTCATGTACACTTGAGAAGAATGTGTATTCTGTTGCTTTTGGGTTCTGTAGATGGCTGTTAGGTCCATCTATTCACTACTGTTAACTTTATTTACATTTTGATGACCTTAAAGCTCTGACTCATTTGCCCTCTTTAATTGTTACTTCATTTCTGCTGCATTTCAAATTTCACATACCAGCTCCTGAAATGCTTCAGGGGGAGCACACCCACCCACCCGCAGTCTCCCAGTGATTTTTGTCAAAGCCAGAGTAGATGATATTCATTAATATTTCTGCTTGGAAAGGACATAGGCAAAAGGCCTGCAACAGGATACATTCAAACTTTTGAAATTTTCATAACCTAGAAAACTGTTAGTAAACCATCATTAATATCATTCAAACAGTGACCATCCTGCCTAAAAAATCTACTGGGGAACATGTGGTATACAACCTGGTATCAAAATTGAAAATTAGCAGAAAATAGAAAAACAAATAGTTTCAAAATTGTTGCGGTTACAACCTACGCTGAAATGAAATTATTAAATAGGTACAGAGTTTCAGGTTAGGGAAATTTTCAAGAAAGTTTCAGAGCTGAATGGCAGTGACAACTGCACAGATATATGAATATACTTAGTGTCAATGAAATGTGTATTTTAAAATAACTAAAATGGTAAATTTTGTTATGAATATTTCATCCTAGTTCAAAAAGGATATATGGTGAATAAACTTGCTTTTATGTCTGATTATGTGTACATATTTAAGTATATCTGTAGAATAGGTATAAAAAGGCTCACAGTTCTTTCTTTGGTGGTTTATACCTTCTATACATATAAAATATCCCCTCTGTCTATTAATGCTTTTGGCCCTCAATTCTGGTTTGTCTTATATGATAAACATTGCCTTTCAACTCTCCAGTTGGATTTGTTGCTGACTTTATTTCTATTCATTTCCAATGAACTTTAAAAATGTTGACAACTCCTTCACCACTTTTCTGCCCTACTTTGCCCTAATCGCACTCATTCCAGTGACTCAGCGTACTTCTCTCAGATTTTAATTTTCACATAGGTTGCCTATTTGTCTCTCTATTCTTCATTTCTACAGCTTTTCTAGCACTTTCAAATTTGAGCAGTCATAGAATCTTTTATGTTTCTCTTCTTCCTGGATATTCTAACACAAACCAAAAATACTTATTTCCCAAGTAAAATTCGGGGTCCTAGATTTCTAGGTTTTCCCCATTTTCTTTGCAACTCATATCCCAACTCATTACTAAGCAAAGCAGGTTTAGTTTACCATTTCCCCAATATCATACCAGCAGTAGGAAATACAGTTCTAATATCAAAAAGCATTTTAGTGGGCAAACCAAAGTTCACTTGTGTAAAAAGATTCTGATAGATATATTATAAATGCTAATCATAAAACTAAGTGATAAATGACATGGAAATATTGCTACAGAGTTTACTCAACTATTACTTCAAACATTTAAATTCATATTTTCCTGTATTCTTATAATTTTCAACTAAGGTAGAACGAATGGTTTAAACAGCCTGACAACTTTCATAAACTGTTTAATGTAATTTAAAAGCTACAGGCAAAAACTCAAGAAAAACAAAATGTGAAAATAAAGTATGCAGTATTGCAACACTAAAAAAATTGAGAATTACTAGCTTATATTCAGTGTTGATCTATATATTCCCACAAGAGGTAGAGTACTAATTTCATAATCAGGCAACCCATGAAGACAATTCTGTAAGAACCAGGCTTTTTTTTCATTTGATTGAAAAATATCAGTTAATTACAATGAATTAAATGAGAAATTTATTTAAAAAGTAATCTAAAACAAAAACAAAATAAAGAATTATGTTAAAAATTTACCTCACTTTCAAGAAAGAAAAGAACCAGCATTCTAATGAGGTTCCCATTTGGACTGTTTCTTCCCCTCCTCTTTGCTAACGCTTCTTCTGCTTGTGGGTCATGTCTGCTAAACAGCCTGGAAATAAATAACAAAACAAGAGAATTATAAATTTGCATGAATATGAGCTTTAGTCTTTCCCTTCACTGTACAAATTATTTCAGTGTTTTGAAAAAAAGAAAAGAAACAAGTCAGGGATTAGGTAGGTTATTGATTTTTTCAAACACAAGTAAGTAACTTAGATTTTTATGGATAAAAATAAAACGGTTAGTTCAGAACTACAATTTTAGTTACATGTAGAGTATAAAAAGAAGCTATTTTACTGATGACTAAACAATGTTCAAATATTTATGAAAAATATAAATTGTTTAAATCGTGTATGGGATATTAAGTAGAGTATATAATTTTAAATGGTTCTATATTCTTAAATATTAAATAGTCAAGTAATTAAAGTAACCAAATGTTCCATCAGCAATAATAAAAATTCATTCTTTAATTACTTCTTGCATTCTTTTCTGCTTACTACCCTTTTACCTAGAAACAGCACTCACTAACTAACCAGTACTGAGTAAAATGACATAAACATTAAAAATTTTTAAATAGCACTTAATGACATAACTTCTAAAATATAGCAAAGATATTACTTGAAAATTTTAATTTGCAAATAAGATTTAGTCTAATAAAATTAAGGACTGATAAAGGTGTTTTATTCCCATGTATTGCTCTAGGTAAATGGGATAGACAGTGAACAAAGACATAATCCTGTTCTCACTAAGTTCTCGCTCCAGTGGAGAGAGATAAATTATCTCGGGGATTAAAACAAAAAACAAGAAACTAGGGATGGGGATATACAGTATGCTACTTTAGATATGGAAGTCACACAAGGTCTCTCAGATGAGAGACTAAATAACTGAATAAAGTAAGAATTTCGTGTGACATAAAACTAAATCAATCTTAAGCAGAAAATGAGTAGAGGTTTAATATTTTTGAACAGGGGGAAAGTAATATGGCAAGAGAGGACTACAGTATCACCTTCAAGCTGTATCTGCAAAGGTATCAGAATGGTTTAAGATAAAGTTTTGTTTGTTTGGTTTTCAGAGGGCAGAACACTGGAAAATTTGAGGGTATTTTGTAACTTAAATGTATGAGTTTCAATAATCACATTTAACATACATACATGTAAGGTACTTTAGAATTAGCTTAAGAAGATGTCCTGAGACTGTGAAAAAGATGGCAGAGTAAGAAGGCAAGGGAGAAACCTCCTCCCACATACACAGCAAAGAAGTAACTATAGTAAATACAACTAACCCTGAAAATGACCTGAAGATTACAGAACAGACCACCTACACCTGGTGAAGGAAACACCACACAGGGAAGGGTATAGTGGTAGAGCAGTGATCAATCAGGACCCAAGCCTGTCCCCTATCTCACCCCACAAGTAGAATGAAAGGAACAGAGAAGGGAAGGGTAAGTGCTCAGGAACTCTGCACTCCTGGCCCTGGAAATCTGCCCTGGGAACGAGTCCACATTGCACTGTGGATTGGTGAGTGACAGGTTGGACACCAGGGAGAGCTGGGGCACTCTGGGACGATGAGACTCTTGTCACTTGTGGAGGATAAGCACTGCTATCAGTCCTGTTGAAGACCCAACAGAGAAGCAAAAGTTCGAAAGATTCACCAGTCTTTGGAAGGGTGCTACAGGGGCAGAGAGTTGGACTAAGCTCTCTCTGGAAGAAAATGGGCAGATGGAAAATGCTTCCCTAGCTCTTCCTCAGCCCAACAGGCTGGGCACTTGTGGGAGCTAGACAAGTGCTCCATATACTTTGCTGGTGGCTCAGCCCCAAGGCGCTTTGCTGCGCATCTGACATTGCTGCCTGCCAGGCGGAGGGAGACTTTGCTGCTGGGCAGGAGGAAAGAGCATTTCCTGGCTCTCGTTCATCCCAATTGGGGAGGCCCTGCAGGGGCCACCTCCAAAAGTTCCTCCTTGCTGGTGGACCAGGCCTGTAATGTGCTGTCCAATGCATAAGCCCCACCCAACCCATAGGCACAGCAGCACTCCCATTGCTGCTGGGCACATAGAAGGTGGTGCCACACACAAAGATCCCAAGAGAAGCATGGCTGCACAGCTAACAAAGGGCCACTGCTGAGAGAGAACAGCCACTGCCGGAAGACAGGCAGAAAGGTGGCCCTGTCCACAGTCCACCAACAGCAACTGTGGATCCACCAAGAAGAATGACCAGGCACTGGACAATTAAGTCTTGAGCTTCTGGACACCACAGGACACTTGTTTATAAGGCTATTACTCTCTAGAACAGGAAGCATAGCAGATCCATTTAATACAAAGGAAGAAACACAGAAACCCTGACAAAATGAGAAGGCAGAGGAGAGGATATGTTCCAAACAAAACTACAGGAGAAGACACCAGGAAGAGGGCTAAATGGAATGGACATCACCAATGTTCTTCATTAAGATTACAAACTAACAATCATAAATATGCTCACTGACTGTTGGAAAGTATTGGCAATCTCAGGGAAAACCTCAACAAATACAAGATTTGAAAAAGAACCACTCAAAGCTGAAGAATATAGAAACTGAAATGAAACATACAATGAGGGAATGAATAATGGACTGCTGAAAATAGAAGAGACAAATAGATGGAAATTAGAGAAGAGAAAAACGATGAAGCTGAGGAAGAGAGAAAAAAATCTCTAGAAACAAAAAGGATGTTAAGAGAGCTGTGTGAAAACTCCAAATGAAACAATATTCCCACTATAGGGGACCCAGGCAGAAAAGAGGGAGACAAAGGAGTATAAGGCCTCCTTGAAGAAATAACAGCTGATCCTACAGTATGAGAGAATATATTTGTAAACAACTCACCTGATAAGGGGTTAACATCTAAAATACATAAAGACTCATGCTTCAACACCCAAAACACGATTAACCCAATCAAAAAATTGATGCAGGACCTGAACAGACACTTCTCCAAAGAAGAAATACAAATGGCCAAGAAGCACATGAAAAGATGAAGCACATCACTAATGAAGGAAATGCAAATTAAAAGCATAATGAGATATCATCTCACACAAGTTAGGATGGCCAATATCGAAAAGACTAAGAACAACAAATGCTGGTGAGAATGCTCAGAAAGAGAAGTCCTCGTACATTGTTTGTGGGACTGCAAATTGATGCAACCGCTGTGAAAACAGTATGGATGTTCCTCAAAAAACTAAAAATAGAAATAACATTGGACCCAGAAATTCCACTCTTAGGAATTTATCCAAAGAAAACAAAACCCATGATTCAAAAAGATATATGCACCCCTATGTTTATTGCAAAACTATTTGTAATAGCCAGGACACGGAAGTAAACTATGTGTCCATCAGTAGATGAATAGATAAAGATGTGCCACATATATACAATGAAATATTATTCAGCCATAAAAAAGGAATCCTGCCATTTGTAACAACAAGGATGAATCTAGAGGGTATTATGATGAGTGAAATAAGCCATGCAGAGAAAGACAAATACCATATGATTTCAATTATTTGTGGAATATTAAAACAAAGGAAAACAGGAGGAACAAAACAGCATTAGACTCATAGACACTGAGAAGTGACTGCTGGTTACCAAGGGGGAGAGGTTTTGGCCGGTGTAGGAGGGAGGGGAGGGAGACTGTTGATGATGTACATTCAATTAAAAAAAAAAAGAAACAAAGAAAGAATAGCTGAAAACATGCCCAATCTGGGAGAAGAAATAGACACCCAAGTCCTGGAAGCCCAGAAAGCCCCTAACAAAAGCATCCCCAGGAAGAGAACAAGACATATATTAATGAAAATGACAAATACTAAGGATAAAGAGAGGGTACTGAAAGGAGCTAAAGAGAGACAAAAACTGACTTATAAGGGCAACCTATAATGCGATCAGATTTCTTTACAATAAACTTTACAGGACAGAAAGGAGTGGCACAAAATAATTAATGAATAAACAGAAGGACATTCAACCAAGAATACTCTAACCAGCAAGCATATCATTCAGAATTGAAAGCGAGATTAAAGATTCTCATATAAATTAAAGTTACAGGACTTCACCACCACTAAACAAGCCTTACAGGATATTTTAAAGGAACCTCGGTAGATGGAAATGTACTTAAGCCTAAATACTTCTCATCAGTGATAATAAAATCACAGGAAAGGTAGTAGACCGATTATTAACTAAGCAAGGATGAATTAAAAAAAAAAGAAAAAGAAAAAAACCCAAAAGCAGTAAAATCAACTATAAGCAAAATCAGTCATGATACACACACACACAAAAAATGTAGGTTATCTGAACTCAACAATCTTCCTGAAAGAGAGTTCAAAATAAAAATCATAAACATGCTCATAAAGATACAGAAAACTACTCAAGAACTCAGGGATGAATTTAGGACACAGATTCAATCATTAAGAAATTCCATATTCGAAATGCAACATACAATGGAGGGATTTAAAACCAGCACTCAACACAGGATCACCTACATATGTGAAACAGATACTAACAGAATTAAAGGGAGAAATAAAATGCAATGCATTCGGAGAGGTGCTCAAGATGGCAGCGAATAGGGAGGCGGAAATCTCCTCACAAAACCAAACCATATATATTTTGAAAACACAGAAAATACAACTAAAAGAGAGACCAGAACATACAGTAGAACAGCTGGGCTACATCTACATCTGCAAGAACACAACATCCCACGAAAAGGGTAAGATACAAAGCCGTGACCCAGTGGCACCCGAGCATTCCCCCCACCCTACCTCACTGGCAGGAGGAAAAGAATCAGAGTGGGGAGGGAGTGGAAGCACAGGACTGCTAAATAACCAGCACTACTAATCTGCACCAGGAGCAAAGACACACACTGCATGACGTACTGGATATTAGAGACACGGAAAAGTAAAATCCGAGACGGGAGACAGTGAGAGGGTGCCCACAGTCGGCTCCTATGGGACAAAATAAAAGCAGGTGCTTTAAAAGACTTAAAGGGACAGGATTTAACAGGTGGATAAAATCCTCCTGGCACACTCAGCCCAGCAGGCTGGGAATCTTAACGAACTTCAGGCACCCTAACTCCCTGGGGGTTAATGCAGCTCTGAAGCCCCTCTCAGTGATAACTAGCCTGCTGTTCATTTTCCCCCGCTGGCACGGCAAGCAAAGCGGGTGACCCGACATTGCATCGGACTACCTGGGGAGCAGCACCGCTCACAGCAACCACACAGTCTTCTCACAGTGCGCAGCTAACCGGATAAGATCCAGAGGCTGCCGGGAGCAGGCAGCTAACTGGGACAGACAGAGGAAATCCGGAAGGAACGAAGGGGCTCCGTTCTCCCAGGAGAACTCACACCACCTGCCTGCGACCCCAGGCAGTGCCCTAGAGAAACCCTAGGGCTGCCCCACGCATGGAATCTCAGGGGATTAATCCAGAGACTGCTCCCTCTGTGCAGGTAACCAGCACAGCCATCAGAGGAGGGCAAGGTGACCAGCAAGCAGGAAGAGACTTTGTTCTCCCAGCTGACAAACGCGCCACTTGCCGGCAATCACATCTATCGCCATGAAAAGTCACAAGAACCTGCTCCAGTCCAAAATAACTCAAACAACGCCAGACACAGGGCCAGGCGAGGCAGATATAACCAATCTTCCTGAAAAAGAATTCAAAATAAAAGTCATAATTATGCTGATGGACATGCAGAGAAATATGCAAACAGAAATGAAACAAACAATGGAAGGACTTAAGAGAAGACTGGATGAGATGTAAGAGACTGATAATAATGGAATAGAAACCAGAAAACAGTAATAGAAAGAAGCTGAGGCAAAGAGACATAAAAGAATCTCTAGGAATGGAAGAATATTAAGAGAATTGTGTGACCAATCCAAATGGAACAGTATTCGAATTATAGGGGTGCCAGAAAAAAAAAAGAAGAGAGAGAAGAAGGGATAGAAAGTGTCTTTGAAGAAATAACTGCTGAAAACTTCCCCAATCTGGAGAAGGAAATAGTCACTCGGAGAAGGAAATAGTCACTCAGACATTGGAAGCCCACAGATCTCCCAACACAAGGGACCCAGGGAGGAAACACCAAGACATATAATAATTAAAATGGGAAAGATCAAAGAAAAGGACAGGGTATTAAAGGCAGCCAGAGAGAGAAAAATGACCACCTACAAAGGAAAACCCATCAGGCTATCATCAGACTTCTCAACAGAAACCTTACAGGCCACAAGAGAATGGCATGACATATTTAACGGCATGAAACGGAAGGGCCTTGAACCAAGAATACTGTATTCGGCAAGAATATCATTTAAATTTGAAGGAGGAATTAATTTCCTGATAAGCAAAAGTTGAGGGAATTTCCCTCCTACAAAACACCTCTACAGGGTATGTTAAAGGGACTGCTCTACATGGAAGTACTCCTAAGGCTAAATAAATAATACCAGAGAAAATAAAACCACAAGAAAGAAAACAGATGAACCTAATACTAACTAAAGGCAAAAAATAAAATCAGCTATCCAAAACAGCACTGAAGAGAAATACAAAACAGTACAGAATAAAACACCTAACACATAAAGAGTAGAGGAGGAAGAATAAGAAGGGAGAGAAGTAAAGAATCATCAGACTGTGTTTATAATAGCACAATAAGTGAGGTACAGTTAGACGGATATATAGTAAAGAAGCTACCCTTAAACTTTTGGTAACCAGTAATCCAAAGCCTGCAACGGCAATAAGTACATGTCTATCGATAATTACCCTACATGCAAATGGACTAAATGAACTAATAAAAAGACACAGAGTTATAGGATGGATAAAAAAGCAAGACCCATCTATATGCTGCCTACAAGAGACTCACATCAAACCCAAAGACATACACACACTAAAAGTGAAAGGATAGAAAAAGACATTCCATGAAAACAATAGGGAGAAAAAAGCAGATGTTGCAGTACTTGTATCAGACAAAATAGACCTCAAAACAAAGAAAGTAACAAGGGATAATGAAGGAAATAACATAATGATAAAGGGGTGAGTCCAACAAGAGGATATAACCATTATAAATATATACCCACCCAACACAGGAGCACCAACATATGTGAAACAAATACTAACAGAATTAAAGGAGGAAATAGAATGCAATGCATTCATTCTAGGAGACTTCAACACACCACTCACTCCAAAGGACAGATCAAACAGACAGAAAATAAGTAAAGACACAGAGACACTGAACAACACACTAGAACAGATGGACCTAACAGACATCTACAGAACTCTACACCCAAAAGCAGCAGGATACAAATTCTTCTCAAGTGCACATGGAACATTTTCCAGAACAGACCACATACTAGGCCACAAGAAGAGCTTCAGTAAATTCAAAAGATTTAAATCCTACCAACCAACTTCTCAGATAACAAAGGTGTAAAACTAGAAATAAATTGTACAAAGAAAACAGAAAGGCTCACAAACACATGGAGGCTTAACAACATGTTCCTAAATAATCAATGGATCAATGACCAAATTAAAACAGAGATCAAGCAATATATGTAGACAAATGACAAGTACAGCACAATGTCCCAACTTCTGTGGTATGCAGTGAAGGCAGTTCTAAGAGGAAAGTATATACCAATCCAGACCTATTTAAAGAAGGAAAAACAATGCCAAATGAATAGTCTAAAGTCAAAAATACGAAAATTGGAAAAAGCAGAACAAATAAGGACCAGAGTCAGCAGTAAGAGAGACATAATAAAGAACAGAGGAGAAACAAATAAAATTGAGAAGAATAAAAAAATAGAAAAAAAATCAATGAAAGCTAGAGCTGGTTCTTTGAGAAAATAAACAAAATAGATAAACCCCTAGCCAGATATAATAAGAGAAAAAGAGAATCTACACACATACACAGAATCAGAAATGAGAAAGGAAAAATCACAAAGGACACCACAGAAATACAAAGAATTATTAGAGAATACTATGAAAATCTATATGCTAAAAGGCTGGATAACCTAGAAGAAATGGACAACTTTTTAGAAAAATACAACCTTAGAAGACTGACCAAGGAAGAAACAAAAAATCTAAACAGATGAATTACCAGCAAAGAAATTGAATCGGTAATCAAAAAACTACCCAAGAACAAAACCCCCGGACCAGATGGATTTACTGCTGAATTTTCTCTGACATTTAGAGAACACATAATACCCATTCACCTTAGAAGTTTTCCAAAAAATAGAAGAGGATGGAATACTTGCAAACTCATTCTATGAAGCCAGAATCACTATAATAACAAAAACAGGCAAAGACACCACAAAATAAGAAAATTACAGACCAATATCCTGGATGAACATAGATGCAAAAATGCTCAACAAAATATTAGCAAACCAAATTCAAAAATACATCAACAGGATCATATATTATGATCAAGTGGAATTCATCTCAGGGATGCAAGAATTGTATAACATTCGAAAATCCATCAACATAATCCAGCACATCAACAAAAAGAAGGACAAACATGACACATTCATTTCCATAGACGCGGAAAAAGCATTTGACGAAATTCAACACCCATTCATGATAAAACCCCTCAATAAAATGGGTATAGAGGGCAAGTACCTCAACATAATTAAGGTCATATATGACACACCCACAGGCAACATCATAATCAACACTGAGAAGCTGAAAGGTTTTCACCTATGATCAGGAACAAGCACAGGGATGCCTACTCTCCCCTCTTTTATTCAACATAGTGCTGGAGGCCCTAGCTATGGCAATCAGACAAAAAAAGAAATACCGGGCATCCAGACTGGTAAAGAAGAAGACAAACTGTCAGTCACTATTTGCAGATGACATGATATTGTACATAAAAAAACCTAAAGTCTCCTCCACTCCAAAACTACTAGAACTAATATCTGAATTCAGCAAAGTTGGAAGATACAAAATTAATACACAGAAATCTGTTGCTTTCCTATACACTAACAATGAACTAGAAGAGAGAAATCAGGAAAATAATCCCATTCACAATGGCATCAAAATGAATAAAATACATAGGGATAAACCTAACCAAGGAAGTGAAAGGCCTATATCCTGAAAACTACAAGACACTCTCAAGAGGAAGCAAACAGGACACTATTAAATGGAAATTCATCCCATGCTCTTGGGTAGAAAGAATTAATATTGTCAAAATGGACATCCTGCCTAAAGCAATCGACAGATTCAGTGCAATCCCTATCAAAATACCAATAGCATTCTTCAACGAACTGGAACAAATAGTTCTAAAATACATATGGAACCACAAAAGACCCCAAATAACCAAAGCTATCCTGAGAAGGAAGAGTAAAGCAAGGGGGATCTCGCACCCCAACTTCAAGCTCGACTACAAAGCCTCAGTAATCAAGACAATTTGATACTGCCACAACAACAGACCCACAGAGCAATGGAACAGAATAGAGAGTCCATATATTAATGCAAACATATACGGTTAATTAATATACGATAAGGGAGCCATGGATATACAATGGGGAAATGACAGCCTCTTCAACAGCTGGTGTTGTCAAAACTGCAGAGCTACATGTATGACAATAAAACTGGATTTCTGCCTAACTCCATCCACAAAAGTAAACATGAAATGGATCAAAGACCTGAATGTAACTCATGAAACCATAAAACTCTTAGAAAAAAACAAAGGTAAAAATCTCTTGGACATAAACATGAGCAACTTCTTCAAGAACATAACTACATGGGCAAGGGAAATAAAAGCAAAAACTAACAAGTGGGACTATATCAAACTAAAAAGCTTCTGTACAGCAAAGGACAACATCAGTAGAACAAAAAGACATCCTACAGTATGGGAGAATATATTCGTAATTGACATATCTGATAAGGGGTTGACATCCAATTTACATAAAGAGCTCAGGCACCTCAACAAACAAAAAGCAAATAATCCAATTTAAAAATGGGCAGAGGATCTGAACAGACACTTCTCCAAAGAAGAAATTCAGATGGCCAACAGGCACATGAATAGATGCTCCATGTTGCTAATCATTAGGGAAGTGCAAACTAAACCACAATGAGTTATCACCTCACACCAGTTCAGATGGCCGGCCACCATCCAAAAGACAAACAACCACAAATGTTGGAGAGGATGTGGAGAAAGGGGAACCCTCTTACCCTGCAGGTGGGAATGTAAATTAGTTCAACCATTGTGGATAGAGGTATGGAGGTTCCTCAAAAACCAAAAATAGAAATACCATTTGACCCAGGAATCCCACTCCTAGGAATTTACCCTAAGAATGCAGCAGCCCAGTTTTAAAAAGCCATATGCACCCTTATTTTTATCGCAGCACTATATACAATAGCCAAGAAATGGAAGCAACCTAACTGTCCATCAGTAGATGAATGGATAAAGAAGATGTGATATATATACACAATGCAATTCAGCCACAATAAGAAAATAAATCCTGCCATTTGCAACAATATGGATGGAGCCACAGGGTTTTACGATCAGTGAAAGAAGACAGGCAGGGAAACACAGGTATCAAATGATTTCACTCATATGTGGAGTATAAGAACAAAGAAAAAACCGAAGGAAAGGAAAGGGACTGGGGAGGATGAGTGGGAAGGGAGGGATGAGGGGGAAAAGGGGCATTATGATTAGCACACATAACATAGGGGGGTGGCACAGGGAAGGCAGTACAACACAGAGAAGATAAGTACTGATTCTACAGCAACTTACTAGAGTGATGGACAGTGAGTGTCATGGGGTATGTGGTGAGGACTTGATAATAGGGGGAGTCTAGTAATGATAATGTTGCTCATGTAACTGTACATTAATGATACCAAAAAAAAATGCAATGCACTCATTTTAGGAGACTTCAACACACCACTCACTCCAAAGGACAGATTAACCAGACAGAAAATAAGGACACAGAGACACTGAACAACATAACAGAACAGATGGACCTAATGGACATGTCCAGAACACTCCATCCAAAAGGAACAGTATACACATTCTTCTCAAGTGCACATGGAACATTTTCAAGAAACGATCACATTCTAGGGCACAAAAAGAGCCTAAGTAAATTAAAAAAGATTGAAATTGTACAAACCAGCTTCTCAGATCACAAAGGTATGAAACTGGAAATAAATAACAAAAAGAAAATGAAAAATGCCACAAACACATGGAGGCTTAATAACATGCTTCTAAATAATCAATGGATCAATGACGAGATAAAAACAGATATCAAGAAATATATTGAGACAAATGACAACAATAATTCAACACCACAAAATCTCTGGGACGGAGCGAAGGCCATGCTAAGAGGGAAGTATATTGCAATACAGGCCTACATCAGGAAAGAAGAACAATTCCAAATGAACAGTCTAAACTCACAATTAACAAAACCAGATAAAGAACAGATGAGGCAAAAAGTCAGTAGAAGGAGGGATATAATAAAGATCAGAGAAGAAATAAATAAAATCAAGAAGAATAAAGCAATAGAAAGAATCAATGAAAGCAGAAGCTGGTACTACAAGAAAATAAACAAAATAGATAAGCCCCTACCCACACTTATCAAGAAAAAAAGAGGGTCTACAAACATAAACAGAATCAGATATGAGAAAGGAAAAATCACTATGGACACCATAGATATACAAAGAATTATGAGAGACTACTATGAAAAATTATATGCTAACAAACTGGATAATCTAGAAGAAATGGAAAACTTTCTAGAAAAATACAACCTTTCAAGGCTGACCCAGGAAGAAACAGAAAAACTGAAAAGTCCAATTACCAGCAAGGAAATTGAATTGGTAGTCAAAAAACTACCTAAGAACAAAATGGCTGGATCAGATGGTTTCATTACTGAATTTTATCAAACATTTAGTGAAGACCTAATACTCATCCTCCTTAAAGTTGTCCAAAAAGTAGAAGAGGAGGGAATACTCCCAAACACATTCTACGGGTCCAGCATCACTCTAATACCAAAAACAGGCAAAGACACCACAATTAAAGAAAATTACAGACCAATATCCCTGATGAACACAGATGCAAAAATGCTCAACAAAATATTAGCAAACTGAATTCAAAAATACACCAAAAAGATCATCCATCATAATCAAGTAGGATTTAATCCAGGATTTCAAGAATGGCAGAACATTCGAAAATCCATCAACATCATCCACCACATTAACAAATAGAAGGACAAAAACCACATGATCATCTCCATAGAGGCTGAAAAAGCACTTTACAAAATTTAACATCCATTCATGATAAAAACAATGAAGAAAATGGATACAGAGGGCAAGTACCTCAACATAATAAAGGCCATATATGACAAACCACAGCCAACATTACACTTAATAGCAAGAAGCTGAAAACTTTTCCCCTAAGATAGGCAAAAAGAGAAGGATGCCCACCCTCCACACTTTTATTAAACATAGTGCTGGAGGTCCTAGCCACAGCAATCAGACAAGACAAAGAAATAAAATGCATTTATATTGTCAAGGAAGAAGTTATACTATCCATGTTTGCATCTGACATGATACTGTACATAAAAAAACTGTAAGGAATCCACTCCAAACTACAAGATCTAATATCTGAATTCAGCAAAGTTGCAGGATACAAAATTTATACACAGAAATCTGTTGCAACTAACAAGGAACTAGCAGAAACAGAAATCAGGAAAACAATTCCATACACAACTGCATCAAAAAGAATAAAATACCTAGGAATAAACCTAACCAAGGAAGTGAAAGACCTATATTCTGAAAACTACAAGACACTCATGAGAGAAATTAAAGAAGGTACCAATAAATGGAAACACGTCCCATGGTCATGCATAGGAAGAATTAATATTGTCAAATTGGCTATCGTGCCTAAAGCAATCTACAGATTCAGTGCAATCCCTATCAAAATACCAACAGCATTCTTCATCGAACTAGAGCAAATCATTCTAAAATACATATGGAACCACAAAAGACTCCAAATAGGCAAAGTAATCCTGATAAGGAAGAATAAAGCTGGGGGATTATGCTCCCTGACTCCAAGCTATATTACAAAGCCACAGTAATCAAGACAGTTTGGTAATGGCATAAGAACAGACTCAGAAGAAAGGACAAGAGAGCCCAGATAAACCCAAGTATATATGGTCAATTAATATACAATAAAGGAGCCGTGGATATACAAAGGGGAAATGATAGCCTCTTTAACAGCTGGTGTTGGCAAAACTGGACAGCTACATGCAAGAGAATGAAACTGGATTATTGTCTAACCCAATACACAAAAGTAAACTCAAAATGGATCAAAGACCTAAATGTAAGTCATGATACCATAAAACTCTTAGAAGAAAACATAGGCAAAAATCTCTTGGACATAAACATGAGCAACTTCTTCATGAACATATCTCCCCAGGCAAGGGAAACAAAATTAAAAATGAACAAATGGGAGTACATCATGCTAAAAGGCTTTTGTACAGCAAAAGACACACCATCTGCAGACCAAAAAGGCATCCTACAGTATGGGAGAATATATTCATAAACAACATATGTGACAAGGTGTTAACACACAAAATATATGAAGAACTCACACACCTCAACACCCAAAAAGCAAATAACCCTATTAAAAAATGGGCTGAGGATATGAACAGACACTTACCCAAAGAAGAAATTCAGATGGCCAACAGGCACATGAAAAGATGTTCCACATTGCTAATTATCAGAGAAATGCGAACAAAAACCACAATGAGTTATCACCTCACACCAGTTATGACGGCTAACATAGAAAAGAATAGGAACAACAAATGCTGACAAGAATGCGGAGAAAGCAGAATCCTCCTACACTGATGGTGGGAATGTAAACTAGTTCAACCAGTGCGGAAAGCAATATGGAGGTTCCTCAGAAAACTAAAAATAGAAATACCATTTGACCCAGGAATTCCACACCTAGGAATTTACCCTAAGCATGTAGGAGCCCAGTTTGAAAAGGAAGTATGCACCCCTATGTTTATCGCAGCACTATATAAAATAGCCAAGAAATTGAAGCAACCTAAGTGTCCATCAGTAGATGAATGGATAAGAAGATGTGGTACATAAACACAACGGAATATTATTTAGCCATAGAAGAAAATAAATCGTAGCATTTGCAACAACATGGATGGAGCTAGAGGGTATTATGCTCAGTGAAATAAGCCAGGTGGAGAAAGACAAGTACCAAATGATTTCACTCATCTGTGGCGCATAAGAACAAAGGAAAATGACCCAAGAATTCCACTCCTAGGAATCTACCCTAAGAATGCAGCAGCGCAGTTTGAAAAAGAGATATGCACCCCTATGTTTATTGCTGCACTATTTACAATAGCCAAGAAATGGAAGAACCTAAGTGTCCATCAGCAGATGAATGGATAAAGAAGAGGTAGTACATATACACAATCGAATATTATTCAGCCATAAGAAGAAAACAAATCCTACCATTTGCAGCAATATGGATGGAGCTAGAGGGTATTATACTCAGTTAAATAATCCAGGCGGAGAAAATCAAGTATGAAATGATTTCACTCATCTCTGGCGTATAAGAACAAAGAAAAAACTGAAGGAACAAAACAGCAGCAGACTCACAGAACCCAAGAATGGACTAAGAGTTACCAAAGGGAAAGGGACCGGGGAGGATGTGTGGGAAGGGAGGGATAAGTGGGAAAATGGGGCATTATGATTAGCACATATAATGTAGTGGGCGGCTTGGGGAAGGCAGTATAGCACAGAGAAAAGAAACAGTGACTCTATAACATCTTAGTATGCTGATGGACAATTACTGCAATGGGGTATGTGGTGGGGACTTGATAATGGGGAGAATATAGTAACCACAATGTTGCTCGTGTGTGTGTATATTAATGAGATTAGAAAAATTCAGATCATTACATCTAATACATAAAACATGGATGAGGAAGGAGGATAAAAAAGTTTTTTAGACTGTTTGAAATACAGTGACCATCAACTTTATAATATAGACTGTTATATATTTAGGAAACTATCTATGAACCTTATGGTAACCAAAATGCAACACACCACTGAAGAAAACCATTAAAAAAACAACAGAAGAGAGTATAAGAGAGGAAGAAAGGGTCAGAATGGAACTAGAAAAACAACCAGAAAACAATAAAATGACAATAAGTACATACTATTATAAATGTTAAATGGACTGAATGAACCAATGAAAACATACAGGGTGGCAGAATGAATAAAGAAAAAAGACCCATCTATATACTGCCAAAAGAGACTCATTTCAGACCCAAGACACACACAGACTGAAAGTGAAGGGATGGAAAGATATTTCATGCAGAAAATAGGGTGAAAAAAAGAGAAGTAGCAATACTTGTATCAGACAAAATATATTTTAAAACAAAGAAAGTAACAAGAGACAAAGAAAGACATTACATAATGATAAAGGTATCTGTTCAAGAAGCAGATATAAGTATTATAAATATCTATATATCCAACATAGGAGCACGTAAGTATGTAAACAAATACCAAGAGAAGTAAAGGGAGAAATACACAGCAACAAAATCATATTAAGGGACTTTAATACCCCACTTACTTCAATGGACATATCAACCAGACAGAAAATAAAGAAACAGAGGCAGTGAACAACACACTGTATCAGATGGATTTAACAGATTCATAGAGAGCATTCCAACCAAAGCAGCAGGATACGCATTTTTCTGAAGTGCACATGGAATGTTCTCTAGAATAGATCACATACTGGGCCACAAAAAGAGCCTCAATAAATTGAAAAAGATTGAAATTGTATCAAGCGGCTTTTCAAATTGCAATGTACGGAAGTTGAAATAAATTACACAAAGAAAACAAAAAAGTCCACAAACACATAGAGGCTAAAAAACATTCTTCTAAATAATCAATGGATCAATGAACAAATCAAAACAGAAATCAAGCAATACATGCAGACAAATGAAAACAAAAATACAACAGTCCAAAATTTGTGGGATGTCAGAAAAGCCATTCTAAGAGGGAAGCACATAATAGAGGACTACCTCAAAAAACAAGGACAATCCCAAACAGTCTAATCTCACAATCAAAGAAACTAGAAAAAGATGAACAAATGAAACCCAAAGTCAGTAGAAAAAGGAACATAATAAAGATCACAGCAGAAATAAATAAAATAGGGAAGAATAAAACAATAGAAGAAAATCAATGAAATCAGGAGCTGATTCTTTGAGATGATAAAGAAAATAGACAAACTCCTAGCCAGACTTATCAAGAACAAAAGAGAGGACTCAAATAAAAAAAATCAGAAGTGAGAAAGGAATAGTTACAACAGACACCACAGAATACAAAGACTTATTAGAGAATTCTATGAAAAATTAAATACCAATTGGACAACCTAGAAGAAATGGACAAATTCCTAGAAGAGTACATACAACCTTCCAATACTGGTCCAGCAAAGAGAAAATCTGAACAGACCAATTACCAGTAACATAACTGAATTTGTAATAAAAAAATTCCCAACAAACAATATACCAGTACCAGATGGCTTCACAGCTGAATTCTACCAAACATTTAAAGAAGAGCTAATACCCATCCTTAAAGTGTTCCAAAAAGTAGAAGAGGAGAGAATACTTCCAAACTCATTCTATGTGGTTAGCATCTCTCTAACACAAAACCAGAAAAAGACATTACAAAAAAAGAAAATTAAAGACTAATATTCCTGATGAACATATTAGATGCAAAAATCCTCAACAGAATATTAGCAAACCAAAATCAGAAATACATCAAAAGGATCATCCATTGCAACCAAGTGGGATATAATCCAGGGATGCAAGGATGGTACAATATTTGTAAATCACTCAATGTCATACACCTCATTAACAAAAAAAAGGATAAGAACCACATAATCATCTTAATAGACACTGACAAAGCAGTTGCCACAATTCACCATCCATTCATGATAAAAACTCTCAACAAAATGGGTAAAGACGGAATGTATCTGAACATAATAAAGGCCATATATGACAAACTGCCAGTTAACATTATACTCAATGGTGAAAAGCTGAAAGATTTTCCTCTCACATCAGGTACCAGAAAAGGATGCCCACTCTCACCACTTTTATTCAAGATAGTACTGGAGGTCCTAGCCACTGCAATCAGACAAGATAAAGACAGGCAACAAAATTGGTAAGGAAGAAATAAAACTATTGCTATTTTCAGATGACATGATACCTTATATAGAAAACCCTAAAGACTCCATCAAAAACTATTACAACTATAATTGGATTCAGCAAAACTGCAGGATACACAATTAATATACAGAAATGTATTGCATTCCTATATACTAATGATGAATTAGCAGAAAGAGAAATCAGGAAAAGAATTCCATTTACAATTGCATCAAAAAGAATGGAATACCTAGGAATAAACCTAACCAAGGAGGTGAAAGATCTGTATTGTGAAAACTGTAACACACTAATGAGAGAAATTAAAGAAGACACAAATAAATGGAAATCTACCCCATGCTCATGGATAAGAAGAATTAATATTGTCAAAATGGGCTTCCTGCCCAAAGGAATTTAGATACAATACAATCCCTATCAAAATACCAACAGCATTTTTCAATGAACTAGAAGAAACAGTTCTAAAATTCATGTGGAATCACAAAAGACCCTGAAGAGCCAAAGCAATCCTGAGAAAGAAAAACAAAGCTGGGGGAATTATGCTCCCTGACTGCAAGCTCTGTTACAAAGCTACAGTAATCAAAATAATTTGGTACTGGCATAACAACAGACCCATATATCAATGGAACAGAATGCAGAGCCTACATAGAAACCTATGCATGTATGTTCAGTTAATATATGACAAAAGAGCCATGAATATACAATGGGAAAAAGATAGTCTCTGGTGCTGGGAAAACTGGACAGCTACATGCAAGAGAATGAACTGGGTTACTGTCTAATGACATATACAAAAGTAAACTTGAAATTGATGAAAGACCTAAATGTAAGACATGAAACCATTAAACTTAGAAGAAAACAAGGAAAAATCTCTTGAGCATATAAGCAGGAGCAATTTTTTTTTTCTAGGCACATCTCCCTGGGCAAGGGAGACAAAAACGAGTAAGTGTGACTACACAACCTAAAAAGCTTCTGTACAGCAAAAGACACCATCAAATACCATATGATTTCACTTACAAGTGGAATCTAAAAACAAGACACCATCAACAGAACAAAAAGGTAACCTACAGAATGGGGGAATATATTTGTAAATGATTTATCCAATAAGGGGTTAATATCCAAAATACCTAAGAACACATATGCCTCAACACCAAAAAATGCCCCCCAAAACAATAACCTGATTAAAAAATGGGTAAAGGAACCTGAACAGACATTTCTCCAAAAAAGAAATATAGATGCCAAACACTCACATGAAAAGATGCACCATGTCGCTAATTATGAGGGAAATGTAAATCAAAACCACAACGAGATATCACCTCACACCAGTTAGACTAGCCACTACCCAAAGACAAGAAATAACAAGTGTTGGTGAGGATGTCTTGAAAAGGGAACCCTCCTACACTATTGGTGGGAATATCAATTGGTGCACCCACTGTGGAAAGTAGTATGGAAGTTCCTCAAAAAAACTAAAAATAGAAATACCATACAGCCCAGTAATTCCACTTCAAGGGATTAACCCAAAGAAAACAAAATCGCTGTTTCAAAAAGACATATGTACCTCTATTGTTTATTGCCACATTATTTACAATAGTCAAGATATGAAAGCAACCAAAGTATCCATCAGTAGACGAACAGATAGAGAAGATGTGGCATACATACACAATGGGATATTTTACAGTCATAAAGAAGAAATAAATCCTGTCATTTGGAACAACATGGATGTACTTAGAGTGTTTTATGCTAATTGAAATAAGCCAGGAGGAGTAAGACAAATACCATGTGATTTCACTTACAAGTGGAATCTAAAAACAAAAGAAAACGAAATGAACAGAACAGTAGTAGACTGGTAGACACTGAGAGGTGACTGGCAGTTACCATGCGGAAAGGGTTGGAGTAGGTGGGTGGGGAGGGTGAGGGGGATAAAGGGGCACTAAAATTCTCAATCATAATATAAGTTGGTCATGGGGATGATAGTACAGCATGGAGAATATAGGCAATGATTCTGTAACATCTTCCTGTTGACAAACAGTAAGTGCACTAGTTTGGGTGAGGATTTAATAATGTGGGTAACTGCTGAACCACTGTGTTGTATACCTGAAACTAATATAAGATTGTGTATCAACTATAGTCCAATAAAAGATAAGTAAAAGTTAAAAGTAATAAAAAAAAGAATTAGCTTAATTTTTCTAACAATAAAATGTAGAATTCTTGATGACATTAAAACATTCATTTCAGATACATTAAAAAATTTTTTGGACGCTTGGTTAAACTTGTGTATAGTTTATAAACTAGACTACAGACTAAGTATGTACGCGCACACATGCATGTTTTGAAAACCTAATCATGGAATTCCTAGGGCTACTCTACGGTTTACTTGTTGAAGATTTTAAAAGATCGCAGTATTAAATGGTGGGAGAATGCTTTAAGCCATCATTAAGAATGAAGTTTTCTGACTATCTCTAGGTTAGGGGCATAAAGCAAGATTATGGAGTGAAGGTTTCATTAACATAGGAATTGGCTTCATTTTCACAAAGACATAAGAAATAACAGAGGCTTATACTTGTGGATTTTCATGTAAAATATTCCAATTTAAAAATTCTTAGGGAGTATTTCAAACTTAGGTAAATACAATACAGATAAAATCAAATATATCCAAGGGTTCTTTCTGACTTAAGTGCTGCCAGTTTATGGCCTCTATTCTGCAGACAGCCAAACTTTTTAGTCTGTTTTTTTTCTTTGAAACCATAGAAGCAATAAATTCTTAAAACACAAAGCTTTTTGAAAAGTTTAGTAGACAGCAGAAATTAATAGAATATAATAGTTCTGGTAAAAAGAAGTAAGTTAAGCCTTAGTCTTTTGTTATTTGTGACAGACAATCCTTAATACAGAAACAGCACTATTCTATTTGTTAAATATGTCAGAGTCACTGGCAAATTCAGTATATTATTTTAAAAGTCATGTCTGAAAATCTTGACTTACTTTCTCACTTTCATTACGAACAGGTACTAGTAGCCAGCTTCCTTCTTAGAGATTTTTCACAGTGAAACTTTTTCCTCTTTGAGAGGTATCACTGAGTAGAGAAGAACTTGTTGCAGCACTGAGATATGGATGCTGGACGGAGGGTCAGACCTACTAATTATCAAGGCTAATCATCAACCACAACGGTTGCTCAGGGTGTGGTTGACACCTGTGCTTAGCATAATCACAGATTACTACAATATAGTGGACTTTTGGGTTCCCCTGCCATGCCAGTGATCAAAGTCACTAAGTTAAGTCTAAGAAGAAAAAGACAAAAACAGAGCAAAACACTCCTCCCTCCAAGAATATGTTTATATTTTAAGAATGGATTTATTTACTAATAAATTATAGAACATATATAGTAGACCATGATCAATAATGTGTTTCATAAGGATGTTTAATTATATTAATAAACTCCCATTAGTTCTATGCTTTGTCAAAAAAAAAATGAGGTTTTGCTTTTTAATTAAATTGCAACTGTATACATAATTTTCAGAATCACTATGGATTGCTGATGAAAATAATCCTCATCCCAACAGAAAGAAGGAAAAAAAAAACACAAAACCATGAAAACTTGGGAGGCATTTTGAAGGTGATTTTAGATTATAAATGCTAAGAAGATAATAATTCAGGATTTTAAAAGGGAAAAGTCATGTACTTCCCCAATCTCCACTTTCACCCTTAGCAGAGAATCATCCTTTCAGATTTCAGGGAAAAGGAGTTTGTCACAAGGGACATAATTATCAGGGATGTGATTCATCATGTGCACATAGCCTATAAGGATATTATGGCACCCAGAATTTGAAATGGTCACTTCCAGCAGTGTTTTTATTCACTATTACTCTGTTCTACTAACTCTCAAACAATGACAAAACAAAACACAAAAGTAGAACCTGGTTTCAAAGATAACTGACTCACTTTTTGTGAAGGAATTCTCCAGCTGCCACAGCAACAGGGCGATGTGCTGAGTACACCAAGTGGTAAACATTTTCACAGTCTTCATTGGAAAGAGCTTCTTCACTTCCACTGAAAAATTCAGAAAGCAACATCTAAGTCAAAACAAATGTTTACTTGTAGCTCTACTTTAAATTTTATAAAGTTCATTATAAAAACCCAAGGCATATTGATTTTTTTCATTTCTTTTTAATCTCACTTTGAAAGTAGTATTTCTCCTTAATTATAAAAACCACCTAATCATTATATATAATTCAGAAAGTACAGATAAAACAAGAAAATAAAATGCCCACATTTCTTCCCATACACTCCAAAAGACAATGACTGTTACCATCTTGGGACATATATTAACTCAAATTAGCTCAATTTCTTTAAAAGTACTTTCTTTAAAAGTTTTGTTCATAGGCACTGGGACTGTTTTTTTCCCTGTTGCACAGAGTTAAATTATTAATATGCGATGTAATTCTTCTTTCCAGAACTATTTTTTTTTTGCCCATCCCCTTCTCTATGGCAACCACCAATCTTTCTGTGTTTATGAGTCTATTTGTTTTGTTTTTTAGATTCCACATATAAGTGAAGTCATATGGAATTTGTCTTTCTCTATCTGGCATATTTCAGTTAGCATAATGACCTCTAGGTCCACCCATGTTGTCACAAATGACAAGATTTCATTTTATTTTTGTGGCTGAGTAATATTCCATTGTACATGTGTATCACATCATCTTTATCCATTCATCTATTGTTAAACACTTAGGTTGCTTCCATATCTTGAAGAGCTACTGTAAATAATGCCACAATAAACACAGGAATGCATGTATCTTTTTGAATTAGTGATTTTGTTCTCTTTGGGTAAATTATCCAATGTGCGAAGTATGATAAATGATGTCTTATCACTATATTTACAATACTATTTAGTCTTCTTTCTACATAAAATAGATTTAGCAGTCACTGTCATTCCTTTACTAACACCAACTTCCCACCTTTTCATTCATGCATTCTTAAAGTTTGAGCCATTTCTTAGTTTTCCAGAATGTGTCCTCAAGTACTTTTTTTTCTAAAAAAGGAACATCTATTTCCTGACTATTTACATGGTTAAAAATGTCTGATATGATTACAGTTAAAAACAGCTAGATGAAGTACAGAATTCTTGGGCCATAGAGGTCCTTGACAAGATGTAGGGGAATAAACTCATCCCCCAGAATTCAATCCTGGAGATGCCTCAGAAGCTAAGCAGAGATTGAGGGATCTGTCAAATAAACATAAAATCAGAGTGACCTTTGCAGCAAAAGAAGGGAGTTCTATCACAGTATGAGAGAGAATACAGTTCTGAATGAAAAAAGCTGGATATCAAGGAAAATAGGCTAGAAGAATATTTTAAGGTACTCTTTTTCCCTCCTCTCAACAATACCTGTTCTAATTCTACTGTGAAGCAAAAACAGTAGCCAGTGCTGTGTGAGTGGGCAACACCTGGGTTGTGCTAGAACCAGTAAGCACTGGGAAATTAAAAATTGGTGTAGCCTGAGTGTCTAGCCTATGAAATAACTCTCCTCACATATCTCTTCAATACCTGAGGGTTAATGAGATTACAGCTGAAGGAGACAGTTTTTAAGTCTGCCAGGGAGGAGTTACAAATTGTAACCAGAGGCTTTCTGTCCTGAAGCAGAAGTCTGTGCCCATGCCCAACTCATACCCCTAAATTATGAGGGGCACAAGGCTCTAATCTCTTTACCCAGTTATATACCATCAGCTCAATTAGCTAATACCTTCAGAAGAAACTTGTTATAACTCATATAGGAAAATATTTAACAAGATATCTTAGGAACCCGACCTCATAAGTGAAAGGAAAATTGATAATCCATACCAAAAGAAAGAGAATTAACAGGTGGACAGAAAAAGAATTCAAAGGAGATGTAACAGGATGTTAAATGTAACTTCACCTGTTGTTTTGGGACGTTTTGTAGAGATGCAACAAGCCAAGAAAAATAAAGTCAGATCATTGCATGCAAATGCCGTAAGAGACTAGGAAGCTCATTTTGTGATCCTTACCTCATTACTAACCAAAATAACATATAAGGAGAAATTAGGGGATTGAGTAATACAATGGCTAGAGAAGACTTCTTTCAAGAGAAGTCAGAGTGTTGCAGTAATCTGAAACCTTCTTTCCAAGCCAAACTGCAGCACAAAGTTTCAGAGAACTACTATAAAAACTTTATAAACATTCTTTACAATTGTGAGGAGATTTGGGAAATGGTATCATGTGCAGGGTTTAAAAAGGTCTGAATGTGAAAAGCTGACTGGAGAAACCCATGGTAGTAAATTAAGAAAAGAGGGCTACAAGGGGAGTGAGGTGTACTTTCTCTAACCATAAATGGTCCAAGTTTCCTGTAGGCCATCTATGGAATATTTAAAGGGAGCCAGCCTGAATAGCTTTAAAATACTTTGTCTAACAGGACTATGTAGAGGGCAATCAATTTCAACAGAGGACACCTGAAGGTCAGGAGTAAATAGTAAAGGTCACAAAGTAAATAGCCAGAGGCGCTGTCCACTCTGGTGAACTGTAGTCACTAATACCTAGAGTGAGAAGAGCTCTTTGAGGAATCCCTAAGAGGACTATGTACCTAATGAATTAGGACAACTGACACAGATTTAGGGCCATAGCTACACACCTTTTAAAGTAAGACATGCTCTATCCTATCTCCTCCAATGAACATGCAGAAAAGAACCTTAACTTAAAAACAGACTTCTGAAACCAGCCAAACCATTTTCTAAATTCATGATGAAAGTAGGATTTTTTAGCCAAACAAGTTCTCAGATGGTTTGAAAACATTGTTTAAGGAAGTTAACTAGTAGGAAAGATAATCTCAGAAGAGTCTAAGAGATCATTTTTCTTCCCTGGAAATAATAACACCAAAGGAAAGTTTACTCCTATCTGAATGAGCAGGTACTGAAACAAAACAAAAAAGGATTTAAAAAAGTGTATCTTAATATATATCTTAAAACTCTAGACAATTTCAATGAAACAGTTGAGTGGGTGGAATATCAGGGTATTTTTTTGTTGAAGGGAAAGATTGGATAAGCTTGTGAAGCTTACAAGGAAACATAACAGGAGGTATTTTTAAAAATAGATTTGAAAAGGAAATAAACTCTTCATAAATGACAAGGAAGAATGCTACATAAGGATAAAATGAACATTAGGAAAGGGTGTACACATCCCAAATGCAAGGGTACTGATCTATATACTCTGAAGTACACCAAACAAGAACCTATAAGGAAAAGTAAACAATACCAGTCAGAAACTTTAACACATCCCTCTTAAAAAGTAGAAAAAAAAAGGCAATGGTCTCAATAATTTGAATGACACAGTAAAATATTTTGAAGTAATGAATATAAATACATAACTATATATACTACATATATATATAATTTTTAAACATATTCAGAAAATTAACCAAACTATTCAGAACACATTCTCAGATAATACAGTAATACAGAAAGGTCAGTTAAAAAAAACCTGATCTGGAGAGAATAAAAACAAACTACTGAGTAATCCATGATTAAACTATAAATCATAAAGGTAATCAAAATATTTAGCATTGAATGTCTATGAAAATACTGTATGTCCAATTTTTAAGAAACTAGTAAAGTAGTAATTAAAGATATATTTATTACTTTAAATATGATTATTAGAAAACAAGAAACAAATGAGCCAAATGAAGCTAGTTCTTTGAAAGCAATTGTAAGATGGATATACCTGTGGCACAATGATCAAGAAACAGAGGACACAAATAAGACAGAGGATTAAAAAGAATTAACAAGAGAAATAGCAGAGTTTTATGAATAAAAATATTATGAACTATAAATAAATTTTTAAACTGTGATGAAATTGATATATTAAAGTTTATAAAAAGCCAAAATTAGTACAAGAAGAAATAAAGGTTAATTTATGTAGATATCCACTGACTAAGTGAAAATAGTAACCAAACACCTTTTCTTCAAAGGAAACTCAAAACTGACATGGCTTTAACAAAAGAATTCTCTTAAAATTTCAAGGAAGAGTTCATCTCTCTCAGAAAATTTATTTCAGAACACAAGAAGGGCAAGAAACTACTGAAGATATATTACAAAGAGAAGCTGATTTAAAAGTTGGATTAAGGACAAGAAAAATATTGTGTCAAATTTACACATGAACACAAATGTGAAAATCCTTCAGATATTAAATATAACACTGCATTCAAGCTAAATACAATAAAACCAAATACATCATGTTCAAACAAGATTTACTTTAGAAATGCAAGGGTGGTTTACAATTAGACAAACCTATCAATTTCAGTAAGGCTCATCAATATATAAAAGGAAAATCTCAACTCAGAATAAAAGGCACTTTTATCACATATCAAAACCTCTCCCAGAAATCACAGCAATATAGAACTTTACATGCCTTCTTAGGATAAGAACAAAAAAAAATCCACTATCAGTGATACTTTTATAGTGCTGAAAGTCCTGCCTGACGCATTTGGATAAGAGAATGAAATAAAAGTTTAAAGGTTAGGAAAGGGGGAGACAAAATTGAAACTGTATCAGTTGATATACTAATCTACATAGTAAACCCATGAGAATCAAGAAACTATCAGAAAGCATAAGAATTCTAATAGGTTGCACATATGAGAACAACATAGAAATTAAAGACTTCTTTGCTTCAGCAGTAACCAAGTAGAAAATTTTAACACTAAATACTGATCATATAACAAAACCATAAAGTATTTAATAATTAACCTAATAAATACTGTACAATATCTCTATGAAAAATACCTCAGCACAGATGGTATTTGGTGTATGATAGATAACAGCATCACAAATTAGGGAGGGGAGGATTTGTAGTGACTTTGCTAGGACCTACTGGGACCTCCTTCTAGTTTTTAGTAAAGCTCTACAGATAAAACTGTTACTGTTTAAAAATATCATATTAATGACACAATTTAATGCCTTATTTCCTTTCTTCTAGTCCTATACCATTCTGTTTGAAAAACCTATCCATTTTGAAGCCTTCTCTCTCTCTCCTTTTTTTAAATAGGATGGTATGTTATTTCACTGATACTTGCCCTGGACTGCGTAAGAGAACTTTTATATGGAGGAAACAGAAAATAGTCAAAATAAAAAACAGAAAACATTTTGTTTCAAATCTAACCTTCATGTACAAAAGTAGAGCCTAAAGTACTAAGGATATATATTAAGGTTATATATGTGAAGTGCATCAATAATGCCAGGAAGAAGACATTAAAATATCAACAGATTAAATTAAAACATTAACAAATATTATACTTACTGAAGTATCAGAGTAACCAATCGAATAGCCTCCACAGCAACATCATATTCCTTATCAAGTGTCATTGATACAATGCGATCCTGAAATAAAGTTATAAATCAAATTGACCATGAGCAGAAAATAAGCTGGGCCCAACCAAAGGTAATGTCCTTGGGGAATATGTGCAAGAGTAATGACAGATTAAATGGAAAGCTTTACTCTTGAAATCATATTATTATAGTCCTGCTTCCCACAAAGAAAGTGTTAGCATAAACATTCATGTCAAAAATCTTTCTTTTATCAATTGGCATCTCCTGAGACAAATAAACCTTAACTTGCAAAATTAATATAATTATAAAGAGCTATACATAAAGAAAATCTTCCTTTAAGCTGGAGAGCTTCTGTTGAAGGCAATAAATAAGAACTCATGTTGGTAAAATCTTTTGTAAAGAAGAGATTCACTCGCCTATCTAATACAGGTTTGTTCAGAGAATACGTAGAAAAAATATGAACTAAACACTTGTTTTGGTAATCTCATTTGCTAAACTAGCTATAAATAGCATTCGAAAGTGAAAAATAAAATGAGCTAAGCATCTTTGATGCTTACCTTGAATCGGTTAGTGAACAACTCCAATTTGGGAAATAATTCTCTATTGGTATATAGACTCTGAAGAGCTTTCAAACACTTCAGCCTGACTTCTCCTTGCTTCAGAAATACAAATAAAAACACAACAGAAGTGGTCAATTCCATGCTACAATAGTTGAAAAGATTTTCAAGTCTATTTGAAGACTAAAGTAATTTTCAGCTTAACCATTCAATTTACTTGTAATTCAACACAGGGTGGAGCTGAGCAACTGTAGTCTGTGTTGCACTTCTATTTAATTAAAAATGAACTTAAAATCTCTTAGTTTCTTGGGAGTAAGCTATATTTTTTTCAAACATTTGTCAGCTCTGATTCACCATGTAGTACTTCCCACATCATACTATGGCACTTTGACAGAACTTTTAACCTACGATTTTAGAGCAGAGTGTGTAAATTTATCCTTTATGTAACTACTGAATAATCCTATAGAAAAACCTAATTCCCATTTTTTCATTTAACAAATATTTATTGGATGCCTTTTACATTTCAGAAAGAGCAGTTACAGAAACAAATAAAGGGAAGAGCATTTAAAACAAAGGCAAAATGATCAGTAAAGTGTCCTGAGGCTGCTATTTACTAGTGGAATATCTTTAATAAAATCATTAACTTAGAGAAGATGATGGTGCATTCAGCATCATCTAGAAACATAGCCAACTCTCTCAAAGAATTCAAAGGAGATTGAAACTTCTATGTTCAAAAAGAAGCAATGTGCTGAACAGTAGGAGTTCAAGTTCTGGAATCAGACAAAACTAGATTTCCAACTCACATATATAACACTGGCTACATGAGAGATGACAAGTATATTAATCACTTTGATACTCTTTTATAAAATGGTGACACTAACTTCATAGGGTTGTTGTTAAAACCAGCCCTAAACCAGCTCTCGGGATGGGGCCCTGAATTGCAACAGTTCCTCCAGTCAGTTTCAAGCTATCAGTGAGATGTCACTGAAATAGTGTTTGCGAAGGGATGTGCATAATCACCCTCTTGCAAGATAATTCAAGGTAACTCTAGCACATCACTGAATGAGATGATGTTTGTTAGTAAAATCTCTAGGGCAGAGTATCCAAGATACTGCAACAGATGCTGTTGATACCTCTACATAGATCCCCGTATCCTAACATACAAGGTCTATTTTTCCTGCTACCTCCTGTATTGACTACTAATGGGTCATTATTGCACCTTTCTTTGGAGAACTGACCATGGTTGAAAAAGAACCATCTTGCAGAGATTTCTGAGAGGTTATGTTTTACTTAGCCTCTCAGGTCCACAACGTTTCCTTCTTTCAGACTGAGGCCCATAGCTAGTAGGGAATGATAAAGGGTCAAACAGCCCAATCTCCTTGCCTCATGGCAGGACAACAACTAAGGTGCAATTTATTCTTCATAGCTCCTTGTGAAGTCGTGCTGAGACAAGACTCTTGAAACCACATTTCTGTTAGTGTGTTTCCTGCTTTATCCTATTTTCCTCACTTTCTTAGAGGCTTTTCCTGAGAATACAAACCTCAATCACCAGCACAAAAATCTCTTACTCAGGCTTGGCTTCTAGGCAATGTGACCTAAACTGTTGGTACCAAGAGAGGTCCTAAGAAGAATTTAATGATGGGATTTTGGGGTTGAATCACTTGAAGGATGATTGCTATGAAGGACCCAATTACTGGTAGTAAGGTAAGCTCTTGATATAGAATGCAGCCACTCAGTAGTTCATCTGTGGGTAAAAGAGGATGTGCACTTAGGTTGTACAACATGCATAGTATTTGAGCGTGCAAGGTGAATAGTGACCACAGGGACTATGGAATTGGGTGGCTGTGACACTGGGGTGGGAAAGAGAAAATGATAGGCTAATTAATCACCAGTTTAAAGCAAGCATTTATTGCCTCTTTGGCAACAGTTAAAGAGCTCTTCTCTCCTGCAAATAGAGAGCTGATTATATTGAAGACCAGGCCTAGGATTCAGTTTTAAGGGTGGCAGAATTTAAGAGATGTTGCATACTAGGCAAGTCTCCTATACTAAAATCAGGGCCATTTAGGAAAGAAATGCTAAATCCAATAAAGAATATCAAGGTGGATGCAGGTGAGAACCTTGGACTCCAAAGTTCCCATGAACTCATGGGCCTGAAGCTAAGGCTCATGTCCCCTTGTTGGAGGACCGCATGCCCCTCCCCATCCCCACCCAAAACAGAAGTCTCAAGTGAAGCAAGTGCCTTAAGAACAATGCTAGTAGCCCTCTTCATGCTCTAATCAAACTCCCCTGTGGCCACAGGCTAAGGTCAAATTTCAACATGGTCCAAATGAAGAAGTACTGGGTCTGCTAAGGAAGGAGAAGGATAAATGCTACAAGTGCTGCAAGAACAGACCAATTTGAACCAGCAAGAACAAGGAGAATATGCTAGGGAGTGGCTGTTGAGGGTACTAGATTAAAGAGTGGGACTATAAAACAGAATATGGGAGTTTTTGAACATGGGGCCCTCGACCCTGACTCAGGATTCAAGGCCACTAAAGGCCCCTGGATATGGCCTAACACATTGCTAGATGCTTGAAAAAGCGAAAGTGCTTTAAATGAAATAGAGATGCCTGAACTGTAGCAGGCTGTGAAGGAAGGAATTTAAAGACACAAGGAAGTAAGCATGCCAGAAACAATCTATTATATAAGCTCAGAAAGACCCTCCAGTTGAGTACGTTCCTCAGGAGGGCCCAGAGAATACCATTTGCCAAGGCAATAAGGAAAAGACTGGTGAAGGGGGTGCAGACATTACTAAGAAGATCTGGAGTGACTATATTCTGTAGGCTAGGGCTGGAAGTAGGAGATACTCAAATATAGCTTCTGGTAGCAGTGGAGAAGATTAGATCACAGAATAGCAGAGGCAAGGTAGCATCATGTATTAGATGCAAAGGGGGGGCATAAAATTGTAATGCAGCAAGGTTGAAGGGCAGCCCTTGGAGATCTATAGAGATGGCTCACAGGACACGATCTTCCTCAGTACCGGTGGAGCCAAAAAACGTATTGTGTATATACAACTGTAAGAGATCAACAATGAATGAGCAAGAAGACACTAAGGACAGTTCTCCCGAAGTAAAATCACAACCCGAGATCTTAGACAGTATGTAAGTAGTTTCCTTCTCTCTAACTATAGATAAAAAACAAGGCCAGAAAAGATGAAATTACTCCATCCATCCACATGCACATGGCCAATTAGGTATAGCAAAAACATTAACTGAATTTTATCTTCACCTTGTCCAGTGATGCCTGCCAATCACTACCTCTTCTCCCAAGTCTTGGTTCTTCATCTATAACATGCCCTGCCTACATTAGAGGAATGTAACAATTAAGTAAGATGTTCCCTTGAAAGTGCTTTAGAAAACTGGGAAATGACTTATATGAAAATTCCAGTTGCCTTTTTGGTAATTTCTCTATTTTGTGGGTCTACTGCACAGAGTACCTAAATGCTTTGTAGTTTTCCCATTTCAAAGTCTCATTCAAATATGCATACTGTTTTAACAGTGCCCAACACAAAGTCCCTGCTCAATAATTTTGAATAATTACATAAATATATGAAACAACAACAAAAACAGAATTAAGAAGGAAAGATAAAATAATTTGTTGAGGGAGGAGGCTAGGCATATTTGTCAGACTCCTTAACCTATCAACATTTTTGCAAAATTACTTTTGAAAAAAAAGAGCTGTAAAAAGTATTATGTAGCATGAGTTGTTTTTTAAGGGACAATAATTCATGCTTCTAGGAGAAAATGCTAATTTTATTAAAATGTATGTGTAATATGAGTACCTCAATGGGAATACTGTAAAAAAAGAGTTAAAATGAACCAAATCCAGGTGGCCTGTCAAGGAGTGGATGTGTTTGCATGTGGCAGAGGTGAAGGCATTAGACAGAAGCAATAATCTTTTTCTTCTTTTAACAGTTTTATTGAGATGTAACTGATATACAAAAAACGTTCACCTTTTGATGAGTGTGGACATATGCATACATGCATGATACTATTACAATCAAAGCAATAAACATATGAATCACCTCCAAAAGTTTCCTTGTATCCCCTTTTCTCTCTCTTTTTTCATTTGGTAAGAAAAGGAGTGGTCTTGAGAGGTATTGTTATGTACAGTTGGGAAAGGCAGTCTTATGCATTTTGTCTTGAGACCCCTGCTTGGCTACCTAAGAATGGGCCTGGGACCCGGGACACTTACTCACCAAGATGTGGAGTTGCTAACAAAATGCACCAAGGTGTGTTGAAAATGAAAGGGTCAGTCAGGCAGCCCAGGGGGTGGGGTAGTAATATGGACTGATTAAGATGCTGGCTGTACAGGGATAAATGGGAGGTAGATAATCTCCCGGTCAAAGGGATGAGCTGGTGCAATGGATGAGGCTGGAAATGTGAAGTGGGTCCTAAAAAGAGTAAGGAAACTATATTCTGGCTCTTGACCACCTTTGTGCTCCCATACCACCCCCTAACTCCCATGATGTCTTAGGGGTCGCTAATGATGTCTGCTCAAATTAGACCTGCTTTCACTCAATGCAAAACTACTGATGGTTTTGCTAAACACAAAATTGTTGAACTCTTTCTCTGAAAGTGAAATATGGAAACTGAAAGACAGATATGGATAGGAATCAGGAGAGTTGCATGCAGACTGGCTGGTGCATCTGTTAATAAAATGAAAGGGCACTGAAGGCTCAGATATCCAGGATTGAACACTACAGTTAGGGATACGGGCAAGGTCTTGGGTCCCCACAGGGGACTATGCTCCTGTCAGGATGAAGGGAAAGGGGAGAGGTATTCAGGATTTTATATGTGGCTCTTGGTTACTGGTACCCAATGACAATAATCCAGTTCCCCAGAGAGGAAGGATTAAAATAGGATTAGGCTTTGGGTGGTTTTGGGGAAGGAGTACTTACCCATGGAGGGAAGTCCATTTGTTTGTGGATGGGGTCCTTTGGACCATTTCAGGTACTGGTGATGGTGGTTCCCACCACTGAGTACATAACAGGTATTAACATTTGGCTGTGTGCAGCACTGACCACCATCACTGTCTCAAGGGGTATAAACCACAAGTACAAATTCAAGCGTTAAGGGCAAGGTACATTTTTAGCCAACTAAAGAGTTGCCCAAATCACAGCACATTGTTAAAAAAAAATACTGAATTTATGGTGGGGAAAGGGAAATTATTCTGTTAATTCAAGACTTAATACAAGCAGAGGTGCTGATAACCACCATGTCACAATTTAACATCCCAGTCTGGCTGGTCTGGAAGGCCTCCGGAGCCTGGAGGCTGACAGATTACCTCAGGCTGGCCCCAGTAGCTGCTAATATCACCACCACTGAGATGGTGATAACCCACATGGGAAACCAGTATGCTGTTACAGTAATGCCTTCTATGTGATCCCTTTGCAGGACCAATTTGTGTTCACACGGAATAGCTCACAATACACTTTTATTGTACTTCCACAGGTTTACTTAAATCTCTGTGATATGCCACTAGTAGCTGGGGTTTGATCTTCAACAAGCCTAAGTCCCCACAGAAATTTTGGTCATCCATAATGTGAATAACCTCCTGATAGCAGGGCCAACTGAGAAACATATGGCTACAGTGCTGCACTTAGTCACTGATGGAATGTTTAGTGCCACTTTGACTACAAATCCAGAATAAGTCCAGGGTCTGCTGGCACAACACATGCAATTCCTAGGGACCACTTGTGCGGGAAGCCAAAGTATTCCAGAGACCATCAAACAAAAACTAGACCCTGGCAGCACTCACTAATAAAATGGAGAGCTAGTGGATCTCCCTGGGTAATGGAAACAGTATGTGTCCCACCTGAATGTTCTCTTGGCTCCTCTAATCAAGGTGACCAGCAAAGCAATTTTAGATAAGGCCTTTTGCAGTATCAGGCCTTGGAAGCTGTTCAATAAACCATGGTCCAAGCACAACCTTTGGGACCTTTGAAACCTGCTAGCCTGATGGAACTATATATTTCTGTAAGCCACTCCTCCCCCCGCCACACACACACACACTCTCATTCGTCTGTGGCACTAGGAAACTATCACTGGGGTGCACCAGCCTCTTGGATTCTGGACCTACCAACTTCCAGAAGCTGTCACCCATTTTGAATGACATTTCTTTGCTTGCTGTTCGGCAATGCTGGAGATAGAGCAATACAGCCAGAATGCCACATGTGACACCACACCTAAACTGCCCGTTTTCATTTGGGTGATTATAAAGCTTGCCCAATTAAAATTGTAAAAGCTCAACAGAGCTCATAATGGAAATGCATTATTCCAGCGTATAATGGAAATGGTACATCAAAGATCAGGCCTGGACAGAATCCCAGAGATTAGTAGGCTCCATAAGGAAATACTGAGCTTACCAGAAAGGCCCAAACAACCTGCAGGGGATGCTTTGGCCTCTCTTGAGGCTACCTGGGGCCCAAGATATAAAGATATGCCTGCTGACAGTGTGGCACGGTATATATATTGACAGCACAATGAAATTAAAGGCAGATGGAACCTTCTAGGTTAAAGGCACCATATGGCTACTAGATGCAACCATTGCCTGCTAGGTTCATCTATAGACTGGACATAGGAGTCCAACACAAATGCAAAAATGGGCCAAAAAAGGCCTTATCCTGAAAGACTTCAAGACTAATGACAGTGCAATCTTGTGATTCTTGTTAATGCATTCAAACCATCTGGAGAGGAGAACTGTGACCCACCTGGGTCTAGCAGATTGATCACACTGACCCCCTGGCCTCCAGTCATGTGTACAGATGATGTCTCACTGCCATTAACACCTACCCAGGCTGTAGTACTGCTATGCCAATCTGGCATGTGGATGCTGGCTGTAATTACCACAGCTGCCCTCGAATAAAACTTATGTCATATTTTTGGATACCCCATGGGACTTCACTTTGACCAAGGAATATCCTTCACTGCCTAGCAAGATTCTCATGGAATATGGTGAACACAGTCTCATGGAGTATGTACTGTATCACTTGCATGCCAATGGGAGCAACCAAATGAATGAATGGCTGACTTAAATAGCCACTAAAGAGAGGATATCAAGAAGGCCTGTTAGTGGATAGGTACTGCACCTGATTTAGGGCTGCATGGCTACTAAACATTGCACTCCAGTGCAAGGGAAACATGGCACTGTGACACGCTGGCAAATACTGAGCTTATATGAGGTGGCAGTAGACTGGGCAGCTTTACGCTTAGACTGTGTCCTCAAAATCCCAATCTCAGTATACCAACCATTCTTTTCTTTTCCCTCTTGGAGTGTATGTCTCTGGATTGGTTTGCAGTTCGGGCTGCCAGAGCACCCTAACTAATCGGGATGTGATGCTTCCCTGCACCTCCTTCCTGTGAGACACCACAAGACTGGGAGAGAAAACCAAGGAGTATGGGGGTGCTAGGGTCTGTCTAGTGGTGCTGCGAACCTTCCAGTCAAGTGTGTGATGTTATCAGACATGTCAGGTTTGTATAGGATGTGACCTTCCCTCTTGGACTGGCCAAAGAGGCCAAGAAGTCTGGGTCAGGCAATAAGGGCACTGGGTGCCCACAGCAGCACCAGGATTGGGGCAGACAGCCTGGGTTGCAGTAGCCAGGGCACTAACATCACAAGGAGCAGATGAGAGCTTCTGGCCTCAGGAGGTTCATGGATGGGAGAGGAGTAGGAACATGAATCTTTCCTCTTCTTATTCTCACAGAATCCTCTGTTATGACTGGTACAATAACACCCTGATAAAAATCAGTACAGCCATAGAGAGAAAAGAGGCAAACTTAAACAATGCTGGATTTGCCCTCCCAGAATGAAGACCCTTTCATTCCACACTCCCACTATAATGACCTGACTGATACGCAACTATTCAGATCCGTCTCAAGATATCAAGGGGTCACTTCTTTAATACAGGTCCAAGTGCAGGCATGCTCTGGAGTCCCCTGCTTTAATATTACCTGTGATGTGACAGAAGAAGACTTCTGTACCAGAATGGTTATTACTGGTCTATAATGACATTTTGGACTTGGATGTCGAATGTATAACATTTCTTTCTCTCTTCTACCATGCAGCAGAAGCGGGTTGAGACTGTATAACTGGATTAATCCCTGATGGGCATCACCTGTACCCTTTTGGGTTATGTATTTCTGTGTGGACTCCAATGGGTAATAGAATGCCTGCCTCCAGGGTAAGGATTTTGTTGCCTTAGAGTTCTAGGGGCCACCATCCTTGTCAGCAACTGTACAAAGGGCTAGAAAAGACCCACTTAGCTAACTTACCACAGAGTGGCTCATAGTTTCCTCCTGGAGAGACAAACTAAGCACTGGATTTATTCTGCTACCCAAAATCTAATACTAGGCATTGGTATACAGGCCATAGAAAAAGTGGTGTACAACCTATCCTTAACCATGGCAGAAAGAGCTGATGCTACTTCCCAAGTCATCCAAGACCAACAACACTTCACTGAACTCACAAGTCTAGGTGGTGATGGGTAACCAAATAGCTCTCTGTCATCTGATGGCAGAACAGGGTGGTGTCTCTGTTACTGCCAGCATTTCTTGCTGTGCATAAATCAACCATTTGGGGGATTAAAAAACTTAGCTGGTGAATATACATGCTCAGGTGGGATGGTTATCAGCTGTACACTCATAGTCCCCCCCAGACTCACTTTTTGACCTCTTAAATTGGCTTAATCCAGGATCTTGGGGTTCCTAGTAAAGACAGTTCTCTAGGGAAGCCTGATCGTCCTCCTGGGTCTGGCTCTCTTAATGACCCCAGTAAAGATCTGTCTCCAAATGACAAGGAGGCTCTGTGTGCAATCCATATCCATACAGGCGGTTCAAGAGCTCCAGTGGACCCAACTCTGCCTCTAAGTTTGGGATGGGCAACAGTCCTAAAGGATTTGATATGCTCCATCTACCACTTCAGTTGCCAAGCAGTGGTGAGGGGTGAACTGTTGGGAAAGGCAGTCTATGCAGTCTTTTGGCCCCCACCTGGCTCCATAAGAATGGGCCTTGGGCCTGGACCGCTTGCTTATTAAGAAATGAGTCCCCACATCCTGTTTTAGGTTTATTGCTTTGTGTGGAAATACCTTTCCTGATTCAGACTCAGTGTGTGTTCTTTGTTCTGCTTAAGCATGTGACTCATATGACACCTGGCCAACCCTACGACTAAATCTGTCCTGAGGGGAAGGGACAGGGTCAGTTCTGTGGTACAAGAGGGGTGCATGCAGGGCAACTGCTCTGTGTTGACTGCTGGGAGGGGCCTGCTGGCCATGGGGGACTGATACACACTACTGAAGCTGATCTTGCTCTGTCCCTTTCTCTATGTGAGTAAAGCACTCTTCCATTCAGTGCGTGACTGTGTTGATTTCCTTGGCTACCCTGATATCAAGATGCAGTGGGCAGAAGTGTTCAAAGTTCTACTTCAGGAGACAGGCAACAGACATCATTTGTTTGCTATACACTAAGCTAAAAAGGTTTTCAGCGAATTTAAGAGAAATAGAATATGAGGTGAATCAACGTGGAGAAGAGGAAATGGGGTGGACTAACTGAAAATATCCCACTGAAGCACTTCAGAGATTGTGATATGAGGAATCAAGCACATGCAACAAAGTAGAAGAATCATATACATAAGCTAAAAGCATAATCAGTGCAGTAATACTGACAAAATGCAAAGGACAAAGGTAATCTAGAGTCATGAACATAAATACAAAAACATTAAGGTATTTAGCCCAGAACACAGAGATTGCTATAGCTGTATGTAAATTAACTTATTCTGTGTCACCCTCAATGACAGAACTAAAACCAATGGGTGAAAATTAAAGTCTTGGTCAACAGAAAGACAAACTGAATCTCTAAAAACTCCTTTAGCTGTTGGAGACTATCTTTCTATTAACCAAAGATTATACTATATAAAACTTATATAAATTGGCAGTATTAAAAAAGTTTGTCTTATTTAGGAGGGCAGACTAGGTTATAACCTCTAATATACTTAAGTCAAGACAAAAGAAATAGCAACTCATTATGTTGTATACCTTAAAATAATACAATGTTATATGTCAAGTATAACTTAATAAAACTGGAAAAAATGCACTTGACAGTTAAAATATAATGTTAAAAAAAAAGACAGGGTTTTATCAGCTCATCTGAAAATGCACAGGATGAGTCTGAAGGTAGAGGTCACAACGTACAGAACGAGCAGTTTCAACCAGATGATTCAAAGGAGAGAAAGCAATTGGCTATATTCTTCAGAGAAAAAAAGAACAAGGAGATGAGAGTGGGAATGACAAAAAAGAAAGTTTAGAAGGGATTATTTAATACTTATATCCTTTTCTAAATAACTTCTAAATAAAGACTGTAGGAGAGGCTTAAAAAACTGTATTTTTTATAATATTCCTTATATTATTTTATCAGCAATGTACAAGAGCAACCTACCTCTTCTTTTACCTGGACGGAGGATTTCTACAAGCACTGTTTAGTGATTTATTTTAAAATGATGGTTGATTGTCTTTTGGTAAGTCAATCAAATCGGTGGTGTTTCCCAGTATTGGTGGCCATAAATATGGTAATTTTTATTGTTATTTAAATTCAGTAGAAAAGGAAACTGGTGTGGTAATGATGGAGAATAAAAATTCAGGACTATATTCCTACTAAAAAGTTGTTAGGTTTAGCAGTGTGTGTATGCAAGCGTTAGGGCACACTGTATAGTTCCCCATTCTCTCACACTGAAATTTAACTGGATAAACCTGAGATAAGGCTTAGATGTGAAGGTCCCCAATTCAACATAAGGATTAGACAAAGAAAACTGAATCAAGCTTGGGATTTATTAGCATAGAGAAACATCTGAATTGCTAGGGAAGATAAATATTCAGGAAAATATTCACTATGTACTAACTGGAGTTTCCTTCAAATGACCTTGGGGAGAAAAACCCCTTTTAATCATCAATTAAAAATCAGTAATTGTGACTTTGAGCAATCAACTTGTAACAACCTCTCTATGCTCTGAACTCTCTATTATAGCAAAAATGGCTTGTAAAATTCCCTTGGGCCCTTTTATTATTTATGTAATTTTGTGGTTTTCAAAACATCTTTAATACTTAGCATTTAATACTGCTGTTTAAAAAGTAAATGCTCTACAGGCTGGTAACAGTAAGATAAAGAAAATAAGTCTTAGAATATTATTAAAATTGCATTAGAAGAAAAAAGAATATAATTGCATTAAAAAAATAAAATGTCTTCTAATAACTTATTTTTAACAATTCAAATAATGGAATACAATAGTTTAAAATAAATTGTTTTAAGATCTCTATATTTGTGAACATCTGCCAATTTAAGTCTTGATTTAAGACAGCATTACAACTAAGAGACAAAACTTTCATACAAGGGCTGATGTCTCAAATTTCATCGCGGCTATTAAGTGAATAGTTATCCAGTGGTATTATCTTAATTTCCATTATTATTCCAACTTTTGAAAAACCAACTACTGCCATCCTAATTTCTAGCATTTTACTAGTAAGGTAAGTGTATCTTCTACCAAAGCCTGGAACAGAGTAACTTACCCTGTCATGAAGAGTCCAGCCAACATATTTTAGGTAACTGTCATTTAGGAAGGCATCACTATACATTTTCATCCACACTCCAATTTCTTCAATACAAATGGCTCTGATCTCAGCAATAGCATCACTAGAGGAGAAAAGAAGAGACAAATGTCTGATTAATATTCAAACTTAGAATGTACTTCATACTCATTTTCAATAAGCAATAAATATTAATATTATTCCTAATGCTGTATTTATATATGTACTCTCCAACACCCCTAACTTGGGTACCTTGTTTTTCTTTTTCATATGGCTTCTGTAAAATAAAAACTACCAATACACAACTGAAAAAAAAATGCTTCTGGAAATCATCCTATCTTGACTCAACTACTCTACAGTTTTCACTGGACTAGGAAATGGCATTTGGAGCTTTCTGAAAGCCTCATACTATTATAGAGTCAACAAACATGTTCAATCTTCTGAAGCAACAGAGTACCATTATCCAAATGCAGAATGTAGAACTGAAAAGCTATCTCTCCAAAAAACTGTGACTTTCCCTAAGCATGCATCTAATGAATTAAAATAATTTTTGTGACCAAGACACAAATTAGTATCCACTAGGCAAAATGATAGAAGCCTATGTTATTTGAAAATGTATAATAGTTTATAAAACCCAACACCCTGAAGCAATAGCACAGGAAATAAGAATTCACACTTAGTTACAATGGGAACAATCCTGGTGACTATACTGTGAAGTGGTGGCGGAACCAGCCCCAAAACTCAAGCTTCTGGCTCTGTGCCCAGATGGATTTTCATCTTACTATAAGTATCTAATACAACTCCCCTGGGATGATTTCCCTACTCTAAAATCTGTGAACCACAAACAAATGTAATGTTAATATTTTTACCTTATCTTTCAACAGCTTATTAGTTCTAGCTAAAAACAAACAAATAACAAATAAAATAAATACTGACTTTCTTTTGTAGACTGATCTTCAAGGTTTCTGATTTATCATACATGAGTAAGTTAAAATTTTAGGTAATTTTTAACTCTTCAATTTACACAAGGCAATCATCTATCAATCTGGTAATAACTGAGCTGGAATTTTACTGTTAAGGAGATTTTCTTAGTGTCTCTTTTGTGATAAAATGGATGCTAGCATTCTAATAGTTACTTCTCCACTAATAAATCTCAGTTCTTTCAAAGTCCCTGTAATTGCTTAGGAATAAAAATGTGAGAAACTTTCTCTTTCAGAGCCATACTACTAATCACAATCTTTTGTTTTCCTAAATTTTTTTGTTAATATCTCTGTATTATGCACAGATTCCGTAGCTAGAGGCCAGTGGTACAGGCTCTGAAGCAAGGCATCCTAAGGTCAGATCCTGGCTCTGCTAATTACTAGTTGTCTAGCTTTAGGCAAGTTACTTCCCTCTTTCTTAGATTTTCTTGTATGTAAAATAGGAATAAAAACTGTACCCAAAGGTCACAGAGTTACTTTGAGAATAAAATCAATTAATAAAAGTAAAATACTGAGCATTGTACCTGGCACCTACTAAACCTTCCATAAATGTTCACTATTATAATCTTTTAATTATTAATCTAGACATTTACAGACAATACGGTAGAAAGAGTAGCTTTATTGCAACTATGAAAGTATGTTCCTAGACCTTTGAAATACTGAACATGAATGGCTCAGTGGCGTTTCTTTTTCTCTAAATATGAAAAATTTCAGACATAAAAACATTATAGAGGATAATATAATGGATATCTGTGTATCCACTCCTCAGTTAAGAAATATTACAATTGAAACTTCCTATATAACTCTTACTGATGTAGCTCCCTTCCCAAGAGTAAATAACTATCCTTGATTCAGTGACAATAATTCCCATTGGTATCTTATGCTTTAACTTTGTATGTATTGTTTTATGTATCTTGAAACTCTACATAAATAATATCCTGTAGGTATCCTCTCCAACTTGATTTTCACAAACTATGTTTTACAATTTGTACATACTGATTCATATAGCACAAGCTCTAATACATTAATTTTAACTGATATTCAGTGTTCCTTTCAATATATACATATTACAAATTATTTATACATTGTCTCACTGGCAGACATTCATGTTGTTTCCAAGTTTTTTGTTTTTTATTAACAATGAATGCCATGAACATTCTTGTAGACGTCTCCCTGTGCACATGTGTGTGAGTTACCCTAAGGCAGTGTTTTTCAAACAGTGCATCACTGTTTATCAGTATATTATGAAGTAAATTTAGTGAGTGGCAACAAAAACATCAAAGAATTTAGGATAGAGAATACTAAAATGCTTGACATGTGGTAAAGGCAAATTAGTTTTATTCTGGGAACTACCGTGTACCTGATGTAGGACATGGTCAGTCTGTAAGACACTGTTTTTATACGCAGAAGTGAAATTACAAGGTGAGAAGGATATACAACTCCACCTTTATTAGGTAAACACATTTCTCCATAAATTAGTGCTTTACATCCTTGCCCAACACTTGGTATTGTTCTACTACTTAATATAAATTTCCATCTTTGTGAACTACAGATTCATGTTTTGTCTTCTACTAGGCTGTCCAAATAAAAACAAATGATTAACAGCAAATACAAAACAAAACAGCTATCCTCCAAAAACAAAACCCCAAATCATATCATCTTAGTTCTCCTAGTCCTACCAAGATGTGATGCATCACCCAGAGATCCATCACACTTATTCTCTGCTGTATTACCTTTGTGAAAAATCAATCCTAAAAAACAAAAACAAAAACAGGCTGAGTTTTTTATTACTCAATGTCAGGGAAGCAGGCTGAGGACAAAATGAGATATGCATGACTAATTCCTAAGGCTAGAGAATGTTAAAAGTCTTATTAGCTTTACTGCAGTAGGACAAGTTTGTTAGTAACTTTAATAACCATCTCTACATTGAAGTATAATTTCTAATGCCTTTTAGTCTTGCTTATTAGACTCCTAAAAGTTTATGTTCTTAGAACACAGCTCCTCTTTGTATGCACTGCCAACATACTGATACAGTTTGTCTTCTAGGAATCCCCATCCTTGTCTACTTCAGATGCCAATCTGATCCTTCTCATCTTAACTTTAAAATTTTCAATATCCTCTTTCAACTTACAATTTGACTGTGTGTGGTCAGATGGCCCATTCTGCTATTATTAAAAGTCTCTAGGTGATTTGTCTCCTGTTTGGCTTCTAGAGCTCCAATCCACGTTGCCTGCTGATACCATGCTGCAAGTCATTCTCTATATGTACTTATATTATGTAATCACAGACTATGCAATAAAATTGAACTCCTTTGTGGTGTTCTATGTCCACAAATTCTTATTATTTAATATTCCTCTTGGAGACAAATTCCTCTTTTCTTGAATGTGGGTGTACTTAGTAACTTGTTTCTAACAAATATAATGTGATGGAAATGATGAATTTTGACTCCTGAGGCTAGGTCAAAAAAAGACACTGTGACTTCTGCTTTGTTCTCTCTTGGATCAATCTGTCTCAGTGGTCATTCTCTCTGAGCTATGTCTTGTGGACATCCTAGCTGCCCTATACATAACTCTTAGTGAGTAACTAGGGTCTTCTGCCACCAGCCATAAGAGTAAGCCATTTTAGAAGCAGATACTCCAACTCCAGTCAAGCTTTTAAATGACTTCAGCCTCAACCAAAGTCTTGATTGCAACATGTTGAGAGAACTTAAGCCAGAACCACCTCGCTAGGCAACTCCCAAATTCCTGACCCACAGAAACTATGACATAATAAATGTTTGTTGTTTTACACTGCCAAGTTTAGGAGTAAATTTTACGTGGCAAAATATATTATTAGTTTTTATTATTATTAAAGGTCCTTACTAATCTAGCCATAACCAACCCTCTTCTAGTCTGGTCCATGAATGACTTCTTCAGTTCAAATAGCTCAAGTGCATTAGCATCTACATGTCTGTGGTCATCTCTGCTTACAATGCCCTCATTCTACTCTGATTATCTACACTGATTATTCATTCAAGCTCCAGTGAGGTCTCAGTTCTTCCATGATTCCTGTTATATCTTACTACCAGATAGAGCTTCCTTGCCCTCTAGGAACTAACATTCTAATTCAATAGATAAGGTATAAAATAAAAATATAGCATGTTTTTAAATACTCCCTGATTTGATTACAATGCATGTTTTGATATACGAATTATTTTTCTCTTACATACAAGTCCTCCAATCCCTGGTTTTCATATTAAACTTCTTGAACACTTTGATCTCTGCTTCCAATGGCCCTGTCCACTTAGAAAGTTAATGTTTGGCTGCAGGTATTTGGGAATTTCCCGGGCAAAGAATAAAGGAGGGGACAAAAGTTAGTTAGTAAAAGGAATGGCATAAAGACAATCAAGATGGACTAATTTTAATAACTCTGGTATTGGGGCTGGGAAATGAACAACTAAAAATGAAGTAAGGATACAATTTATTTGCACAGAAAGTGAGGAACAGGAAGAGAGAGAGAGGTAGGGAAGGAAGTAGGGAAGGAGGTAGGAAAAGGGAGAGGAGAAGGGGGAAAGGAAGGAAGCAAGGAAGGAAAAGGAAAAGGAAAGGAAAAAGGAGAGGAGAAGAAAGGGGAGGGGAGGATAGAGGAGAGGAGAGGAGGAGAGCAGAAAGAAAAACTGGAACATAATTCTAGGGCAATTAATCCCTTGTTGTAACTATTTTACAGCATAATTATTATACTCCTTCCTATGAAAACATATATAACTTACTGATCTTCAGAGTTAGTGCCTTTTTGAGAGACATGACCCTTTAATTTAATATCTGGACTTAAGTTTTTGTTTTGGATTAGATTCTTGGCAGGTGGAATTCAAATTATTTTCTGCTTACAACAAAATGAAATTAATTCTGGTGAATTTTAATTAAATGTTTCTTGTACTACCCTTAAATATGCTTTCTCAGTAAGCAAGTAGACTAAATTAAAATGCAACACAAATTTCAGAGATTCTCTTGGCTAATATGGATGTTTTGACACTTAAAATTACCTCTCACATATATGGAATCTCATGTATTCCATGAGAGCTCTAGAATAAGACATAATTACAAATCCTAAGAAGATCTGCTATCTAAATTATAACACAATGAATTCATGTCTCAACCAATTTTGTCTGATTATTTGACTAACAAAAAATCACACTTTCCAAAAGAGAAGAACTACAAAGAATTAAAAAAAAAAAGCCTAAAGGAGAAAGGAACCGCTGAAGGAGTTACAGGAAATTCATACTGTATCCTTTACTAGACTATGAACACCTTAGGAATAGAGACCATAGCTTACAGAAAGATGATTAAAATAAGTAACATCTTAAAGACTGTTAAATGTTAGTAAAGGGCAGTATGGGGAACAGAGAAACATAAAAAATGATGGAGAGTAAAAGGGGCCAAGGAAGGCTTCTGAGAGGCAGTAATGTTTGAATGTAGACCTGAAGAGCTGAAACTCTCCTGGTTACTAATTAAATCCAAATCTTTCACATAATTATTTTAGGATGACCAGAGTTATTTAAAATGCACTAGAAATGTAAAAAGTTTATAAACTTGAAAATATTTCCATCTCATTTTTTCTGTTGCACTACCCATTAGTCAGAAAATGGTGGCAAAATACATAAAAAGGCATTGCATCATTTGAGTCTCATACAGAGCAGGAGAAACAGCTATCTGCTGCGTTGCATTGCTCCTTAATATTTTACTATTAATAGAAATCTAGGTATAAGTAAGATTAAAAATTGAATGTCAAGGACAAATTAATTTTTAAAGGCAAAATATCTCTAATTTATATTCACATTTTAACTACTACTCTTACCCACAGGTTAGATCAAAGATCAAATATTAGGAATGATGATTAAAATAATAAAATGACAATTTGCTAAGAATAAATCATATCATGGTATTATATAAGAACTCTGAAAACATGATTCTGAAATGTTTCATTATAGTACTGTAAAAAGATACAAGACTCAACTAGAAAACAAGACAGCCATTTTTTTCATCTCAAAATTGTTGAAATCTTTCCTCTATTATCTCTTCTTTCATTAAGTTTGTTCTCATGGCCTGATAACTCTTTTATTCTTTTGCCATTAGTAAATAAAGGTAGTCTTTCCTTTTTTATTCTTTTAAGACTTTCTCATTATCTTTGATGTTTGTTCTTTGACTGTGGTTATGTCTAGATGTGGAATATTTTTCTTAATCTACTTAACACTCAATCCTTTCCAATCTGAATATTTTTTTAAACAATTTTATACAATTTCAGTTATTTCAGTAGAACTTCTAATACTTCTCTCTTCTTTGGAAATCCTACATAAAGGACTTATAAAGCCTCTCAAACTATCCCCCATATATCAAAAATGTCATTCTGTATCTTCTAAGCCTGGGTAAATTCCTTAGTATTATATTTTAATTCACTAACTGTCTCTTCAACAGTCTAAAGTATATCTTGTTCACTAAACATATATTCAAGAATATATTTTTCATATACAGTATTTTACATTGTGTTTTTACATCCACTTGTTCTTATTATAAACCATTCATTTGTTGAAGGAACTGGGTCATTTATTTGGTCTGTACAATTTCCCATATTCTGGACTAAAATGATACCATGAGGATTCAATCATACAAAACGCTCTTCTATTTTTTTGTATTTCCTATAAATTACTAGTTAGATGTAGCAATGTATAGATTAACATACAATTTTTGTTTAAAGTCAGGGTGGCAGGTGAGACTCAAAGTGTTAACTTTAAGTGCTATCTCTGCACAGCACCTTCTATTTCCAGTATCTAGATGCAGCAATATCTCCCCCTAATCAATAAGTGGATTAAGTGATAGTTCTGGAAAATCAATTAGTATCCATGGTACACTGATCACTTTGACAGGTGGATCACACTCACAACTATACTTGCAATCTTACTTTGAGGAGTTGAAATTTTAATGTATCAAAGGTAAGCTGTGACAGATCCAATACTGGTTTATGCAAAGTCTGATAAAATTTAAAAAACAAATCAATAAGGTAACAGGAAATTAAAGAATTATTCTTTCTATGAGAATACATTGAAAGCTTCTCCAAGACTTATTAATGGTAAGTCACTAAAATAAAGGCTATATTATTTAGATGTTGAAGATTGAGGTAAAATAATAAAAAATGATATGGATTCTGTACTTAATATTGCATGGCTGAGCCAAGTTGGACAGGATTTATGCTTCCACTTGAAAAAACTAAAAAACTCCATGAAGTATAATTTTTTGATGTTGGATATCAGGCACAGCAGGAAAATAATTTGTAAGAGATGTGTAACAAATAAGGTGAGTCTTACAGTTGGCTCCAGATCATTGCCTGCCAGGGAGCAGTATTGGCAGGGGACTTAGGCAGAGCCTGGGTATATCCCTGAGTTGAGGAGGAGGAGCTCACACTCTAGAGGACAAGGTGGATAAATTTTATAAGGCACAGTACCAGAAGGGAGAGCTGCATAGACAGTGAGCTCATGAGAGCTGCAGAAAGACCCTTCAACTTCTTAGTTGAATACTAAAGAGCACACAGATGTGAACAAACCATCCAAGGCTGGGGAAAGAATTGCAAGAACAGAGAGAGCAATCTCTGGAGGAAACACAGGATGGGAATACTTTGTGTTCCAATGATCCAGAGCAGATAAACCTTGTAATTCCAGCACATGGGGCAGAGTACAAAAAATGGTATTATCTTAGTATTTGGGGAAAACCATGCTTAGATTAAATGCTACTCTGGTCCAGTTAACAAACCTTAAAAACGAATCTTGAAAGAATCAAACATTATGAAAAAAAGTAGATGAGTACTGTTTAGAATATAAGATTATCTAGCACCCAACAAAGCAAAACTCACAATGCCTGGCATCCAATAAAAACTGACAAGCATAAAAGAAGAAAGAAAATGATCCATAGTGAGAAAAATCAATAGAAACAGAACTATAAATTATATAGATAATAAAACTAGCAAAATAGGACTTTAATAAAACAGTTGTCATAGCAAGTATCTATGTTCAAGAGGAGAGCATGGAGGAGATAAACATGAAGAAAACAACACAAAACATCAGAACTGGTCAAAACTAGGTGTCAAGAGTAAACTTAATGCAACAAAAGCAAAAAGATAAATTACAAAGGATACAAGATAAGTATGGCAGCAGATTTCTTTCTAGTTTTTGACAAGTCAAACTGGAGAAAACGGGTCAATTCCTTTAAAGTACTTAAAAAAAAAAAGTCAACCTAGAAATCCATACTGAGAGAAAACACTTTTCAAAAACGAAGATGAGGGTGAAGTTGTGGGAAAATTCTCTCCCCCACAAAAAAAAAAAAAGACAAAACAATCATTTACAATTATTTCAGTTTTTTTGGCAATCAACCAAAAAAACTTGAGAAGCATTTATTCATAAAAAACTGCTGAACTCTGGGTTATAACAGCAGAATTCTACAGCATTCCAGAATAGAACTAACCCCTTCAAACACCATAAACCCCATGGCAGCAGGTGTAGTAGAGTTACCAAAGTTGAGGTTGCCCATGAAAACCTCCCGTTTTAATGTTGAGGGAGTGGGCTTGATTGGGAGTCAAGTTCTAAATACCTACATCCAAGGAAGACACTAATAAAAAGAGCAAACTATAGAAAACAAATGGGAAAAGACCAAAGCCTTGCTCACATAAATTTACACTGACACCTGGGTTGGGCTAAGCATACAGGTGGACTAGCCAAAAACAAATGCAAGAGTAATCTAAGCATACCGATGTTATCTGCACATCTGGCTGACAGGGAGACTGTGCACAAGCACCCACCACTCCCCCCAAAAAGTCCCAAGAAGGCAAGGGTGTGGTGGAAAATTAAATCCAGGCTGGACTTGAAATTTACTTCAACTCTGAATGTACACCTCCCTCATCCACATGCAGCACCCCTGGCAGGGGGTGAAAGCCCTATTGGAGTTCTGGTAAAAGTTCTGACCAGTCACTGGATGACCATGAAATATGGCAGCCACATGGGCAATCCCTTTGGAATCAATGCAAAAAAAAAAAAACCCCAAAAAGCAATTGAGTAGAGATATCAAGTGGTTGTAGAAGGCAGAGAGACAAATTTCCTAAGATTAAGTAAATTATTAAAAAACAAAACACCTAACAACACAACTAACTTGAGGGGAAAAAATATCAGAATCCAAATTTGCTACAAGGTGTTATGTAAAATGGGCAGTTTCTAACCAAAAAAATATGATATGCAAAGGAAAAAGAAAGTATTACTAATATTTAGGGACTGAAACAGTTGAAACTGTCTCTCTGACAGGGACCAGCTGGTAAATTTAGCAAAACTTTAAAAGCACATCTAATAAACATATCAATGGATTAAAAGAAACCATATTTAAAGAACAAAATGAGAACACGACAATGACTTACCCAACAGTGTATCATGAGGAAGAAGCAGAAAGTATAAAAATAGGACCAACTGAAAAGTACAGTAACAGAAATAAAGAACTCGCATGGTTTTAGCAGTATATTTCAGCTGGCAGAAGAAACACTGAACCTAACGACAGGTAAACAGAAATTATCCAAAGAGGAGATTTAAAAACACTGGGGGAATAAAAAGGAAAACATCTCCAGAAACCCATGAAACAATATAACGTATACCAGCTTATGTACCGAAAGAGTCAAAACAGAGAAATGGGTAAAAATTATTTGAAAAATCAATGGCTAAAAGCTTCTGAAATTTGATGAAAAAATTGTGTACATATCTGAAATGATCAAAAAACTCTTAGTAGGATACAAAGAAGTAGGATACAAATACAAAGAAGCCCATAACTAGATGCATAATAATAAGCAAATTGTCAAGAGCCAAAGAAAGAACTTTAAAGAAGAAAAATGAAAAAACAAAAAAATTAAACAAAAAGTGACTCACAGTGTACAGAGCAGCACAATTAACAATGAACAGAAATAATGAAGACCAATAGGTATTGAAATGACAAGGAAAGTACTGCAAGGAAAAATAACATTGTCTATCAAGAATTCTATATCCAAAAAAACTCTCTCTCAAAAATGAAGTTAAATAATGTTTCCAGATAAACAAAGACTGAGAGAATATGCTAGCAGAACCGCCTTAACAAAAAACAGTAAATAAAGTCCTTCAAACTGAAATGAAATAATATAGTAACTCAAATTCATAGGAGAAAACAAAGGGTGCTAGAAATGATAAGAGGATAAAGAAGATGGCATAAATACTTTTCTTGTCTTACTTTCATTAAAAGTAATAAGACTCTATATAGTAATATTGGTTAACATGATATTATTGGTTTAATAATAAATAGATAAAATATACATGACAACAGCGCAAAGGAAGGACAAGAAAATGGAGCTATACTGGAGTAAAGATGCTCTATGTTTGTTAAATTAAACCATTTTAGTGAAATAAAGTTTCTGATAACTTATGCTTTCTATTGTAATCCCTAGAGCAACCATAAAGAAAATAACAGAGATAGTTACAATTGTTAGAAAATTAAAAAGACAACATCCAACTGTAAGTGGTCTACAGGTGACATATGTCATATTCAAAGACACAAACAAATTTAAAGCAAAAGGATGATAGAAGATATAGCATGCAAAAAGTAAGCATAAAAGAGCTAGAGGTATTTATTATCAGACAAAGAAGTCTTTAAGAAAAAATACTAGAAAAGGACATTTCACAATGACAAAAGTCAACACAATAGGAGGTTATAACAAAACAGCAGAATAAACTCTTTTTATATGTACATGGAATGTTTTTTGGTAATCCAATTGGTTGGGGAAAAAAATCTTATTAAATGTAAAATGACTGAAATTCTCAAAGTATTCTTTCTAATCATAATGTAATTAAATTAGAAATTAATAAATAAAATTAATTTGGAAAGCCTCCAAATATTTGGAAATCAAACAAAATAACTCATGAGTCAAAGAAGAAATCACAAAAATATGGAAATATTTTATGCTGAATAAAAATAAAAATACAACATATCAAAAGTCATGTCACTAAAGAAGAGCTTTGAGGGAAACATATAGTTTAAAACGCTTGATAAGATGTTTATTGCAGCACTATTTACAATAGCCAAGATATGGAAGCAACCTAAGTGTCCATCAGTAGATGAATGGATAAAGAAGATGTGGTACATATACACAGTGGAATACTATTCAGCCATAAGAAAGTAAGAAATCCTACCATTTGCAACAACATGGATGGAGCTCTAGAGGGTATTATGCTCAGTGAAATAAGTCAGGCAGAGAAAGACAAATATCAAATGATTTCCCTCATTTGTGGGGTGTAACAACAAAGCAAAACTGAAGGAACACAACAGCAGCAGACTCACAAACTCCAAGAAGGGACTAGCGGTTACCAAAGGGGAAGGATGGGGGAGGGAGGTGGGGAGGGAGGGAGAAGGGGATTGAGGGGTATTATGATTAGTACACATGGTGTTGGGGGGATCATGGGGAAGACAGTGTAGCACAGAGAAGACAAGTAATGACTGTGGCATCTTACTACACTGATGGACAGTGACTGCAATGGGGTATGGGAGGGGGCCTCAATAATATGGGTGAATGTAGTAACCACATTGTTTTTCATGTTAAACCTTCATAAAGAGTGTGTATCAGTGATACCTTAAAAAAAAACTGAAGGAACAAAAGAAAACAAAAAAAAAAGGCTAGATAAGAAAGGAAGGATATAAAATCAGTAATTTGACTTTCCACCTTATGAAACTAGAAAAAGATGAATAAATTAAAACTAGAGCAATCAGATGGAGAAATACTAACAACTGAATCAAAAGTCAATTCAATACAAAATACATAAATACAGAATGAAATTAAATCAAGCGTTCTTTGAAAAAAATAAAATTGATAAACTTTAGCTACATAGATCAAAACAAAAAAGAAGACAGAAATTACAAAATCAGGAATGAATATAGCAGACATTATTGCCAGTCCTACAGAAATGAAGAAGACTGTAAGGAAATACAACGAACATTATGCCATCTAATTTGCAATATACATGAAATGAATATATTGTCTGAAAGACACAAATTACCATAATGAATCAACAAGAAATAGAAAACTGATATAGAGCTATAATAAGAAATGTAATTAGTGACTGAAAATCTTCACACAAAGAAAAACCTAGGCTTAAAAGGGCTTTCCTAGTAAATTCTACCAGAAAAATAAGAAATAAAAATAGAAATAAGAAAAATAGAAATAAAACCAGTATTTCATAAACTTTTTCAGAAAAAGAGCAGGAGGGAACATTTTCCAGTGTATTTTAAGCCCCTATGACAGTAGACACAAAAATCCTTAACAAAATATTAGGAAACTGAATCTAGTAGCATATAAAAAGGATAATATACTATGACCATGTTGAATTTTTCCCAGAATGCAAGATTGGTCTAATATCTGAAAATCAGTGAAAGCAAAACACCACCTAACAAAATAAGGGAAAAAAAACCTGTATTTTCATCTTAAGTAGGAAAAATAAACAAAATCAATAAAAAAACACCAAACAAAATTAGGCTAGAAGGGAATTTCCTCATCCTACTTAAGGGTATCAACATAAAACATACAGCTAACAACATCACACTTAACCTTAAGGACTAAATGTTTTCCCCTTAAAATTAGGAACAGAGCAAAGCTGTTCTCTCTCACCACTTTCATTCAGTATTGTACTGGAGATTCTAGCCAGTGCAATGAGGCAAAAAAAAGAGAGAGAAATTAAAGACACAGAAAGTATTAAAACTATCTTTATTCACAGATGCTGTGTGTAGAAAATCCTAAAGAATCTACAAAAACAAAACTCAAAACTATAGAGTAAAAGTATTTTGTTAATTCTTCATGAATAAAATTACTGCTTTTTTATACATTAATAAGGAAAAGTCTAAAAACAAAAAAACAGTTCGTTATAATAGCATAAAACAGTGAAAACAAATTTTTAGCAAAAGTAATATAAGACTTGAGCACTGAAAATCACAAAATATTGCTAATAGAAATTAAAGAATATCTAAGTAAATGGAGATACAACCTACACTCACAGATTGGAAGATTCAATCTTGTGAAGAAGGCAATTTTCTCCAAACTGGTCTATAGCTTTATTATATTCACCATTAAAATTCTAGCAAGCTTTTGTGTAAAAATCAACAAGCTGATCCTAAAATTTATATAGAAATACAAAGGACCTATAATAGTCACAAGTTTTTAAAAAGAACAAAGTAGGAGGACCTAATACTACTAAATTTTAAATTTTTATTCTAAAAGACAAATATTTTATGTTCTTACTTACATGAATCTAAAAATGCAGAACTCACAGAAATGGAGAGTAGAATGGTAGTTGCCAGAGGGTGGCAGTTAAGGGGGAGGAATGAGGAGAGGTTGGTCAAAGACTACAAACTTCCAGTGATAAGGTAAGTTCTGGGGATCTAATGTACAGCAAAACAATACTGTATTACATACTTGAAAGTTGCTGAGAATAAACCTTAAATGTTATCACCACCACACAAAAAAGGTAATTATGTGAGGAAATGGAGGTGTTAACTAACCTTACAATGGTAATCATTTTGCAGTAAATACCATCACATTGTACACCTTAAACTTACATATGTTGTTAAGTCAATTACATCTCAATAAAGTTAAAAAAACACTTACTCTAAAGCTACTACAATCAAAACAGGTGGCATGGGTTTAAGGATAGACAGAGAGGAATATCCAGAAATAAAACTTTGCATTCGTGGTCATTTAGTTTTCAAGAAAAGTGCCAAAGCAACTGAACTGGATGACAGTACTTGGATGAATGAGTTTTTAAATGCAAAAAGCAGACTTAGACTCCTATATCAATGCCATACAAAAAATTAACTTAAAAAATAGTTCATATGGTTTAACTGAAAAGATCAAATAATTAAACATCTAGAATAAGGTAGAGAAGAAAATTTGGGGTTAGGCAAAATGTTCACAGATATGAGATTAAAAGCATGACCATAGAAGAAAAATTTATACATGAATTCATACAAACTGAAAACTTCTGCTCTTCAAAAGGTATCATTAAGAAAATGGAAAGAAGGCCTTAGGCTGGGGGGAAAAAAAAGTGCAAATAATTTATGCGATTATGGACTTGTATCAAGAATACAAAAAGTATTCCTATAAAATCCCTCTTGATAATTGTTAGAATAAACAGAAAATCAGTTTGGATAAAAAAGACTTGAACAACACTATCAGTCAATTTTGAAATAATTAACATAAAAACAAATGCACAATACATCATACTCTTTTTCTGAGTAATTGAGTATTACCAAGATAGACCATCTTGTGGGACACAAATCCCAATAAATTCAAAAGCATTCAAATCATACAAAGTAGGCCCCCTGACCACAATGGAATCAATAACAGAAGAGTTCTCCAAGATTTATAAGCTATAAATACCTCACTTTTAATAATCCATGGGGAAGGAAACAAGTCAAAAGGAAAATTACAAAAGTATTTCAAAGTGAATGAAAAGGGAAACACAAAACCCCCAAATTTAAGGGATACAGCTAAAGCAGTTCTGAGAGAGAAATTAATAGGAGTAAAATCCTGTATTAGAAAAAAAAAAAGGCCTCAAATCATTACCTCAGTTTTCACCTTCAGAACCTAAAGAGGAAATGAAACCCAAAGTAAGCAGAAGAAAGGAAATTAAGAGAAGAAATCTATGAAATAGAAAACAGAAAAAGAGAGACATTCAATGCAATCAAAATGTCATGTTTTAAGAAAAATAAATACAATTCATTAGTTCTAGACAGACTGAGAGAGAAGTGAAACCACCAATATTAGGAACAACTTTATGCTGATACTTGAATATAATTGAACAACTTAGATGAATGTATCATTTCTTGTAAGACACAAAATGAACAGTCTTAGATCCACTGAAGAAATTATAGTTAAAAACATCTCTACAAAGAAAGCTCTAGGCCCCAATGGTATAATTTCTACCTGAAGAAGAAATAATATCAATTCTATTAAACTCCAGAAAATAAAAGGAGAGAGAACACACTGCAACTCTTTCTACAAAGCTAGCATTACATTGGTATGCAAGAACATTCAGAGACACTCAATAATATGAAAAGTTAAGAGATCTATATCCCTCCTGAACTTAGATGTAAAAATTCATAGGGAATTTTCAGCAAATCACATCAAACAATATATAAAAATAATAATATATTATGACTATGTGGGTTTTAGCCCAAGAATTTGTTACTATGTGAAAATCAATCAATTCACATTAACAGTCTTAAAAAAGAAAACCCAAATTATGATCTCAGTAAATATAGAAAAGCATTTGACAAAATCCAACAACCATTCCTAATAAGTCTAAGAAAACTTAGGAATAGTAAGGAAACGTCCTCAAACTGATAAAGGGCATCTATGAAAGAGTGTTAACAGTCTTAATGATGAAAGACTCATTTTGCTGAGTGAAAGAAGCCAGACCAAAACAGCAACAATAACAAAAATCAGGATAATTCCATTTCTATAAAATTCCTGAAAATCTAAACAAATCAGTTAGCCAATTAATGGATGCTTGAGGATGGGGGGTGGGGGAGAGTGGCCAGAATGGACTTGGGGAAGAATTACAAAGTGGCATAAGAAAACTTTTGAGGATGATGAATATATTTATTATTTTACCTGTGTAATTCCACAGTTGTATATATGTCCAACCTCATCAAATTATGCACTTAACTGTGTAATTTATTGTATGGTAATTATCCTCTATAAAAGTTATAATTAAAAAACATTGCATGGCAGGTGATGGAAGTTCTTGTTTTTTTTCAAATCATTTGTCAATACTTCATTATACTTATAGTTTACACAAGAAAGAGGATGTGAAACTCCAGACAATTCATACTCAAAGTCAAGTCCTTGGCCTTATTTTTTAATAGGTAAAATAAAAAGTTTTGCAGATAAGCAAATAGAAGAATTTATAGCTATCAGGCTGAAGTAAAATGGTAAAGTGGAAATGGTAAATCTGTCAGTAGATATAAGCAATTTTGTTTTCTTATTTTTAAGTTTCCTTAAAAGCCACCTGACTAGTTTGTTTAGTTTAGTTTTACTAGCAGAACCAACCTATTTCCTTAAATCCCAAACTTCTGCAGTTTTAGGAATTAAGTGTGTGTGTGTTTTCCTTTCAGATCTGTACAGTATATTTCCCACATTCAGCATTATTTTCTTTTTAAATCAGCTATTAAAGTTTCATAGTGCATTATTATCATGCACGTTTCTTCTAAAAGTTCTATTACCCATTACTGAAGTTATATGTAAATGTATTAAAGTTGCCTAAATTTCCTGATAATATTGGGATGGTCATAAATTACCAAAAAATAAGCTACTTTCTGGTGTTACTCAGTAATGCAGTGAATTTTATTTTTCTTTTTACATTTGACCCCATGCCCCCTAACTATGGCAACCACCAATCTGTTCTCTGTATTATTTGTCTTTCTCTGTCTTATTTCACTTAGTATAATTCCCTTGAGGTCCATCCCTGAAGATGCCATTCTTTTTATGGCTGAATAATATTCCTGTGTGTGTGTATGTGTACACATCTCTCTCTCACAGTTTCTTTATCCATTTATCCATCGATGGACACTTCGGTTGTTTCCATATCTTGGCTAAAATAATGCTGAAAAGGACACTAGGGTGCATGTATCTTTTCAAGTTAGTGTTTTTAGTTTTCTCTAGATGAATATCCAGAAGATCAAAAGATTTTTCTATATTTTGAATTAAAACAAAATGTTTAAGTTATAATTTTTCATTAAAAAAACTAACTTCCTTGTTTTAACCAACTTTTTAAATTAACTGGTCAATTAAAGTCTCAAATGTGTCTAAAGACAGTGCTTCTGTTATGTATAGCCACCTAAACATATCATAACATGCCTAATTAATGAAAGTAACAAGTGTGCTTATGATTCATTAATTTCCTATGAAATATGCACTTTAATGATGTAGTTAGTATTTTAAAAGTTCACAGGTTTCACTAAAAGAAATTCATTTGCAATAAAGCATGACAAAAACTTCTTTGGAAATGCTTTGCTTCTACTTTCATGGGCGTAGCTGAAGGTAAAGAAGAGTTATGCTATAGAGCTGTTACATTATCTGCAGACAAATCCTTTTTTTTGTTTACTTTTCTACCATCTTAACAGGGGTATTTTTAAAGACTATTTGTTAATTTAGTCATGGAACAAGATGAGTACCACAGAGCAGGAATCAGGTAATTTAATTTTTTCAAATATTAAGACAATCATATCTTATTAAAGCCACCTTAACTTAATAGTATCTTATTGATTAATATTCCATCAGTACAAATGAAAGTACAATGAAGGCTTCTAACAGTCTATGTTTTCATAATTTAAAGAGTGTGGCCATGGTGGCAGTGGCACAATTTCCTCCGCAGTAATAGTATGACATTTGTTTAGTTTTTATAGCCAAAGCTGTGTTCCAGAAAACAAAACAAATAATTAGAGAGTTTTATATTTTTATAATTACCTAGAAATACAAAGATGCAATCAATTACTGAAGTTAAAAATCTTCTAAATGATTTTTAAAATCCCTTACCGGTATCTATGAACAAATATACCCTTAAAAATAGAGTTCATCATATTTTCAATTTCATCCTGATTTTCTTGTAGCTGAAATAAAAAAGAAAAAAGTAAAAAATATAAATTAAAATACTGACATTATATTTGGAATGAACAGTTCCAGTTGTTTTTAATTCTTGTTTATTCTCATTCTGAGTATTTATCAACCCTTGTTCTTACTTATGTGAAAAGATGTCTGAAATTACCAATTTTCTTGCAGTATTTCTACAATTTTACTACATTGGCTTTAGAGTCTAGGTCTGTCTCTCTCAACGCATATTACAAGATGATTAACAAGGACTGGTATGGCTAACTGTAGTCAGATTCTTATCTCCAAAATATCATCTGCTTCGGTAATAGGCCTCAATCTATACTTCTGTCCAAAGCAGCTCTGCAGCTTGATTGTACCATTCTTGGTAACAAATCAACCTTGATTATTGTATTTTCCATTGCACAATAGTTTCTATTCCACTCAAAGTATCCAAATATTACTCTGCATCTGATTAGCCCATAATTGAGAGGAGGCCAAGTTTCCAATATAGGAGACATAACAGAAGATAGCAAGGGCTCTAGACATTAGTGATGGAATGCAGCAACAAAATAAAATACTATAGCAGAGGTAAAGTCAGAGCTTATTCACTGCTCAAATGGAACAAAAACACTGATACAAAACTACATTCAAGGTGATCTTTCTAATTTTTTTCTGCAGTAATACTCGGTGAAATATTTGCTTTGATTACATACACAGATGTGACAATAAAATTCCTTCAGATTTTTGCTGTATGCTTTGATTCAGGTTTTACTGAAATAAGTTTGGGAATACTTTTATGTAAATTATTCCAATTATTTCAACTTACTGAAAGTTTTTTAAATGATTTTTGCTTCATTTATTACACACAAAGTAAATTTATAAGAGACATACATTTTAGTTAGCAATACTTACTGAATCAGTTTCAAAATTTATTTTTGTATTTCAGGTATGTATATGAATTGAATGGTGTTTCTCAATGATTCATTTGCTGAAGTTCTAAACTACAGTACCTGAAACTTACTTGGGAACAGGTTTGTGACAGATATAAGTTAGTTAAGATGGGGTCGTTCCAGAGTAGGGTGGGCACCAAAGTCAGTATGACTAATTTCTCTATAAAAAGGAGAAATTGGGAGACACACACACACAGGGATAAGGCCATGTAAAGAGTGTGTTATCTTTGACTTCTAGCCTATTAAGAACTGTAAGATTATTGATAGATTTCTGTTCTTTAGTCAGTCAGTTTGTGGTGGTTGTTATAGTAGCATTTATTAAGTTTGTTGCTTCTTGTTGCCTATTATAACCCATTATTCACTGAAAGCAATTTATTTGAGGCAGTATGATATTATTCTTTTTTCAACTTAAAATGTAGACTAATACTGCAAATCTAAAAATTTTTTTCCTATTAGACAAATAAAAATGTTACCTACTAAAATCCAAGTTGAAGATCACTTTCAACCTGTGTATGAAAATTTAATTGTAAAACTGGGGCCAATCTTATTCACAGGAATGCCTTATACATCAGCTAATATGTAGTCTTTGGCTTTCTCCTGGAAATACAGCTTTGCTGGCCCTCAGTTCTGATATTAGTATTTATTGTGTTTTCTAAGCCCAAAGCCTGATAATCACCTAACTCCCAGACCACCTTTCAAAAGTAGGATTGCTCTGTGATTCTATCATCAGACAGCACTCAGAAAATCACTGGTTCAATGTTCCAGTTTCACTCAAAAACTTTAAAATCAAATAATCTGACTTACAAAAATAAAATTAAAAAATATACACAACCTTTTTACAAAGAATTTAAAAACTGATATATTACACATTTATAGAACATAAAAATCTCAGTTACTATGAAACTTACCTCTTTGCGTTTCTGAAGTAGTAACTCTAACCTTTCATTGGCTCTCTTCCCAATCATTTTATTTCTCTCAGCTTCATATTGTCTCTGGGTATTATCCTGATGAATACTGAGGTTTAAGGCAACATTCACCAGAGCAGTCATGAGCTTCATGGCTATGAAGTAAAGGAAGACTACAGTATTCATCTATGATCCACACCTTCATCCCTAAGACTACAAATTTATAACAGAAATGGATGAAGGAAGGAGACTAGTCAGTTTGCAGATTTTACAGTCAGGCATAATTTAAATTAAAATAATTATTTTATAGAAATGAACTTGTCATCTTAGTCTGCAATATAATTTTCTCTACCTTAGTGTTCCTATAGCTTGGCTTTCAACATTTCCCACTTAAAAAGTCTCATCCTAATTATCAGCAGGAAGGATTAAAGTAGTATCTTTGACAACCCTTCTCCCCAACTCTCAAATACATGCACTCTAGTGAGGAAATAGGACTACTAATCAAACCTATTGATGACCACCAGTTATGTGTATACAATTGCTTCCTGAATACCTTCATTGAGATGTGTCAAAGGATCTTACATGTTTACAATCAATTCACGATCTTTATCAACAAAGATGGTCTTTTCTCTGTTTCTCACCTCAGTGAAAGGCATAACCTTCAAACCTTGAAAAATAGACCAATCCTACCAAAATCAACAAATTCATTAAAAATGTGTTCTATGAACTTCTGATTGACCTATTTTCCCAAGTCACTGTGTTAATGTATCTTTAAATATTCACTGGTATTTCTAAATTTTGTTAAATATGCTACCTTCTCTTTCAAGTAATGACATAAACCTTAAACTTTTGTCTATTCTTATTTATTTTCATTACTGGAATGGTAAGAGTGTAGGAATATTGGCAAAGGAAGAGAGTCTGTGGAGGAAAATAATTTCCATTTTTTTTCCTTTTTAGTATATTCATCAATAAAAACAAATGTTGAGCTACAAAAAATGAACTGATCAGTTTTTTGGAGGAAATGATACACTCACCTGCAAACACATCCATAGCTAAATATGAGCATGCATTTCTTTTAATACTTCACTGTTTCCCTTTAAGTACAAACATAAAGGCATGTTGCTGTATCTCTACCTACCTACCTACCTACACACACACATAATTTGTTAATCTGAAACACTCTATTTTGGCCAATTCCATGTTAGTAATAGTGATTGCTGTTGCCTTAAACCAAAGTAAAGATAAAATTCCTGAAAACAAAATATATTTAAATTTGTGACCACCAAGTAATGCGTTTAATGAAAATGTTTCCCTTTTCCTGAGATACAGTGTCTCAAAAAAGTAAACTGAGAAATTCTTGTGCTTTGACATGTGGGCTAGTGATTTTACAGCATTTTTTTATTGTTAGGAGAATATCTGGTAATACTCTGAAGGTTAAAAGTATTTTAGGAATTAATCTGTAGAAAAAAATGAGAACAGCTCAAAGACAGGAGGGATCTGGGGCATTCAAAATGCCCACCTCGGGAATAATAGTTTAAAAGAGATTATCTTAAGCATACAGAGTCATACCCAATGAAGCTTCAGTATATACTTCTAGATTCCTAAAACAAAATTACTTGAAGATCAAGGAGTTGGAAAACATTAAAATTAACAACAACCCTGGCTGGAATTCACCAGTGGAAGCTGAGACATACATTTCCTTGAACTTAATGGGTTTTACTTTCAGCTATGTATCTCCCTGTGAACCGAATTCCCAATTCCAACTGTCATTGTGTAATGACCCTCCTCCAACCTTAAATATATAAACAACAAAATAATCAACATGCTAAAAGAAACATGCAAAATGGTCAATACATTTTCAGAAAAGGATTAGATAGGATATAGCAGTATTTACTGAGATAAATGTTTATGAATCTGTAAAATTTAAACTTCAGTACAATGTTCATTTCACATACCAACATACAAGCAAATAAAGAGACTTCCTTTTTAATGACACAGATTTATATCTGTTATCATGGGGATTGTGATGTCTTACTGAGTCTACTGAAAAAGACTCATACCTGCATGAGGTGAGCACTAATTAAATTTTACTGGTAAACTAACAGAATTATTTTACGAATTAAAAATCTTATAGGAATCCAGCCTGGATTCTGTGACATGGACTTTCAAGTGGCTTTTCTTTATCTACCAAAGAAAACACTTCATTTAGCCTTCACATTTAAACTGCTGGCTGTAGAATGGCAAACTTGTTCTAGAGCAGTTACTCAGAGTTTGTGGTCTACAAGTAGGTTTTGACCCCAGTTGGCTTCTTACCAGTTCATTATCATTACAAATTTGAAAGTTTAGAAATTTTTATAACAATCTGACAGAGTGGAGTGATCTTATGTCTATTATACCAATAAAATGGCACTAAGAAATATACATTTCATTTTTCTTTATATCCATTCTATCACATTATATGAAACTACTGGGTTGTCAAACTAATTGGTAATTAAATAACTAGTTTTTTACCACAGTGTTCAAGGAACACTTATTCATGCTTCACAATTCACCTCTCTCTACAACATGTACTGAGCACTGTTCTACATACTAGAACTACAAAAGTGAACAAGACAGAGTGTCTGCCCTTGTGATTTTATATTCTAGTGAGAAGACAATTAACAAATAGATAATATACAAATGAATAAATATGTCAATTAATGGGAATCTACAAAGAAAAACACAGTATAGTTCAAAAAAAAGTATGGTAGGAAGGTTAAAAGAGTAAAGAGAGTTATCAGGAATAAAGGCCTCTCCGAAGAGCTCACATTTAAGCATGAAGTGAGGGAATAAGCATATGATTATATGACAGAACAGCAGTCCACAGACAGAAATAAAAAGTGCAAAGGTTATGAGATAAACTATCATGAGGAAGTCACTCATAAAAGAGAAAAGTATTTAAGTGGGGCTGAAGCATAGAAATAGGCACAGGCAAGAGGTGAGGTTGAGGAGAGAATGGAGAGCCAAGGTTACTGGGGTTCTACCAGGATTTCGTTAGGATACAGGAATTACATCTAAATGAGGTAAGACCCACTGGAAAATATGATGTGGGAAAGAAATAGTCAAATTTACATTTTAAACTGCTGTGTGAATAGACGACAGAAGAGTAAAAGTGGAATAAGGGAGACTAAACAGGAGAACACTGAAAGAGAGCTGAAAATATCTGCCCAGAGTTTGCAATGATGATTCTCAAATTTTTGGCTTTGAGCAACTCAGTGAAGGAAGGCTGACTAGGATTAAAGTGGTAGCAAGAGGTAGAGAGAAATGGTTAGATGTGAAGTATATTTTGAAGGTAAAGTTGAAAGACTATGATAGATTATAATGTGTGAAATAAGTAGAAAAGGCAAAGTAATTTGTGCTTATGAGGTATCTAAGCGAAATGTCTGTAGAAATACAATTCTAAGTCATCACCAAAGATAATGGTACTTAAAGCCATAAAACTAGATGGCACATCCATCCAATGGATAGCTGTCAGCCATCAGAAAAGTGACACATGATTTGTGTGCTGAAAATAAAAGCCTGCCAAGATATTAATTGATGGAAAAAAAGCAAGATACCTATCAGTGTATGTATTATGCTATCATTCATATAAAAAGGAATGTTATCTACTTTTATGTACCATTCACCCTTCTAAGCTCTTTACACATACTTATTCATCTATAACCTCACAATTCTATCAAGTAAGTACTATTATAATTATTTCTTTTTTACATAAGAGAAACCTGAGACAAAGGTCAGCTAAAAGACTTCCCAGTTACACAGCCAGTAATTGGCAGAGACAGAATTTGATTACAGTCATGCTTTACATATATATTCAAGTTCTTAATCACTACACACCATACTGCCTCTCACTGAGTATCTGTGTGCTATTATATTCATAGACTATCTTTGGAAAACTATATAAGAAACTGGCAAGTTTGGGTTCTTTCAGGGAAGAGAATGTAATGGTTGAGAGCCATAGGTTGAAGAGTGACATTTCACATATAATTTTTTTTAATTTTAAATTATGCAACTATATTACCTCTCTCATCATCATTATTTTTTAGTAGAAATAATGAAACCATGATTTCGGTTTTCACTTTATTCACTGAGAAATGAATAAAGAGAAAAGATAAAAAGGTCTGAAGACTGAATCCAAAGATAATATTTAAAATTTAGTTTTCTAAGATCCACTAGGACAGTGTAGTATTCCAGAAAACAAGTGGAGACAGTGCTTCAGGAAGGAAGTAGCAGCAATGTCTTTCAAGCTGACAAGTAGTAGCTGTCCAATGATATGGATAATAAGAAGGTAATTGCTGAAGGTAATTACTGTTTCTAAAAAACAAGCAGAGGCAGTGAAGTGGTAGAGATAGAAACTCAACTGGAATGGTTTAAAGAGAGTAGACAATGAGTAGATACAGCGAAAAGAGCAGAGAGAGCGAACAGAAATAATTCTCTGAAATTTGCTCTAAAGAAACAGAGATAAGGGATTGTAGCTAGAGGGGCAAGAGTAGGGTATAATGGTCAGTCTTATGCATCAAGCTGGTAAGGCTACAGTATCTAGTCATTTAATCAAACACTAATCTAGGTATTACTATGAATGTATATTGTAGATATGGTAACATCTACCCTCAGTTAGTTTTAAGTCAAGGAGATTACCCTATCACCCATATAAATAAGGTGGTGGGCCTCATCCAGTCAGATGAACACGTTAAAAGCAAAAACTGAGGTTTCCTGGAGAAGCAATTTCTGCATTAGGACCACAATTCCTGTTTGTTTCCAGCTTGCTGGCCTGCCTTACAGACAGACTTCATTTGCCAGCTCTCACAAATGTGTGAGCCAATTCAGTGAAAAAAATCCCCCTCTTACCAAATACATGTATCTTTGTATGTTTATATATGTGTTTATATATTTAAGTAACTATATCTCCTACTCATTCTGTGTTTCTGAGACCCCTAAATGCTACAGACTGTTTCTAAAAAGATAAGAGCTATTATAACACATTAGTATAATGATAAAAATTATCTAGCAAAAGGGGGTAACCTGAAGTCATGAAAGAGCAAGAACAATTTGAACAGCAAAGTCCCTGAGGTGGTGAATAGTAATTGAATATACTGCAGAAGGGCAAGGATTGACCTTAGATAGAGGGTACTGTAATAAAAGAAAAAGCAAAGTATATGGATATAGCTGCACCTAGATATGTAGGTATAACCCTTGAAGGATTCTCTTCTATTAAGCAAGCAAGATAATCAATCAGCTAAGTGTGAAGAAGAAAGGACAGAGGATATATTACAGGTTTGAGGAGGAGGTATGAAATAATCTTGGAAGAAAGTGGGAATATCCATGGAGCAGAATACTGTAATAGGATTACAGTAATTACTGCAATATGCAGGAATAAAGGAAAAACCAATCAACAATGACTATGTGTTTTTCTTTAGCCACTTTCAGCTCTTTTGGTGAAGGTGTGGAGCAGGTGGTATGATGGGGTTTTTACAGAGGTATGATCGAGGGAGAGAGAGGCAAGGATTTTGAGGGTGTAAAGAAGGATGTGATTATAACAGTTCTGGATGATGGAATCTAAGCTAGGAAAGTGGAGGAAGTGAGAAGAGGAAGTACACTAAATATATAGCATCAAAGGATTTAAAGTCCAGACAGAAGAAAAACAACACTGGAGCTAGGAACGTACAAGAAAAACACTGGAACACTGGAAGTAGTTACTGGGAAAAGGGTGGTTGAAATTAAGATAATGGACAGAGACTATTTTAAATAACATCAAACAACTTGTATTCATGTGTATCTAAATATAAAAATGAAAACTAAAAAACGGCATTTATATTTAGTGACACCTACTATACTTTTTTTCTGATACCTACTACACTTTTGAAAACCAATACTGTGACCCCTAGAAACATGTCTGATAACGACACAAACGAATTTTTGAGAGGTAGGATTATATTCCACCATCAGTTAAAAAAAAACTTTAAAAGTCTACAACAAACTTACACTTTTCAAATGATGAAGACTTAACCATTCACTTTCTTTTAAAACCAAACAAAATAATAAGGAGAAAACAATTTTCTTCTTCAATAAATCCAGAAAAATGCCTTCAACCCCCAAATCACAATAAATTAGTATATGTATATGAGAAGCAGAAGGATGAGCAGAGATCATACAAATCAAACCAAAAGGCTGAAAAAAACCTGACAATTATATCTAAGAGAAAAAAAAACTTTTTTCCTCTGTAGAACCCAGAAGCATTCAGGAATTAGAGGTACTAGATTACACCAAAGATGGAGTGAGATAAGGTCTGAAAAGAGTATTATTTCAAAGTTTGAATAGTAAGTAATTAAATCCCCAAATCTTCACTCCAACCTAGGCAGTCAGGCAATTCCTCCACCACACACCCATCTTCAAGGTCCATAACGATTCTTTTCTTAAAAAAATAAGGAAGAGATTTGGAATCATCACACATAGAGAAGGAATATGTGTGAAAGTGCAGAGTGCTAATTAATACTGCCAAACTCCCAAATGCTAGACAATAACCAAACTTAAAAAGATTGAAAAGATACTTTTGCAAAGAAGCTGAACTGCCCCAAGGAAAATAATTATCAATACCAACAATTTAGGGACTAGAATGAAAATGTTAGCTGACTATCCTCCAATGATGCCCACCAAAGAAGCCAGAGTCACTGATTTCTCCTGTCCAACACAACACAGCACAACACAACACACCTACCCTCTCTGGCAGTCGGCATTTTAGTATCTCATTCTAAGCAAAGAGCATAAGAGCCAAGAAACAGATATTTGAGAAAAAGTTTCCAACATTAAGGGTACTGATAAAAGCAGAGAATGAGAACAGGGGACAGTAGGGAGCAGAAAAAAATTCAGGATAATTATGATTGTCAAAGAGATAAGAGACCATACTATATCAATGAAACAATGTTTAAAAAAAGACCTGCAGAGTAAGAACTCTAAGAAAACTTAAAATTATGGTCAAACTTAAGTTCAACAAAACTGAGGGAACACAAGAAAAATGACAAGGTTAAGAAATGGAAATTAGAGCAGAAATAGTAAGAAACTCAGAACTGATTTAAGAGATTACTATCCAAGCAATTCAACAAAGAGAGCCCACAATGAATGGGGAAAAAAATTACACACATCACTGGCAAGATGGCGGCATGAGCAGAGTGGCGGAAATCTCCCCCCAAAACCATACATATTTGTGAAAATACAACAAATACAACTATTCCTAAAAAAGAGACCAGAAGATACAGTACAACAGCTGGGCTACAGCTACACCTGCGAGAACTCAGTGCCTCACGAAGCAGGTTAGATACAAAGCCATGACCCAGTGGGAACCAAGCACTCCCCAACCCCAGCGCACCAGCAGGAGGAAAAGATTCAGAGTGGGGAGGGAGTGGAAGCACAGGCCCGCCAAATAACCAGCCCTGGTGATCTGTGCCGGGAGCACTGACACACATTGCATGGTGTATCACAGATAAGAGAAACAGAGGGCAGGATCCGGGACGGACACTGCAAGCAGGTCCCCTCAACGGGCTCCCCGGAAAAAAGAAAAGCAGGCGCTTTCTTTTTTTTAAGAGTCCTAAAGACACAAGGGCCCAACAGCAGAACAAAATCACCCCAGGGCACTAAGCCCAGCAGGCTGGGAGTCTTGGGGAATTACGGACCCCTTGGCCAGTGGCCGGACAAAGCAGAGGCATCCCACAGAGATTAGCAGCCTGCCATTCGTTCCCACCCTCCACAGGCCAGTGCCGCAAAGGGTCCGGTATCCACCTCTGCTGCGGAAGAGCGGAGGAGGAGCCCTGCCCACAGCAACCTCACAGAACCTACTGCCAGCTGGCGTGAGCTAAGCAGGAAGGACCCCAGAACCAACATCAAAGCCTGGAAAGATTCAAAGGGACCAGAAGGCACCCAGCAAGACTTCAAATGCCCAGAGTGCTATAGGCTAGGCTGAGAGTGACCCCACACAGGCAACTCCAGGGATTATCACAGAGACTGCCTCCCAGTGGGCAAGAAATCAGTTCGGGTCCCGGAGAAGGGCAAGGAGAACAAGAAGCAGGAAGGGACTTTCTTCTCCCAGCTGACACAGGTGGCACCTACCAGCGACCACCTATTTCACCATGAAAAGACAGAGGAATATGGTACAGATGAAGATTACCCAGACAACCCTAGAGAGAGGGTCTGATGGAATAGACTTACACAATCTTCCCGAAAAAGAATTCAGAATAAAAGTCATAACCATGGTGATGGATCTACAGAGAAATATACAAGAGTTAAGGAAGGAATTGAGGAAAGACAATGTAGGAATCAGACAAGCGATCAACGGGCTTAAGAGCAGAATGGACGAGGTGCAAAAGACTGTTAAAGGAACAGAAATCAGAGAACAGGAATACAGAGAAGCTGAGAGAGAGAGAGATACAAGGATCTCTAAGAATGAAAGAATATTAAGAAACTGTGTGAACAATCCAAACATACGGAACAATATTCACATTAAAGGAGAACCAGAGGAGGATGAGAGAGAAAAACGGATAGAAAGTGTCTTTGAAGAAATAATTGCTGAAAACTTCCCCAAGCTGGGGAAGGAAATACTCTTAGTACACGGAAGCGCACAGATCTCCCAACACTAGGGACCCAAGGAAGACAACACCAAGGCATAAAAAAATTAAAATGGCAAGGATCAAAGATAAGAACAGAGTATTAAAGGCAGCTAGACAGAGAAAAAAGATCACCTACAAAGGAAAATCCATCACACTATCATCAGACTTCTCAACAGAAACCTTACAGGCCAGACGAGAATGGCACAATATATTTAACGTAATGAAACAAAGGAGCTTGAACCAAGAATACTGTATCCAGCACGATTATCATTTAAATTTGAGGGAGGGATTAAACAATTCCCAGACAAGCGAAAGCTGATGGAATTTACCTCCCACAAACCAACTCTACAAGATATCATAAAGGGGACTGCTCTAGATGGAAGCGCTCCTAAGGTTAAAAAGATGTTACAAGAGAAAATAAAATCATAGCAAAGAAAGCAGACCATCCAAATACTAAATAAAGGCAAAAAGTAAAATCAACTATTAATAAAAACAGTCAAAGTAAAAGTAAAAGAGTACAGAGTAAAAAACCTAGTATATAAAGAATGGAGGAGGAAGAAGAAGAAGGGAGAGAAATAAAGAATCCTCACTGTGTTTATAATAGCTTAACAAGACAGTTAAGTTAGACTGTTAGATAGTAAAGAAGCAACCCTTGAACCTTTAGTAACCACAAACCCAAAGGCAGCAATGGCAATAAGTACATATCTATTGATAATCACTCTAAATGTAAATGGACTGAAGGCACAAATCAAAAGGCACAGAATAATAGAATGGATAAAAAAGCTGGACCCATATATATGGGTTTAGAAAAGACTCAGCTCAAACCCAAAGATATACACAGACTAAAGGTGAAGGGATGGAAAAAGATATTTCATGCAAGCAACAAGGAGAAAAAAGCAGGTGTTGCAGTACTTGTATCAGACAAAATAGACTTCAAAACGAAGAAAGTAGCAAGAGATAAAGAAGGACATTATATAATGGTAAAGGGGTCAGTCCAACAAGAGGATATAATCATTTTAAATATACACGCACCCAACACAGGAGCACCAACATATGTGAAACACATACTAACAGAATTAAAGGAGGAAATAGAAAGCAAGCATTCATTTTAGGAGACTTCAACACACTACTCACTCCAAAGGACAGATCAACCTGACAGAAGATAAGTAAAGACATGGAGGCACTGAACAACACACTAGAACAGATGGACCTAACAGCCATCTACAGAACTGTACACCCAAAAGCAGCGAGATACACATTCTTCTCAAGTGCACATGGAACATTTTCCAGAATAGACCACATACTAGGCCACAAAAAGAACCTCAGTAAATTAAAAATCATTGAAATCCTATGAACCAACTTCAGATCACAAAGGTATAAAACTAGAAATAAATTGTAAAAAGAAAACAATAAGGCTCACAAATACATGGAGGCTTAATAAGATGATCCTAAATAATCAATGGGTCAATGACCAAACAAAACAGAGATCATACAATATATGGAGACAAATGACAACAGTAACACAAAGCAGCAACTTCTGTGGGACACAGAAAAGGCAGTTCTAAGAGGAAAGTATATTGCAATCCAGGCTATTTAAGGAAGGAAAAACAATCACAAATGAATTGTCTAAAGTCACAATTATTGAAATTGGAAAAAGAAGAACAAATGAGGCCCAAAGTCACCAGAAGGAGGGACGTAAGAAATATTAGAGAAGAAATAAATAAAATTGAGAAGAATAAAACAATAGAAATAAAATCAATGAAACAAAGAGCTGGTTTTTTGAAAAAATAAAGTAGACAAACCCCTAGACAGACTTATTAAGAGAAAAAGAGAATCTACACACATAAACAGAATCAGAAATGAGAAAGGAAAAATCACGACGGACCCCACAGAAACACAAAGAATTATAAGAGAATACTATGAAAATCTGTATGCTAACAAGCTGGAAAACGTAGAGGAAACAGGCAACTTCTAAGAAAAATACAACCTTCCAAGACTGACCAAGCAAGAAACAAAAAACCTACACCGAGCAATCACCAGCAAAGAAATTGAATCGGTAATCAAAAAACTACCTATGAACAAAACCCCCGGCACAGGGGGATTCACCTCTGAATTCTACCAGACATATAGAGAAGAAATAATACCCATTCTCCATAAAGTTTTCCAAAAAATAGAAGAGGTGGGAATACTGCAAACTCATTCTATGAAGCCAGCATCAGTCTAATATCAAAACCAGGCAAAGACCTCATCAAAAAAGAAAATTACACACTAATATCCCTGATGAACATAGATGCAAAAACACTGAATGAAATATTAGCAAACCGAATCCAAAAATACATCAAAAGACCATACACCATTATCAAGTGGGATTCATCTCAGGTACAACATTCAAAAATCCAACAACATCATCCGCCACATCAACAAAAAGAACAACAACAACCACATGATCATCTCCATAGATGCTGAAAAAGCATTTGACAAATTCAACATCCATTCATGATAAAAACTCTCAACAAAATGGGTATAGAGGGCAAGTACTTCAACATAATAAAGGCCATATATGACAAAGCCACAGCCAAAAATCATACTTAACAGCGAGACATTGAAAGCTTTTCATCTAAGATCAGGAGCAAGACAGGAATGCCTACTCTCCCCACTGATATTCAACATAGTATTGGAGGTCCTAGCCATGGCAATCAGACAAAACAAAGAAATACAAGGCATCCAGATTGGTAAAGAAGTCAAATTGTCACTATTTGTAGATGACATGATACTGTACATAAAAAACCCTAAAGGCTCCACCCCGAAACTACTAGACCTAATATCTGAATTCAGCAAAGTTGCAGGATACAAAATTAACACGGAGAAATCTGTTGCTTTCCTATACACTAAAGATGAACTAGCAGAAAGAGAAATCAGGAAAACAATTCCATTCACAATTGCATCAAAAAGAATAAAATTCATAGGAATAAACCTAATGAAGGAAGTGAAAGACCTATACCCTGAAAACTACAAGACACTCCTAAGAGAAATTAAAGAGGACACTAATAAATGGAAATTCAGCCCATGCTCTTGGCTAGGAAGAATATTGTCGAAATGGCTATACTACCTATAGCAATCTACAGATTCAATGCAATCCCTACCAAAATACCAACAGCATTCTTCAATGAACTGGAACAAATAGTTCTAAAATTCATGTGGAACCACAAAAGGCCCTGAACAGCCAAAACAATCCTGAGAAGGAAGAATAAAACACGGGGAATTATGCTCGCTGGCTTCAAGCTCTACAACAAAGCTACAGTAATCAAGACAATTTGGTACTGGCACAAGAACAGACCTACAGAAGAGAAAATCCAGACATTAACCCAAACATACATGGTCAATTAATATATGATAAAGGAGCCTTGGATATACAATGGGGAGATGACAACCTCTTCAACAGCTGGTGTTGGAAAAGGTGGACAGCTACATGTAAGAGAATGAAACTGGACTACTGTCTAACCACATACACAAAAGTAAACTCAAAATGGATCAAAGACTTGAATGTAAGGCATGAAACCATAAAACTCTTAGAAAAAAACATAGGCAAAAATCTCTTGCATATAAACATGAGCGAATTCTTCATGAACATATCTCCCCAGGCAAGGGAAACAAAAGCAAATATGAACAAGTGGGACTAAATCAAGCTGAAAAGCTTCTGTACAGCAAACGATACCATCAGAACAAAAAGACATCCTACAGTATGGAAGAATATATTCATAAATGACATATCCGATAAGGAGCTGACATCCAAAATACATAAAGAACTCATGCACCTCAACAAGCAAAAAGCAAATAATCCAGTTAAGAAATGGGGAGAGGATATGAATAGACACTTCTCCAAAGAAGAAATTCAGATGGCCAACAGGCACATGAAAAGATACTCCCATTTGCTAATTAATCATCAGAGCAATGCAAATTAAAACCACAATAAGATATCACCTCACACCAATAAGGATGGACAACATCCAAAACACAAACAACAACAAATGTTGGCGAGGATGTGGAGAAAAGGGAACCCTCCTACACTGCTGGTGGGAATGCAAATTAGTTCAGCCATTGTGGAAAACACTATGGAGGTCCTCGAAAAACTCAAAACAGAAATACCATTTGACCCTGGAATTCCACTCATAGGAATGTACCCTAAGAATGCAGCAGCCCAGTTTTGAAAAGATATATGCACCCCTCTGTTTATCGCAGCACTATTTACAATAGCCAAGAAATGGAAGCAACCTAAGTGTCTATCAGTAGATGAATGGATAAAGAACATGCGGTGCATATACACAATGGAATATTATTCAGCCAGAAGAAGAAAACAAATCCTACCATTTGCAACAACACGGATGGAGCTAGAAGGTATTATGCTCATTGAAATAAGCCAAGTGGAAAAAGACAAGTATCAAATGATTTCACTCATATGTGCAGCATAAGAGCAAAGAAAAAAACTGAAAGAAGTAAACTGCAGCAGACTCACAGAACCACAGAATGGACTAAGTGTTATGAAAGGGATAGGGACTGGGGAGAATGGGTGGGAAGGGTGGGACAAGGGGGAAAAAGGGGCATTATGATTAGCAGACATAATGTTGGGGGGGCACGTGGAGCGCTATACAACTCAGAGAACACAAGTAGTGATTCTGTAGCATCTCACTACGCTGATGGACAGTGACTGTAATGGTGTAAGTGGGGGGAACCTGATGAAGTGGGGTGTTTAGTAACCATAATGTTGCACATGTAACTGTAGATTAATGATACCCAAATAAAATAATTTTAAAAAATTATACACATCAGGGTACATCACACTGATATTTCAAAAGACCAGAAACAAAGTGAAAAGTCTAAAAGCTTAGAAAGACAAGAAACAGGGTCAGAATCAAAAGCTGAAATGGCTTGGACTTCTCAACAGCAGCACTGGAAGGTAGACGAAATATTCTGAAGAAAATCTGCAATGATGAATTGTACACGGGGTAAATTAAATATACTTTTCAGGAATGTAAAGTCTCAAATATACTTCCCCAATACCCTTTGCTCAAGAAGCTGTCAAAGATATGCTATCTAAAATGGAGAAAACAAATTGAGAGAGAGAGAGAATATAAGAACGAGAATGAGAACAGAATGATACTGAATCAGCAAAAGACAAGGATCTGAACAATGGCGGTAAAGTTAAATAACTTAAAGGACATCTAAGATTTTAGAAAATGAGTCAGCCGTGTTAAACTAATTATAAAAAATTAAAAGCGTGGAAATACATGCCACCACACCAATAACATTCAATTATTTGTTTAAAAATAAAACAAAACCTTTACAAATATGTATATGAGAAAAATAGGAAATATCAACATGTTATGGCACAATTATGAGGTAGTATAATTATCACTAATTTTAATTTTTGTACTTTTTTCCTTTTGTGAATTCTCTATAAATATCTGTGATTTTATATGTTCAGAAAATGCTTAAAAGTACAATGTTAATAATGAAAAATTTGCAAAAAATTCTCAATTTCTCTGCCCTCCTTAGAACTAAACAAGTAAGCTTTGTCATATCACAGTCATAACATCAACTATTGAGTGACTTGTATATACTAAACATTTAACATGAATTATTTTATTTACGTCTCACAAAACTCCAACAATATAATAGTATAAATAGATGAGGAAAATGAAGCACAGAAATAATTAACTTGTCTAAGGTCACCAAGCTAATATACAAAAGATAATGCAGTGTTTTTAAAGTGATTTTAAAAATCCTGATTTCTTTAGAAAAACTGGTTCCCCACAGATGTTGGCAAAATTGAAGAGCTACATGTAAGAGAATGAAACTGGATTACTGTCAAACTGCATACACAAAAGTAAACACAAAATGGATAAAAGACCTGAATGTAACTCATGAAACCATAAAACTCTTATAAGAAAACATAGGCAAAAATCTCTTGAATAAAAACATGAGCAACTTTTTCCTTAACACATATCCTCGGGTAAGGGAAACAAAAGCAAAAATGAACAAAAGGGACTACATCAAACTAAAAGGCTTCTGTACTGCAAAGGACACCATCCGTAGAACAGAAAGGCATCCTACATTAGGGGAGAATATATTTGTAAGTGACATATCTGACAGCAGGTTAACAATCAAAATATACAGAGAGCTCAAGCACCTCAACACCCAAAAAGCAAATAACCCGATAAAAAAATGGGTGGAGGATCTGAACAGACACTTCTCTGAAAAGAAATTCAGATGGTCAACAGCCACATGAAAAGATGCTCCACATTTCTAATCAGAGAAATGCAAATTAAAACCACAATAAGATATCACTTCACACCAGTTAGGATGGACAACATCCAAAACACAAACAAGAAATGCTGGCAAGGAGAAAGGGGAACCCGACTACACTACTGGTGGGAATGTAAATTAGTTCAACCATTGTGGAAAGCAGTATGGAGGTTCTGTAAAAAACAAAAAATAGAAATACTATTTGACCCAGGAATTCTACTCAAGGAATTTATCCAAAGAAAACAAGAACCCAAATTCAAAAAGACATATGCACCCCTATGTTTATTGCAGCACTATTTACAATAGCGAAGAAATGGAAGGAACCTAAGTGTCCATCAATGGATGAACGGATAAAGAAGATGTGGTTCATATACACAATGGAATTATTCAGCCATAAGAAGAAAACAAATCACAGCATTTGCAACAACATGGATAGAGATAGAGGGTATTATGCTAAGTGGAATAAGCCAGGCAGAGAAGGACCAAATAATTTCACTTATCTTTGGAGTAAAACAGCAAAGAAAAACTGAAGAAAAAAAAACAGCAGTAGACTCACAGATTCCAAGAAGGAACTAGCAGATACCAGAAAGCAGGTGAGAGGGCGGATGTGGAGGGAAGTAGAAGGGGATTAACGGGCATTATGATTAGCACACGGAATGTCGGGGAAGGGAGCACAGGTAAAGAAGTATAATGCAGAGAAGAGAAGTAGTGACTCTATAGCATCTTAGAATGCTGATGGACAGTGACTGCAATGGGGTATGTGGGTGGGACTTGATAATACGGGTGAATGTAGTAACCACAATGTTGCTCATGTGAAAACCTCGTAAGATTGTATATCAATGATACCTTAATAAAAAAAAAAACTGGTCCCCCCAAAAAGCTAAATTTTATACTGGATGATATAAAATTTAAAAAATACTTTAATAAAATGGTAGTTCTTTAACTAGAAAATTGAAAACACTACTCTAGATACCTGTATTTACAGATTTGAAAGAATAATTGCATTTTTAAAGTTTACTACATTTTATAGGTACAGTTACATGACATATTGGCATTCACACATTTGGACAATTATTGGACATCAGTCCCATGAGAACACCAAAAATCAGCTATACACAAACTGTAGAAAACTGGAAAGTAGGGTTATACCTAGAGGAGGGATACAAAAAAAACATGGGTGATAAAAAAACTGCAATGGCGAAAGTACAAATCATTGAGAAGGTAGAACTATATGACTATAAAAATAAATGCATAAGAAAAAAAAAACAAATAAAAAAGAGAGATGATACTCGATGGTCTGCTTTTTGATGATGCCGGACTGACCTAAATTTTTGAAGTCCTAACCATAGAAACCAGAAATACTATGTCTGGTTAAGAGTTGTAAAATACTTACTGAATTTAATAAATAGATTTTGGGACCTAAGAGCCAAAGATAAGTAAAATGAAAATGAAAATGCATGACACTAGTTTTCACAATAGCAGTTTTTGAAAGTTCTGATTTTCCTATTTTCAATGTCTTCTCTTACTAAAATAGAGGAGTTCAATAAATTATGGGTAAAAACATAAATGAAGGGAAACACCTCAAACACTATTAGTTCTTGTCATAGAATAACAGCGGCTTACTAAATGTCTGGCACTACTCCAAACTCCTAATTTCTTTTATTTCTATTTATTTTAACTTTATTTCAGTATCATTAATGTACAATCAGTTGAACAACGTTATGGTTACTAGATGCCCTATTATCAAATCCCCCCCACATATCCCACTATAGTCACTGTCCATCAGCATAGTAACCTGCTATAGAATCATTACTTCTCTTCTCTGTAAATACTACCTTTCCCGTGTCACCGCCACTACATTACGTGTGCTAATCGTAATGCTACTTTGCCCCCCTAATCCCTCCCTTCCCAGGCATCCTCCCCAGTCCCTTCCCCTTTAGTAATTGTTAGTCCATTCTTGGGTTCTGTGAGTCTGCAGCTGTGTTGTTCCTTTAGTTTTTCCTTTGTTCTTATACTCCACACATGAGTGAAATCATTTAATACTTGTCTTTCTCCACCTGGCTTATATCACTGAGCATAATACCCTCTAGCTCCATGTTGTTGCAAAAGGTAGGATTTGTTTTCTTATGGCTGAACAGTATTCCATTGTGTATATGTACCAACTCTTCTTTATCCATTCATCTACTGATGGACACTTAGGTTGCTTCCATTTCTTGGCTATTGTAAATAGTAGTGTGATAAACATAGGGGTACATATTTCTTTTTCAAACTGTCCTGCTGCATTCTTAGGGTAAATTCCTAGAGTGGAATTCCTGGGTCAAATGGTATTTCTATTTTCAGTTTTCCATACTGTTTTCCACAATGGATGAACTACTTTACATTCCCACCAGCAGTGTAGGAGGATATTCCATTCTCCACAAACACGCCAACATTTGTTGTTGTTTGTCTTTTGGATGTTGGCCGTCCTAACAGGTGTGAGGTGATATTTCATTGTGGTTTCAATTTGCATTTCTCTGATGATTAGCGATGTGGAGCATCTTTTCATGTGCCTGTTGGCCATCTGAATTTCTTCTTTGGAGAAGTGTCTGTTTAGCTCCACGACCCATTTTTTAATTAGCTTATTTATTTTTGTTTGTTGAGGTGCATGAGCTCTTTATACATTTTTCATGTGAACCCCTTATCTGATATGTCATTTATGAATGTATTCTCCCATACTCTAGAAGCTTTTTAGTTTGATATAGTCCCACTTGTTCATTTTTGCTTTTGTTTCCCTTGCCCAGGAAGATATGTTCATGAAGAAGTTGCCCGTGTTTATGTCCAAGAGATTTCTGCCTATATTTTTTTCTAAGAGTTTTATGGTTTCATGACTTACATTCAGATCTTTGGTCCATTTTGAGTTTACTTTTGTGTATGGGGTTAGACAGTAATCCAGTTTCATTCTCTTACATGTAGCTTTCCAGTTTTGCCTACACCAGCTGTTGAAGAGGCTGTCCTTTCCCCATTGTATATCCATGGCTCCATTATCGTATATTCAGTGACCATATATGCTTGGGTTTGTATCTGGGCTGTCTATTCTGTTCCACTGGTCAATGGGTCTGTTTCTGTGCCAGTACCAAACTGTCTTGATTACTGTGGCTTTGTAGCTGTTTCTGTGCCAGTACCAAACTGTCTTGATTACTGTGGCTTTGTAGTAGACCTTGCAGTCAGGGAGTGTAATTCCCCCTGCTTTATTCTTCTTTCTCAGGATAGCTCTGGCTATTCAGGGTCTTTTGTCATTCCATATGAATTTTAGAACTATTTTCTCTAGTTCGTTGAAGAATGCTGTTGGTATTTTTATAGGGATTATATTGAATCTGTAGACTGCTTTAGGCAGGATGGCCATTCTGACAATATTAATTCTTGCTAGCCAAGAGCATGGGATGAAATTCCACTTATTAGTGTCCTCTTTAATTTCTCTCAAGAGTGCTGAAAAAGCACTTGACAAAATTCAACATCAATTCATGATAAGAACTCTCAACAAAATGGCTATATAGGGCAAGTACCTCAACATAATAATGTTGTTTTCAGGGTATAGTTCGTTCACTACCTTGGTTAGATTTATTCATAGGTATTTTATTCTTCTTGATGCGATTGCGAATGGAATTGTTTTCCTGATTTCTCTTTCTATTAGTTCATCGTTAGTGTATAGGGATGCAAGAGATTTCTGTGTATTAATTTTGTATCTTGCAACTTTGATGAATTCAGATATTAGATCTAGTAGTTTTTGAGTGGATTTTTTAGGGTTTTTATGTACAATATCATATCATCTGAAAAACAGTGACAGCATGAGTCCTCCCTTGCCAGTCCGGATGTCTTTTATTTCTTTGAATTGTCTGATTCCCGTGGCTAGGACCTTCATTACTATGTTGAATAGAAGTGGGGGGGAGTGGGCATCCTTGTCTTGCTCCCAACTTTAAAGGAAAAGATTTCAGCTTGTCATTGTTAAGTATAATGGTGGCTATGGGTTTGTCATGTATGGCCCTTATTATGTGGAGGAACTTGCCCTGTATATGCATTTTGTTGAGAATTTTTATCATGAATGGATGTTGAATTTTGTCGAATGCTTTTTCAGTATCTATGGAGATGATCATGTGGTTTTTGTCCTTCTTTTTGTTGATGTAGTGGATGATCTTCATGGATTTTCGAAAGTTGTACCATCCTTGCATCCCTGGGATGAGTCCCACTTGATTATGATAGATGATCTTTTTGACATATTTTCGAATTCAGTTTGCTAATATTTTGTTGAGTACTTTTGCATCTTTGTTCATCAGGGATATTGGTCTGTAATTTTCTTTTTTTGTGGTGCCTTTGCCCGGTTTTGGTATTAGAGTGATGTTGGTATCGTAGAATGAGTTTCGGAGTATTCCTTCGACTTCTACTTTTTGGAAAACTTTAAGAAAGATGGTTATTAGGTCTTCACTAAATGTTTGATAAAATTCAGCAGTGAAACCATCTGGTGCAGGGGTTTGTTCTCAGGTAGCTTTTTGATTACCAATTCAATTTCTTTGCTGGTAATTAGTCTGGTCAGATTTTCTGTTTCTTCCTGGGTCAGCCTTGGAAGGTTGTATTTTTCTAGAAAGCTGTCCATTTCTTCTAGGTTATCCAGTTTGTTAGCATATAATTTTTCATAGTATTCTCTCATAATTCTCTGTATTTCTATGGTGTCCATAGTGATTTTTTTGTTTCTAATTTCTGATTCTGTTTATGTGTGTAGACTTTCTTTTTTTCTTGATAAGTCTGGCTAAGGGTTTATCTATTTTGTTTATTTTCTTGAAGAACAAGCTCCTTATTTCATTGATTCTTTCTATTGTTTTATTCTTCTCAATTTTGTTTATTTTTGCTTTATTCTTTGTTATGTCCCTCCTTCTAATGACTTTGGGCTTCATTTGTTCTTCCTTTTCTAGTTTCATTAATTGTGAGTTTAGACTGTTCATTTGGGACTGTTCTTCTCTCCTGAGATAGGCCTGTATTGCAATGTATTTCCCTCCTAGCACAGCCTTCACTGCATCCTACAGACTTTGCGGTGTTGCGTTGTTGTTGTCATTTGTCTCCATATATTGCTTGATCCTTGTTTTTATTTGGTCATTGATCCACTGATTATATAGGGGAGCATGTTATTAAGCCTCCATGTGTTTGTGAGCTTTTTCATTTTCTCTGTGTAATTTATATCTACTTTCATACCTTTGTGATCTGAGAAGGTGGTTGGTACAATTCCAATCTTTCTGAATTTACTGAGGTTCTTTTTGTGGCCTAGTGTATGATATATTCTTGAAAATGTTCCATATAACTTCATAAGAATGTGTATCCTGTTGCTTTTGGATGGAGTGTTCTGTTGATGTCCATTAGGTCCATCTGTTCTAATATGTTGTTTCGTGCCTGTGTCTCTTTATTTATTTTCTGTCTGGTTGATTTGTCCTTTGGAGTGAGTGGAGTGTTGAAGTCTCATAAAATGAATGCATTGCATTCTATTTCCCCCTTTAATTGTTAGTATTTGTTTAACATATGTAGGTGATCCTGTGTTGGGTGCACAGGTATTTATAACAGTTATATCCTCTTGTTGTACTGACCCTTTTATCATTATGCAATGTCTTTCTTTGTCTCTTGTGACTTTCTTTGTTTTGAAGTCTATTTTGTCTCATACATGTACTGCAAGTCCTGCTTTTTTGTCATTATTAGTTTCATGAAATATCTTTTTCCATCCCGTTATTTTCAGTCTGTGTATGTCTTTGGGTTTAAAGTGAGTCTCTTGCAGGCAGCATATAGATGGGTCCTGTTTTTTTTTTATTAAGGTATTATTGACATACACTTTCGTATGGTATTACAAACACAAAGATTTTTTTTCCTCCTCCTTTCTTCATATGTTATGAGTCATATTCTGTACGGTCTATCCCTTGGGTGACATCTGTTTAGTCTTAGGAATACTTCCATCTATAGGAGTCCCTCCAAAATGCACTGTAAAGATGGTTTGTGGGAGGTAAATTCTCTCAGCTTTTGCTTATCTGAAAATTGTTTAATCCCTCCTTCTGGGTAGAGTATTCTTGGTTTGAGGCCCTTCTGCTTCATTGCATTAAATATATCATGCCACTCCCTTCTGGCCTGTAAGGTTTCTGTGGAGATATCTGACGATAGCCTGATGGGTTTTCCTTTGTATGTGATCTTTTTTCTCTCTCTAGCTGCTTTTAAAAGTCTGTCTTTATCCTTGATCTTTGCCATTTTCATTATTATATGTCTTGATGTTGTCTTGCTTGGGTCCCTGTGTTGGGAGATCTGTGCATCTCTATGGCTTGAGAGACTATTTCCTTCCCCAGATTGAGGAATTTTTCAGCAATTAGCTCCTCAATGACACTCTCTACCTCTTTTTCTCTCTTCTTCTTCTGGTACCCCTGTTATGCGAATATTGTTCCGTTTGGATTGGTCACACAGTTCTCTCAGTATTGTTTTTTTTTGCCTTTTTTTAAATATAATTTATTTTGGTATCATTAATCTACAATTACATGTGCAATATTATGGTTATTAAACTACCCCTTCATCAGGTCCCCCCCACCAACCCCATTACAGTCACTGTCCATCAGCATAGTGAGATGCTATAGAATCACTACTTGTCTTCTCTGAGTTGTCCAGCCCTCCCCGTGCCCCCCCAACATTACATCTGCTAATAGTAATGCCCCTTTTTCCCTCTTATCCTTCCCTTCCCACCCATTTTCCCCAGTCCCTTTCCCTTTGGTACCTATTAGTCCGTTCTTGGGTTCTGTGAGTCTGCTGCTGTTTTGTTGCTTCAGTATTTTTTCTTTGTTCTTATACTCCACATATGAGTGAAATCATTTGATACTTGTCTTTTTTGGCTTGGCTTATTTCACTGAGCATAATACCCTCTAGCTCCATCCATGTTGTTGCAAATGGTAGGATTTGTTTTCTTCTTATGGCTGAATAATATTCCATTGTGTATATATACCACATCTTCTTTATCCATTTATCTACTGATGGACACTTAGGTTGCTTCCATTGGGGAAGTTTCCAGCAATCACCTCCTCAAAGCCACTTTCTATCCCTTTTTCTCTCTTCTTCCTCTTCTGGTACCCTTATAATGAGAATATTTTTCCGTTTGGATTGGTCACACAGTTCTCTCAATATTCTTTCATTCTTAGAGGTTCTTTTTTCTCTCTGTGCCTCAGCTTCTTTTATTCCTCTTCTCTAATTTCTGTTCCATTTACTATCTCTTCTACTACATCTAATCTGCTTTTAAATCCCTCCATTTCATGTTTCCTTTCAGATATGGAATTTCTTAATGATCGAATCTTCGACTTCAATTCGTTCCTGAGTTCTTGAATACTTTTCTGTACCTCCAAAAGCATGTTTATAATTTTTATTTTGAAGTCTCTTTTAGGAAGATTGTTGAGTTCAGTTTCGTTTGGACCTTTTTCTATGGTTTGTGAGATTTTGGTCTGAACCATGTTCTTTTGACGTTTCATATTTCTGTGTGTTGGCCAGTAGTGTGCAGAAACTCCAGTCTCTGGAGCTGCCCAGCCCCTAGAATGAGTTTGGGGGTGTAGGGGAGTGGAGCTGGTGCCTAGGAGGAAGAGATCTTTTTCCTGATTCCTGTCTGCAGTGCCTGTCTCCAGTATCAAAGCCAGTGGGCCAAGCACACATGTGTAACCCTCTGTGCTTTGCATCTCTAGTTGTTGTAGGCAGGGCCTCCCTCTGGGCAGCCTGACGCCAGCGCAGTCACTGCTAGTTTACGACAAGGTGCCAGGAGGCCAGGGGGAATACTCAGAAGGCTATGTGTCACAGTGGGGGGCCTCGGAGCTGAGTAGGAAGCCAGGGTGATGGAGTACCTGAAGCTCCTCAAAGTTCCCAACCAGCTGGGCATTGTGCACCCAGACACCTTGTCCAGTTCTCCCTTCTTCCGTGCAGCAAGCTCCGTGCAAACACCGCCCCTTCTGCAACCCTCTCACTGGTAGGAATCCTCTCAGACTGCCTGCCTTTCTTGTGACACAGAGCAGCCGGGTGTGGATCTCGTCCTCCACTAACAGCTGGAATGTCAGTCTCCCAGGCCCTTCACCTGTCCGAGCTCCCCAACGTCCAGAGCACCACTTAATATAGGCTTCTGCTCACAAAGCATATCTCCTGGGCTAGGAGTTCAGGAGTTCCAGGCTTCCACCCCCACCCCACTCTGTTTCTCTTCCTCCTGCTGATGAGCTGGGGTGGGGGAAGGGCTTGGGCCCTGCCGGATTAAGGGTTTCATATGTTACCCTGTTTCCTGAGGTCTGCTGTTTGTGAGGTGTGTATGCAGCCTGGCCTGGTTCAGCCTTCTTTCCTGTTGCTGTTTTAGGGTTAGTTGTATTAATTAACTATATTTTTGTACTATTTGTAGTTTTGGGAGGAGTTCTCCGTGTCACCTCTCACGCCACCATCTTGAAACCCTCTCCTAATTTCTTTTAATGAGGGTGTATCATTGTCTTCCTCACTTTGCATATGATTAATTTGAGGCTAGATAAATTAAGGACTTTTTTTCCAAGTTAACCCACTAGTAAAATGTAGAGAGGGATATGGACTGAGATTGTATGGCCCAGAATCCATTCTGGTTTAAGCAACTGAAAGCCAAAGAACAGCTGTCACTTTACTAAGGCAATGATTTTCAGTTTACAATGGAGAAAAAAGTAGTTTTGTATACCAGATATTTCCTCAGAGATGTGATATGGTAAGAAATGTCAATCAAGAATGGTTCATATGTCAATATAAAATTAACAATGTCAGCATACTAATGCCAAATAATAAGATATAAAGAAATGTTTATTCTCCCATGACTCTAAGGGTGACTTATTGTTAACTACTAGTGAAGACCGGTCTCCAAGTATACTGAGGTTACTTGACTGTCATATGACGATCTTAACCACATTTTCTACCTTCTCTAAAATTGAGTATAGAAAAAAATAAAACAGAAACAATCACCATGTCATTATTAATAGAAATTTCATATTCTGAATACCCTTTGTTCAAATTAGCATTGTCACCTTAGAAGTGAGAGGTAGACATATTAATCTATTTGTAACACTTAGAAAATTATGTAGGTGAGAAAACAGCAAAAAATTAGTAAGCTAAACTGACATTACTCATTCTGCAAATTGCCTTCTACAAAAATTTGAAGTCAACAACTTTAAAAAAGGATTGGCATACATTAAAAAGAAAATGCTTAAGACTAATGTAACTATAAATTTGAAAAATAGATTTTTTTCAGAGTGCAGTTATCTTCATAATACCAAACAACGCAGTGGTACAACAAAAGGAATCCAATCTATTTTTGTCTTGGGGGAGGGGGGATATTATTTTCTTATGAAAATAAATGTAGAAAAAATGTGCCCAATCTCAGATTGTAAATCCACCAAAATAATGACAAAATGTTACTTAAATTAAATCTACCAACTATGATTTACAGGTCCAACTGAGATAGCTATATTTAGAACAGAAATAAGGGCACTTAATTCTGAAGACTAATAGTTCAAAAGGTACTCCAATTTATAGCCCAGAAGGTACTGAAGCTTCTTTATTAAGATGTGTTAAAAAAAAAACCAGGAGAGTATGTTTTAAAATTCCAATAAAGGACAGAAAAAAAAATAAGGAGAACATAAAATTTAATTGATAATAGTCTGTTTCAATTTAATGGTGAAAAGAATTCCAAGAAAAGGGGAGAAGTATAGTTTACCTTCAATGGAAAAATGAGACTACTTGTAATTGTAGAATTAACAGACCTGAAGAACCACAGGATGATTAAAATTTTTAATAAAAATGTGGCAAAAGCATACAATTAAATGCAATTCATAAACACTGACATTAGGGACACATTATTTAATTGTTAACAAGAAAATGGGATATTTGGAAAACAGATTAAAAGTACTACTGGTAAGACCACTCTTGATGACTTAAAAAGCTCTGGAACTCTGTACCCTACAGAACAACTAACCTGATTGTCTCTCTTCTCAGCTAAGATATAAGCAATGTCAAGGAGCATTTTATTCCAAAGCCGATAAGCATATCTGGCCATAACTGCCTTGTAACTGTCCATGCACATAGTCTTTGAAGCAGAGGATTAAATGTTCCTGCCCATTTTATCTAGTCCCCAAGACTTGTCCTGTAAAGTGAATAAAAATGATTATCTTTTAATCTATCCCTTGCACACATACCATAAAAGAAAACAAAATGCAAAACACAGAGGATAGGGCAACGGAGAATAGGGAAATTCTTGAAAAGATAGATATTTAGCAACCAGCCTGGAATTAAGTTCTCTCGAAGATTTCTGCTTTGTTGAGGATATGTTTCATATTTCATGAAACTGTGCTTTGGAAGATACAATCATTAATGTAAAGAAACATACAGCAATTACAGTAATATTCTGAAGTAAATTTGAGAGTGACTTAAAAAATAGATTGTAGCTTTTGAAAAATCAGTATAAACATTACACTGATCTTGCATTTTTCTTGATATCTGATTTTGAAAAATAATTTCAAATTCAAATAGGCTAGATGATAATATTTAAAGAGCTTAGGTGGAAACAAAATGGAATTTAACCACTCAGTTTTAAAAGCTATCATGATCACAGGTAAATTGTGGGAAAAGATGGAATGGCACTGGAAAGAGGAGGGGAGCTACTCAACTCAAAAGAACTAAAGCCGTAATTAAAATATATTTAAGCATATATAAAATGAGTACATACAGGTTACCAAAGCAATACAACAATAAAAGCCACTAAAAATGGGCCAATGAAGGGAGAGGTGAAAAGGGCCATCATAAAGCCAGTAAAATACTATAATAGTTCATATACATGGCAGTGAAGGACAAATGTAAATGAATTAAGCATTTTTCAGGAAATTGAAACATTGAAAGTCAAAATATTCTGTATATTTCTATAATATATTACTCCTTCTGTTGTGTTCTTTACATAGAGTATGTGGCATACATTTTATTTTTGTACAGAATGCACACAGGTTTCTGAACTAAAGAGAGGTAGCTTGCCCCTATAGCTTGCTCTGTATCTTGATGTCTATAAGCACATTTTTTGTTTTCTTTTTGTTATGAATTGTTATTTCACAATTCTATGATCAGCAGGATAGCATCTAACCTCCATTCATTTGTTGCTTCTCCTCTCTTGGCCTTGCAAAACCAGATAATATTTTATGACAGCACTCTGGCTATTTAGAAGTAATTCTATCTTATGTTTAGGTTTTACTTCAATCATTGCATTTACCATACATCTGACAACCAGCTAAATGGGCATTACTGCACATAGAAGAAAGTAAGGTGAAAAGTAAATTGAAAATACAAAGAAAAAACCAAGCACAAAATGCAGAAGACACTAAAAGTCATGAAAGTATAAAGACAGTATGAATCATATAATTTTAAAATTATGAGTAGCATATTTATAGTACTTTTTATAAAAAGATACAACTGGGTACAAGATCTCTTTTTCTCCCTAATAAAGTAGAGGATACTCAAAACAGAATAAATTGTGTTTGATGTTGATTCTGTATAGAAATTGTTCCTATAATAGTGTTTTCATTTCACTTTTTAAAAAAAGATCAAATTGGATAAAAGATCTTCCTCTTTTCCTAATAATGAGGAAAAGGACAGTCTCAAAAGAAAACGAACCATGTTTCAGGCTTGTTTCATACCAAGAGAATAATGTAACTAAGAGAATAATGGACACTAATATGGATTAACTACATTGAGTAAAAAAAAAAATGGAAAAAGGGAGTGAGGAAAAATATGAATGAATCATTATCATATTGGCTTTAGGAAACAGGTTAAGCCCAGAAAAATGATACAATTTAAAATCTGGGATTTGCAACGTGCAGTCCCTGAAGTACCAGCATCATCATCCCCTTGAAATTGGTTGAACTCTGCGGGTTAGCACAAGCGGTCTGTTTCAGTAAGCCCTGCAGGTGATCCTGATGCATGCTGAAGCTAGAGAACCAACGCTTTAAAGAAATTAGATCACAGAAATTTAAATGCAAGGTGAAATGTAATTAATGAAATTAAATTTTATTTTTGTTGTGGTAATGTGTTAAGATAGACAAAGTTACTAATAAAAAGGATGAAATTTAGGAGTATTTAAACATATGACCATGTACACATACAGGTGTGCACACACATGCTCCATATCATGAAAAATAGTCAGTTTAGGTAAATACAGTTAAAATTGTTGAGGGAAATCAGAAAAAGTGCTAAATTAATGAAATTACCTTGTTATGGAAAAACAAGGGAAAAACGAATGGACTTAGCTGAGAAACTGTCTAGATAATTCTAAAATGAAAGAAGTGAAAACTATATAATCTTATCAGTTCTGTAGATTATCTATAGTTTACCTAAATGAACTGATTTTAGAGACATTATGTTTACATATGCTTAGGATGGTTAGACTAGGTAGGAATAGGGTTGCTAACTAGGCAGCAATTACCTTTACAATTAGGTGAAAGTGTTTAAAGTACATAAACAAATAAATATTTACACACTTATGTATAGTAAAAATGAGCAATAAAGCAATTTAATAAAATAGAAAAAATACTATGAATTTGGATTATCAACTTTTATTCTTTGGATTTACCAAAGAATGTGTCCTACTGGACTCCTTAAATTTCTATGGTTATAAGATAGGGATGTAGGAAAATAACTAAACATTCACAGATACATTTGCTGACATTTGCCAGAAGTTTTCAGTTTTCATTCTCAAGGTAATCAAATGCCAGTTATCAAAACAGGTATACATTTTCATCTTAACGGATTAACACAAACCATTCAAATGAATTTGGGAGAGAGGGATGATTTTTTAAAGAGCACAGTAATTAATGTAAATTAATATATAATAGAACATATTTAACAAAATTTAACGAAAGGGAAATAAAACTGGTTACTTACCAGCAAGGGTACTTGTATGCCTAAAAGCTCTGACCTGGGAGTCTGATAAACCAGTCAAAAGGGAGATTACTGTGTCCATCATATACTCATCATAAATTATGCTATACTGACACTGTCGAATCAGGACTCCAATAAATTCACAAAAGTTTGAACGAAATTTTTTCCACTGAGGTCCAGGCATGGTAAGGGGATAATCACCACTGTCCTAAAAGAGATAAAAAGAACATGTTAAATATGACATATGATCTCAGTTTGATCAGTTTTTCTCCTCCTACCTGCAAGGGAACCTTATTCACAACCTTTTTTCTCAAAATAGATGTGGACAGAAATTGAAGGTGACTACAAAGGTACATTGATGGCTTTATTTTTTGTTTGTTTTGATCTTCCACAACTAAGTAACTCTTAATGCACTCAAAATTATTATTTAGAACCAGTATTTAATTCATTATTCTAAGTCATCCATTCAAAATAAGTTCTATAGTTTTGTTCTACATGGGTAACTGGTTGAGATGATTTGAAGAAGAAAACAAAAAAAGTCAAAGAAATTTAGATTAGAAAGGATACCTGCCACTGAATTCAGATAAACTAATCAAGATACCTCTTTCACATAGCATCTTTCAAGGATTTTAAATAGAATTTTTAGGAATTTCAAAAAACATAACCATTTCATTGAGGTCCAAAACTAGCCCTTCATATCTCAAACTGCAACTCTGTTTCTTCTAGTTTTACTATGAACTTTCTATTAATTGTATTTTATAGAGTACATTCATTAACTTTTGAAAGAAAAAAATCTAATATAGACTCTTGGCATCACCAAATTATGTCATTTTGTTTGAGCCACAAAACTGACAGTTGAACCCAGCTAGAGGTTTTAAACATTTAGCCTAAAAGTAGCCTAAAAATTCAGACCCTCTAGCTAAAAAAAATTTTTGTAGAGAAATGGAAATTCACAAGGCAGAGAGTGAGAAATTCTGTGAACACACTATCTGAATATTTGTAATTTATGGCTGTTTGTCTTTTCTAGGCCAAATTGCTTCTAGGAAAGCCTTGGTTATGAGTGAAGTCTTGAGTTCTGCTGATATTCCAGGAAAGAAAGCTAGTGTAATTTTGGTGTTCCATGAGTGTTACGGGGTTTACTAAGCCTGAAGAGGCAGCCTGAATCTTCCCATCCTCGAGACTGGGGGTGTGCAGGTAGACTGGAGAGAGTAGTAGAGTGGAGAGATGAGATGTTTCTCAAAGGTATCTCAGAAGACTGCCTGCTGTTTCTGTATCACAAGAGCCCACAGGGTAGAGCCCTTCTTGCTTTATCCCAATTATGGGATTCAGCCATTGAGTGCTCCACAACAACCAGACCTGGGCCTCAGGGAGAAAACAAAGAATATAACTGGTCAAAACAGGCCTAACAGCAAGGAAGAGAAAAAGGATGCAGAAAAATCAACACTTAGGAAAGCCTAAGTAAGTAAGTACACTTCAAAGGATTCAAGGGTAGCACAAAATAAAATTTAGAAAGCCTCTAGAAAATTAAACTATTTTTATTTTTTAAAAGATCTTTTTGAAGTATAAGTCACACATTACATTATATTAGTTTCACACATACAATACAGTGATTCAAATATTTGTATATACTAAGAAATGATCACAATAAGTCTAGTTAAGATCGGTTACCATACATAGTTACTTTTCTTCCTGTGATAACTTTTAAGATCTACTCTCTTAGCAACTTTGAAATATGCAATACAGTATTATTAACCATAGTCACCATACTGCCCATTACATGCACATGACTTATTTATTTTTATAATGGCAGATTTGTACTTTTGACCCATTTTGCCCATGCCTCCTGCCTCTGGCAACCATTAAACTGTTCTTATATCTAGCAGCTCAGTGTTTTGTTTTGTTTTTTTGACTCTCCATGTAAGTGACATCATAAGTGACCATAAGTGTCCAACTTTTATTTCACTTAGCATAATGCCCTCTAGGCTGCCACTCATAAGATTTCCTTCTCTTCTTTTAATGGCTGAGTAATATTCCATTCTGTGCATATGTATATGTATAACATTTTCTTTCATCCATCAACAGATACTTGTTCCCATATATTGGCTATTGCAAATAATGCTGCAATGAACATGGGGGTCCATATATCTAAAATATTTCTTAATTAAAAAATTCAGTTGATGAATTGAAGGAAAGAATGGTCATTGAAAGGAGAAAAGGAGATACATTAGTAGCCTGGACAACAGTGTACAAGAAATATTTCAGAAAAAATGTGCAGTTTGACCCTTGAACAACACAGGTTTGAACTGTGCAGGTCCACTTCTATGTGGATTTTTTTAACAGATACATTGGAACATTTTTTGCCGATTTCCAATAGTTTGAAAAGATATTTTCCTTTTTGTTGTTGTTGATGTTTATTATGGAAGTATAGTTGATATACTCTATTATATTGGTTTCAAGTATACAACATAGTGATTCAACAGTTATATACATTATTAAATCCTCACCCCAACTAGTGTAGTTATTATCAACACAGATGTTACAGTACTATATTCTCTATGCTATACTTTTATCCCTATGACTAATTTATATTATAATTGAGATTTTGTGCTTCTTTACCCTGTTCACTATTTAACCCACCCACCCCAATCTCTACCCCATGGTAACCACCAGTCACTTTTCAGTGTTTTTGAATCTACTGGTGTCTTGTTCATTTTGTTTGGCTTTCATATTCCACTTGTTAAGTGAAATCATATTGTATTTGTCTTTCTCTGCCTGACTTATTGTACTTAGCACAATACCCTCAAACTCCATCCATGTTGTCACAATAGCAGGATTTCTTTATTTTTATGCCTGAATAATACTCTCTTTACATTATGTAATGAACCTCATCTTCTTTATCCATTCATCTATTGATGAACACTTGGCTGCTGCCGTATATTGGCTACTGTAAATAATGTTGCAATAAACATAACAGTGCATGTATCTTCTCAAATTAATAATTTCATGTTCTTTGGGTGAAGTCCCAGAAGTGGGACTGCTGGGTCATATAGTATTTCTGTTTTTAGTTTTCTTGAGGAACCTCCATACTGCTTTCCATGGTGGCTACACCAATTTACACCCCCACCAACATTGTAGGAGGGTTTCCTTTTCTCCTCATGAATACTTGTTATTTCTTATCTTTTGTATGGTGGTCATTCTGACTGGTGTGAGGTCGTATCTCATTGTGGTTTTGATTTGCATTTCCCTGTTGATTAGTGATGTGGAGCATCTTTTTATCTGCCTGATGGCCATCTATATTTCCTCCTTGGAAAAACATCTATTTAGGTCCCCTGGCCATTTTTTAATCAGGTTAATCTGTTTTTGGGTTTTTTTTGGTGTTGAGGCTGGATAATAGCCCCTTATTGAACATATCATTTATTAATATATCTCCCATACTGTAGGTTGTCTTTTTGTTTTGTTTATGATGTCCTTTGCTCTACAGAAGCTTTTTAGTTTGACGTAGTCCCACTTGTTCATATTTGGTTTTGTTTCCCTTGCCCAAGGAGATATATCTATAAAGAAATTTCTCATGCTGATGTTCATAAGATTCTTGACTGTTTTCTTCTAGAATCTTATGGTTTCTTGTCCTACATTTACATCTTTTCTCCATTTAGAGGTTATTTTGTGTATGGAGTTAGACAGTAATCCAGTTTCATTCTCTTGCCCAGAGCTGTCTAGTTTTCCGAACACCATTTATTGAAGAGACTGTCTTTTCCTCACTGTATATTCATGGCTCCTTTATTGTGTATTAACTGACCATATATGTGTGGGTTTATTTCTGGGCACTCTGTTCTGTTCCATTGGTCTGTGGTTTGGTTGTTGTACCAATATTACACATTTTCTTTTCTGTAGCTTCCTTTATTGTAAGAATATAGTATATATCATACATGTAACATATAAAATATGTGAACTGACTGTCTTATGTTATTGATAAGGCTGCTGCTCAACAGTAGGCTATTAGTAGTTAAGTTTTGGGGGAGTTGAAAGTTACACATAGATTTTCAACTGTGTCAGTGTGGTCGGCACTCCTAACCGCTGCATTGCTTAAGGATCAATTATAAATTGTTAGAAGGCTCTGGAAAGGCCCATTAAAATGTACAGGCTAGATTAGTCTGACCTCTTTAGCCATCTTTCCCTTCCTCTTTCACTGATCTGAAACTCATGCGTGATTGTTGGGTGTTCAACAGCCATTTTGCAACCTAAGGGGACAAGAATGAAGATAAATAATGATACAGAGAAGATTGGAAAATTAGATCTTTGCTCTGAGAGGTGTAATACCAACCATGCCTTGTCAACTCCCAGGTTTATTTTGCATGGGACAAATAAACTGAATTAAAGCCATTGTTGTTAAATTTGTTCCTCACAGACAAATCCATTCCTGTTTCAGTAGAATTATGAGCAGTTGAAAAAGATGAATTATTCAGTAAATGATTTTGGTACAACTGGATGTTAGGAAATAAAATAGCTGCACTTTACACCAAAATAAATTCCTAGTGAATCAAAACACTTAAAATATTCAGCCAAAAAAAGAAGGAAAACATGGGAGACTATTATCACACTGGTGATATCCTAGAAGTCTTTTTTTAATACAATACATAAGCCAGAAGTCATGAAAGACCAACAAATCAAAACACATAAAAGTAACTTTTGTATTAAAAATAAAAACATGAAAAACAAAAAATAGTAACAACAGGGTTTCCAACTATTTGGCTTCTACTTAAGATCCAGAAGTCTACAACAATGATAATAAGCTGAGTCAATCCCCAAAAATCCATAACTTTCTTGAGCCTATCTTTAGCTGTACTAAATTGAATTCCAAAGAATAAGCCCTCCAATAAAACACACAAACTCTATCAATCTGTGGCAGAGCCTAGGAAGAAAAGGTGGCCACTATAAAAATGGGTAAGAAGTAATCAATTAAAATTTTAATAAAGTGCTGGAGATGATACGTGGGCTAGCTTGTCAGTGTGGAATAAAAAGGAATTTGCACTCACTCAAAAGTTACTTTCGAGGTTCTGGGAAGATGGTGGCGTGAGCAGGGCAGCGGAAATCTCCTCCCAAAACCATATAAATCTATGAAAATACAGCAAATACAACTACTCCTAAAAGAGAGACCAGAAGATAGAGGACAGCGCACAACCTGCATCTGCACCTGAGAGGACTCGGCACCCCGCGAGGCGGGTAAGATATGGAGCCGCGACCCGGCAGGACCCAAGCATTCCCCCACCCCAGCGCACCGGCGGGGGGAGAGGATTCAGAGCCAGGAGGGAGTGGAAGTAAAGGCCCACAAAATAACCAGAACCGGTGATCTGCGTCGGGAGCACTGACACACATCGCGCGGTGCAACGGATATTGGAGAGGCAGAAGGTGCAGGTTTTGAACTGGGAAAGCGCCAGGGTCCGTGCAGACGGCGCCACGGGACAAAAGAAAAGCGTGCGCTGTTTTTTAGCGGTCATGGGGGGGGGGGGGGCGCAGTGAGGGAACACGATCGCCCCGGCACGCTCGGCCCACCGGGCTGGGAGTACCGAGAAATTTCAGACCCTGTGGCTGGCGACAGGGAAAAGGTAGCCACACTGAAACCGTACACAGAGAACAGCCTCCCATTGGTTCCCGCCCCGGCCAGAGCTACAAAGAGCGGCGCAGCCGTGGCTGGTGAATAGTGGAGCAACAGTGCCACCTACAGCATCCTTACAGAATCCACTCCCAGTGGGCGTTTTTTTCCCCTTTCTTTTCTTTCTTTCTTTTTTTTCTTTTCTTTCTCTCTCTTTTTTTGTTTTATGTCTTAAAGAGCCCAACTTACATATGTGGCACCTACCAGTGACCACTTCTATCACCATGAAAAGACAGAGGAATATGGTACAGAAAAACATCACCCAGATGCACACAACACCTGAGAGGGAACCTTAGGGATGGAAATGCACAATCTTCGTGAAAAAGAATTGAGAATAAAAGTCATAACCATGCTGATGGATCTACAGAGAAATATGCATGAGCTGAGGGAGGAAGTGAGGGAAGTCAGAAAAGACAATGCAGAAATGAGACAAGCCATCTACGGGCTTAGCAGCAGACTGGACGAGATGCAAGAGACTGTTAATGGAATAGAAAACAGAGAACAGGAATACACAGCAGCTGAGGGAGAGAGAGATAAAAGGATCTCTAGGAATGAAAGAATATTAAGAGAACTGTGTGACCAATCCAAACAGAACAATATTCGCATTATAGGAGTACCAGAGGAAGAAGAGAGAGAAAAAGGGATAGAAAGTGCCTTTGAAGAAATAATTGCTGAAAACTTCCCATGCTGGGGAAGGAAATAAGTCTCGCAGTCCACGGAAGCCCACAGATCTCCCAACACAAGGGAACCAAGGAAGACAACATCAAGACACATAATAATTAAAAAGGCAAAGATCAAATAAGCACAGAGTATTAAAGGCAGCTAGGGAGAGAAAGAAGATCACCTACAAAGGAAAACCCATCAGACCATCATCATCACACTTCTCAACAGAAACCTTACAGGCCAGAAGAGAATGGCACGATATATTTAATGTAATGAAACAGAAGGGCCTCAAACAAAGAATACTGTATCCAGCACGATTCTCATTTAAAAATGACAAAGGGATTAAACAATTTCCAGACACACGAAAGCTGAGAGATTTTGCCTCCCATAAACCACCTCTACAGGACATCTTAAAGGAACTGCTCTACAGGGAAGCACCCGTAAGCCTAAAAAGATGTCACCAGAGAAAATAAAATCATAGCAAAGAAAGCAGACCATCCAAATACTAACCAAAGGCAAAGACTAAAACAACTAGTATATAAAGAATAGAGGAGGAAGAATAAGAAGGGAGAGAAATAAAGAAACATCAGACTGTGTTTACAATAACTTAACAAGAAAGTTAAGTTAGATTGTTAGATAGTAAAGAAGCAACCCTTGAACCTTTGGTAACCACGAATCTAAAGCCAGAAATGGCATTAAGAACACATCAATAATCACCCTAAATCTAAATGGACTGAATGCACCAATCAAAAGACACAGAGTAACAGAATGGACAAAAAAGCAAGACCCATCTATATGCTGCCTACAAGAAACTCACATCAAATCCAAAGATATACACAGACTAAAAGTGAAGGGATGAAAAAAGATATTTTATGCAAACAAAAAGGAGAAAAAAGCAGGTGTTGCAGTACTTGTATCAGACAAAATAGACTTCAAAACGAAGAAAGCAAGAGATAAAGAAGGACATTATATAATGATAAAGGGGTCAGTCCAACAAAAAGATATAACCATTATAAATATATATGGACCCAACGCAGGAGCACCAGCATATGTGAAACAAATACTAACAGAATTAAAGGAGGAAATAGCAATGCATTCATTTTAGGAGACTTCAACACACCACTCACTCCAAAGGACAGATCAACCAGGCAGAGAATAAGTAAAGACACAGAAGCACTGAACAACACACTAGAACAGATGGACCTAACAGACATCGACAGAACTCTACACCCAAAAGCAACAGGATACACAATCTTTTCAAGTGCACATGGAACATTTTCCAGAATAGACCACATACAAGGCCAGAAAAAGAACGTCAGTAAAATCAAAAATATTGAAATTCTAGCAACCAACTTCTCAGATCATAAAGGTATAAAACTAGAATTAAATTTTAGAAAGAAAACAAAAAGGCTCACAAATACATGGAGACTTAACAACATTCTCCTAAATAATCAATGGGTCAACGACCAAATCAAAACAGAAATCAAAGAATATATGGAGACTAAAGACAACAACAACACAAAGCCACAACTTCGGTGGGACGCAGCAAAGGCAGTTCTAAGAGAAAAGTATATTGCAATCCAGGCCTATTTAAAGAAGGAAGAACATTCCCAAATGAATAGTCTAAAGACACAATTACTGATATTGGAAAAAGAAGAACAAATGAGGCCCAAAATCACCAGAAGGAGGGATATAATAAAGATCAGAGAAGAAATAAATAAAATTGAGAAGAATAAAACAATAGAAAAAAATCAATGATATCAAGAGCTGGTTCTTTGAAAAAATTAACAAAATAGATAAACCCCTAGCCAGACTGATGAAGAGAAAAAGAGAATCTCCACACATAAACAGAATCACAAATGAGAAAGAAATATAACGACAGACCCCACAGAAATACAAAGAATTATCAGAGAATATTATGAGAATCTTATGCTAAAAAGCTGGAAAACATAGAAGAAACGGACAACTTCTTAGAAAAATACAACCTTCCAACACTGACCAAACAAGAAACAGAAAAACTAAACAGACCAATCACCAGCAACAAAATGGGAGCGGTAATCAAAAAACTACCCAAGAACAAAACCCCCGGACCAGATGGATTCACCTCTGAATTCTACCAGACATATAGAGAAGAAATAACACCCATTCTCCTTAAAGTTTTCCAAAATATAGAAGAGGAGGGAATACTTCTAAACTCATTCTATGAAGCCAGCATCACTCTAATACGAAAACCGGGCAAAGACCTCACCAAAAAAGAAAACCACCAACCAATATGCCTGATGAACGTAGATGCAAAAATACTCAACAAAATATTAGCAAATCGAATTCAAAAATACATCAAGAAGATCATACACCATGATCAAGTGGGATTCATCCCAGGGATGCGAGGATGGTACAACATTCGAAAATCCATCAACATCATCCACCACATCAACAAAAAGAAGAACAAAAACCAAATGATCATCTCCATAGATGCTGAAAAAGCATTTGACAAAATACAGTATCCATTCACGATTAAAACTCCCAACAAAATGGGTATAGAGGGCAAGTACCTCAACATCATAAAGGCTATATATGACAAACCCACAGCTAACATTATACTTAACAGTGAGAAGCTGAAAGCTTTTCATCTAAGATCGGGAACAAGACAGGGATGCCCACTCTCTCCACTGTTATTCAACATAGTACTGGAGGTCCTAACTACGGCAATCAGACAAAACAAAGACATACAAGGCATCCAGATTGGTAAAGAAGAAGTCAAATTGTCACTATTTGCAGATGACATGATACTGTACATAAAAAACCCTAAAGACTCCACTCCAAAACTACTAAAACCAATATCTGAATTCAGTAAAGTTGCAGGATACAAAATTAACACACAGAAATCGGTTGCTTTCCTATACACTAACGATGAACTAACGGAAAGAGAAATCAGAAAAACAATTCCATTCACAATTGCATCAAAAAGAATAAAATACCTAGGAATAAACCTAACGTATGAAGTGAAATACCTGTACTCTGACAACGACAAGACACTCCTAAGAGAAATTAAAGAGGACACTAACAAATGGAAATTCACCCTATGCTCTTGTCTAGGTAGAATAAATATTGTCAAAATGGCTATACTACCTAAAGCAATTTACAGATTCAATGCAGTCCCTATCAAAATACCAACAGCTTTCTTCAGTGAACTGGAACAAATAATTCTAACATTCATATGGAACCACAAAAGACCCAGAATAGCCAAAGCAATCCTGAGGAGGAGGAATAAAACAGGGGGAATTACGCTCCCTGACTTCAAGCTCTACTACAAAGCCACAGTAATCAAGACAATTTGGTATTGGCACAAAAACAGACCCACAGACCAGTGGAACAGAATAGAAAATCCAAACATTAACCCAAACATATACAGTCAATTAATATTTGATAAAGGAGCCTTGGATATACAAGGGGGAGATAACAGCCTCTTCAGCAGCTGGTGTTGGAAAAACTGGACAGCTATATGTAAGAGAATGAAACTGGACTACTGTCTAACCCCATACGCAAAAGTAAACTCAAAATGGATCAAAGACCTGAATGTAAGTCATGAAACCATAAAACTCTTAGAAAAAAACATAGGCAAAAATCTCTTGGACATAAACATGAGCAACTTCTTCATGAACATATCTCCCTGGGCAAGGGAAACATAAGACACTGAGGGAAAACCAAAAATAATATATTAAATATGACTCCACTGAGTAAGAATGTAACCCATGGACAACAGACATAAGTTTCTCTCTCTCCAACAATGCTTTAAATATTTTTTCTATGGAAAAGAAGATAGTATAGTGGGAGACACAGAGGAAAGGTAGAAATGAGCATTTATGCATCTAAGTCCACAACTGATAATGAATATCAAACTGGTAATACAAAGCTAAGTGACAATGACTTGACCATTGGGCATCAAATAGGCAATACTAATCACTGTAATTTGTAATGGTCTTTTGGGGTTTTCAGGGGATGGCCAACACAGCAATGTCATCCCTACACAGATGTGAACACTTACCTGCTGTTGAAAGGTACCCTGAAGAAAACGTGGCAAAGGCACAGAGGAAAAGTTGAATCTTTTGAAAAAGTGAATGGTATCGAAATACTTTTCCATCACTGGTAAACCCAACTAGGTCAGGTATATGGCCCAAAACAGCAAGCAATTCAGAGTCAGAGGTTGGCAGAAAAGTTTGGAAAACTGCAGTTTTTTTTAAAAACTGGCAATTTCTCCATGCTTAATAAAACTGTCCTAAGAGGTATAATGTTTGTTCATTTGTGGAATGTTGACAGCTTGGTGCAAAAATTCACATGAATGAGGAACTGCAGAGATGCGCTTCAATGAAAGTCTTCAAAAATTTACAAAACACCAAAGTTTCTATTTAAAATATAACCATGTTATTAGGCCAAGATGAAATATGGTAAAAGTACTATAAGTTCTGTCCATGATTATTCACACAGCAGGTGGGAAAGTGATAGAAACTATTTTGTCTTAAAAAGGAAGCTTTGTTATTGCACTGACTTTTGCAGCCTGACCTAGTAATTTAGAAAAATCATGTAGTAAAATCTGTAAAATTAAAATACAAAATTCTGGTTTGTAAACATCAGGTAGCCAAGTCTATCCAGAGTCCTTCATGATAGTGGAATGGAATGAATCATTAACTCACTACCTTATTTACTTGCTGTGAGGGGGAACATTCCGGAACAAAGCTTTTATACTTTCACAGTAATTATATTTCAAAAAAGTCAGTTCAGTTGTCTTCTTTTTTTTTCCTCTGTGCAATTCTCAGCTCCTACCCCACTCCCAAGTGCCATAATTGAAATAATACTGGTTTGAAGACCTAGTATAGATTGGTCATAAGTGTCACATGAAGTCTGTAGGACTTCAGTAAAGATATTTCCAAATGGTGTAGTAATGCACTGAAGCTGCCATGGCTACAAACAGGTGACAGATGGCATGGGTGAATGGAATGATGCCATCGCTCTTGAAGAACAGACTCCCAGGCAGTAAATCCAGGCCCCACAGGCAAGTTCATGAAGTCCATCGTTATTATTCATTGATGTCATCACCAAGGCTGGAGAAAACCCCATTGTGAGACAGAAAAAGAGCACAACAACCTTATACTTTTCATGGTAGAGAAATACATAAATTGTTCCTCCAGCTGCCATGAGCCAGATAAACCAATGCATATGAGATGCCAGGGGTCCAAGGTCACGGAGATTTAACCATGGAGAGCAAGAAGCAGCAATGAAGAAGTAGATAACCATTCTATCACACATGTGAGAACAATGTTCGACTGTCCTTAAGTGGCTCGTTTTCCATAATACAATGTGGAATACTGTGGAAACGATGAAGAGGGCACACAGGCTCATTCGTAAATCCAGGCTATCTTTTCCCAGCAGTCATCAGACAGCTGATGGAGCAGGCGACTGCCCACGATGGCTGGCACAATAAGGAAGGCATGTGTGTAGCAGTTAGCAGTATGTTCGTAACAAGTCGGTTTGTAGCAACCATTAACTGGGGCCTGGTGGTTCATGAACATCTGGAAACGATTCTTGAACCGCATTGATCCTCTACTCCTTCTGGGGGACCGGGAGCTCCACCTGGTCTGTGCCGGTGGCTGGGCAGGCGGCTCTCATGGGCTTGGGTTGCTCCAGAGGCTGCCCATGTGCCCAGCGGACTGCTCAGCGGGGCAAGGCCCAAGCGGGCCAGGCCGGGGGTTGGGACAGGGCCAGTGCCAGACCAGATGGCTGGGGGCAGGAGGGATGCCACTTAAATGGCCCAGTGCCTCCCGCCTCCCGCCTACTGGCTCCTCCACCCCTGGGCACCTGCCCCCTGCCCCAAAGCTCATTATATACTTTTATTAAGCCTGGAAAAATACTAGATTTTCTGAGTTTGAGCTGTCTGTGAGGAGTTAGATTATGTCCTCACCACTGCTGGCTCTCCATTTCTTTTTGGGGGACAAAAACATTTAACATCTACTCCCATGTCAATTTTCAAGTATATAATATATTAACTATAATTAACATGCTGTATATTACATTTCCAGAACTTACTCATCTTGCAACTGTACGTTTACTCTTTGACCAACTTTTCCTCACCTCCCCATGCAGCCTGGAATTACCTTAATTGAGAAGGCAGACAGACAGGTGTGCACGCGCACACACACGCAAATAAGTGAATCAGACACAATGATAGGAATTTTGTAAGAGTAATAGTACTTAGAAAAGAATGTCAATTCTCCAGAGGCAATGGGCATGGGAAACAGGGTCAAAGCATTTTAGGCAATAACCCTAGCAAAGGTCTATGAACAAAATTACAACAATGGGACTACAGAGCAACTTAACACAGATTTTATGGTGGTAACCAAAAAAAGAGGGCGCCAGATCTCATAGGAAGTCTTCTTTATATAAAGAAAGCTAGGAAAGCCAAACTTTAATCTGGAGGCAACGAGTGGCCACTTAAGGGTTCTCAGCAAGGAAGTATCATGAACAGATGTGAGCTTTAAAACATACTTCTGGTTCCAGTGTGGAGAAGAGTTAAAGGTAAAAAGGTAAAGGAAAGGAGAAAGGATACTTATATTATAGTACATCCAAAAACAAAAGGGGGATGAGGGATGTAGAGTTTAAGATAGTAATGATAATTGGCAAACTGGGAGGAATGTGATATTCAAGTATTGAGGAAATAAAATTTACTGAAGTAAGTAACCAGTGGGCAAAAACCTCTTTCCAGCTTGGTTTACTAGGTAGTTTTATTCATACCAGGAAACAGACTGATTTGCCCAACGCCCTGTAGGAGGCATAACTCTTTTTAAGGATGCCTAATTAATATGCCCCATAAGACACAAAAACCCTTCAGTTCTTAAATGACTAATATAGAATATCCTATTTACAAATTTCAGGCCACACTATCCTCTACATTCAAAATAAATCCAAAATTTCAGGAATAGATCAAAAATATTAAAACCACTGAGTGGCAAGTTGGTATAAGCAGAATTTTAACAAAGGGCCAAATTATTTGATCCTTGCAAAGGGAAAAGTAATTTTACAAAAAGATTTAATGGTCATCACATGAAACAAGTACTCAATCTCAGTGTCACTAGTAAGTGGAAAACCTGACATGTGCTACTAACTGTGACACAATACGATATACACAGCATCACCTATGAAATTTCCTTGTAAAAAATGTATAAAGGTAATGAAGTCATTAGTCCTACCTTTCGCTTACAAAGTAAAGGAGGTAAAGGAACAAGTAAGACATGTGAGGGGAAAAAAATTGAGAAAAATAAAAATATAGGATCCTTTAAAAGACAACTAGGTTGTTGTCATCTAAAAGTTAATGTCATGGGGAAAAAAACGAGGAAATGTTTCATATTTTGTGAAAGCACTGAGAACACAACAATCAAATGCAATATATATATCAGACTGCTCTAGCCACTGTCTCTTTAATACCCTAGGTATGTGTCTACCTCAGAGCCATTTGCCCTTGTTGAAACTTTCTCTTCCCCCAGATGTATGCATGGTTGTTGTATCACCTGCTTCAAGTCTTTGCTTGAAGTGACATTCTTAAATTTTCTTAACCATCCTATTTAAAATAATCATTCCCCTCCCACCCTCCTCCTTTTTAAAAATTTTCTGCATAGAATTCATCATCATTTGTCATACATAATATTTTGCCTTTGTATTTACTTTGTTCACTGGATTTCTCCCCCAATAAAATGTAAACTCTATGAAGCAGCGAGATATTTTCTTGGTTTATTCAGTGTTGTTTCCTCAATGCCTGGAATGTTTAAAAAACACTCAAAATACTTCCAAGATGATGGTGTGAGAGGTGACATGGAGAACTCCTCCGCAAACCACAAACAGTACAAAACTAGAGTTAATTAATACAACTAACCCTAAAACAGCAAGAAGAAAGAAGGCTGAACCAGACTGCATACAAACCCCACAAACAGAGCAGGCCTCATGAAAGAGGGTAACGTACGAAAGCCTTAATCTGGCGAGACACAAACCCATCTCCCACCCCAGCTCACCAGTGGGACGAAGAGAAACAGAGCAGGGAGCGGGTGGAATCCTGGGACTGCTGAACACCGAGCCCTGGAGATCTGCTCTGTGAGCGGAAGCCTATATTCTGTGGTGCTCTGTACACTGGGGAGCTCGGTGAGGCTGGGGGCCTAGGAGACTGACATTCCAGCCATTTGTGGAGGACGGGATCCATATGTGGCCACTCTGTGTCAGAGGAAGGGCGAGCGGTCTGAGAGGCTTTCTAGCAGTGAGAGGGCTGCTGAAAGGGGTAGGATTTGCATGGAGCACGTTGAACGGGAAAAGGGAGAGAAGGACAAGGCTGTCTGAGCACACTCTGCCCAGCTGGTTGGAAATGTTCAGGGACTGCAGGTGCTCCACCGCCCTGGCGGCCCAAACAGCTCCAAGGCCCTGCACTGTGACACACAGCCTGCTGAGTATTCCAACTGGGCCGCAGGAACCTGATCGCAACCCGGCAGTCACTGAGCTGGTGTGAGGCCAGTCAGAGGAAGGCCCCGCCTACAACAGGTAGAGATGAAAAGCACAGTGGCTTACATGTATGTGCCTGGCCCACTGGCTCTGACACTGGAGACAGGCACACCAGACGGTAACGAGGAAACAGATCTTTCCTACCTCCAGGCACCAGCTCTACTCCCCTACGATCCCGAACCTCACTCAAGGGACTGAGAAGCTCCAGAGACTGGAGTTTCTGCACATTAGTGGGCACCACACAGAAATAAAAATGCCAAAAAAACATGGTTCAGACCAAAATCTCACAAACCACAGGAAAAGGTCCAAATGAAACTTAACTCACCAATCTTCCTGAGACTTCAAAATAAAAATTATAAACATGCTTATGGAGGTACAGAAAAATATTCAAGAACACAGGAACAAATTTAAGTCACAGATTCAATCATTAAGAAATTCCATATCTGAAAGGAAACATAAAATGAAGGGATTTAAAAGCAGATTAGATGTAGTAGAAGAGATACTAAATGGAACAGAAATTAGAGAAGAGGAATACAAAGAAGCTGAGGCACAGAGAGAAAAAAGAATTTCCAAGAATGAATGAATATTGAGAGAACTGTGTGACCAATCCAAACGGAACAATATTCCCATAATAGGGGTACCAGAAGAGGAAGAGAGAGAAAAAGGGATAGAAAGTGTCATTGAGGAGGTAATTGCTGAAAACTTCACCAATCTGGGGAAAGAGATAGTCTGTCAAGCCATGGAGGTGCACAGATCTCCCAACACAAGGGAACCAAGGAAGACAACATCAAGACATAATAATTAAAATGGCAAAGTTCAAGGATAAAGACAGACATTTAAAATAGCTAGAGAGAGAAAAAAGATCACATACAAAGGAAAACCCATCAGGCAATCATCAGACTTCTCAACAGAAACCTTACAGGCCAGAAGGGAGTGGCATGATATATTTAATGCAATGAAGCAGAAGGGCCTTGAATTAAGAATACTCTACCCAGCAAGGTTATCATTTAAATTTGAAGGAAGGATTAAACAATTTTCAGATAAGCAAAAGGTGACAGGATTAACCTATCAAAAAGCACCTCTACAGTGCATTTTGGACGGACTCCCATAGATGGAAGTATACCTAAGGCTAAACAGATGTCACCCAAGGGCTAGAGAAAGAATACAGAATATGATTCATAACATACAAAGTATGGAGGAAGAAGAAAAAGGAGGAAAAAAAAGAAGCTTTACCTCGTGTTTGTAATAGCATACGAAGTGAGTTAAATTAGACTGTTAAAGAGTAAGGGAATTACCCTTGAACCTTTGGTAACCACAAATCTAAAGCCTGCAATGGCAATAAGTACATACCTATCGATAATCACCATAAATGTGAATGGACTGAATGAACCAATCAAAAGACACAGAGTTACTGAATGGATAAAAAAACAGGACCCATCTATATGCTGCCTACAGGAGACTAACTTTAAACCCAACGATAAAGACTAAAAGTGAAGGGATGGAAAAAGATAATTCATGCAACTAATAAGGAGAAAAAAGCAGGAGTCACAGTACTTGTATCAGACAAAATAGACTTCAAAACAAAGAAAGTCACAAGAGACAAAGGACATTAGATAATGATAAAACGGTTGGTCCAACAAGAGGACATAACTATTATAAACATTTATCCCTGCACCCAACACAGGATGACCTACATAAGTGAAAAAAATACTAACAGAATTAAAGGAGAAAATAGAATGCAATACATTCATTTTAGGAGACTTCAACACTCCACTCACTCCAAAGGACAGATCAAACAGACAGAAAATAAATATAGAGACAGAGGCACTAAACGAAATATTAGAACAGATGGATCTAACGGACATATACAGAACACTCCATCCAAAAGCAACAGGATACACATTCTTCTCAAGTGCATATGGAACATTTTCAAGAATAGATCATATACAAGGCCACAAAAAGAACCTCAGTTAATTCAAAAAGATTGAAATTGTACCAACCAGCTTCTGAGATCACAATGGTATGAAAGTAGATATAAATTACACAAAGAAAACGAAAAACCCCACAAACACACAGAGGCTTAATAACATGCTCCTAAATAATCTATGGATCAATGACAATAAAAACAGAGATCAAGGAATATATGGAGACAAATGACAACAATAACACAACACCACAAAATCTGTGGAACACAACAAAGGTTGTGCTAAGAGGGAAATATATTGCAATACAGGCCTATCTCAGGAGAGAAGAACAATCCGAATGAACACTCTAAACTAACAATTAATGAAACTAGAAAAGGAAGAACAAATGAAGCCCAAAGTCATTAGAAGGAGGGACATAATGAAGATTAAAGGAGAAATAAATAAAATTGAAAAGAATAAAACAAAAAATCAATGAAAGCAGGAGCTTGTTCTTCGAGAAAATAAACAAAATAGATAAACCCTTAGCCAGACTTCTCAAGAAAAAAAGAGTCTACACACATAAACAGAATCAGAAATGAGAAAGAAAAAATCACTATGGACACCACAGAAATATAGAGAACTATGAGAGAATACTATGAAAAATTATATAGTAACAAATTGGATAACCTAGAAGAAAAGGACAACTTTCTAGAAAAATACAACCTTCCAAGGCTGACCCAGGAAGTAACAGAAAATCTGACCAGACCAACTACCAGCAAAGAAATTGATTTGGTAATCAAAAAGCTACCTAAAAACAAAACTCCTGTACCACATGGTTTCACTGAATTTTATCAAAGATTTGGTGAAGACCAAATACCGATCCTTCTTAAAGTTTTCCAAAAAGTAGAAGAGGAAGGAATACTCCGAAACTCATTCTATGAGACCAAGATCACTCTAATACCAAAACCAGGCAAAGAATCCACAAAAAAAGAAAATTATGGACCAATGTCTCTGATGAATATAGATGCAAAAATACTCAACAAAATATTACCAAACCGAATTCAAAAATACATCAAAAAAATCATCCATCGTGATCAAGTGGGATTCATCCCATGGATGCAAGGATGGTACAACACTCGAAAATCCATCAACATCATCCACTACATCAACAAAAACAAGGAAAACAACCACATGATCATCTCCATAGATGCTGAAAAAGAATTCGACAAAACTCAACATTAATTAATGATAAAAACTCTCAACAAAATGGGTATAGCAAAGACTTCTGGGAAGATGGCGATGCGAACAGGGCGGCAGAAATCTCCTCCCAAAACTATATAAATCTCCGAAAATACAGCAAATACAACTATTCCTAAAAGAGAGACCAGACCACACAAGAAAGGGCACAGCATGCAGCCACACCCGGGAGGACTCGGCAACCCAGGCAGGTAAGATAAGGAGCCGTGACGCGGCGGAACCCGAGCACTCACCCAGCCCAGAGCACCGGCGGGAGGAGAGGATTCGGAGCCGGGAGGGAGTGGAAGAGAGCAGCTCCACGAAATACCTAGCCTCGGTGGCCTGCGCCGGGAGCGCTGACACACATTGCGTGGTGCATCGGACATTGGAGAGGCAGAAGGTGCCAGGTTTTGAGCCGGGAACGCGCCGGGACCGTGCAGCCAGCGCCCGGGACAAGAGAAAAACACGTGCCGCTTGTAGCAGTCTCGGAGAGGTGGGGGGCCCAGTGAGGGAAAACCATCGCCCCGGCAGGATCAGCCCTGCAGGCCGGAAGCCCTGGGGAACTTTGGTCCCCTTTGCTGGTGACGGACAGAAGGGAGCAGCCACGCTGGAACTTTATACAGAAAACAATAGCCTCCCATTTGTTCCTGCCCCGGTCAGACCTACAAAAAAGCAACGCGGTGACGGCTACGGATTAGTGGAGCAACACCGACACCTACAGCATGCTTAGAGAAGTCACTCCAGGGGGGCTTTTTTTTCTTTTTCTTTCGTTTTTCTACTTTCTTTTCTTTTTCTTTTTCCGTTTCCTTTCTTTTCCTTCTTTCTATCTTTTCTCTCTCTTCCTTCATTTTTCTAATTGTTTGTTTTTTGCTTCCTATTTAAAAATTTTTTTCTTTTTCCTTTTTCTTTTCTTTCTTCTTTCTATCTTTTCTTTCTCTTCCTTCTATTTATGCTTCTTTGGGTTTTTTTTGGTTTTTTTGTGTTGTTTTTTATTAAGCCTTAAAGAGCCCAGCTGACATACGTGGCACCAACCAGGGACCACTCCTATCAACATGACAAAACAGAAAAACATGATATAGACAAAAATCACCAAGACACAGACAACAAAACCCTGAGAAGAACCCTGAAGGGATGGAAATGCAGAAACATCCTGAAAAAAAATTTAGAATAAAACTCATAACCATGCTGATGGATATACAGAGAAATATGCAAGAGCTAAAGGAGGAAGTGAGGGAAGTCAGGAAAGATAATGCAGAAATGAGAAAAGCCATCGACGGGCTAAGCAGCAGACTGGATGAGATGCAAGAGACTGTTAATGCAATACACATCAGAGAACAGGAACACAGAGCTGCAGAGGCAGAGAGAGATAAAAGGATCGCTAGGGATGAAGGAATATTAAGACAACTGTGTGACCAATCGAAACAGAACAATATTCGCATTACAGGAATACCAGAGGAAGAAGAGAGAGAAAAAGGGATAGAAAGTTTCTTTGAAGAAATAATTTCTGAAAACTTCCCCATGCTGGGGAAGGAAATACTCTCGCAGTACATGGAAGCCCACAGATCTCTTAACACCAGGGACTGCAGGAAGACAACACCAAGACACATAATAATTAAAATGGCAAAGATCAAAGATAAGGACAGAGTATTAAAGGCAGCTAGAGAAAGATAAAAGACCACCTTGAAAGGAAAACCCATCAGACTAACATCAGACTTCTCAACAGAAACGTTACAGGCTAGAAGAGAATGGCATGATATATTTAACGCAGTGAAACACAAGGGCCTCGAACCAAGAATATTGTACCCAGCACGATTATCATTTAAATATGACAGAGAGATTAAACAATATCCAGACAAGCAAAAGCTGAGAGAATTTGCCTCCCATAAACCACCTCTACAGGACATCTTAAAGGAACTGCTCTAGAGGGAAGCACTCCTAAGGCTAAAAAGCTGTCACCAGAGAAAATAAAATCAGAGCAAAGAAAGCAGACCATCCAAACACTAAATAAAGGCAAAGAATAAAACACCTAGTATATAAAGAATGAAGGAGAAAGAATAGGAAGGGAGAGAAATAAAGAATCATCAGACTGTGTTTATAATAGCTCACCAAGAGAGTTAACTTAGACTGTTAGATACTAAAGAAGCTACCCTTCAACCTTTGGTAACCACGAATCTAAAGCCAGCAATGGCAATAAGTACATATCTATCAATAATCACCCTAAATATAAATGGACTGATTGCACCAAACAAAAGACACAGAGTAATAGAATGGATAAAAATGCAAGATCCATCTATATACTGCTTACAAGAGACTCACCTCAAACCCAAAGATATATACAGACTAAAACTGAAGGGATGGAAAAAGATATTTCAAGCAAACAACAGGGAGAAAAAAGCAGGAGTTGCAGTACTTGTATCAGACAAAGTAGACTTCAAAACAAAGAAAGTAGCAAGAGATAAAGAAGGACATTACATAATGATAAACGGGTCAGTCCAACAAGAGAATATAACCATTTTAAATATATATGCACACAACAAGGGGCGCGGGCATATGTGAAACAAATACTAAAAGAATTAAAGGAGGAAACAGACACCAATACATTTATTTTACGTGACTTCAACACACCACTCACTCCAAAGGACAGATCAAAAAGAGAGAGAATAAGTAAAGACACAGAGGCACTGAACAACACACTAGAACAGATGGACCTAACAGACATCTACAGAACTCTACACCCAAAAGCAACAGGATACACATTCTTCTCAAGTGCACATGGAACATTTTCCAGAATAGACCACATCCTAGGCCACAAAAAGAACCTCAGTAAAATCGAAAATATTGAAATCCTACCAACCAACTTCTCAGATCATAAAGGTATTAAAATAGAAGTAAACTTTAGAAAGAAAACAAAAAGGCTCACAAACACATGGAGACTTAACAACATTCTCCTAATTAATCCATGGGTCAATGACCAAATCAAAACAGAAATCAAAGAGTATATGGAGACAAATGACAACAACAACACAAAGCCACAGCTTCTATGGGACGCAGCAAAGGCAGTTCTAAGAGAAAAGTATATTGCAATCCAGGCCTATTTAAAGAAAGAAGAACATTCCCAAATGAATAGTCTAAAGACACAATCACTGAAATTGGAAAAAGAAGAACAAATGAGGCCCAAAGTCACCAGAAGTAGGGACATAATAAAGATCAGAGAAGAAATAAATAAAATTGAGAAGAACAAAACAATAGAAAAAAATGAATGAAACCAAGAGCTGGTTCTTTGAAAAAATAAACAAAATAGATAAACCGCTAACTAGACTCATTAGGAGAAAATGAGAATCTACACACACAAACAGTATCAGAAATGAGAAAGAAAAATCACAGAAATAATTATAAGACAATATTATGAGAATCTATATGCTAACAAGCTGGAAATCTGAGAAGAAATGGACGAGTTTTTACAAAAATACAACCTTCCAAAACTGACCAAACAAGAAACAGAAAAACTAAACAGACCAATCACCAGCAACGAAATTGAAGCGGTAATTAAAACACTACCGAAGAACAAAACCCCAGGACCAGAAGGATTCACCTCTGAATTCTACCAAACATATAGAGAAGAAATAACACCCATTCTCCTTAAAGTTTTCCAAGAAATAGAAGAGAAGGGAATACTTCTAAACTCATTCTATGAATCAAGCATCACTCTAATACCAAAACCGGGTAAAGACCTCACCAAAAAAGACAACTACAGAACAATATCCCTGATGAACGTGGATGCAAAAATACTCAACAAAATATTAGGAAATCGAATTAAAAAATACATCAAGAGGATCATACACCATGATCAAGTAGGATTCATCCCAGGGAAGCGAGGATGGTACAACATTCAAAAATCCATCAACATCATCCACCACATCAATAAAAAGAAGAACAAAAACCAAATGATCATCTCCATAGATGCTGAAAAAGCATTTCACAAAATTCAGCATCCATTTATGATTAAAACTCTCAACAAAATGGGTATAGAGGGCAACTACCTCAACATCATAAAGGCCATATATGACAAACCCACAGCTAACATCATAATTAACAGTGAGAAGCTGAACACTTATCTAAGATCGGGAACAAGACAGGGATGCCCACTCTCTCCACTGTTATTCAACATAGTACTGGAGGTCCTAGCTACGGCAATCAGACAAAACACAGACATACAAGGCATCCAGACTGGTAAGGAAGAAGTCAAATTGTCACTATTTGCAGACGACATGATATTGCACATAAAAAACCCTAAAGACTCCACTCCAAAACTACTAAAACTAATATCTGAATTCAGCAAAGTTGCAGGATACAAAATTAACACACAGAAGTCTGTTCCATCCTATACACTAACGATGAGCTAACAGAAAGAGAAATCACGAAAACAATTCCATTCACAATTGCATCAAAAAGAATAAAATACCTAGGAATAAACCTAATGAAGGAAGTGAAAGACCTGTACTCTGAAAACTACAAGACACTCCTAAGAGAAATTAAAGAGGACACTAACAAATGGACACTCATCCCATGCTCTTGGCTAGCAAGAATAATTATTGTCAAAATGGTTATACTACCTAAAGCAATTTACAGATTCAATGCAATCCCTGTCAAAATACAAACAGCTTGATTCAATGAACTGGAACAAATAATTCTAAAATTCATATGGCACCGCAAAAGACCCCGAATAGCCAAAGCAATCCTGAGAAGGAGGAATAAAACGGGGAATTACGCTCCCTGACTTCAAACACTACTACAAAGCCACAGTAGTCAAGACAATTTGGTATTGGCACAAAAACAGACCCACAGATCAGTGGAATAGAATAGAATACCTAAACATCAACCCAAACACATATAGTCATTTAATATTTGATAAGGGAGCCTTGGATATACATTGGGGAGATGACGGCCTTTTCAGCAGCTGGTGTTGGAAAAACTGGACAGCAACATGTAAGAGAATGAAACGGGACTACTGTCTAACCCCATACACAAAGGTAAACTCAAAGTGGATCAAAGACCTGAATGTTAGTCATGAGACCATAAAACTCTTAGAAAAAAATATAGCTAAAAATCTCTTGGACATAAACATGAGCGACTTCTTCATGAACATATCACCCCGGGCAAGGGAAACAAAAGCAAAAATGAACAAGTGGGACTATATGAAGCTTAAAAGCTTCTGAATAGCAAAGGACATCATCAGTAGAACAAAAAGACTTCCTATAGTATGGGAGAATATATTCATAAATGACATATCCGTTAAGGGGTTGACATCCAAAATATATAAAGAACTCACGCCCCTCAACAAACAAAAAGCAAATAATCCAATTAAGAAATGGGCAGAGGACATGAATAGATACTTCTCCAAAGAAGATATTCAGATGGCTACGAGGCACATGAAAAGATGTTCCACATCACTAATCATCAGAGAAATGCAGATTAAAACCACAATGAGGTACCACCTCACACCAGTGAAGATAGCCAACATCCAAAACACAAACAACAACAAATGTTGGTGAGGATGTGGAGAAAAGGGAACCCTCCTATACTGCTGGTGGGAATGCAAATTAGTTCAACCATTGTGGAAAGCAGTATGGAGGTTCCTCAAAAAACTCAAAATAGAAATACCATTTGACCCAGGAATTCCACTCCTAGGAATTTACCCTAAGAATGCAGCAGCCCAATTTGAAAAGGACAGATGCACCCCTATGTTTATTGCAGCACTATTTACAATAGCCAAGAAATGGAAGCAACCTAAGTGTCCATCAGTAGATGAATGGATAAAGAAGAGGTGGTACACATATACAATGGAATATTATTCAGCCATAAGAAGAAAACAAATCCTACCATTTGCAACAACATGGATGGAGCTAGAGGGTATTATGCTCAGTGAAATAAGCCAAGCCGAAAAAGACAAGTACCAAATGATTTCACTCATATGTGGAGTATAAGAACTAAGAAAAAACTGAAGGAACCAAACAGCAGGAGACTCACAGAACCCCAGAACGGACTAATAGTTACCAAAGGGAAAGGGCCTGGGGAGGACGGGTGGGAAGGGAGCGACAAGGGGGAAAAGGGGGCATTACGATTAGCAGATGTAATGTTAGGGGGGCACGGGGAGGGCTGTACAACCCAGAGAAGACAAGTAGTGACTCTACAGCATGTCACTATACTGATGGACAGTGACTGTAATGGGGTTGGTGGGGGGGACCTGATGAAGGGGGTAGTGTAATCACCATAATACTGGTCATTTAATTGTAGATTAATGATATCAAAATAAACTTATTAAAAAAATCCGTATAGCGGGCAAGTACCTCAACATAATAAAGCCATATATGAGAAACCCACAGTCAACATTATACTAAACAACGAGAACCTGAAACCTCTTCCTTTAAGATTGGGTACAAGAAAAGGATGCTCACTCTCCCCAGTATTATTCAACATAGTTCTGGAGGTCCTATCATGGCAATCAGACAACAAAAAGAAATAAAAGTCACCCAGATTGGTAACGAAGCAGTCAAACTGTCCCTGTTTGCAGATGACATGATAGTGTACATTAAAACCCCTAAAGAATCCACTCCAAAACTAGTAGATCCACTATCTGAATTCAGCAAAGTTGTGTGATACAAAATTAATACAGAGAAGTCTGTTGCATTCCTATACACTGACAGTGAATTAGCAGAAAGGGAAATCAGGAAAACAATTCCATTCACTATCGCATCCAGTAGAATAAAATACCTAGGAATAAACCTAACTAAGGAAGTGAAAGACCTATCCTCTGAAAACTACAAGATACTCTTAAGAGAAATTAAAAAGGACACTAGTAAATGGAAATTCATCCCATGCTCTTTGCTAGGAAGTGTTAATATTGTCAGAATGGCCATCCTGCCTAAAGCAATCCACAGATTCAATGCAATCCCTATCAAAATACCAACAGCATTCTTCAAAGAACTAGGCAAATAGTTCTAAAATTCATATGGAACAACAAAAGACCCCGAATAGCCAAATCTATCCTGAGAAGGAAGAATAAAGCACGGGGAATTACACTCCCTGACTTCAAGCTCTACTACAAAGCCACAGTCATCAAGACAATTTCGTACTGGCACAGGAACAGACCCATAGACCAGTGGAACAGAGCAGAGATCCCTGATATAAACCCGAGCATATATGGTCAATTAATATATGATAACGGAGCCATGGATATACAATGGGGAAATGACAGCCTCTTCAACAGGCGGTGTTGGCAAAACTGGACAGCTAAGCGTAAGAGAATGAAAGTGGATTACTGTCTAACACCATACACAAAAGTAAACTCAAAATGGAGCAAAGACCTGAATGTAAGTCATGAAACCATAAAACTCTTAGAAAAAAATATAGGCAAAATCTCTTGGACATAAACATGAGCAACTTCTTCATGAACATATCTCCCTGGGTAAGAGAAACAAAAGCAAAAATGAACAAGTGGGACTATATCAAACTAAAAATCTGTGCAGCAAAGTACACCATCAGTAGAATAAAAAGACATCCTACAGTATGGGAGAATATATTCATAAATGACATATCTGATGAGGGGTGTGAGCTCACACAAGACATCCAAAATATATAAAGAGCTCACACACCTCAACAAACAAAAAGCAAATAAGCCAATTAAAAAATGGGCAGAGGAGCTGAAACACTTCTCCAAAGAAGAAATTCAGATGGCCAACAGGCACATGAAAAGATGCTCCACATCACTAGTCATCAGAGAAATACCAATTATAACCACAATGAGATATCACCTCCCACCAGTTAGGATGGCCACCATCCAATAGACAAACAACAACAAATATTGGCGAGGATGTGGAGAAAGTAGAACCCTCCTACACTGCTGGTGGGAATATAAACTAGTTCAACCATTGTGGAAAGCAGTATGGTGGTTCCTCAAAAAACTCAAAATAGAAATACCATTTGACCCAGGAATTCCACTCCTAGGAATTTACCCTAAGAATGCAGCAGTCCAGTTTGAAAAAGACATATGCACCCCTGTTTATCGCAGCACTATTTACAGTAGCCAAGAAATGGAAGCAACCTAAGTGTCCATCAGTAGATGAATGGATAAAGAAGATGTGGTATATATACATATTGGAATATTATTCAGCCATAAGAAGAAAACAAATCCAGACATTTGCAACAACATGGATGGAGCTAGAGGGTGTTATGCTTAGTGAAATAAGCCAGATGGAGAAAGACAAGTATCAAATGATTTCACTCATCTGTGGAGTATAAGATTAAAAGAAAAACTGAAGGAACAAAACCGCAGCAGACTCACAGAACCCAAGAATGGACTAACAGTTATCAAAGGGAGAGGGACTGGGGAGGATTGGCGGGAAGGGAGGGATAAGGGGGTAAAAGGGCATTACGATTAGCACACGTAATGCAACAGCACGGACACGGGAAAGGCAGTACTTTTAGAGAAGACAAGTAATGATTCTGTAGTATCTTACAATGTTGATGGACAGTGAGTACACTGGGGTATGTGGTGTGGACTTGATAATAGGGAGTCTAGTAACCGTAATGTTGTTCAAGTGATTGTACTTTAACGATACCAAAATAAATAAATAAATGGAAAAAAAACACTCAAAATATTTCTTCATCACATGAATGAATCACCACACATACAAAGATTAATATGGATCTAAAATAACAGTAAGGATATCTAAGAGATCCCTACATTTATTCCCTTAATCAATTAGAAATTTTGAGAAATCAAGTTCCCTTAGTCACAGATAGAAATGAGGAAAATACATAAAGTCAGAGAGCAGCAATGGAACTGCCAATATCACTCCTTTTTAATATGTCCTGCCCCAAAATGGCAACAATTAAATGAAGTGCCATCAAATGTCTGTCCTGTACTCTTATCCATGGACCTTTACAAAGATTTAATTAATGATCTGTCATTGGGTTTATAAAGAAAATGTTTGTAACATTCAAGACATTATCTTTGAGGAGAAACACTGGAATGGGAGAGTGGAAGAGCACACAGGTATTTCAGTAGTATCAGTTCTAAGCAGGGAGTGGCAGATTTACATATATTACATGTTACATTTGTTCTTTGGTATATTATCAAATGACACATTTTAAAAATGGGTTCATTAAGAAGTGTTTGAAACTATCTGAGGATAACTCATTCCTGAAATCACTAGAGGAAATTCCAAATTCTGGAGTACCATTATATAAATTATCACAATGTTATAATCAGTGTTTAATACGTAAAATCCTATCTGTGAATTTACATGTCAGTGATTGCAAAATTTTTTCATTTTTAATTTTTCCTCAAAAAGTCAGAATGCATAAGAACTGTGTATCAGAGGAATGAGGAAAAAGGATATATTACGCCCCCTTGGAAAGATCCCTTGGAAAAAAATTTATGAAATAATACTCTGAGTGGCCTTAATAAAATTTATCACTGTATTGTTTGAACTTTTCTTTTTAAGTCCTATTATGCCTTTAACAAAAAATAACCATAAGGATTATTTAATTATTTTGTCTGACTTCTATAATGCAATTAAAGAGTAATTGCTCTTTATTATCAGACCTCTGCTAATTAACCCTAAGCTAACTCTTCCTTCTGGTAAAATCTCAGATTTTTTAAAGTATTGGGAAATTTGAAGTGGCCCATAGAGCCATATATACACCAATTAAGAGATAAGGTAAAAACATATCTAGAAAAAACAATTCTGTAAGTCAATGCTATAAACATTTTATTGTAATTTTCAAAGCTCATGCCTTACTCATCTCTGTATCTCTAGTATTTATCTAGGATACTATCTTTATATTCAGAAGCACAATGATTTCGGAATAGCTTATTTATTAGTATTAAATCCAATTTCCTTAGTCTTGTCTACAAGGCTATTATTCATTCTCTCCAGCTTTGTATCTGTTTCCTCCTATACTTCCTAAACTCCATCTTCCCTATTCTTTTCTGTTTTTTCTGGTGAACTTCTATTAATCTTTAAAAACCTAGTTTTAGGGCTAAATAATTTGTGAAGCACTCAAAGCTCAGATAATTTCTTCATCCTTGGGTTCTCACTGGGTCTTGTATTTCTCAACTATTGAACTTGTCAAGGTATTATTGCTATTAGCGTTTACACAGCTTTCCCCATTTAGAACAAGAACTCATTTTCTAGAACTATATAACTTTGCTGATCTCTAAATATTGCCAGCTCCTAACTAAAAGACGGGACACATATGAAATGTTCAGTAAATGCTCATTAAAAAACATAAAAATAAGTTAATCCCACATAAGTTTGAAAGACCAATAGTTCATTTACTTAACATTAAAAAAAAGTTATACCTACAATAAACAAAAAGGATATATAGAATTTTTAATACCTGGCTTAGGCTAGATAATTTAATAGTTCTTAATTACTATTAATAAATATGAATGTGGTTCATTTATATTGTTGTAAAATCATGTTTTATAGATTAATTAAATTGAAGGATAAAAATCTTGAAATTGCCACAGTTAATTACATCCTCAATACACAGCTGATCATGACTAATTCAGATGAGGATTTAGTCTGGTACCCTTTGCTACAAATGTTATTGTGGAGTCACATTTTTGCTTATGAGGATCTCATTTAAGCATTTCTCATGAGAGTGGATGCCTCAGCTAATGTAATGGAATGGTTTACTCCATCCAAAAAGATTTAATATACATCAATAAACTATAACTAGTCCTTCCAAAAGAAACACTAGTTTAATTCTGTAGCTCATTCAGTCAGTCATAAAACATTGGTAATAAAAACTGACTATTATATGACTGAAGATGTTCAAATGATGAGAGCACAACTGTTACTTGAGTACCCTTTCCCCAGCTATTTCACATTATACACTTGCAGTTGTATAGCAGGCAGAATAAGGTAGTGGTTATAAGTATGGACTTAGGAGCTAGATGGTCTGCATTTAATTCCTGGTTTTGCCATTTACTAGTTGTGTGACCCCAGGCAAATTTATCACACCGTTTTGCCTCAGTTTTCTCATCTGTAGAACAGAGATAACAACACTATAAAAGACCTACCTCATAAAAATGCTGTGAGGATTAAATATACATACAGTACTTAACAACAGTGCCTGGCACATAGTAAATATGATATAAATGTTTCCTATTACTATTATTCAACTTGTTTCCTCTTGTTCTCCAATATTTTGCATGGCAAGGTTCAACAGGTGTAACAGTATATCCTGTTTTTACACCTTTCACATTACAAATTGATTTCTTAAGCCTTCATGAGTTTTTCTATGTGATTACTCCTTTATCTCTGGCATTTCTAATTTCAAATTTCGCTTCCTTTCTTTAATATTCTGTTTACCTTCCTCAACTTGAAGCAGTCTCCAAAGTGATATGTAAAACACAAACTGATTGGTGTATTTGCAAGAAAATATTAGAATTTCTCTTTATTTTACCTAAAAATAATAAATAAATTGATTAAAACTAATATCATATACAGAATAAACTTGGTTTGTTCTCCATAGGTGTATATTTCAGATTGTTTTGTGTCACAAATGGTATATGCAGCATCGTGAGAAGAAGAGTTGAGCTCAAAGGGGTTGACTTTAGAAGATACGTTCTCCACTGGTTTGTTCATTTTGTAAGTTATATACCACCAACGCAATGGATTTTAATATATTTTAAAATATTTATTTTTAACCTGATTAAACACACAGATTTCTGGGAAAGGAAAAACAAAGTTCTGAAAATGTAATCACAAGTGAATAATTAGGTATGGGGAGCACTGATACTTCTTGTACAAGGCTTGTGGGATCCACTGGTTTCTGTCATCAGATTTTTCAGAATTTTATCTCAAAACACTTATCAAAACTAACCTCTCTCCATTCCCAGGGGTCTAAATGACCTGTATGATAATTTGAAAAAAAAATTAATAAAACATTGTATATTTAACAATATGCTAACATTTAAATGCAGTTTCTTGAGTGTACAGAGTAGCAAAAGAGAAATACTGCTAATATTGCTAAAGTGGAAGATAAAATAGATAACCTTAGAAGAATGCTAATATATAATTCTGCTTTAAATGAATACATTCTAATAATATGCAAAACCTGTTTGGTTGTACTTTTTAATTAAATCAATAATCTCAAATATTGGGAGAAAAATGCTTAGGAACATAAAAGAAATACCTTTTGAATAATTCCATCTGCTACATTTAACTCAGTATCAGTTTGGATAACAGTTTGGTATTCCTCCAGTATACTCTGAATATTTGACAATACTCACAGAAATATTTTCTTAGGTATGTAAATACCATGACTTTCTTCTTCCTAAAATTCCTTTCCCTCCTCTAGTTATCTCAAAAATCTTACTACAAAGTAATGATTTTCTGTCACTGCATTTTCACAGTGTACTCATTTCAGTTTTCCCCTCATTCTATGCTCATATATGAAGTGTTTTTATAACTTAAATCTTGGCTCTCTCTTTTTATTACCCTTAGGACAGTAGTTTCCAAACTTGTATACTAGAATTATCTGGTGAGCTTTTAAAAAGTCCTATTCCTTGGTTGCATGACTTACAAATTAAATCATAACCTCTGGGGTATGGGGGAGGGAGTCAGGCATCAATAGTTTTAAATATCCTCAGGTGATGTTAATGTGCAGCAAAAGTCAGGAACTACTGTCTTAAACTCTTAATAATCATTTCATTATAGTTTAGTGCCCTGATGGTCTAAGATGCGTACCACTTTTTAATCTGTGACCTGGAACCCCTGTATTCCAAGCGTGGCATGGTGGAGAGTATAGCAGCTGATGAGTAAAACTTAGCACTTGTACCTTCTTTTTGCCATATACAATCTCATGAAGTATTGACAAAAAGTTACATTTTAGTAAAAAATTCACAGAAATGTTTAGAATTCAGGAATTTTCAAATTTAGACATTAATATATAGTGCAGGTATCTTATATCCCATTACACCACACAGAATTTGGGTTATTACAATTAGCACCCTCTAATCAAGAACATACAGATATGCAAACTAACTGGAATAAATCAAAATTGGAAATAGCTTCATGTTAGTTAAGGCCAGGTTTTGCCACCAAAAAATCCTTTGAAATTTCAGAGCTTTTGGGATTACGGAATGAAGACAAGCATTTATGGACATATCTATGTATGAGTCACAACAGAATGAGACTAAACAATCTGAAAGCCACTAACAATGTTTCTGTAAAAATGCACACGAGAATGTTTGGTGTGTGCTGCTAGAGTTAAGGTGAACACCTGATGAAAAAGATGAACATCGTGTAACCTGTTTGAATGGTTATTTTATACCATTTGTTTGTAGTATTTTTTCAATTAAAAATAAATACTCCTACTATTATTACTACTAATAAAAAGCTGGAGCCCACCCCACCAAAAGAGAGGACCAAGAAGAATACCAAACTTTGTTGTTAGTGTTGAAAATCAAGAAGAAAAAACACCTACCAGAAAACAGTAATCCTGTTTAAATCAAAAGGCAGAATGTTAAAACTGGAATTAATGGTGGCCTAAATAAAGCATGACACGAATTGAGTTCACCATAAATACAGTAACAAAAATGTGAAAGTGTTTCAACATTTATAATCAGGGTGAACTGAGAGAATATTTCAGTGAAAATGGAAATTATGCAGAAAAAATGATTTCTGCATGATTAATTTGTGAGAACTGGCAAAGAAAATATGTATTCTAAATGGAAATCAGAATATGCTCAAGCACAGCATCCCAAATAGAAGGTTAAGTTTTACACACATATTGGGAGGAGGCGTGCACAGTGGTGGAGGGAGATCCATGTAAAATAATTTTGGGAATTTGGGATTAAATAAAGTTAATTACCAGGATTGCTAAGAACCTTAAATCAGATAATGTGCTTTCACAATCTCTAACGGGTAGAGTATCAGGCCTGCTCACTTCTTTGACCTCCAAACCATTTTCTCTTTAAAGCATTTAATAAGACTAGTATTCCACAGAATATGATACCATTGGAGATACATTTATAAATTTGGGAATTTTAAGTGGTCTTCCAGAATGAATGTCAAGAATCAGCTTCTACCTCATATCACTTGTTTTGATTAGTCATTATTTAATATTCAGTGATACCTCCATACAATGTAATGAAATCCCCAAAGATCAGTAGTTTTGGAATTGGTAGCATGTATTATCATATAAATGAGAAAATAGTGTATCTTCTCTGATACTAAACACCAAATCAAAACTTAAAATAATCAACATATTCACCATTTAAGTAGGCAGTAATATAAATACTGAAATGCTATACCTCATCAAATTCTTCAGTCATTTTTCTGATGATTTCTGCATTCTGCATATTTCGAAACATCTCTATTCTCACAGTACCTGTGGAACAACAGATTTCACAGTTAGTCTTTCTCTATCTTATGCTAACCATCAAATTTAATCTGACCACCATTTGAAAAACTTTACATGAAAGACTTTAGCAATCCTATCTATTCTAAAGGAATCCCTTGTTAAGAATTTTGAAGTTCTTTAGACATTAAAAAAAAATGATTATCCTGTGTATTGAGTGTTGGGAAAGGAAAAGACAAAGATGTAAAACAGCAGATTTGTATTGCAGGGAAAGCCCTAAGAATTGACTTAAATGAATCCTGGTGCTCCTGGTGCTGTGCAGACACAACTGACTCCTTCGTCTGAGGACCATCTACGGAGAGAGAGCTCTCTCTCCATGGATATTTCTAATATTCTTGTCATCAACATATTCTTCTATAAATCAAAACTAAATGTTCCTTAATCTAATAACACATTTCAGTTAAATCTGTTTTCTAGGAATTTAAGAAGTTGCTCAATAATTTCTAATGTATCAATCAAAGAAAAAGTGAACCCCTTTCTCATCTCTTTCTTGTACTACTTTTACCTTAGCTACTTAATTTTTATCTCAAATATGGTTATGTAAATATTATCACTCATACTAATGAGTGGTTTATGTTGAAAATTTGTTTTAAAAATATAATTCAAAGAACCTGAAAAAGTTTCAAAATTAACCTTTAGTACAGAGAATCCTAGCCTATAATTAAATGAGGTTCAGTTTTGACTATATAAATGAAAAATATTCAAGTTAAAAATAATGAAAATTTGACTCAATGAATCAGTAAGGCAATAATTACTTTGTAAGCACTGACAGGTTTCTTCCCAGTGATTACCAGATCTAATTCAAATCACATTTAGTAATGTTAAGAGGGAAAAGTCTCTGAAGTGCACTATAATCTTACAGGAAAGAGCAAGGAACAGTAAAACAGCCACTAAAAGTCATTAAAGAGTGATCTTAATTCACATTCCCAACAAAAACTACAACAGCATATTTGGCACATCAAACATAATTTACTTAATTTTTATTAAAATTTAAAAAATTATTTATCCCCTATCTTTTAATGAAAACCATTTTTAAGTATGTTTTAATTACTTGATATAACTCTCCTGTTCATTTTCAGGTTGCTGAATTTATTTAGTACCATCAACAGGTGGTCCCTATATCCAGCTGTAGAGATAATAGACTAAGAAAGTGGACAAAAAGGGAAAATATTTTTAAAGAATTCCTCCCCAATGTGCTGTTTCTCAAAGCAGGAAACTTTTATATTGCAATTTAATTTTTTATGCCCAAAACAGCATTATAGACAGTACTGAACAGTATTGATGACAGGTTGTTTATGTATTATAGCACAGCTTTCATTTTCAGAGGATTTTAAAAAATTATATAAAGAAAAAAATGTGAATTGCTAATTTTATCAAGTAAAAGTAACTTTCTGTCAGACATTCTTATAATTGCTCAAATTAAACAAAATTGGTTAACTGTATTTAACCTTGTTTAAGTCATGAACTATTTTGTCAATCTGAAACAGACTCCCAATAAAATGCATTTAATTTTAGGGGCTATTTTCACAGTACTCTTGATAAGTAAAATTATACATTCTAAAGTACTAAATAGGCAAAAGAAATAAAATGAGATTTTTATGTTATTAAAAATGGGAAGAATTAGTTGTTCTTTGGGAGATGGTAAATATTTTATATTTTGATTGTAGTGCTGCTACATGATTGTAATGGTTGTATGCATTTGTCAAATGTCATCAATCTGTACACTTAGAATGTGTGAGTTTTAATGTATGAGAATTATACTGTAGTAAAACTGATTTT